>JAWNNO010004426.1:2457500-3057500 GCA_035044985.1 Lordiphosa fenestrarum
TTCGGGCGTGGAGGTAGACATCGACGCTCTACATTCGGTGCTCTTCCGTGATCGCTAGGCCATCCCCAATTAGCACAAGTCCATACTTTCTTCATTTAGTTAACGTTCATCCTTGGAATCCCATCCAACTATTTCTAACTTCACTTAGTTCTAAGTCCCGGTTCATGTCGACGAAACACCAACAACTACAAAGTAAAGAGAAAGCGCAGACAGAAAGCTAGACAATTCGAACAGAGTTTTGTTGTGATTTATACAAAAAAAAAACATGGTTTTTTTTGGTTTTGTTTGGTAAAAAGAAAGGGCTGACAACTAGGCAGTAAGTAGGAGGTTAGCGTTTGGCCTAGGAATTCAGCGATCCTTAAGCAATTCGACAACAGCTTTAGCTTGTTTTGAACTTAAAGGAAGGGGCGAAGCTTTATTTACATCTATCAAATCTGCTTCAAACTTAAACCAACCATTAATCATTATAAACGCATAAGAAAATCGACAAATTGCAGCTCGTTTTAAATCATTTTAAGCATTTTGCTGGCGCTGGGTCACACCTACAACAACAGTCAGTCTGCCAGCTGCTACTTGCACCGCTCTCTCAGCTGCTCTCTGGGATGCAATGTATCATGATGCAACAACACAAGGTGAGGCGTTATAAGTGTGATGCGTACATTTGCCAAAAGCTTACGCTTTAAAAGTACACGCAGCACTGAACGTGAAGGTAGTGATGCCACTTCACCTCTCTTGTAGCATCATGCAAGGTATATAGCAAAGTGCTGGCGTCGATTGCTCGCCTTCTCTGTTGCTAATCTTGTTCAATGCGAATCGTTTGCGCTTGTTTCCGAGTCTCGAAAGCTATGTGATCAGCAAATTAGTGCCGTCAATTGTTCGCCATTGCTGTTTCGTCAGCCCTTCGATCCGTTCGACTGCTTTGCGCAGAAGTTTCCTTAGAAAAGATAGGTCTAAAAACAGTCTTAGTAGGAGAAACTCTTTTGTTTTCTATGTTAGCGTCTTCTATTCTGGTATTAGAGGGTTTTAAATGCTTTGAGACAATACTAAGAAGTTTTGTTAAAATCGGTTGACCATAGCATATAGCTGTCATAGGTACCATGAGTCAGAAAACTAGTTTTGGTAAGAAAAACTTATTTGTTTTGAAAAGAAACGTCTCCAAACGCAGTATTTATTCGTTTAAAATGCTTCTCCATGATTTCTCCAAGTTTGGTCGAAATCGGGCAACTATATAGTATAGCTGCTATAGAAAAGATGGGTCAAAAAACTAGTCTTAGTAAGAAAAACTTTTCTGTTTTCAATGGTAGCGTCTTCAATTTTGGTATTTAAGTGTTTTATATGCTGTCACACAATTCTACAAAATTCTAAGCAAATCAGTTGACTATAGCATATAGCTGTCATAGGAACAATCGGCCGGAAAACTAGTTTTAGTAAGAAAATCCTTTTTGTATTAAAAGGAAACGTTACCAAACTCCTTATTTATTCGTTTAAAATGCTTCTCCATGATTTCTCCAAGTTAGGTTGAAATCGAACAACTGTATAGTATAGCTGCCATAGAAAAGATGGGTCAGAAAACTAGTCTTAGTAAGAAAAACCTTTCTCTTTGCAATGATATTGGTCTCATTTTCGGTATTTAAGGGTTTAATATGCTTTCACACAATTCCACAAAGTGTTATCAAAATCGGTTGACCATAGCATATAGCTGTCATAGGTACCATGAGTCAGAAAACTAGTTTTGGTAAGAAAAACTTATTTGTTTTGAAAAGAAACGTCTCCAAACGCAGTATTTATTCGTTTAAAATGCTTCTCCATGATTTCTCCAAGTTTGGTCGAAATCGGGCAACTATATAGTATAGCTGCTATAGAAAAGATGGGTCAGAAAACTAGTCTTAGTAAGAAAAACTTTTCTGTTTTCAATGGTAGCGTCTTCAATTTTGGTATTTAAGTGTTTTATATGCTGTCACACAATTCTACAAAGTTCTTTCCAAATCGGTTGACCATAGCATATCATAGGAACAATCGGCCGGAAAACTAGTTTTAGTAGGAAAAACTGTTTCGTTTTGAATGGAACCTGCTTAAAGTGGCTTGAGCTGATTGGAGCAAGCTTTTAGGCGTCTAGGAATCATTATAGAAATGCCATTTTCGGTGCAGAGTGCTGAAGCCTCAGAAAATATGTGAAAACTTGCATACTTACCTTTCCCTTGATATCGAATGTTTTCCCCATGTATACTTGGTTTTGTCACCATTCCCGTAGGACTCTCGCAGCCTGTACCATCTCTAGTTGCTCGAGCTTCTCCCGTCATTTTGACATCTAACCGTGCCATGCTGGAAAATTCGTTCACTTTGCCAAGCGACACCCCAGGAGACAGACCTGCACAATTTTCCTTCTCTTCAACAATTTTAAAGAAGTCAACCAGCCAAATGGAAGATCTGGAGTTGCAAGAACTGTTCAAGCAGGTGGATCAGATTTGCTCGGGCCAATCGCCGCAGCGTTGCCAGCAGATGGAGCAGATGTCCCATTTCAAGTCCGTGTCGTTTATGCAGCATCTGGCCAATACCAAACCCGAAGGCTGGGTGACCACCATGAAGGACTGGCAGGACACCAGCACCGTTAAGCAAGAGCTGGTCGATTTCATGCACTATGTCAAGGAGCAGGAGGAGAAGCGCAGCCCAAAGGGAATCCTGCGTCGCTTGCCTTGGCCCGATGAACAGTTTCCCCTCTTGCCGTCACGTTACGAGCTGTTCGCCTTCCCCGAGCCGAGCCGCGTCCAGGCTGCCGACTGGGAGCTGTCCGAAATGATGGCACTCTTTGGCAAATGGATCGAGTGCTGATTCGTCGTCGTTGTCTCAATTGTTTATTACAATAAAATGTACAAGTAAATAATTTTAAATTGCATAAAATTAATTCATAATATTTAGGTTTAAAAAAAAAGAGTTAAGTCAGCAGCAATTGAAGAAGTACACAAAAAAAGAGTGGGTTAAATGAAGATCCATCGCCGGCTCAGTTGTCCCGTATGCCGGTGCCATAGTTGGCCCCGCCGGCACGGTTCAGGGCCTGTCGGAACTGCTCGATGTCCAGTTCGGCCTCCACTCCGGCCTGCAGCTCTACGGCGAAATTCTGGAAAATGGTGGACGTTCAATAAACAGGTCGAAATGCTACTACCGGGCACTTACATTCAGCACATCCTTGATGAGCGCCTTATCCGTGGACATTTTGGCTCGCTGAATCACGCCCACCTCCTGGCCAATCCACGTCAGAAAGATGAATTTCTTACGCTTGGACATCTCGTCGCCCATCTGTATGCGGATATAGCCAAAGGCGCGCTCCGAGTCGCCGAATAGCTGACGGAACTCCTCGAAGCACTGTCCACGCCCGTGCACTATGATCTGAGGTCCATCGAACTTGAACACCGCCCACTCGGTGTCTGTGAGATCGGAGCGTACATCCTCATAGGCCTCCCGGATGGCATCCTTGTCCAGCGAGGTGGCCAGCGGCATCTGAAATTAAACAACAACAATGCATCCAGATGAGTCACAATCCAAGCGGAAACCAATTCGTAAGGTATTTAGCGGCGCGCCTGCGCACTCAGCCAGTTCCAAGCCACTTTCGCTTTCGTTTCCGCGCCCGCCAAGTCATTAAAACCAAAGCTGCGCACGCCACTGTGCAACAAACTCATCAATTTGTTCAGTCTGGCAAAAGTGTTGCATAAATTTCGTTGTTTCAGCAGCTGACCAGCCGAGGAGCAATTACAATGGACACTGAAGCTAATGAACTTCAAATGGGAGCTGGTGATGAACCAACCAAAAGGCTGACAAATGTGGAGAAGAAAAGGATTTGGCTGAGGAATCGTTTGATTTTTGTTCGTAGAGTTTGCACACTGGGCCAGAGACCACAAGCTTTGTGCCAAGTTTCAATTTGGAAGCTTTTCAAGGTTAGACTGAAAACGGAAGGGGCACAAACTTGGGGAGAAGAGCCAAGCAGGGACAACCGAAACTGGCAGATATTGACACGCTTGGTGTGACCAACTGGCGCCAGCTCGCACAAGACAGAGGCGGAGATGAGGGACAGATAGATAGAAAGAAGATTTTTGATCAGCATCAACTGCCGAGTCGATATAGCCAGAGATGGTAAGAGATAGAGGTTCGCAATGTATGAGAAAAAGCGTCATATATCCCACAGTTTTATAGATAGAAGATTCGCACCTTCTGAACATATTTAGTAAACAGTACTATTTATCAATCCGCCGAAGAAATGGTAAAGATCGGATGAACGATTGTCGAGTTAAAGAGAAAACAAACATTTACGCTGGGCAGCACCGGCTGAAACAGCGATGGGCAGCACTTATAAACTCTGGGAGGTACAGAGTATGTCGGGCTTGAATGACTTTCTTACTTGTTTTGTACTTAATTTTAAGAACATTTTTTGTTTTTGGATAGTTTTTACTCAAACTTATAAAAATATTATTAGGGTAGATTTACCCTTGACTTAAAATAGGGCGATTATCATTGAAGTTAGTAAAATGCATTATATTTAAGAAAGAACGTTCGCTTCAAAATTGAGAAATTTCTATCTAGAAATTCGCCCTGAGATTTAGAAATATATTGAAAAGACCTGGCTTATAATTCTCAAGTACGAGTTCCCTGCAGTCGGAAGATAAAAGGGCCAACTGATGTTGGACTTGCTAAGTGCTACATTTGACTGCGTTCTTTAGTCTGTCTTGAGATATGAGATATGTTGTGAAGTATTTCCGGGGTTCTTACTTCAAAAGCTAGACGGATAAAGTTAGAAAATTGATTATTACTAATTTAGGTGTTTTTTAGAGAGAAAAGACTTTGGTGAACCCAATGGAAAGAAAATGTATACAAATATATACAAGGACCATTTCCGTTAAGAGAGAAGGTTTTGTGCCTTCCACTTTCTCCCTCTACAGGCCTCACCTTTCTTTCTTCTCTAATACTTTGAAAACTTTTTATACTCTGTACCGTAGGTACATAGAGGACTATAAGGTTGTGCAAAAG
Source organism: Lordiphosa fenestrarum (assembly GCA_035044985.1). NCBI lineage: Eukaryota > Metazoa > Arthropoda > Insecta > Diptera > Drosophilidae > Lordiphosa > Lordiphosa fenestrarum. The sequence continues at coordinate 2,462,517 of JAWNNO010004426.1, forward strand.
TATGTGACATCAAGAAGGAAGCATCTCCGACCCCATATTCTTGATCAGCTTCAACAGCCGAGTCGATATAGCTATGTCCGTCTGTCAGTCTGTCCGTCTGTCTGTCCGTATGAACGCACAGATTTCAGAGATGGTAAGAGATAGAGGTTTGACATGTATGGGACATATGCTTGTTATATCTGCAGGCAGATCAAGTTTATTTTCAATTCTGACCACGCCCCCTCCCGCCCCCGCAATTTAGAAAAAACGTCATATCTCCTACAGTTTTGAAGATAGATGGCTTGTTTCTTCCGGACATATTTAGTTATTAGGATAACTTATCGATCCGCCAAAGGAATAGGGAAGATCGTATGAACGGTTGTCGAGTTATGATCAAAAGACTGGACGCTGCGGCAGCGCAGTAGCAGCGCTGCATTAAAATTTCGTTGGTTGGTTCGTTGGTTATAGTCGGGCTTGACCGACTTTCTTTTTCTTTTTTGCTTCGAGTGTGTGACGGCACAGACAAAAACTTATAATACTTGCAGGCAGATTAAGTTTATTTTTAATTTTGGCCACGCCCCCTCCCACCCGCGCAATTTGCAAGAAACTTCAAAGAAAGATTCATACCTTCTAAACATATTTGGTTATTATGATAATTTATCGATCCGCCAAAGAAATGATGAAGATCGGTTGAAAATTGGACGAGTTTTGGGGAAAACAAACATTTTTGCTGGGCAGTACTGGCTGGAACAGCGATGGGCAGCACTTTTCACCTACCTTAACACTTTGTGTAATAAATACTAGCTTTAGAAAGACGGACATGGCTATATCGACTCGGTTGTTAAGGCTGTACAAGATTATATATACTTTATGGGGTTGGAGATGCTCTTCCTTCTGTACTTTCGGTATCGACCATACACATTCTTCAGTCTTTTAAGTATAAAATAAATATTGTAAGCCAAGCATGTTTAAGAACTAAATAAATATACATTTGAGTAGCATACCATATCACCCCGATGGTGCTATGAGGTAGGGCAAATAAACTGTTATCAGTTCGATAAAACAAATTTAGTTAAGGTAAAGCATAAGTCTGCATGGTCAGATAGTAATATAAAAATAAGTTTAGATTTGTTTTAAGAATATGTCTGCATGATTTTGTTATGCTTTGCTTTGCTTTTAACTTATTTGGTTATTAATTAACTGCAATTAACCAATCAGTTGATTCCACTTCCAACGACAGGGGCGGCTTAATCAATTTTTTGCCCGATTGAAAATGTAAATACAATTAAGAGATTTTATTTTTCCAATTGATTAAGTAAACTCTTTTCCATTAAGCGGATCATGAACAAATGCGCCCCCCTTTTTGGGGGAGAGAGCCATCACACATAAATAGAAACCGACAAAATCTCTGGATTTTTTTTTAGTTTTTTTTGGTTTGTTTTGTAGCTCTGGTCTATAATGCGTTCAATGACCGAGTTTTGTGGCTTGCTGTGAGAAAAATCAATTAGAAAAACGCCAAGCGATTTAGAAAAGTGCGCACGCTGCCGAAAATATCAAGAAGAGAAGTCAAACAATTAAAGACGAAAATGATTTAAGCGTTGACCGGCGACGACGACGACGACGAAGACTTTCACAAAAAACGTGAGGAAGAACAAGTCGTGTTCTTGGTGCGAACCCCTCGTTGGTCAATTGAGTTGAATTAATTAGGTAAAAGCGAATAAAGCAAAACATTTATGCAAGCGCATGTTTGGCTAGAAACAGAAACAGAAACCGTTGTCATAATTTTGCAATCAAACAACAACGTCTTCTGGCGCTATTTTGCGCCAATTTGCACTTTTTGGGCTAGAGAATACTGTTGCCAGAGATTATACAGACATTATCTAATAGGGAATTAGCGGATATTTATATTGAGTCGGGGCTTTGGTGGGAGCCTGAAGGATTGAGTCTTGATTGGAACTTTCCTTCCTTATTATATAGAGCCAGAAAGAATCATAGAGGTTATATATTCTTGATTAGTTTCAACAGAGTTTTGATCTGTTTGGGCCATTTGCGTCTTATACATCAAGGCACTTCAGGTTTATTTTCGCCTACCGCAATTTACAAAAAACATCATAACTTCCACAGTTTGATATATAGAAGGCTCGTATCTTGTAAACATATTTAGTAAACAGTATTATTTATAGATCCGCTGAAGAAATGATGAAGATTGATTGAACCAGAGTCAAGTTATAGGCCAAACAAACATTTATGCTGGGCATCACCGGCTTAAACAGTGATGGGCAGCACTTTTAACACTTTGTAAGTAATGTTTAAAATCAGAAGTTCAATGAGAATAAAAATGATTGATCCAAAAGCAAAATTCTGCATTCAAGTATGGAAATGATCCCCTTTTTTCTTGATCTAAGAGCTTCTATACATGAAACAAGTACATAACATTCTCAAATCCAGTAGAAACATTTTGAATCAGGTGCTACAAGTGCTCAAATCAAAGATTGCTAGATCTTGCATCATTGTCACAAACCTAGAATGTGCATTCTTGCATCAAGAGCTCATCCGGTTCAAGAATAAGATCGTTAACTCTAAAATCAAGAGCCCCAAAGATTGAAAAGTAGGATTTTCCAATCAAACAACAATTTCAAACCGATTTTTACAACTATTTTATATGAATAAATTCGAATATGTCAACTGTCAACTGTCACTCGAACAGCTGTCTCTCCATGTCAGCAATACCATAACTGCTTGAGAATTTCAAAGCAACATGAGTGCAAAAATCGATGGCGCTTTCAGCTACACACAACACTCACCCATAAAAAACGAAACTGTGAGAGCGGTTTCAATGCTAATCTCTCAAATGTGCTTGCTCCTCTCTTTCAGTTTCTTTACCTAACTCCTTTCGCCTAAGAGCACCAAACTGAGCGGGATTGTAAGAGCGAGATTCTTGAAAATTCAAGAAGGCTTAGTTTATTGTTCGTTACAAACCTCGTCTGTATATTATATATATATATATCTAATGTCAGACAATTTTATGGTCTAAAATTAGCAAAGTTATTGTGATAAGACAAGGTCTCTGCTGTACTTCCATATCTCTGACAAATATGACAACAAAACAAATTAAAGCACACTACTTTTAGGGCAGAGACGCAGCGTTTGGCGTCCCTGCATCTAAGCGGGCCATATCTAAGCGTAATTAAACGTTATTTTATATATTTTTTTTTGCACAATTGACGTAATCTGTGTCGGAGATAACAAATTAGAACAGTTGCCCAGCCACATGTATATCGAAAATTGATTCATTGCTGGAAGTCTTAAGTAAATGTTGCAATCGGCTTGTTTCAATTTTACACACCATAAAAAAAAAATGATTTGAACGCTTGCGTTTGATTAGTCAGCACTCCGCTGAGGGTGGAGTTTTCAAAGAATTGATTATTCGTTATCGCCAGCTACTCAGAAACAGAGATGGAGGGAGGGAGGTAGAGAGAAAGTGAGGGAGAGAAAGATGACATATTTGTAATCTTTGGAAGCATGACTAATATCTTTTATTGAGTTGAGATTTTGGTACTAAACTCAGTGCACACTGCTTAAGAAGCCACAAAACAGCAAAAATTATTGACATAGAAATTAAATTTCACTTTTGAGGTAATATATGAACATTCCTAGCCATACCCAATTCCCAAATTTCTTTCTGTAGTGCCCACCACTGGAATACAGTATAACAATTAACCAAATTTAGCAATAAATTTTAACCCTTGTGTTCTACAAATCGCTTTCAACCTAAAAGAACATAAATTGGTTGGGCATTGGTTCATTTTTGGTTCAGAAGATATTGGTACAATACAAGGGAATTTTCATAATTTATGGTTAATAAACATTCCATTTCATTGACTTCATATGAATAATATTACCAATGTAATGTTTTGTGAATCATTTAATATACTTTGGAGTCTAGAATCTTTAAAAACAGAGGCTATTTTGGATTTTATAAGTAGTTCTGAACGTTTTTCTAGATTTGCACGAAGTCTTTTAGTGCAAATACGCTGCTGACTATAGCACATATTCTTTCTTAGAATCTAGTATATTGCTGGAGGAAAATGAACAGCTTCAGCGACAACCCACCTTTCTTGGTTCGTTTTAAAGAGAAAGAAACCTTTATGTCGGATCTGTCAGTGGTCAGTCGATTCCAAGATCTTTTGCACTCAATGACGGCGACATGTTAGCTCACTGAGCCATTGCACACATTTGTAGAAGCACGTCCAAAGGGCTACTTAGACTTTTATCTAAGTTGAGTTGTGCTCAATTCAAGAACGCTTAAAAATATAAGAAAATATTTTGTACTTATTTTGAGTTGATGCCAACTTGTTTATCTTTTGCTTAAAGGGTTTTTATACCCTTGCAGAGGGTATTATAAAATTATCTGGATGTTTGTAATACATAGAAGGCAGCATCTCCGACCAAATGAAGTATATGTATATATTCTTGATCAGCAAGAAGAGCTAAGATAATTTACGTCAGTTTGAAAGCTATCTTTACCAAACTTTACATAAAATCTTTTCATACAAATACACTGCACATTTAACGGAACTGGCCGGATTGGATGACTATAGCATATAGCTGCCATAGGAAGGATCGGTCGAAAATCTAGTTTTAGTAAGAAAAACTTTTTTGTTGTCAATGCAAATGTCTCCAAATCACCGTATTTACTAGTTTTCTATGCTTCTCCATGATTCTGCCGTGTTTGGTTGAAATCGGACATGTATATAGTATAGCTGCCATAGAAAAGTAGGAATAACTTTTTTGTTTTCAATGTAAACCTCTTTAAAATTGGCTTATATTTATTTTTTAAGCTTTCACAAAATCGTACAAAGTTTTTTTAAAATCGGTTGACTATAGCATATAGCTGCCTTAGGAAAGATCGGTCGAGAAGAAAGTAGTAAGAAAAACTTTTTTGTTTTCAATGGAAACGCCTCCATAATTTGTATTTCTTAGTTTGCTATGCATTCCCATGATTTCACTAAGTTTGGTCGAAATTGGACATCTATATAGTATAGCTGTCATAAAAAAGTAGAGTCTGAAAAGTAGTCCTAGTGAGAAAAACTTCTTTGTTTTCTATGAGAATGTCCCTAAAATTGTCATTTATTTAATTAATATGCTTTCACACAGTTCAAAAAAGTTTTGTCAAAATCGGTTGACTATAGCATATAGCTGAAGTACGAATAAACGGTCGAAAAAGAAGATCTATTGAGAACAACTTTTTTGTTTTAAATGGAATCGACTGCAAGTTTCTTTCATGTTCGTTTGTTAGGTCTTTGCATGATTCCACTAAGTTTGTTTGAAATCGGACATCTATATAGTATAGCTGTCATAGAAAATTAAGGTCCGAAAGGTAGTTTTCGTTAGAAAATCGTGCTGCCAGGGTATACAAACTTCGGCCGAGCCGTAGTTAACTTTTCTCTATTTCTTATTTTCAATTTTAGAATCTCAAAACTTGCCAGATATTTATATTATCTGTTTCAGCACAATTTTGACGATTTTTTCATGCAAATGAGATGAATATATCGTATAGCTGTTATATGTGTTAGCTTAAGATGGACTTTGCATGTAAAGTAAACTCTTGAAACTAAGTTTACAGGGTATTTTGTAGCTGGAAATCTCTACTACCGCGTCCTTATTTCTTTAATTCCATTTCCATCTTTCATTTTTTTGTTACTTTTTAAGTTTCAATTCACCTTTTCCCACTTTTTTTTCATACTTGTCTTTTGTTTTTACTTGTGACCCTCTTTTGGCCCTTGTTCCTTTTTGTTTTGTTCCTTGAAAATAATGTTAAACAAATTTTGACCTTTGTGTGATATTTCGAGTGAAACAAAATCATGATAAATGTAACTTGATTCTTTGATTACTTCAACAAAAAAAGCATTAATATGTTTTACATATTTTTTTTGAGAAACTAGTGGTGGCTGAAATTTGATTTGAATATTCATAATTTATTTCCCTAATTGGTAAAATATAGCGTGTCTGTTTCTGTGTCTTTCACCTGGTTTAATAATTGATTCATTGATTAATGTAGCTTCCTGCCGCCCCGCACAGCCTACCCCCCCACTGACTCACACACTCTTCCTGTCTCCTGCTCCTCCTCCAATGACCTCAACTGACTCAAAACGTTTATTTTTTGTCTGGTTGTTCATTTCATTTGGAGTTTATTTTATGTGATTTTATTTTGTGGCCCGCTTATCTATGTGTGCATTAGTCAACATGAAACAATTTGAGTGCATACACACACACACACAAACATACAGACATGTAGAATGTACATTGTACATACATACATACTTGTATAACAAAAAAGGAAAACAAAACCAGAATGGAGAACAAAAAATTAACTCATGCGGCGGCCTTTTCAGTTTCGGTTTCGTTTGCAATTTTATTTTCACTTTGGTGTTTGGCTTGGCTACTTTTAGCTGCACATTGTTGGTATCACCCGCCCAGTTCCCCAGTCCCAGGCTGTTTACACATTGCTAATATTGATGGATATAGTATATGCAGGCTTATTCATATATGAACATCAACAATTTGAACGCATGAGAACTGGCTCTGACAAGCCATTTTAGTTGAACGAGCTAAATTAGCAGAGAACAAACAGAAAGCAAATTAACAATTTATTAAATATGGTAAAAAACCATGAGAGATTGAAGGAAGTGAGTTCTGGTCAAAACTGTTGTATAATAATAAATTTCCCTCATAAATATGCAGTGCAAGCATATAAATCTGCTCAAGTGTAAATTTGTTTTGACATAACAACAATATATGTAGCTATGTACTTGCCCCTATAATTGATAACATTTTAAAATGATTGCTGGGTCAGTGAAAAAGAAACTGATTGGCACAAGTTGCATATAAACATCATATTTTTGGATATTTTAGAGTGCCTTCTCAAATAAGTATAGTAGCCCTCTGTTATTAGTGAGCTGTATTTGATATGTTTAATATGCAAATGGTTGGTATACGACCTTATCAGCGTGGGTTCAGACCAACCAAGCTGCGACATATCATTGAGTAGATTAAAGAGAAATAATTGAACGGCCATAAACCTAATAATAGATTAAGGGCCGATTTCCCATCGGCTACATAGAGCCTTCTCTGTCACATAAATCAACAAATAACAGAGTAAATTGTGAATAGCAGCTATCCAAATGATGAGAGATGGGCCCTAGCAATCAACCTGTTAACCCTTAGCCCTTTTAAAAAAGGTGTAAAAGTGGCTAACACTCACGAGGCCTTGCTGTGAAACATGTTGTATCCAATATACACCCCCTTCACTTGTTTGTGTGTGCTATTGTCGAGTTTATAGTAACTCGATACGTTAAACTCGATACTTGGACCTCGATACTTAGTTCTCGATACTAAATACACGAGATTCAAAAGCCTTACTACGAACTAGATTCTTAGTATTCGATATTCTGTACTTAATACTTAAGTACTTTATACTAAGTACTCGATTTACAGAATTTGATTCTGACTACTCTATACTTAATATTCAATTCTAGTATTTGATACTAAGTACACGATACTTAGTACTCGATGTTCAGGTCTTGAAGCACAGTACTCGCTTCTAAATACCGCACTCTAAGTACCCGATTTTGAGTACTCGACACTAAAGGCATGATGATAATCGAAACTCAGTTCTTGATTCTCAGTACTCGATTCAAATTATTCAATCCTCGTATTTGATACCAAGTACTCGATTCTCAGTATTCGAAACACAGTATTCGCTTCTAAATACTCCACTCTAAGTACTCGATTCTAAGCACTCTTACTCATACAAAGTGCTCGATACGCAGTACTCAAAGCACAGAGTTTGATTCACAGTACTCTTTACTAATTATTCAAGCCTACTCTTCGATACTAAGTACACGATACTTAGTTCTCGATTCTCAGTATATGAAACACAGTACTCGCTTCTAAATGATCCACCATTCTAAGTACTCGATTCTAAATACTTATACTCGTACAAAGTACTCGATTCTCAGTACACGATTCCAAGTTATCGATATTATGAACTCGATACACAGAATTTGAAACTCAGTACTCAATTCTAATTACTCAAACCTAGTACTCGATAATCACTCTTCGAAACACAGTACTCGTTTCTAAATACTCCATTCTAAGTACTCGATTCTAGGTGCCCGAAACTAAAAACATGGTACAAAGTACTCGATACCTAGTATTCGAACAACAGTGCACGACTTTAAGTTATCGATACTCTGTAAACAATACTAAATACTCGATACTAAGTGCTTAATACTCAGTGTTCGGTTCATTCTTATTGAAACTTGTCAGAATAGATAGATATTGGGCCTAAGTTTAACCAAATATGTCCAGAAGGTACGTAGCTTATATCTATAATTCTTTGTAGGGTTGTACAAAAGATTGTAACAGCTAGAAGGAAGCATCACTGATTCCATAAAGTTCGTTCGTCTGTTCTTATAGACGCCTAGATCGTCGACGAGTAAGGGACAATAACTTCTTATACTTTCGGGCAGATCAAGCTTTGCCACGCCTTCTTCCTCCCTCGAAATTTGGTAAAAACGTCATATCTCCCACAATTTTATACTAAGAAGGTTCGTATCTACTGCACATATTTAGTAATCGGTAATATTTATCGATCAGCAGAAGGAATTTTGAAGATCGGATGAACGATAGGCGAGTTATACGATAAACAAACATTTATGATGGGCAGCACTTTCTTTCTTCCAGTCTTTTTTCTACTTTTCCTTTTTCCACTTTGCTATAAGACCCTCTCTCTGAGCTAAAACCTTCTCGTTCTTGGTAACGCCACTGAGCAACAGCTGTTTGAAATCGATAGCATATCGATAGAAAATCTAGCTTTTTGCGAAAAAAAGGCTATTTCATTTAGCCCTTGGCTTTCATCACGAATGATCTGCCGAATATACATTTATCTCTTATGAGGAAATAAACAGAGAATGACCTTCAGTATGTGCCAGTAGAACAGGGGTATTATACGATTCGGATTTGTTTGAGGTGAAAATCAACATTAAGATTTCTAATGCAGTTCAAATAGGTATCTTAACTTCGAGTTTGGTAAAGTAAAATGTGTTCTTGGATCCAGCTGAAATCGAAGAACAACCAGTTGAGCATCACAAATGAGCCAAAACAAGAGTAGTTGTATAATAAAATTGATAATCAAATAAGATCATCAAACGTTTCTTCTAATATCTTTGAAAGATTTCAATTCCTTGCTACCGTGAAGTATCCATTTTTCCTTGGAAAACATGCTACCATACACCGCCTTCTTTTCGAAACGTTATTGATGACACATTTTTATTTTAATTTTAACGCACTACGCGCGTTCATTGCCTCCAACACTTCGGTTGGTTCGGGGTTGAGTTTTGTGTTTTTAATAATTTATTTCTGCGTTCGGTTAATTTTACACTTGAACAAAGGAGCGATCAACTTGTGCTGTTGCATCTGGTGGCTTTTGTTGATTTGTGTGCCAGATGATTCATGCTCGGGCGACGACGACAAAACGTTGACCAAAATTGGTATGTCAGGAAACACATGACTCCCGCCAGACGCATGCATTAAGGCGTTGCCTTAGGATATGTATTGACAACCTTTTTAAGGTGGACTACCACCCTCCACAGCCCAAGTGTAATCAGTCAAACAGTTGGCCTTGCTTTCACTGCTGCTGCCACACAAAAAGCACTAAAAAAATGTCTGGAAAGAACATTTTGCGATGCAGTTTGACGATCCACTTCCACTTCATTTCATTCATCTAATCTTTGCACGGCGACTACAACAACAGCCATTTACGGTTATAATACAATCAATAAGCCAAACAAAGCGCAACAAAGCAATGAAATTGAAACGAAATGCGTTCAAGTGGCAGAGAGGAGGGGGGGCTACATGCTGGCTAGAAGCTATCAATGGCAATGCCAATAAATAATATTAAGTGCGGACGCACCACACCGCGTATGCGCAATGTTTTCTAGCCGCGCGCCATCAATGCCAGTTGCTGAGCCATAAAGCGAATTAAAATTTGGCCGTCAACGGGGGGGTTGAGGGTTCTTTGATCACTCAGTTGTGAATCGGCAAAGTTTTTTTTATATATTTAAGTACCGCTTCACTCAACATGTCAATTCTCGATAATTGTGTTAAGCTCAAAATGCAAAAAGAACGGCTGTAATTAGTTTTAATTAGTCGGGGGTCTAAATGCAAAGGTTTGGGATCAGCAGCTGGTCCTCTGTTCGGAAAATATTTACTTGTTCGGCAATATTTTCTACAAATTATGAGAAAAGCTATGATAAAGCTCCCAGCAATGATTAACTGTACATATTTTTTAAGATTTTTTCCAGTATGTGTCGTTTTGCTGAAGTGTAAATTACTTAGTTTTGTGTGTGTGGCACGAAAGTGTCAAAAATGTGTTCTTTATATACCCGGGCTGCCCGGCCTTATGTCAAAATCAATCTGAAAGCCGAATTCTCTTGGTAATGCTGTGTATTTGGTGGAACCAATTGGTCATGGTGTATTATAAGTTGTTACAAACGGTTGAAACTATCACAGGCCAACTCTAACGAGCTCAATTGTTGCATTCGAGCCAAGTATTGCAGCAAAAACTTTCAGAGTTCGAGCAAAGGCACTACAGGGTAATTTTGTCAACATGATAGCTCTCGGCTGCAAGTTGCTCGGCCGATTAAAACATAGCTTCAAAGGCTGAAATGGGAAGTTCTATTCCAGAGAATGTTGATAACATATTCCCTTGAGAATTAGCAATTTTTGGTCCTTTGAAAAACTTCAAAATTGTATAGACTCATGAAGCGCAACCCAGGATGCCTCCTCTATTGAAAATAACTATTTTCTTCATGTGTATTCGTGTCTACTCTGCCGATAGCTGACTTTGGGCAGCTACGGTTAAGGCCGAATCTTTGATTAATTTCTTGCAAATCTAAACCTCTACCAATTTCAATTGATCCATCCAGAAACGAACTATCACAATATTAATGAGGTGTAGGGGCCTACATTTGGGGGCTGTGTATAGTCATTTGCTGTTGTTGTTGCATTGCGAGTTTCTCACCGCCTTGATTTTGTCATCGTCTTCACGATTAATCGAAAAGATGGAATAAGGTGTAGCAGTTTTGCATTCTTGAAAATGGTTTTAGATCAGGGCTGCCCAACACAGCACCTAATGCTCGCGCAGTCACTAACACAGATAAACAACACTTTTGTTACCACTAGAAATCTAAAGAAAGAGCCGGCGATTGTCTAATGCTGTAATGCATACAGCAACTACAAAATCCACGCTGCAAACAGAGCGCTTACGTATTGGTGTTGCCTTCAACTTTGCAAGAGTAAGAGAAGAGAGACACATACGAAGTTGTTGCTGCAATTGTATTATGCCTGAGTTCCATACGCTCAAGAATCGCTTTGCGCAAAAGCAACAACACATGCGCCTGAAGTGTTTTAAGTGCGTGCACCCCTGGTTTAGATGATGCGTCCTTTTACTTGCAAACTATTTTCTTGATTAATTGTAGTTTGCAGATTGATAAAGTGTACTTGATAACAACAATTTATTTAATTAAAAACTTTTTCCAACAGCCGACGAGCATTAAACCAGGCCAAAAGTGTTGTTATTGTGTACAGTACGGCTCGAAAGGTTTTCCCAACTGCCCGAATATCTTTGCAAATAGTTAAACAAGTTTGCTTCACCATGTAAAACCCATCTTTCGCCAGTTTTATACGGTGAAGCAAACTTCATGAAGATTGTTAAAAAGCTCATGCCCTCAACACCTCTTTTCTACAAAACGAAAGCTTTTCCAAGAGCTTCAGAAAGTTTTTTTTAAAGTTCTGGCTCTTTGCAAGGAGGCGTAAGGTATTGCTTATCCCCATGATACCACATATAAGGCATGATACAACAACTAAGGTTCGGCGAACATTTTTTTTTAAGTACTGTGCTTTTGCCAAGAGTCTGAGAGTAAGAGCGAGAGTGAGCGCTAGAGCGAACGGCTCACACAACGCAAATTATGTATGAGTGTGTGAGCTTCAGGAGTGAAACAGTAAACGTTTTAGGAGCTTTTTTAAAAATTTAAAGAAGCTTGCTTCACCGTGTAAATACAGTCTCACGGCACCGCCTTATTTTGTGCTTTAAAAACAGGCACGTGCTAGCTTTCACGAAATCAGAGACACAAACATATAGCATTCATAATCATACACTGGAACAAAGCTAAAGAGGCAAGTTCAACTTCTCTCACCGAAGTTTATATACCCTAGCAGTTTGTATAATTTATCTAAATAAGGGTTTTTAAGTAAGTATTAAGCAAAAAGTTCATTTTCCTTTGGTAGAATGCTAGTTTAGTAATTTCCCAAGCTGTTTGATAGATGACGCTTCTACTATGATCATTTTGCGGGCCAGTTTATGGTATGGCAGCGTTCCGATTTTGATTAAATTGAGCAAAATTGTGCTAGAGCAGATCATATTTATAAATGGCCAGCTTAAAGAAGCTTAAAATTAAAAAATACTAAGTTTTTCTTATTTAAACTAGTTTTTCAACCGATCATTCCCATGGCAGCTATATAGTATGCTAACGTCAGCCGATTTTGACACAACTTTGTATAATTGTGTGAAAGTTCATAAATTATATAAATACAAACTTTAAATCTTTTCTATGTCAGCTATACCATATAATTGTCAGATTTTGACTAAACTTCGTAGAATTAAGGAAATGCTTGGCAAACTAATAAATAAGGAGTTTGGAGGCGTTCTACTGGCAGCAGAGAGAGAGATGCGTCCATTTCCTTTTATTTTCAGAGCTGTTACTGTTTAGCAAACGAAACTTTCAGTCAGTGCCAGTATCAATCGATTCACAACTGACTCTAAAGCTACCAGTTTGGAAGATACATTCCAATTTGCATTCAAAGTAAGTTACTGAACTCGAAAACCTAATGAAAACTGTCTACAGTTGGAGGGATTGAATGGAAGTGACCTCAATCAACCTAAGGCAAAGAATTGCTGAACCGCTTGTGACATTTCATCTGATCTCATCGATGTATCTCATTAGCACTTTAAACTTGAACCAGTGTCAGCAGTTCATACTTCATTCGCAGACATCTTCAAGAAGTCGAATGTCGTCTTCGAAGGACCACAAACATTGTCGTCTGCCTGCCCACGTCAGTCGAAGTGTGATTTGATTACCGGATTTCACACCCACTCAACACGGCATTACAATGTTAACAGCTACCACTACAACTGGTGGTGGGGGCAGCCGCAAAGTATGAAAACAGAAAAACCGCAATGTGATTGGAAGTTGCAGATACAAATGTATCTGTTAAATTGAAACAAGTGCAGCTAATGACGACGGCGACGCACTTGAACTTGATACACCGATAACGATATGCATTGTCAAAGGCGTGGCCCCGTCCCGCGAGTCCCCCTAGCAACCCCCTTGTGCTGCATCCGCCCCCGCATAAAATGCATATGAAACAAAAAAAAATGAAGAAGAAAGATACTTTTTCTCTCTGTTCTTGTTCTTGTTGTCTGGCCTCGGCCTCGGCCCTGGGCCGGTTCTTCGTGGAGTCACCAGCGGTCTGAGTACCCAGAGTCAGAGTCGGAGTTATTTTAAAACCCAGCACACACACACACACACACTTGACTCTGGCTCCAGCTCCAGCAGGCAACTCTGGTTCGTTCGGTTTCTTTTGCTCTGCCGTCTCCCCATAAGCATCTTTTATATTTCGATTCTGTTTTTCGGTTGTCTTTTCGCCGCACTTATTATTTTCTATATATACAGAAACATATATATATATATATAAATCGCCCTGCAGCACACACTCACCCTTCTTGGCTTGCTCTCAACGATTTGTTCAACTTCGATGCCGTCCGACATGTTTGGGGCGATGATGTGGTTGCAGGAACACGGACTGGGAGGATGCTGGCTGTGCTTTCAGGCCAGTGGATAAGAAGAGTTCAATGGAATTTGGGTTAGTTTTTGTTTGCGCGGGCTGCGATCACCAAATTTGTATATTACGATCACAAGAAAAAAATGTGTGTGTGTGTGTGTTTGCCTGCCTCAGACAACTCCGTCCGACTCGCACGAATTGTAGCTCACGAATGCGAAGCTGCCGGCGTCTGCAACTCCAACGAAGTGACGAGCATTTGTCGGAGAATATCAACGCAGACGCGGCACTCTGGCAAAAGTGAAGCGGACAGCGCAGTCGTCGCTGATAAAACCCCAAGACGGAGAGAGAGCTAGTGGGAGAGAGCAAGTAGAAAAGAGAGAGAGAGAGTACAGTAGTATGGGGGGCACTGTGGGTACATGTGATTGGATTTTTATCAATCCAGAGCGGAGAGCTCAGTTGAGCTTTAGTTTTAATGCATGCTAAAATTTGTTTGCAAAATTTTCATTGAAATTTGGTCCAATTAGTTGCCTGAGGGAGCTTGGCTTAGTAGACTAGTTTTCACACCAATCTGTGGTATGATATAAAGTCCAGTTCCGGCCTACCTGCATTTTAGATACAAGTTTGCTTAGAAACAAATAGATTGCAGTCTGTTGGAATGCTTTTTTCTGGCTGTTCAATACGCTCTGTAGCTTTTATTTGAAGCAGCGGTGGGCTAGTGTTTGCTCCCATGGCTCCGAGAGTTATTGCCTTGCTTCTTGGCGCCACCGAGCACAAGGAGATAGAACAAAAAGTGCAATTGCGTCGCTTCGCCGAGAGTTAAAGCCGCAAATCTATTGCGTATCGGCTAAAGGTCGATGGGAAATATATAGAACTATACATCTATTAAGGCTATGAGCTTTAAAACATGATGCGGTAGATAATTCAAGACTGGTTCCAAAAATCAATTTAACAACTATTAGAATACTGTATTTAAAATTTGCTTTCGGTTGGTGGAATGAAGTAAGACATTGGTTCAGAACCTTATCTCAGAAAAGGTTGAAGTTCAAAAGGTATTTACCAACGAAATTCTGTATCTTCAGTCCATTCTAGCTCTAGAAAAGGTAGCGGGATGGGACAGGAACCGCTTGAAAGCCATGTGACGGGAGGGAATTTAATAGCTATGAATGAGAATTGGTTAATCCATTTGGGAGGGTACGGTGTGTAAATTAATAAGTACGTGAAGTATATGCAACGGGGTTCGCTTTAAAATCTTGCGTTGATCTCTAATATAAGCCACTGCATGTACCTAGCCAAACTGTATCGCCGTGTATTATTGTTTCGTGTTGACTTTCTAAAAATGTTCGACTTTTGTTCAAAAATTGCCGCCATTTGTGGATTTATATAGAAAATGCCAATCATGTCTATGGCTACAATTTTTTTTTTTCGTATGCTACCAATCTTTTTAAGGGTACTGTTTTGACATTTGTTAATTGAACCGATTTCGTATCTTATACATAGCTGCTATGTGTCAGATAAACTAAGATTTTGCTCCGCTATGTGAAAGCAGTGCAGAAAACATTCTTTTGCCTATAACTTGACTATCACTAATGCGATCTTTATAAATTACTAAATATGTTCAGAAGGACTTCTATCTATAAAACTATGGGAAATCTAATGTTATTTCCAAAGTTGGTGTTTCCTATCGCTAACCAATGCTCCAATTGGCCTATCGATATCATCGATAACAGTTTCTGATAAGTACTTAACCAGCTGTGAGCTAAGGCTAAAAAATACATGAAAATTTGCATTCTTAATTTTTTGCCATCATTGACCCACTGTGCCTGACCACAGTTGGTTTCTCACTTTACTCAACGAGTTTGATTTGAGAGTGTGCGGGTAGCGGAGAGCAGTGCAAGGTTGACAAAATATTGGCTGCGTGTGGGGGTCGAGCGATGCCAAGATGCCGGTATTGCCCCCGCCTCTTAAATGGAAAACAAATCTTGCTTGTTGCACAGTGTACACAACACAGTCGACGAAAAATGTTAGCCTTTGAGTCACCCCCAGTCGGTGCGGTGGGGCTGAGCGGCAGGAGAGAGAGAGAGAGGAGAGCAATGAAGCTCAGGACCAGACGAAATGATCAGAGTGCCATCAAGTGGGCCACTACCAATAGCATCCAGCGCTCCCTTGTGTTTGTGTGTATGCATCTTCATATTTTTAAGCATGCTTAAAGTGTGGACTAATTCATATGGAGGCACTGAGAGAAAATTTAAAATAATGGCATAGTGAAGCTGAGTCTCTTTTATGTTTTGCGAAAGACCGAAACAAAGAATGGCCGCGTTCAGCAGAAGAACTTGCTCCCTGATCAATTAAGCTGAACTTCAGTAGTGATACGTTGTTATGAAAGCCAATTTGACGGATTATGATAGAAGAGCATTTGATACTTCTTCAAACAGCTGTAATTGTCTTATAAAACTTAAGGTTTTCTACACGTTTGATAGCAATTTCACCCATTACGTATGTGTAGCTTTTCTACATGCCGCACTTACATATGTCATTTCTACATAACTCGATTAAGGCCCAAAAATACCACTTTTCGGACTACACTCGTCACACAAGGGTGCAAGGGGAGGAGGAGGGAAGGAAGGGTCCCGAGAGGAGGAAGTCAATCCTCTAAAAAGTCTACAACTTAAATTAATTCCTTGTCTGGGGTTCAAACTCATTACTCACTTTATCTTTTACAATTTAAATACAAATTCCGGCATCTCAGCCCATACGACTATCAAGCGCTCGGGCGGCATTGCCACAATATACAGTAATAAAGAAAGGCGACTAGCAACGATGAGGGAATTGATCAACAACACGTTTCGTGTAGATATTCTATACGTAGCATTCAGCATTTGAAATCCTTATAGTTTTATTTAGAAAACCTGCATGTTGCATGTTGCATGTTTCAAAATAAAAAACGTAGCTTTTCTGTTCCGTTTTTGAGCTAAATTCTTAGCTTAGTAGTTCCACACGCGCATGAAGGTTTTGCAATATCTAAACGTTAATGCAGAAAACCAAATTTTTCGTAAAAAATGGAGAAGATATTTGGAAATACGCATGCCTTGTTAGTTTTTATATTTCTACATATGGCAAGTAGTTTTTCTACATGAAGCGCTTAGCAATCGTGAGAAATTTACCAGGGCGATCTACGTTTCGTTTAGGATTGCCGTTTCTACAAGCTTATGTATAACCTCTTTGTTCAGTTAGTTAAAATAGTTATCCATTAGAGTCTATAATTGGAGATTGTATCAAACTGCCTAAGTTCCAACTGCTTAGTCTGTGTATTCTTGATGGCATAAAACATTCAATCACTACACGTAACTAAACTATTCGACTACAAGTATTATTATTCTAGTGTTTTTACGTTTGATGATGCATTTAACGGCGCCTTTCCGGTGTAGAGCTTATCAATATAGCTGACGCATTAATTATCAAGCCAGAAGTTCTCACAAATCCAAACCCTCCCCCGACTCCCAAGAACTCCGAGTTTGCCGTTATCAGTGCATATATGCAGTTAAGTAGTAATACATCTGCATCATGTATGCCAACAATTACAAACAGTTGTTGGCGTGATGCCTTAATAATTGCATCACAGTTGTTGGCTCGATAATAAAACATTGTTTAAAACAAGTAAGAAATTCGCTGAAGCTTTAAAAAGTTTGTATTTATGTGATCAATTTAAAGCTGAATGATACAGAAAGTGTAAAGTTGAGTAAAGTGCTGCCCAACGGTCCATGTTGCGGCAGGTCCGTCATAGTTCGACTATCGTTCATCCGATATGTATCATTCCTTTATCGGATTGATTACTAAATATGTCAAGGTATCGATCCGCTTAGGGATTGGTAATGATCGAAAAAAACGGTGGTCAAGTTATTAGCAAAAAAAAAGAAAGCCACCAAATCTCAAGCAGAGCATACACTTTTGCTAGCATAGAGTATATTGCTTCGTTTGGAATTCCACCTAGCACGAAAGGGCGTGTTTAAGCAAACAATAATATAGTACCCTCATCATCAAAATATATCAAAGACTTACCCATTTTATTTGTTTATGCTATAATTGAGAACAAGTTTGGGGCCGTTGATAAGTAATTAGAATATCTTATCATTTCGGTTTTATATAGAGAATATAACAATGTGTATAAATATTTAAACTAGTCTTCCAAATGTCAATAGCGTCGGTTTCGATCGTAAAACTTATTTTTGTATATTTATATGTATATGGTAACTTTATATCAGTCGGCAGCCGGGTTCTACAGTCCGAGACTATATATTACCAACCCACAGACCATATATCAAGTTTATAGCTAAAATAGCTTCTAAGATATCGATCAATCGAATGTGACTTTCCGAATTATTATAATTCTAAGCAAACTGTCGACTTATCTAAATATTCACTACGTTTATATATGCCAAATATATCAGAGCTGCAAACCGGTTTTGAACCGAACCGGTTCGAACCCGGAATTCCGACTTTCAGATTACTGTGAACCGAACCTTGAACCGAACCTCTAAAGGTATTAAAGCTGTACCTGAACCCGTTCCGAACCCAAAATTTCGGTTCGGTTCAACAAACATAATAGATTTCAACTATTTCTCAGAGACTTCTTTTGTTATCCTGATGTAATTGTCCACATTACTGTGGAAACACTTTTCTTATGTAGTCCACAAATTGCATTTTACTTTAGAAGCTGTATCCAGAACTTCGAAGTTTTTATTTCGTCACAATACTTAATATAAGTAGAAACACTTTGTCATTGCTCTGATGGTCATGAACTGTATGAAAGTGTTTCTATTTCTATAAAGAATTGTGAAATCCCATCCCAACCAAAAATCGAGACAATTCCCTTACAGATTATGTCGGTTTTGGGTCGCTTACTATATAAACGTGTATAAAGCTTGGCTGAACCAAGGTTCGAACCAAAACCTTGGCCCAAAAACCTTGAACCTCCAAATTCTGAACCTGAACCATTGTTAAATTTTGGTTCGAACCCGCGAGCCGGAGATCCACGAAATTTTTTTGGTTTGCAGCCCTGAAATATATCATGCTTGACGCCCTTCAAAGTATGCTACCTTTTCTTAAAATTATATTATAAGTTAAGAATCTATATTACATTTGTCTTAACTCAACATTTTGTTGTATCTGTATCTGGCTGAATATGCAGTGTCAATAATCTATGACTCGACAACTGCTCTGTTCTAATACTTAAGGAAATAAAGTTTGCATACTTTAAAGGGCAATAATCACGAATAATTAGGTGATTATAAACGTGGTAATTGTAAGTACCAATTTTAATATCTTCTCAACCAATTACAATTTACTCTGTCATGTAGAGAGGATAAAAGATCTGCCCTAAATCTAATCAAAACGAAAGTGCGAGGACCTCTATAAGCCAATAAAGGTATTTGGAGACCGTTTAGTAGAACCGAATAATACCTTAGACTGCATGGACTCTGTTATTTGGTCGCTCTCTGTGCTAGTGCTTAATGTTTTGTTCATTCTAAAAGGGAGATTTTGTATTGGTTCGTTGATTATTTACATCGGCGACCTGCAATCGATAGCCCGATAGTTCCCCTTATTCTGCCTAAAAAGCATTGCGGGGGCTCAGAGATGAAAGGAAGTTAAAATTTGAAGCCAAAAAAAAACGTTTGTCTGTTTGATTTTTGTGCCCACCGCTGATTTACATTGTATGCTTAACATTTGTAGGGTATTTTGTTCCACATTTCATAAAGATGCTGAAGATTAAGGAGCATGATTTTGGGAGGTAAGCGATATTTTCCAAAGCATGAAGCAAAGCACAGGAATGAAAGTAACACCTTGGGTGAAGAGTTACAGTTTCCACATCATAAACGTAGTTACAGTTCAAAGTTTTCTTCTTTGTTTTCCTCTGGGAACAGCTGGGAAGTGTCCTTTGCAGTTTGAAACATGAAGTGCATCCAGCAGAGTCCTTACGATAGTCAAGCTATAGGGAAAACAAAAATTTATATGCCGGCTGCAACAGCGATGGGCCACACTCGACACACCTTAACACTTTGTGTGATAAATACAAACTTTGGAAGGTACAGAGTACGTTATAGAAGGGCACACATTATATCATATCCTTTGAATGATTAAAAGGATATTTAAGACATATCCAGTCCAAATGGATCTGGGAAATTATCCAATGTATATATTTTAATATCATTTTTGTTCTCCGTGTAGTTACTTCAAAGCTGGCGCCAGCTGTTTGTGAGGGTGACCGGGAGTGTGTGGACACACACTACCCGCTGCACCACACCTGGTCACTTACAGCCGACCAATGGCAAAGTTTCTTCCGAAAACAATGCCACGAAATCGATTTGTTTGCATTCCTGCCAATTTTCTAAGCAGAGCTTCCGTTGGATGATTTTTATACTCTGTACCGAAGGTACACAGAGTATTATAAGTTTGTGCAAAAGTATGTAACATCCAGAAGGAAGCATCTCCGACCCCATAAAGTATATATATTCTTGATCAGCATCAACAGCCGAGTCGATATAGCCATGTCCGTCTGTCCGTCTGTCCGTCCATCCGTCTGTCCGTCTGTCTGTCTGTCCGTATGAACGCACAGATCTCAGAGATGGTAAGAGATAGAGGTTTGACATGTATGGGACATATGCTTCTTATGTCTGCAGGCAGATCAAGTTTATTTTCAATTTTGGCCACGCCCCCTCCCGCCCCCGCAATTTAGAAAAAACGTCATATCTCCCACAGTTTTGAAGATAGATGGCTTGTTCCTTCTGGACATATTTAGTTATTAGGATAACTTATCGATCCGCCAAAAAAATGAAGAAGATCGGATGAACGGTTTTCGAGTTATGATCAAAAGACAAAATTTCTTGGTACAGAGTATGTTATAGTCGGGCTTGACCGACTTTCTTTCTTGTTGGATATTGAAATATCCACTGAATTTTAAATGGCCCTTCAATTTGCATTCAACGAAGCTGAAAATCATCCAAAGGATATGAAAAATGTAGATTCTAATATCAGAAAATGGATACTAGAGACTATTCATTCCAACTGGGTAGGAATTTAAATAAACCCAAAAGTTAAATTGCACCAAACAGTTTAGTAAAGTCTGACACCATCTTCCTTTCATTTGTCGAAATGCTGTTCTGTCAACTTCAAGGATTTAAGAACTAAAGGGAAAGTTGCAGCTTTTGTGAAATTCATTCATAAGAATTGTGGCAACTTGCCGCGGTTGTCCTTGCAACATGTCTGTGTGTCTATGGTGTGGTGAGTTTGGCTGCCGCAACATGTTGCTGCCACATGCATAAGGAGACACGAACCCGGCGCCAGCGATAGTTCGGCCAGTTGCCTACCAGGCGTTTCACTTAACGGTTTAGGCACACGTAGCGAAGCGCACTCGTTACGTTCAAGTCGTTGCGGTTGGATGCCGAATCCTTAAAACGAAATACTAAGTGTTTCGCCCACTCCTGCGCGCTTGCGTTTAGCATTCAGTTGCAAAATTTTGAAGTGCATACATTTTTTTTAGAACTTTTTTTTAAACATTTTTTGGCCAAAATGTCTGACGAAGATCGTTAGTGGTGATGCAATACAGTAACAGTGCCGATGAAGTGGCCGCCCAGCTGGCTGCCTATAAGGCGCTGCTGGCCTACTATGCCAATGCCCCGAAAGCAGCTGGGCATGTGGTGTCGCTGACGCTGAATGAAACCTCCTCCCTGCTGGCCGGCAATGGCAGTGGCAATCTCAACTCCAGTATAAGGTCCACCAATGAGGGGGCTGTGAGCGATTTCTACATTAACAGCCAAATGGAGCTGGTGACCGATGCAGTCGCAGACATGGCTGCCTCCACCACCACCAGCAGCCCAAACTCCAGTTCCAACAGCGCCACCGAGATGCCCGTCTGGCTGATACCCAGCTATAGTGTCATTTTTCTCTTCGCCGTTTTGGGCAATCTGCTGGTCATCTCCACTTTGGTACAGAACCGTCGTATGCGCACCATTACCAATGTTTTTCTACTCAATTTGGCCATCTCGGACATGCTGCTGGGCGTGCTCTGTATGCCGGTGACATTGGTTGGCACCTTGTTGCGCAATTTCATTTTCGGCGAATTTCTTTGCAAACTTTTTCAATTCCTGCAGGGTAAGTAGTCTGCCTAACTAGCAACAGCTAGGGGGAACAGCAAAGGACGAAAAATCCTTAAAATAAAATACTTATAAATTGGGGGAAAGGTAAAGGGCTTTGGGTGTTACTTTAAGATGCTTTAAGATGTCAATGTGAAAATTATTTGGCCTATGTGAAATGTTGCGAGCTGAAATCAGCAAGGGGGCAAAGACTGTTCGTTGGACAAAATGTTGTGTGTGTACTGGTTTTTCTGAGCAAGGATTCAATTCCATTTACTTACACTTGCTTACCCAAGCTCTAGCGACAAGCTGATAATGTATTTTAGCAAACATTCAAAATGAAGATAACTTTTGTTTTATGGTCTTAATTATTAAAAACAAAGTGTCCACTAGCTTCTTGCGTTTTTCTGGTTAACTTACCTTCACCATCCCCTCTCTCTTGGCATACGACGTCGACATCTCAACGCAGACGACTATCGACTTCACGCGTGACAGTACGACAAAACACAGTAAAGAATTGAGTCAGGCAAGAAATCACAGTACATAATTCATCTAAGCATACAGAAAGCAAAAGGCTAGGTGGTATAGATGACAAGACTGTTGCTTTTCCAGAGATGTCCAGAGATGCGTTCTAGTCCCCATCGAAGCATTACAATTTGTATACCCTTGCAGAGGGTATATTGAAATTGTCCAAATGTTTGTAACTCATAAAAGGAAGCTTTTTCGACCATATAAAGTATATATATTCCTGATCAGCATGACGAGCTGAGTTGATTAAGCCTTGTCAGTCTGTTTCAATGCTATCTACTCTGTCAGTTTTAAAGCTATCGCGACCAAACTTTGCACAAAGTCTTGTGGTACAAATACGCTGCACCGGCCGGATCGAACGTCTATAACATATAGCTGCCATAGGAACGATCGGTCGAAAAACTAGTTCTAGTGAGAAAAACTTTTTTGTTTTCAATGCAAACGTATCCAAACTCCGTATTTACTACTAATGCTTCTCTGATTTTGCCAAGTTTGCTCGAAATCGAACATCTATATAGTATCGGAAGGTTAGAAGACTAGTCTTTGTAAGAAAAACTTCTCTGTTTTCCATGTAAACCTCTTTAAAAGTAGCACATATTTATTTTATAAGCTTTCACACAATTCTACAAAGTTTGGTTAAAATCGGTTGACTAAAGGTTATAGCTGCCATAGGAATGATAGTTTTAGTGAGAAACAATTTTTTGTTTTCAAAGAAAACGCCTCCAAACTTTGTATTTCCTGGTTTGCTATGCTTTCTCATGATTCCACTAAGTTTGGTCGAAATCGAACATCTATATAGTATAGCTGTCATACAAAAGTAGAGTCAGAAAAGAAGTCTTAGTGAATAGTCTTAAAAAGAAAAAAGTTTTTCATACAACGACAAGTCTTGCGACCTATTGTTTCCATGGCAGCTACGAGATATAGTCATCTGATCCGTTCGGTTCCGTCATATTAGTAGCTTGTAACAAAGTTTCGCCTCGATAGCTTCAAAACTGAGAGACTAGTTTTGCGTAGAAACATCCAGACAGTCGGACAAAGCTCAATCGACTCAGCTCGTCACCCTTATCAAGAATATATATAGTTTATGGGGTCGGAAATGAATATTTCTATGCATTGCAAGCTTCTGTGCAAAATCATAATACCCTTTGCTAAAAGAACAGTGTCGTGTTGTGTTTAGAAAACGTTTGACCGTGCTTGTTTTAATTAAGGCATTTGTGTAAGATTCATGTCGTGTTACAAATATTCGACACGCACCCATCTCTAATGCACACACATGCACGCACGCTCTAGATGACGTTGGTAGAGCCCCCCAAAACCTACAAACAAAATTGTTTTCCATATAACTTTGAGGTTTTTTGTCTTACCTTATTGTTGCTTTTAGAACAGATAGAATTAAGGATTAAGTATATATATATAACGTCACGAGGTTCTTACTTAAAAATTGTGGCTCTGACAGTTGAGAGCGGTTTAAGTGGGGAGGGGCGGCAACTTATAAGTCTGAAACAAACTTGAAATGGCCATGGCATACACCTACCTACATGCTGGTTACTCTATATCTTATAGTCTCTGAGATCGAAGCTTTCATACGGACGGACTTTCCATCTTTCCTTCCTTCTGTTTGTTACATACCTTGAGTGTACCTTTTGGTACAGAGTAAACACAAATATACTAGAAAGGATAAGCAGGGTCGACTCCTGACACTGTCATACACACTTCCTGTCACGAAATGAAACCATTTGTTAGTGATTTGATTGGCATACCAACTTGGTTATTATTAATTCATGTACGCCCACTGTCAATTTCCCTCACACCTGAATCTAGATTGGGCCCAGGAAATTGTGGTGGTTACGTTTATACTTGTCGCTTTAACCACTTTCACTCATACTTACCTCCCCACCATTTAATCTAAGCTAATTATAACGTTGAGGCAGCTCCTAATGGCTCAAGCAACCCTTGGGCTCCAACTTTTTCTTTTGTTTGGTCGGGGAGGCGCTTAACTTTTCCCCTCAATTAGCTAAAATTACATATACATAAGCAATATGCGAACACATTGTATTTATGTGTCACTATGACAGTGTGCATGTGGGCGTGTGTGCGTGTGTACGTGTGTGTGTGTGTGTAGTGGGGAGCATTAAAATGAATTTTTATGATTATCATTGCATGTGGATCGTTTTATTGACTTTATCCTAGGAACCAACTTCATTTTGAATGCCCAAACCAAATGAAAAGGGTCCTGGGAAATAACAACAAATGACAGTGAAATGTGACAGCAATAAGATAAACGGACTTTCTGGTTTGCTGTTTCCCTTGAAAAGCGTCAGGAAATTTAAGCCATTCTTTTGGTTAAAGCAACTTTATGTTAAAACAGTAAATAACGAAGGCTATTCCTTACATCCGACTTTGGTGGTCCCCAGAATTAGTAATTCGAACCGAATTGGAATACGAATAAACAAGGATTCTTAAGAATTTGTTTCTCAATCGGTTTGTTTGTATCTATTTGTATGTCTGCCAGCATTTCTATAAGAGAGAAGTGGGTATTAGAAAATATTTCTTTAATTGTTTCTTCCTAAGGAATGGTATTAAACATAAAGCCGTTTGGCCTTGATTTTTATACTCTTTTTATACTCTGTGTAAAAGGTACATAGAGTATTATAAGTTTGTGCAAAAGTATGTAACAGCTAGAAGGAAGCATCTCCAATCCTATGAGGTATATTTATTCTTGAACAGTTTCAACAGCCGAGTCGATATAGCCATGTCCGTCTGTCTGTCCGTAAGAACGCACAGATCTCAGAGATGGTAAGAGTTGGAGGATTGACATGTATGGGACATATGCTTCTTATGTCTGCAGGCAAATCAAGTTTATTTTGAATTTTGGCCACGCCCCTTCCCGCCCCCGCAATTTAGAAAAAACGTCATATCTTCCACAGTTTTTAAGATAAATGGTTTGTACTTTCTAGACATATTTAGTAATCAGGTTTCCTTATCGATCCGGCAAAGAACGGGTGAAGATCGGATGAACGGTTGTCGAGTTATGATCCAAAGACTTTTCGCTGCTCCAGCGCAGTAGCAGCGCTGCTTTCAACTGCTACTGCAGCATCAAAATGTATGCTGAGCGTATAATTTCGTTGGTACAGAGTATGTTATTGTCGGAAGAGAAAAATATATGTAGATTTGCCTTATCCTGAGCTAAACATTACAATAAAAGGATTTTTTGTAAAGTTATATGACTTAACTCAAAGTGTTTTTCTATCTAGCATAAGTATCTCATGTCTTATTAATGCACAATGCTTCCAAAGTCGATTCGATTGGAGCAAATACATTTGGTTATCATGAAAAGAAACCTCCACCGGCATGTTGTTATTTTGTGACGCAACTCCTTCAAACTTGATTTAAACAATTTAAGCAAAAAATGGCAAATGTTATTCAAGTTATGTTTAACAAATTTCCGTTTGAGTTTGTAATATTTGTACATGTGCTTTATCGCCT
Source organism: Lordiphosa fenestrarum (assembly GCA_035044985.1). Taxonomy (NCBI): domain Eukaryota; kingdom Metazoa; phylum Arthropoda; class Insecta; order Diptera; family Drosophilidae; genus Lordiphosa; species Lordiphosa fenestrarum. The sequence continues at coordinate 2,488,541 of JAWNNO010004426.1, forward strand.
ATTTTATGTGTTTTTGTTGTGTGCTGTTTTAGGCGAGCTTAGACTCAAAGTGGTGGATTGTCATGGATTGTTGTAACTGTAAACATAATATTGTTCTTTGATGTATATATAATGTGACAGTATTTACCCAAGCTGCCTGTTTTTGTTCGCCTTTGTAAAAATTGCATTTAATATATAGGGAAAATCAACAGCATTGCTGCCAGTCGCTTACATGGAGTTTAAATGAAATAGTGTTTTACGGTGGGGTAAGTCGTTGAAGATGCTTTATACTTTACCTGGGTACATTCTGCTCCACTTACCTTGTACCTTACCTCGTGTTTTTCTCATCACTGCACTATCGTTCCACCGAAGTAATGGCAAAGATCGGATGAACCTTTGTGGGGGTAAAGCGAAAACCAGTGCTGGGCAGCACCGGCTCAAACAGCGATGGGCAGCACTTTTCCCACCTTAACACTTTGTGCATTGGGAGAGTATTATTTAGTCATGCTAGACCGGCTTTCTTACTTGTTGTCCGTTGATTTATACGTTTTTATACGCGTCGATCTCAGAGACTTTAAGAGATAGAGCCACAAATGTTTGCATGAAGGTATGTGTATACCGTACGCAGATCAAGTTTGTTTCAGATTTTTGGTCGAGTTGAACCTCAAAGTTGTTTTGTTTAGGGCACAAAATGCTGAATGAGCGCTGGAGATTATAGCAAAATATGCGAAATAGTTCATTAATGTGTCTAGACTCTACCTCTAGACTCTACCCATAGACTTTACTTCTAGACTCTAAATCTTGACTCTACCTCTAGACTCTACCCCTGGACTCTACCTCTAGACTCTTCCTTTAGACTCTTCCTCTAGATTCTACCCCTGGACTTTACCTCTAGACTCTGCCTCTAGACTCTACCTCTAGACTCTTCCTCTGACTCTACCTCTAGACTCTACCTCCAGACTCTACCTCTAGACTCTTCCTCTAGACTCTACCTCTAGACTCTACCTCTAGACTCTACCTCTAGACTCCACCTCTACCTCTGCCATATTGATAAAATTACCTTGTAGTGCCTTTGCTCGTATTTTGGCAGTTTTTTCTTCAATGCTGGTAGACAGATTCTCTCAAAATTCCTTCCGCTAAAACGGGAACATCCTGGAAGCAGCTCTTTCTTTGAGTTTGCTATCTTTTCCCTTCCTTTGATTTGGTCCAATCATAGTAAATGCAAATTCGAATTTTTTTTGTTATTTTATTTGCCAACATTTCGGCTTCTGTAGGCGGCTGTTGCTTGTGTCTTAATGGCATGCGTGTCAGTATATAGACAGGACTAGTAAAAAGGTCATTACATAACTTCAAATCAAACACTTTTCGTTCTCAGGCTATTAAAAACACATTTGCCTGTGTGTGAGTGTGTTTGTGTGTGTCTGTGTTTGCGAAAGTCATTTGGTGGAGGGACAATTAGGTGGGATTAGATGGCTGCTTATTGTTGCTTATGTTTATGTTGTAGGCGCATTAGCAAGGACACACAAAGACCGCAATTTTATTTATAAACAGAAAACTGTGCGTGTCCTGGTAGGGAGGAGTCATTAAATACGCCACAAGATTTCATTTGCGAAGGAATTATGGCCAGAGGAAACCAGCAACAGCAACAGAAACAGAAACAGGACCTCGTCAGCGTCTCATTTTCAATTTGTCATTGTTTTTGCTTTTGCGCTTTTTTCTTCTTTCGATTTTGACTGTTACATTTTTGGTTTTTGGATGGCCGCCTTCACATTTTTCGGTTCCTTTGCATGTCATTTGCATGACAAAGAGACTAAGAGCGAGCCAAGGAAAAGGTCCTGGGATACTTCGTGAGCGCAATTTAAATGCCGGCATTAAAAAACTAGAAGCAGGCGCTGCATACTTTCCAGCCCCGCCCCAATGTCCAAGGAACAAGCTGCGAATTAAATAACAATTTTTATGGCCACCAGGGAGGGCATCATCCATGTCTATATATGGATATGGCCATGGCGGCAACGGCCAGGCGTCTTGGGGGATAATGGGGACACCACCACCTGGACATGAAACATGACACAAAACGCGAAACGGACACGTATAATTATACAATTATCTAAGTGGGGTCGGGGGCACCGAGAGCCGAGAACATCATCTGGTCAGTTGAATTTAAATTGAATTTTATGTAAATCCATGACACTTGTTTGTCTTTGGTCCGTCTTTTGATATGTGAGCTCAAGAAATACGACCACGAAATTGGATTTAAATTGGGTTTTGTGGCTATTAAATTAATCAAATAATGGCCAAAGTTTGATTTCATGTTTTTCCTGATGGTTAATTAAAATTTCATACCAGTGGCAAGGCTATGGGCCAGCTTCAGAGTATTGCATACTCGTTCCATAATAAATGTGTGTTGTAGGCTCATCAGTTTCTAGAAGTCCATCACAGGTTTTGGCACGAGGCAACCATATTTACATTGACAGTTAAGTTTTATACTTGCAAACAAGTGCAAACAGTGGGAATAGTTCAATAATACTCAATCCAAGTAGACAATTCTTGTGGAAAGTATAATTTCTTTTGATCCGAAATACTTGATTCAAGAAGTTGCTGGAATTTGCTTAGCATATTTCGGTTGTATGCCAATTATGATAACGGATATCAAATGAAGACTACATTAAAATGTAGAAAGAGTGTTGGCTTTAAGCCTTTATAATTCTTAAGCCATTCGCAATTTCCAGTTCTGTATTGAATCAAATAACGCTGCTTAGATCTAAAAGCCAGGAATATAGGTTTTACTGTCCGTATGTACTGCTGTAGGTCAGAAATCTCTCATCACTGCATAAGCAAAGTGCTAGAACCAGTTGGGAAGCCTAAGGTCAGTTTCACTTTAAAATAATTTTCCATTGCCTACTTTTTTGGCTTGGCGTTTTGCTTCTAAGCTTAGATTTCTAAGGCTTTTCGGTTATCTGTAAGTCTTAATGGATCTTGGTCCAAGAAGAGTACATAGTTCTTATATTTACATAAAGTATATATATTCTTGAGCAGCATGAGGAGCTGAGTTGATTTAGCCTTGTCCGTCCGTCTGTTTCTATGCTATCTTCTCCGTCAGTTTAAAAGCTATCGCGACCAAAATTTGCACAAAGTCTTCTGGTACAAATATGCTGCACATTTATCGGAACCGGCCGGATCGGCTGACTATAACATATAGCTGCCAAAGGAACGATCGGTCGAAAAACTAGTTCTAGTGAAAAAAACTTTTTTGTTTTCAATGCAAACGTCACAAAACTGCGTATATACTAGTTTTTAATGGTTTCTGCCCACATAGTATAGCTGCCATACAAAAGTAAGGTTAGAAAACTAGTGTTAGTAAGAAACACTTTTTTGTTTTCAATGCAAACGTCTCAAAACTGCGTATATACTAGTTTTCAATGCTTTTCCATGATTCTGCTAAGTTTGGTCGAAATCGGACATCTATATAGTATAGCTGCCATACAAAAGTAAGGTTAGAAAACTAGTGTTATTAAGAAAAACTTTTTGTTTTCAATGCAAAACTCTTTAAAAGTGGCATATATTTATTTTATAAGCTTGCACACAATTCTACAAAGTTTTGCCAAAATTGGTTTACTATAGGTTATAGCTGCCATAGGAATGATCGGTCGAAAACTAGTTTCAGTGAGAAAAACTATTTTGTTTTTAAAGAGAACGCCTCCATACTTTGCATTTCTTAGTTTGATATGCTTTCACATGATTTCGCTAAGTTTGGTCCAAATCGGGCATCTATATAGTATAGCTGTCATACAGAAGTAGAGTCTGAAAAGTAGTCGTAGTGAGAAAAACTTGATTGTTTTCAGTGGAAGTGTCGTTCAAATGAGTTTGAAAAACGTGCTGCAAGATTATACAAATTTTAAAAACTTAATCTGCGTACGGTATACACCTACCTTCATGCAAAAATTGGTGGCTTTTTATCTTATAGTCTCTAAGGTCGACGCTTTCATACAGACAGACAGACAGACATGGCTATATAGACTCGGCTGTTCATGCTGATCAAGAATGTGTACTACTGTGAGTAAGGTGAATTTGTTTGTAAAAATGAAAAATCTTTATTTATTCTTCTAAATCAATTTCATCCCCTTTAAAGTAATCCCCTTCCGATAAAATACACTTATGCCAACGTTTTTTCCAATCCTCGAAACATGCCAAATAGTCCCTTTTCGGTATAGCCATCAGCGCTTTCTTCGATTTTGCTTTTATCTCCTCAATCGACTCGAAACGCGTTCCCCGAAGTGGTCTCTTGAGTTTTGGGAATAGCCAGAAGTCACACGGAGCCAAATCAGGCGAATACGGTGGTTGCGGAACGATATGCGTGGAATTTTTGATGACTTTTTTGCAAGAAATTGAGAACTTTCGGTACCAAAACGAGATTTGACTTTTCGTAGGCCCAAATGGTCTTTCAAAATGGTTTTCACAGATCCTTCTGATATTCCGATCATATCAGTAAGGTCTCTAACAGTCATCCGACGATTTTTGCGCACTAATTCCTCCACTTCATTGACGTGTTGGTCATCTGTTGACGTCGATGGTCGTCCGGAGCGCTCCAAGTCATCCACACGGTTTCGACCCTCTTTCAAGTCTTTGTACCACTTATAAACATTTTTTTGTGACATGGTAGAATCACCAAAGGCCTTCCGCAACATCCTCAACGTTTCCGCAGCCGAAATTTCATTCCGCAAACAAAATTTGATGGCACTTCTCTGCTCAGACATTGTAAAAATCGAAAAATGCACTCTTGGTCGTTTGGAAAACACAAGCGTAAATATATTTCTGATAATGACATTCACATGAAATTTGGCACAGATGTCATCAACAGTCCTGCCAACTCAAGAAAAAAAAAACCTGCCCGAATTGTTAGGCCCGCTAAGTTTAAATTGACCCTTACATCTTACTTTTTGCTCACAGTAGTATTCTTTATGTGGTCGGAATGTTTCCTTCTCCCAACACAACTTCATGATCCTCCTTTTCCCATTTTGAATAGAAACAGGTTTTAATTAAGAATATTTGTATGATTCTATTAGAATTGGATACTTTTAGATGCACTTACTGAATGGGTAAAACGGCCATACATTTAGCAGCCTTTCTGAGACTTGAATACCAATCTGACTAGTCTTCAGATGTTGAGCTTAATCTGCGATTTTTATACCCTGTTCCCATTGAAAATGGGAAAAGGGGGATCATGAAGTTGTGCGAATGTATGTAACAGGGAGAAGGAAAATTTTCCGACCCCATAAAGTATATATATTCTTGATCAGCATGAACAGCCGAGTCGATATAGCCATGTCCGTCTGTCCGTCTGTCCGTCCGTCCGTCTGTCCGTCTGTCTGTCTGTATAAACGCGTCGATCTCAGAGACTATAAGAGATAGAGCCACAAATTTTTGCACGAAGGTAGATTTATGCTGTACGCAGATCAAGTTTGTTTCAGATTTGAAAAATTCCTCCCCGTCCCCCTTTTATCCCCAAAAAACCTAGACCTCCTCTATAAATCCAAGACCTAAAAAGCCGTCAGATCCACAATTTTCAAGTTAGAGCCTCGTGGTTTAGTATACATCAAGCTAGGCTCAATATCTATCTATTCTGAAAAGTACAATCAGATCGGACCAAAAACACCGGAGTCATAAGCGAAACAGTTGAGCTGATGAGAGCAGCCCCCCAGTTGTTGATCAGGACTAGAAAAGTATTGCCTACATTTAGGATGACATCTTCAAAAATTCAAAAACAAATAAATGAACAGGGTATTTTGTGGTCGGGAAACTCGACTGCAGCGCCCTACTTGTTTTGTTTGGCATGATCATTTAGCGTTCTGTTATTTCAGGTTCCATCTTATCTGCAGCAGTTGGTTGGTTATGTTAGAGCTGTCGCTTTATGTTACTGGGATGCGACTTCGGAACGCATCTTGCAAATTATTCATTTTCATCCATTACCGTCTATATCTCCGATAGTTCCACCACTTAATAATTTGGGTTTAGCTTTTTATCCCAAGATTCTCTGACTGTTTTTCCATATTTTTGTGCCGGCCCTCAACTGCATGGTCACTTGATATAACTGTAGTTACCACATGACATGTTTCTACCTAAGTCTGTCTGATTCTTGACATCGTTTCGCCTCCTTAGATTTGTAATGAGAATTATACTTTTGACTTTGGTAAGTGAAAAGTTTTTCCTTGGCCACACATTTACTCAACCGTATATCAGTTAATGCTACCTCAGTTTAAGGTCATCATCGAGGTCAAATGGCATATTAAATTTGGGGGCGTGCTATGGCCACCACTTTAATTAGAGTGTCCTCATACCAACAATTGCACGAGTGCACGGCAAAGTTATTTTCCACTGTGCAGTCTCATTCCGTGCTAGAATAACAGCAAATGCAAAAGCTGCTGGCCAAAAACTCATTAAGCAAATTGTGCAAACTGTGAAGTCCCTGCCATATCCTTGCAGAGGGTACATTCAAGTTGTACAGATGATTGCGACGCCTAGAAGGGGACATCTCCGACCGCATAAAGTATGGATATATATATTCAGATATCTTCACCGTCTGTTTGAAAGATTAATGACACTTTGCCTAAAGATTTCTAGCTCAAATACGCTGCATATTTGCAGGAATCGGCCGGATCGAGTTATTCTAAGAACTACTTTAAGCAGAAAACAGCCATCTATTGCTGAGTCACAGAAGTAGCAAACGATGCAAGGGTATATAAGCATCGGTGGAGCCGAAATAAGCTTTCCTCTTGTTTTGACACTTAAAGTCGTTAGCTCTGACCAACCCCCCCACCCTCCTGTGCCCGCATCCCCAGGCAATAGCAACAAAACAATTGTCGAATACAAATTCCTTTTGTCAGCGATATAGCAACAGAATCTAACCAAAGCCATTGTTGCCATTAAGCCAGGGGCAGGAGTGGACACCCCCACACCCTTTCAAAAACTCATAAGCTGATCAATGCAGTTTCCGATTCCCCTTCCCCTGCCACAGAAAAATAGTTTATTAGACTTTTATGAAATTTTTATGCTGATAAAATGTGGTGTATAAATTCTCGCTCAAACTTTTGTTCATTTTGCGCCATGCCCCCGTGCACGTACTCAACTGTGTTCTCGACTATGTTAACAGCACATTTTGCATACCCATGGACGGATGGGTGGATGGTTAAGGGCCCGGCGAAGTCCATGCTGTTGTCGTTTAGCTTGGGCATAAAACAAACTTTTTATTTAACATATGTTTCGCACACCGCCAACAACATCGGCCACAACTAAATGTTCTTTTTTTTATGTTTCGCATTAAATTGGCTTCAGTGTCAAGTTGACGCAAGATGACGATGCTTCTGCCCTTTTAACAGTCCAACAGTTTAAGGGTGTTCCACTGCTTGTACATCTGTGCGAACTTGCAGAAAATTTTAACTATGCTTTTTTTTATGACAGTTTTAGTGTATGACGTAAAGATTTGACTCGAACTTGGACACATCATTTAGTTTGCTTATGAGATGTGAGTACACTGTTGCGCCAGATATATGTTTGTAGGTTTCTCAGCCGCTGAACCAATCTTACCGACATATTCATAGTATGGTCATGTCAATCCGGAACGATTCATAGACATGACACATAATGTCTATAAGCCGGTTCGAAAGTGGTTTAAATAGGCTCAAAACTGGTTCAGAGCCATATCTCAGCAGCTATTTAAGCTACGAACTAAAAATTTGGTATGTGGATTGGCACTATGAAGTCAGAGCTTAACCCGGCTCCTAATCATCAGGCTCATCCACTTTATAAGTGCTTCTGGTAAACTCTTTTTGATTGGAAAACTTGTTTTGCAGGTTTATGATGTGAATTTTAGACGATTTACAGATTTCAGAGTTTATTTAAGCCATGCACTGGAAATTTGGTGGTTGGGTTGGTTGCGTGTAGTTTAATGTTTTCGGTTTCAGCAAGTTTGAACGAAATCGACTGCTAAAATCGACTATCAGCCAGTTGTAACACGAAAATAAACGCTTTCATAGGTGTAATAGCCTCATAATGCAAAGGCACCGTGCTACGCAGGGTATACATCTAGTCATATAAAAAATTATAAATAGATCTCTTGTTCACCGAAAGTGTGTCCAAGGTACAACAAAAAAAGCACTAGAGAGTTTGCTTGGAGGCAGAGAGTATCTACAATAGTCAGAGTAATGCTCAGGCCACTTTCCGTTTCCGAATTCAATTGATTCGAATTGGTTGGAGCTGTGATATTCCAGAAACGATTAAGGAAATCGGTTAAACCTTATGTCATTCAGAGTGTGGAATGAATATAACTAAGCACTTGAAGTTAAAAACCAAATAGTACAGACGGGTAAAAGAGCTGGCCAGTAGAATTCTATTTGAATCGAAAAAGTAGGGGAAAGTTAACTTCGGCTCGGCCGAAGTTTGTATAACCTTGCAGCACGCTTTTCTAACCAATTTGAAGGACATTTCCACAGAAAACAAACAAGTTTTTCTCACTAAGATTACTTTTCTGACTCTGCTTTTGTATGACAGCTATGCTATATAGATGTCCGTTTTCGACCAAACTTAGTGGAATCATGGGAAAGCATAGCAAACTTAGAAATACAAAGTTTAGAGACGTTTCCATTGAAAACAAAAAAGTTTTTCTCACTAAAACTAGTTTCTCGAGCGATCATTATTATGGCAGCTTTAACCTATAGTCATCCGATTTCGGCAAAACTTTGGAGAATTGTGTGAAAGCTTATGAAATAAATATGTGCCAACTGTAAGGAGGTTTACATGGAAAATAAAAAAGTTTTTCTTACTAAGACTAGTTTTCTAACCTTTCTTTTCTGTGACAGCTATACTAAATAGAAAACTAGTAAATACGAAGTTTGGAGATGTTTGCATTGAAAACAAAAAAATTTTTCTCACTAGAACTAGTTTTTGGACCGGTCGTTCCTGTGGCAGCTATATGTTATGTGCAGCGTATTTGTACCGGCAGACTTCGTGCAAAGTTTGATCGTAATAGCTTTAAAGCTGACGGAGGAGATAGCATGGAAACAGACGGACAAAGCTAAATCAACTCAGCTCGTCAAGCTGATCAAGAATATATATATACTTTATACTCTATGCGTAACAAACATCTGGACAATTACAATATATCCTCTGCATGCCATAATCTACAAGCGTTGTTTAAATTATGCACCAAACTGCACATGTTTGACAGTAACATGTGACACGAAAACAGCTGAGCTGCCAGAAACAGTGTTGCCAAAAAGAAAGTTGCAAAAAAATCACCCTTTAGTTGTATCCCCTTGCCAACAAGAGCAATTACTGCTGGTCTGGAAGCAGAGCAGAGCAATCATTAAACATTTTTGGCCAGGTGCATTATTATCCTCATCATCAACAACCACTCACTTCGTGTTCCATCATTAATTTGCGGCTGACCAGACGGCTGATGCCTATCCCCCACCCCCTCCTCCCCACCAAGTTAGTCGTAAAAGCAAGTTCCCTTGAAGCCGTCATCATTTGTGACATATCGTTCATCATGGCGACTAAGCCCAGCAGCAGCAGCTTCAGATGTGACTGGGACTAAGGGAGTAACTTTTTGTAGCTGTCAACGCAAGTTTCAAGTCCAATTGTCAATCAAAAAATTAATTTATAAGTGTTGCGGCGGCAGCAGCGACAAAGGAAGCTTAATTATGGGCAAAAGGGAGGACAGACTGTACAAACTTTACAGATAGATATTCGAACATGTCAAAACAAAAAGTTTGATAATGAAAACAGTTTTTTGGCCACAAACTTTGCCAAGGCAAGGAAGGCGCGCTGAAATAGTTTCAAATTGACTGCGCTCAAAAGTAGGCAAGACTTCGAGTAAACATCATCTCATTGACCAAAACAATTGCCTGCTTTTGAGCGCTGGCTTTGTGTTCGTGCAGGAAGGTGACGATTGGGGGGGCGCCTCTGAAATACACATGTCCTGATGACTGTTGCTCTATAAATAACCGAAATGGTGCTTGTGCGTCCATTAAACAGTTTGATTGACTTGCCACCTGGAAACGTCATGACAACTAAATCATTTTCCAATACACACAATTTGTAAGCGACTTACTGTACGTGTGTGTGATTCAATTGGAAAATGCAAAAACTGACAGCACAAATTCAATTTCATGTTTTTTTTTTCCGCCTGCCCCGGTCCCCTCTCTCTATTGGTTTACTGATTGAATTTGATTTGTGCCGTGGAAAGAAAAGCATCGCCTTTAAGGCGACTTCGGGACGTGTTAAGCATATTACGAACATGCTTATATATATACACCACGGCCAAAAAGTCCTGCATAAATATGCCGTCTGCGACAGGCCCGGCTAAATTTATAAGCGTCAGTTGGGCCATAAAATTTGATTGCCGCAAATAAAAGGGGCGTGGACCGCAAAAATTTGTTTTTCTTTTCTTCCACAGGCGAAGGAGGGAAGTGCCAGTGCCAAACGGTCATCCCCGGATGACATATGGGCCCAAAATGTACACTTGTGTGTGTGTGTGTATGTGGGCGTGTGTACCTTAAAGTCGCAGCCGTTTCAGTCCCCCGATATGCTATGATTACAACTTTAAATGAACTAGGCGCCCTTTTTCGATTTCTCATTTTGGGTGTCCTCCCTTGGGCATGAGTTTATGATTACTGTTTTTGGCTTGGATTGCTGATTACACCAAGGGTGTTGCTTTCCCAAGAATTTATTTCAGCCTTAACTCTTACACTGCTGTTGTCTTTTATTGTAAGGTTTGGGACTTGCGATAGAGTTAATTACCATAAGAAGCAGTTGTGGCTAGCCTTAAAGAGGGCAAGGAATCATTATACAACCAAGAATAAAGTCTCGAAACTGAGACGAGACGGTGTCACAAGTCAAGAGAAGGTTTCCTATTTTCGATTGTAATATAAGCTTAAATATTTTGGATAAAGTTGGTTTTTACTCGACAGTAAGGAGAAACTATCTCTTAACACTGAGGGTAAGAGTAGCTTAATAGCTTTTACCTGTATTTATTTACATTCTATGTTAACATTCTGTAAGCAAACAGCTTGGTAGGCCTCGCTTTCTATAACCTATAAAATCAATACTCAAACATCTTGGAGAAAGATGCTTTAAACTCGACTAAAGGGTAAAACAATCTTTCAATACTAAGTGGAAAAAAGTGTTGAATAGCCTTCCACAATGTTAATTAATAGAGCATTAACATTAATGTTAACACATTAGCAATATGTAAGCAGACAGGGCATGCTGCGCCTATATATAGGCAAGGATTTTTATAGCCTTTTACATTTAAACTCAAACATCTTGGATAAAAATAGTTTAAGCTCGACTATAAGATTGTTTTTCTCAATACTCAGGGTGAAAAAGTTTAATATCATTCCACAATGTTAATTAATAGAGCATTAACATTTATATTAACACATTTACAATAATAATAACAATAAATAGGCTACGATTTCTATGACCTTTCAAATTTAAGCTCAAGCATCTTGGCAAAAGATGCTTTAAACACGACCACAAGGTAAAACAATATCTCACAATGTTGATTGATCTTTAAATTTTAACTCAATCATCTTGAATAAAAATGGCTTATACTCGACTAGAAGATGAAACAAAACTCTCAACACTTAGGGTAAGAAGAATTTAATAGCTTTCACCAATGTTAATTAGCAAAGCATTATCATTAATACAGTAATACATTAACATTATGTAAGGATTTCTATAACCTTTTGAATTTAAACTCAAACATTTTAGTTAAAAATAGTTTAAGCTGTGTTTAATAGCTTTTCCTTATGTTAATTAACAGAGCATTAACATAAATGTTACATATTAACATTCGGTAAACAGACATGCATGCTGCGCCAATAAGTAGGCAACAATATCCAAAACCATTACAACAATGCCGACTCAAGCTTCATGAATATTTCTGAGATTTTAGATATTGATGCCCAAATCAAATTCTAGGACTTATACAAAATTTTTTCAAATTCAAAATGCTAGATTAAGCTCCTAGGACTTATATCTATTTAATCGTTTGAGATATGTCCGTCCGTCTGTATGTCCATCTGTTAGTTTCTACGCAAACTATTCTCTTCAAAAAAACCAAAAAGAACTTTGTACTTGAGCCAAATACAATCGGTGTCAACGAATATACTTGATTTAAGTACAAAAGAATTTTGCACACAAACAGCACACCAATGTAAAATTGAAGGTCCACTCCACAAAATTACTCTAGCATTCACTTGTATGGCCTTTACTTATCTGGGGACCTTGTTGCCAATGTGACTACATGAACTCTGCACTTAGGTAAGTGCTCAGCGATACAAGAAAGTTCGTTCCGCAACAAAACTCGCATTTTGTTAACTTTATTAAAAGCTTAAGCGCTGCCAATTTGGGAATATCAAAAAAAAAAACAAGGTAACAAAACATATTTGCTTAAGCTCTTAAGCTCTTAAGTGCTTAGTTTGTTAATGTAGTTTCAATAATGCGTCCTAAAGTTGGCTTAAATTGATAGGGCTTACTTTTTATAAAAAAAACGCCACGCTTGCCAAGCAATTGCTAAACTTTCGGTAACTAGAAAAGTTGCCATTTATTTTTCCCTTTGTTAATTGTCCTGGTCAGGCTACCAACTTTTGTTCTTTGGGGATTTTTTTGCGGCAACTTTTTTAATTAATGCACAAACACAAACACACAAAGCCTCCGCCAACATCGACAACAGCAACAGAATACACTGCATAATAATATGTAATATCACTTGAATGCCTTACCAAGTAGCTTGGAAATTGAAATTCCTGAAATCTGCTGAAGACATATGCCTAGGCAATATGGCCAAAAGTTTCTAGCTCGCACACACATGCCACTCCGCCACTCCAGCCCACGTCTCAAGCACTTAATTTGATAATGGGAAAAAATGAAAGGCGAAAGTAACTTTGTTTCGCTTTCAACTTTAAATAGAATTTTCGGTTTTGATTTTGATTTTGGGGGGCTTCCAACAAAAACTTTGCCTGCAGCATTTAATGCTGTGGCGTTTAAATGGTTTGGCATTTGTGAGCTAAACCAAAGCCATTGAATTTAAACCAATTTTCCACACAAAACGAGACTTGTTTGCAATTCCGATTGTATTAAAAAACATGGAAACTGAATCAAATTCGGGGGGCATTTATATTGTTTAAAAAAAAATTGTGCAGAGCAAAAATGCCATAAAAACTGCTTTAAAACGAAATCTGCATTGAATTCCAAGAATATTTCAACAAGAATTCTAGGGTCTGGTATAAATTCGTAGTCCGCGCAAATCGACTTCAAAATTATTTTGTTACACTTCCCTTTTTTTGTAACCAACTCCAAGAAAAGCTCAAAGACAAGCGGAGAGCCATTACTTGCACATGGACGAGCACAATGTCAGCACAAGCGTGAAATATAAGTAGTATCTGGCAAGGGCTAGGGCAGCACTAGTCTGGGGAAGCCAGCAATGGGAGGAGATAGAACTTTGTCTTAGCTTATTTTCGCTTGGTATTCTGGTCTAGAATTTTGGAAAAATAAACCCTTTTTCTATTATTTTAGTAATCTATAGAAACTTAAGTACACACACAGAGAATTTCAAGTCAATCCGGCAATTATTTTCAAAGTTACACGCACTTACGTAAAGAGTTACTGCTGAAACTCTTAACTCGTTTTTCTCGACCGATTAACTGGAAAATTTGTGAGGTCCTTTCTTATACATTCCCCTTTGGCCCGCACTAGGATTGTGTAAAAATTTTGATTTTTAGCTATTTAAAAATATTTAAGACTTTGAAAATAAACAAGAAAGAAAGTCGGTCAAGCCCGACTGTAACATACTCTGTATCAAGAAATTTTGTCTTTTGATCATAACTCGAAAACCGTTCATCCGATCTTCTTCATTCCTTTGGCGGATCGATAAGTTATTCTAATAACTAAATATGTCCAGAAGAAACAAGCCATCTATCTTCCAAACTGTGGGAGATATGACGTTTTTTCTAAATTGTGGGGGCGGGAGGGGGCGTGGCCAAAATTGAAAATAAACCTGATCTGCCTGCAGACATAAGAAGCATATGTCCCATACATGTCAAACCTCTATCTCTTACCATCTCTGAGATCTGTGCGTTCATACGGACAGACAGACGGACGGACGGACGGACAGACGGACATGGCTATATCGACTCGGCTGTTGATGCTGATCAAGAATATATATACTTTATGGGGTCGGAGATGCTTCCTTCTGGATGTTACATACTTTTGCTCAAACTTATAATACTCTATGTACCTTCGGTACAGAGTATAAAAACATGCAAAAAAAGTATATTTTTTTCTCTAATGTTTACAATGACCCAAATCGTGTCCAGATGGGGGCACCCACTTGTAGCATTCACCCCTGTAGTAACCTATAAATTTGTCTATTTCCATTGTTTTTCCCTTTTCATTTTTGACATGTTTTGTTAAAGATATCCCAAATATGGATGCTGACTAAAGTGCTAAAACTAAAACGATTATTGAAATCCTTTGAGCCTTGGAACCTTCTGAATCATTATAGCTCAATTCTGAGTTGATCAGTCTTTTGCATATCATAACAACTTAATTGATTTTCTATTGAAATTGTGGAAAACGTATGTCTAATCAAGGCTGGAACCTAAACCTTCCCTCAAAACTTTGGACCTTTAATCACACGGGCAGGTTCCAATTCAGGCATATTATATGTCAACTTAGACAAGATCTAGCGTATTAATATAGTTTTAGAGTTTATGTTTCTTGGACATCAAATGTATTTTCTTCTATTCTGATAGCATTTGCTTGTATTTCATGGCCCAAACCTTAAATCAAACCAGAAAATAGTAGAACGAATAACTTAAGAGCGAAAGCTCTTAAAAAATATAAATTCGTTCTCAGCATGTTGTATTTAGGCAAGGGGACTGAGGTAAAGAAACAGAGAGGAGAGCAAGCACATCTAAAAGAGAAAACAGCGTTGTACTCGCTCTCTCAGTTTGGGTTTTTTATGGAAGAGGGGTGTGTGGGGGAAGCTATCAATTTTTGCACTCATGTTGCCTTGGAATTCCCAACCAGTTATGGCATTGCTATCATGGAGTGACGGCTGTGCGAATGCCAGTTGACAGGCAAAAAGTGATGCTGCTGTGAGGTGTTATGTATTCCTCGAGCCGGCTAAAACTTTCAGCATGGCTTAACAATTAGTTTTCTATTAACTAAACTTGTACAAAATGGAAAAAACAACTGATTTTAAATTGTTGTTTGATTGCTGTATGAGAATATGATGAGCTTTTGATAATAGGAAAAACTTTCTCGGTTTTAGACAGTGCTGTATGCTGTTGATTCAAGAATGAGTAACCTTGCATTTGAGTTCGTTTGGCACTTGATTCAAGAATCTTTCTAATGATCAAGTTTTTAAGCTCTTGGATCAAAAAAACCGCGATCAAAAGTTCATACTTGAATCAAGAATTTCGCTCTTGGCTCGAGAATTTTCACTATTTATCGAACTATTGATCTCGAAAGATCTTGATCCAAGTAAGAAATTCTCTAATTTTTCTCTGAGTATAATATTTGAAATTTTCCAAAAGATCTATCAGTTGAAATAGCCAAAATATCCAAAAAATCATAAAAGCATAGCATAACATAACATTATGTTAAAATGTTAACATTAATGTGAATGCTCTGCTAAGGAAAGCTATTAACATTTTTAAACTCTGTACCAAAGGTATACAGAGTATATTTAGTTTGTGCAAAAGTATCTAACAGTTAGAAGGAAGCATCTTAGACCCCTTAAAGTATATATATATTCTTGATCAGCATCAACAGCCGAGTTGATATATCAGATCTTAGCCTAAGGCCCATGTTGCTAGGGCTTTTCAATTGGACACAATTTGTAATTGTGTGTCAATTTTTTCAAATAATAATAATAATAAAGATAAATCAGATCTCGGAGATGGTAAGAGATAGAGGTTTGACCTGTATGAGACAAAAACTTCTTATAATTGCAGGCAGATCAAGTTTATTTTCAATGTTGGCCAAGCCTCCTCCCGCCCCCGAAATTTTAGAAAAAGCTTTGGTTCGAACCAAAATCTATTAAAGGTTAAGGCTTAGAAATTGGAGGGTTTTTGGGCGAAGGTTTTGGTTCGAAGCTTAGTTCAGACTAAGCTTTATATAAGTTTATAAAGTAATCGACAACAAATCTGTAGGGGAATTGTTTCAATTTTGGTTGGGTTGGTATTATAGAAAATATAATTTACTATTCAGGTCTGCATTCAGCATACCGGAGTTTCTTTTTCTGTCACAATACTTTATATGAATAGAAACACTTTCATACAGCTCATGAGCATCAAAGCAATGACTAAGTGTTTTTATTTATACAAAGTATTGTGCTGGATACAGACTTTTAAGTTAAATTCTACATACGAAAAATGTTTCGACAGTAATGTTAAGCTTTTAATTTGTGCATCATTCAATAAGCTTTGGAGTCGAGGCTAATATACGTGTGAGGATGCTAATGGTACTTCGGAACATTTCTATAGATGTTTACATTAATTTTTTCTGCCGATTGTCAGACTCAGTCATGCAGATAACAGTAGAAGTCGCTGGGAAATGGGTCAAATTTTTAATAACTATAATTTTTAGGTTCGGAACAGGTTCAGGTTCAGCTTTCATGGTAAGCTAACAGCTGGAAATCCGGGTTCGAACCGGTTGAACAGGGCAAAACGCCAAAATATTGGCAGGGAGTGCGTATGTGTGAGTGAGTGAGTGCATGAGAGCACACAACATCGGGGGCACAGGTTATTTTGTAGGCTACAGTTTTGTGGCCCTCAGTTGTTTGTGGTTGTGATACTGTTATGTTACCCCAAGCAAAGCCCACATTTAGGCGCAATTTTAGTTTGCACACAAACAGAGACCCCTTTTTCACCCACCATCACCGCAAATTGCACAAACAACAAGTTTTTAGGCTGCAAAATTTCCTAATTACACTGAAAATGCAAAGAGCACGAAGCAAAAACAGAATCAAAGTGATACAAAAAAAAAAAACCTCACAAAACATAAAATAAATAAACGGAAATCTTCTCTAATGAATTTCGGTGCCTAACAAGGTATATTAAATTTCATTGCTGGGCGAAAATGAATTGATGACCTTCTCGTTAAATAAACGATGTCCTGTCTCCTGCTCTCTCCCTCCCCGCAGCTGCTTCGGTGGCCGTCTCGTCGTGGACACTGGTGGCCATCTCGTGCGAACGCTATTATGCTATCTGTCATCCGTTGCGCTCCCGCTCCTGGCAGACAATAAGCCATGCGTACAAGATAATCGGATTTATTTGGCTGGGCGGCATTTTGTGCATGACACCAATAGCCGTTTTCAGCCAATTGATTCCCACAAGTCGGCCAGGTAAGCAATGCCAGGGAGCCAAGCCACAGACGGGGCCAAAGTTCATCATTAATAATGCCATCTTAGGTTACAAGTGCCGAGAGATTTGGCCGGATCTGGGCTCTGAGAGATGCTACAACATTTTGCTGGATTTTCTGTTGCTGGTTTTGCCGCTGCTGGTGCTCTGCGTGGCCTACATACTCATCACGCGCACCCTCTACGTGGGCATGGGAAGCGGGCAGCAGCATCAGCAGCAGCAGCGGCACCACGAGATGCAACAGACTGGATTAGCTGCTGCAGCTGGTAGCAGTAACAATTGCATCTTAGTGCTAAACGCGAGCGCAGACTATCACGGTGAGTTACCTGGCGCCTTTTTTTAAAGCCGCAAATCTTTTAAGGGCTTCTCGTCTGTTTGCACAGAAACTGGCAGCAGCAACAACAACAATGGAGGGGCTGCAAGTGCCACAGCAACAACGACTTTGACAACGACAACCACGGCATCGGCAGCTACAACGACAACTACAACAACAACCACAACGGTGACGGTGGCCAAGACCGCATCTCCCAGCATGCGCATACATGACGCAGCCTTACGCAGGTACTGAAACATAATGCGAAAAGCGGAAATTTTTGCGAAGAAGTACTTTATAAGTTTAGCCGCACGGGAAATGGGGTAAGCATGGCTTACCTTACAAAGGCAACACCCAAGGGCGTAGTTAGGGGGTGGGGCGGTACAAGCATTTATCATTCTGTTGATTTAGCCGACATCTCGCTCACACATATTGAAAGCATTCTTAATTAACAAAAATAAAAACTTGAGCAAATGTGCAAGCATTGTTGCGGCACCCAACCGGCATCCAAATGACAATGCATCGAGCAGCAACAAAGCTCTTAAGATGCTAGTAAAATGCAGAGAACAGCAAAAGCTGACCATGTGCTTTTAATTTAAAGCAGCGGTGGGCACCTCAATCAAGCAGAAGGGCGAACGCTTTTTGCCTCTATTCTTAAACTCTGTTCATCCGTTTAATTTTGCGCCAAGACCTTGGAGTATTTTGTTGCACATTGCTTTTTAGTTGGAATTAAGGGCCGCCGGGGCATGCAGGCAAATCGGTTCACTGGTTGCTGGTTTTTTGAAATAATGGTTAAAAGCTTCAACTTTAAGGCACATTCAAAATATTCTTCTTTCCTTGCAGAGGGTATATTAAAATTGTCCAGATGTTTGTAATGCATAGTATAAAGCTTATCCGACCACATAAAGTATACATCTTCTTGATCAGCATGACGAGCCGAGTTGATTTAGCCTAGTCCGTCTGTTCGTATGCTATCAACTCCGTCAGTTTTAAAGTTATCGCCACCAAACTTTGCACGAAGTCTTCTGCTACAATTACGCTGCACATTTGTCGGAACCGGCCGGATCGGTTGACTATAACATATAGCTGCCTTAGGAACGATTGAGAAAATCTTTTTTGTTTTCAAAGCAAACGTCTCCAAACTCCGTATTTACTAGTTTTCTATGGTTCTATATGTCAAGTTTGGTCGAAATCGAACATCTATATAGTATAGCTGCCATACAAAAGTAAGGTTAGAAAAGTAGTCTTTGTGAGAAAAACTTTTTTGTTTTCAATGTAAACCTCTTTAAAATTGGCATATATCTATTTTATAAGCTTTCACACAATTCTACAAAGGTTGGTCAAAATCGGTTAACTATAAGTTATAGCTGCTAGGAATGATCGGTCGAGAAACTAGTTTTAGTAAGAAAAGCTTTTTTGTTTTCAAAGAAAATGCCTCCAAACTTTGTATTTCTTAGTTTGCTATGCTTTCCCATGATTCCACTAAGTTTGGTCGAAATCGGACCTCTATATAGTATAGCTCCCATAGAAAAGTTGGGTCAGAAAAGTAGTCTTAGTAAGAAAAACTTATTGGAAATGTGCTTCAAATACAAACTTCGGCATATTAAAATATCAATTTAATGTTAAATGGATCTTAAATTTTCGTCCAACGGAGCTGAAAATCAACCAACGCCAGAAAATGTATGCAGTCTTAACTCTTCTCGTGGCATATTTGTACTTCGGTCATGTAATGCTAATGGCCACTTGTGTGGCTCATTTCTTAAAGAAACGCAAGTACAAAAATCTGAGTTTTGATTGGATTTGTCACTCACTCTCAACCTATCTTTTGTCGCGCTCTCTCTTGATATGACAAGAGCAATTTGACAGCATTTGCCTAGACTTTTTGGTACACAAAGAAATCAAGAGCATAAAAAAAAGCTATGAACGTGCGACTGCCATACGTAAACAAAACCAACCACAGTCAAAATAGTTACAACAAATTTGAAAACTGAACACAAGAACACTCACTCACAGAAATATTAAGGCAACAACGAGTGTGTCTGATTTGACTGCACGTTTTGAGTGTGAGTAACACTGCTAATGCATTTACAGCGAGTGCAGTCGTAGTCGATGCACTATATAATTCGTTTCGACCTTTCATTGTTCTATAAAGAAAGAAAGATAAGAATATTTGGTTCGGCCAAAGCCGAATTCATCTCAATCTCTGAATGCTTCAAGCCAACATATCTGTGAAAGATCAAATTCGTCGAAATCCACTGCGAAAGCAGAAAATCAAGTCTCCTGAGATGAATATCAGCATGTCGCTAGCTTTTAGCTGCTACTGCAGCCAACTTACCAACTTTCGTTGGTCGGACTTGACCTACTTTCAAACAGATTTAGCAATTTTTGGTCGATATCTAAATCTAAAACTAACACTTTCAATTGTATCAGACGAAATTAGCTTAGCCTTCTCGATTAATATTTATTTATTGCTTTCTGGCTATTTCAGCCCATTTAGTTTTTTCAGTTGTTCGAGGGGCTTTCTTCTCTTTTTCACATATAACAATCAAGGATAAACAATTGTTTTACATCTTTACAACTAAACTTTGTGGCAGTTTCCTACGACTTGCGACGCTTTTTGCCCTTGGATTGGCGCGAAGGGTCCATCATGGGTGAGGGTAGACCGTGAGTGCCTTGCGAATCATTGCTGACACTGAAATTTATAATGGATCCAACTACACTGCTGGAAGGACCCGCATCATTTGCGTGCCTTCTCAGCTGGCTCATGGTACGCTTGGAACGCTTGGCGTCTGAACTGTCGAAGTTAGAGCTGGAAGATCGACTTGCCTGTCGCTTGGAAACTTCGCCTGAATGTAAACTTGTCTTAGATTTCGTGGAAGCTGTGGAAACTCCTCCAATCCTGACCTTTTTTGCGGGCCTTTCAACACGCATGGGGCTTGGTGATTTGCGGCGCTTCCTTGAAGCCCTAGAGCTTTGGGGAACGCCAGATCCTTCCAGGGCGTCTATCGATTTGGTAGCTCTCATCATCTTCCGACGCTTTGGTGAAGGGCTCAAGCTTGTTGAGGAAACTACAGTTTTTTTGGTGCTTCGAGAAGCTCTGAGCGTTCTTCTGGGAGGCCCAGCAGAACCTGCTGGAAGGGTCCTGTCACATTCAGTTGCGTCTGACATTCGGCAGCGCTTCGACTGGCGGGTGGCGCTTCTGGAAGCACAAGGACTTCGAGGTCGCTTAGTGCCAGTTGAGGACCCAGTTAAGCCGTTGGAACTGGCAGAAACGCTTGATGTTCGGCGAATCTTTGCCGCTCTTTTAGAAGAAGATTCCTTTTGGCTTTCGGGAGCACAAGGCGACCTGCGTCGCTTGACAGAAGACTTCGATTGGCCAGTCAACTTTGAGCGGCTAGGATCGGGCTTGTTGATAGTGTGGTTAGAAGGATTAGCGCAACCTTTCACAGCTTTAATCGATTTGGTAGCTTTAATCTTAGGACGGTTTGCAGGTGATTCCAATCCTGTTTTGGACTTCGTAGATTTTGAGGAAGGACTAGGGCCGCCAGATGCTTTCACAGCTCTAATCGCTTTGGGAGCTTTTATCTTAGGTGGTTCCAATCCTGTGGTAGACTTCATAGATTTTACAAGTTTTTTAGAAGCTCGTAGCTGGAGTACACTGTCTCTGCGTAGGTGTTGACTGTCCAAAACACCCAACATACGACGACGTTTCGATTGGCGGTTGGCACTCCTGGAAGCGCCCAGTCTGGAACCATCTCTTATACCACTGGATCGACGGCTGTTACTATTGCGTCGACTGACTACACGGGGACTGCCACTTTTCCGCTTTCTGGCTACGCCTGCGCCACCTCTTGATCCTAAGCCTCTGGCTCTCGGCAAACCCAATTCGCTAGCCGCACACTGCCGACTTTCTATCCACTGTCCCAATCGCATCGATGTCCCTGCATTCTGTACTGTGCCCATAGTCACCTCATCTGCCCAACCATCACCCTCTGGTCCTGTGTTTGGTCCCACATTCAAGGGTTGATATTCGAGCATGTGAGCCTCTCGATCTTGCCGCTGTTCCTCAGACTCGGTCAGTATAAACAGAGCATCGCTCTGCTCTACACAATCACGATCCATGCTCTGTCCCAGGGCCGCTTCCACCATGGGCAGCACCTGAATGGCTGGCAGACCCGTCTGGGCCATCAAATAGTCGCGTATATCGGACAGGCTGCCCGCTCCACCCAAATTGGCAATGGTGGTCAGCACCATGTGCTCGTTGCTGAGCGTCGACTTCAAGTCCATTCTTAACAATTTCGTGAAAAACAAAAGATGCAAAATGTGCAAATGGGAAATTTTTACAAAACTACAAATAAATTTCAAGTTTAAAATATTATTTTAAATTTTCGTATTGACTGTTTCGGGGCTGAGCGACGAATGAAACTGTTGTGTGGGGCTACAATGAGACTAGCAATGACAATCGAACTGAAGTATCTGCAATGGATAACTTGATCTGAAAAATTCTAAAACTAAATCTACTTTCAAATCATTTGTACACTTTTCTTCATTTTCCACATTAATCCGCTGATAAAAATGATTGCAATTCATTGTGTTTGGGTAGGCTGATGAATGTTGCTACAGTTCAGACCGTTATCTTCACATTTCGATCAAAATACATCCGGATTTTCTGTGATTGGAGCAAAGCCACTATACAAAAGGGCATAATCTCCCGAATGAGGGGTTAAAAAAGATCAATCAAAGGAAAAAGGGCGTCCAAATGAGCAATTTAATCTGCATTTTGCCATTGATTTGGCTAAAACTCATCTCAACAGTAGACGTACTTGGTTTGTTGATAAGAAACTGCTGTCGCATTATATGATAGATAGATAATAGATCGCGGATTGATGACCTAACGCCGTTCCTTAGTTGTTGTATCATTCTGTTGACTGTAAAACAGCACTGCTAAATTGACACCCTGATAGTTTGGGTCAGTTGTCAAAGATATACAATTGCATGAACGTATAGCCCGTTTTTTCTTCTCTAGATTGCATATTTATTGAAATCAACAGAAGTTATTATCGTCAAATGAATTTGGTCAGAATTTTATCTGCAAGCATTGAGTTTCTGTATATTTTCCAAGCACTCAACAAATACAAAGAAGAAGTATCTGATCTAGCACACGACCTCATGCACAGCAGGCACACACACACTACCCGCTGCACCACAACCGAAATCTGTTTCTCCAAGATTAACAATAAACAGTGACTCTACAACATAATGTTTTGAGTAAGATTGTTCCAAAAAGAGTGTCGTTTTTCATAAGGGGCCATAACTTCCAAGATCGCAATTATATTATGAATATTTTAATGTGGAATATTAAAGAACACAATGCTCTATTATGTTGTTAATTTTGTGATTTTTTTCAGTTGCCGGATAAATTTTACGAATTTTTTTAAACTTGAGGGAAATAGTGAAATTTCTTAGAAAAATTCGGAATTTTCCCATTTAACTTCAAAAAAATTTAAGGAAAATTAACTACGGCTCGGCCGAAATTTGAATACCCTTGCAGCGCATTTTTCTAACTAATTTGAAGATCATTTCCTCTGAAAAGGAACAAGTTTTTCTTCTATTAAAACAAAAACGTTTTTTTTTTACTAAAACTATAGTTTTTCGACCGATCATTTCTATGGCAGCTATAACCTATGGTCATCCGATTTTGACAAAACTTTAAAGAACTCTGTGAAAGCTTATGAAATAAATATATGCCAATTTTAAAGAGGTTTACATAGAAAACAAAAAAGTTCTTCCTACTAAGACTTGTTTTCTAACCTTACTTTTCTATGGCAGCTATACTATATAGATGTCAGATTTCGACCAAACTTAGCAGAATCATGGGAAAGCCTAGCAAACTAAGAAATACAAACTTTGGAGGCGTTTTCTTTAAAAACAAAAAAGTTTTTCTCACTAGAACTATTGAAACTCTGAAATTTGCCATATTTGCCATCTTCACATTCGCTCTCTGTAACCATTTCTCCTCTCTTTTTGTCCTCCCCCACCTCTTCAGATCCAACGAGGCCAAAACACTTGAAAGCAAGAAACGTGTGGTAAAAATGCTCTTCGTTCTGGTGCTCGAGTTCTTCATCTGCTGGACTCCACTGTATGTAATCAACACCGTGAGCATGTTCATGGGTCCCACCCTGTACGAGTACATCGACTATACATCGATCAGCTATCTGCAATTGCTGGCCTACTCGTCCAGTTGCTGTAATCCCATAACCTATTGCTTCATGAACGCCAGTTTTCGTCGAGCCTTCGTGGACACGTTCCGTGGTCTGCCCTGGCGTCGCAGTGGCGGCGCAGCTACCGGGCTATCGGTCAGCCAAGTGGGACAAAACGCGCATGCCAATGCCTATACCAATCCGGGCCTAGCCATAAGTACGGGTCCTTGGCGTGCACGGTCGCGTCACGACAAGCTGCTGGGCTCGGTGGTGCATGCGAGCAGCGCTACGGCGGATAGTCCACAACTGTAAATAGCGGGACACTGGTGTACATATTGAAGTGACGTGTGTGCAACTCTTTTTGTGGTAGTGTAATCTTGTTTTAATTATAGTCTATCGATGTGTTTCAATTAATCTTCCTAAGGTTGCAAACAAAACAAACGAACAAATAAATGAAGTAAAACTTAAACAGTGGCATGTGGCATCAGTTCCTTTAGAAATTCCAAACACGGCGGGCCAGCCAGACCAGCCAGTTCCAAACTAGCCGCAGTTTACTGCGGTTCTCCAGCTGCTGCTGCTGGACGAGATTCTCATCCGCCGATTGGCGAATACGCAGTGCCTCCTCAAGCAGGATCCTACGCGCAGCGGCATACTCATCATGTAACTCAATGGGGCCGACAACACCAGGCACAAGGTCATAACCTATCAATTTGGTAAACACACATTGGTTGCGAGAAGTACGCAGTGGAGATATGCGAACATTGTGAGCACAACGTCCGGTCACATAGTCATCCGCCACCGGGTGCAGGGAGGTATCCAAACATTCTTCCAGACAAGATGGTGTTTCCTGATCATCGAGAACGAGTCGGCCAGAGGCATTGTTCACACCCACAGACTCCATAGAGATATCCAACAACCGGTTTGAGCCTTCTCCATCATACAATGCACTGCCCGACTCAACCGGAGGTAATACATGCTGATCGGGGACGCGGCGCATGCTCACAAATATCATCTAAGGGAGGAGTTTAGTAAGCAATGCAGATACAAAAGAATTAGTTGCCTTCTTTTACATTTGGCACCGCGTCACCCACGCCTAAGTACAGACGCTTGTAGCTCAAGGCCATATTGCCATGATGCGGACTCAGGTAGCGCAAGTAAAAGACCGCATTTTCCGGATACAAACGTCTATCAATCACATCGCCCAAGTCCAGGAAAAACATGTACACAGCCCGGAAGTGCGGCATGGGCACATTGAATGCACCAATCCAGAAGCTGCCATAGTGCGGCTCCCTGGGTATCATCATGTTTTCATTGGTCCTCAACAGATACGGTGGGTTAGTCCGTTTGCGTTTGGGACCCTGATTGCGGCATTGTCTTTTGATCAGCTGCACTGCACTGGACACATTAGGCTGGGATGCCACACGACGAGGGAGTGCTGTTTGCTGCATAAACAGCAGGTCGATGGGGCCACCCAGAAATGGGGGCAGGTACTTGTCGTCAGGATAAGCGCAACGCCAGCGATTGCCGAAGTTAGTAAAGTCCATAATGCCCAAACGGATGATTTTTTACTTAGATTCAACTTGTTTTCAGCTATCAATTTTGGTAAGCAGTCTCGGTGAAGGGCTACACTTGAATGAATGTGAAACGTCCCAGCAGCTAGAAAGATGAGGCCAAGGCCTGCTTTATGAAACTAGATTCACATTATTTTGCGGAAATAAACATTTCAGCTTCCTGCAAACTGTTGAAGGTGTTTTTTTGTTTCATCTTAAAAAAAACCACAGCCGAAATCGCCCTGAAATTTAGAAATTCGCCTTCAAAAAGAGGTCAAAGGCGATTTACCATATACTTTTGGAAAAATTATTTCTTATAATAGAGCTGAGGCTTCTAAAATTAAGAAAATATTGACCATAAGCTAGACAATATCTTCTTAATTGCGTATAAACCTCTTATATATAATTTTTGTAGGACATTTACTTACTTATGTTGCTTCACTCAATTCTTCTTTCTTGAAATCACTTTAAATTTAGTCAACATTATTTTATTTTCTAACTTTACGTTTACTGGAACCTCGGAGAAACTTCAACACGAAAGGCATCTTAGCGTATGCGACTATCAAGCACTCGCGTGAGCTACAGTTAAGAACGCAGTCAAACGCCAAGCACACAGCTGCCCCTTTTATATGCCTAAATCAAGGAATTCGAACTTGAGAACTATACTCTGTTTTTGCACAACAAAATTATCATGATAAATGCTCTTTAAAGTATGCTACGCTTTATAATAGTACTAGTTCAGAAAAACAATTGTCTTATAGTTGGCTGAAAACTAGCTCATTTTGAATACCTTCAATTAGTCCGTCCCTTTTGGTGTTTGCAAAGAGTGGATTATGTATGACGCATTGTTAACTGACTCTCAGTTACTTATTTACATCTCTATGAAATGAAAATTGCATAGCTTTAGGGGCATTTATGATGATATCCTTTTTGTGTATAAACGGGCTACTAAAAGCGTCGTCTTTTTTTGGTATTTTTCTAAAGGGCACAGCCGTATAAGCATACAAAGACTGCCCCCTCTCTTATCAGCACCAAATTTAAATATGTGATAACATCAATGAGTACCTCACTCTTTTAAATTTTTAGTTAAAGTTAAAGCGGAAGTTAAATCAAACTACTGATTTTTCTCAAGAACCGTTTAACCGATTTGGTTGAGCAAAATATATATTGTAAGTGTTCACAACACGATTCCAAAACTAGTTTTTGAACATAAAATTTGGAATATAAATTAATTAAATTCGTTAATTTTCTTTTCTCAACTTTCTCTTAATGTTGAGAAGAAACGTATGCTTAATTTCACGTTGACTGAACGTTTTTATACCCTTGCAAAGGGTATTATAATTTTGCCCAGAAGTTTGCAACGCATAGAAATATTCATTTTCGACCACATAAACCATATAGATTCTTGATCAGGGTGACGAGCTGAGTCGATTGAGCTTTGTCTGTCCGTCTGTCTGTTTATACGCGAACTAGTCTCTCAGTTTTAAAGCTATCGAGCTGAAATTTTGCACAGAGTCTACTTTTTGCTGCACACTACTTATATGTCGGAACCGACCGGATCGGATGACTATATCTCATAGCTCCCATAGGAACAATCGGTCGAAAAACTAGTTTTAGTGAGAAAACTTTTTACTTTTCAATGGAAACGTCTCCAAACCTTGTAATCGTAGGTTTTCTATGCTTTTTTATAGTTCTACCAAGATTAATTAAGATCGGACAACTATATGGTATAGCTGCCATACAAAAGATAGTTCTGAAAAACAGTCTTAGTTAAAAAAACTTTTTTGTTTTTAATGCTAGCATCCTGCCATTTTGTATTTGTTTGTTTCACATGCTTTCACATAATTTTACAAATTTTTGGCCAAATCGGATGACTATATCATATATCACAACGATCGTTCGGAAAATGGGAAAAAGAGTATATTTTGAAAATATTTAAGCGAGCACTTGCCAGGGTAAAAAAACTTCGGCACAGACAAAGTTAGCTTAGCTTTCTCGTTTTATTCCTCAGAAGAGACTTTACCTTTTTCTCACCGGATTTTTATGTTTTTTTTGTATCAATTTTTCCCCTACTTAAATTTCAACGATTCTGACCATCCCCAAGGCACTTAAAAAGAATTTTTTGGTACTTGGTTTAACTAACTTCGATGCCGTCTTAATCGTAGTAATTTCATATGCCTCTTTGGTTTTGGGAACGAAAAAAAGTCAAAGGTTATCAAATTTCGTATGGAAATATTGGTGGTGATTCTAGATCATTTTTGTGTGCTGAAGACGAATCTGTTTTCGGAAATGATCTCCTTTGCGACAGATTAAGTTGTCTACCTTTGTTTGGTGCAATGTGAAAGGATAAGAAGGGGGAAACAGTGACCAAAACAATGACTGATACAGTGACTTAAACAGTGACCAAATGCAGGTAAAATGTTATCGGTCGGCACACAAAGGCTGCGATCAACAGAGAAGCTTGCTGCCTTATCAGCTAGACATTTTCACAGATTTTTCTGCTGACTTATCATGTCAGAGGAGCAAGTATTGAGTAAATAGTACGCTCCCTTCAAGTGAAACTGCCAAATCGGACATATTGGACGCCAGGCCAATGGCCATAAAGGCAACTGGATGAGTGCTCCATTCTCCCAAGCACTTTTACTTAAAAATAATCATCTCTGACACAGCTCTTTGGTGCATGTGGATTCTAAAAGTCGCCACTGTAGCTGCAACTTAACAAGGCGACGAACCGAGCCACCTAACGACCCCCCCTTGTAGCAGCCTCGACCCGAGGAGACCATAAGCGGCTTTGGCCGACGGTTTGTTGCTTTTGTTGTTGGTCCTGTAAGATTGCAATTAAAATGTTCATTTGAACTGCATAAATTATAAATGGTAACTGGGGTAGACGGAGCAGCAGTGAAAGGAGGTGGCGAGCCTGGTGGAGGGTAAGTAGCGGAAGTGATGGAGGAGCTGCAAGTGGAGCAAGCCTCTTGGCTAGCAATTGGGGTCACTGCTACAGCAAGCATGCGAATCACTAGCAAATTCTCTGTTCTCATTGGTCAACAGCTGGAAACATAGCAAAGCTGAAAAGATTAGTTTTATCTTTAGTCTAATGTGTTATTTAAGTTGAGAGGCTTTAGAACTGATATGGAAATAGAAGAGGAGAGATAACTTCGGCTCTGCTGAAGTTTGTATTCTCTTCTGACTCAACTTTTCTATGACAGCGATACTATATAGATGTCCGATTTCGACCAAACTGGGTGGAATCATGCAAAAGATTAGCAAATAAAGACATACAAAGTTGGAGGCATTTCCATTGAAAACAAAAAAGCTTTCCTCACAAAAACAATTTTTTCGACCGATGGTTCGTATGGCAGCTATATACTATAGTCAACCGATCCGGCCTGCTTGGACAAATGTGCAGCGTATTTGTACTCAAAGACATTGTGAAGATGGCTTTCAAACTAACGGAGAATTCGCGAAATCAACTCAGCTGATCAAGAATATATATACTTTATGTGGTCGGAAATGGTTCCTTCTATGCGTTACAAGCAACCGCACAATTATATAATATGCTCTGCAAGGGTATCAAAATGATATTAGCCAGAATATCAAATTAACCAGCCCAGATCAAATTGATATTGAGATTTTTTTTGTCTGTTTGGAGAATGTTATTACTTGGTTCCACTAAGAAGGGTGGCTAAGATAGACATAGTCCATATTCGTCTTCCTCGGGGATATCCTCTTACTATATATAATTACATTACACACCTAAAACATGTGCTTTCTCCGCTTTGATGGGTTACCTATTCACGTGAACCACTGGTGGAAAGCGGGCAGAGTTTGCAGAAATGGTGGGTTTTGGAAGTAGGGTATCACCCTGTTGACTTATATTTTCTTTACAATTTTCCATAGTTTAGTTCAGGGGCTGTTGTTGATTCCTGAGCGTATAGGGCTTACGCATAATGCAATTCACTTGAGTTTGTTATTGCCTTGTGCGTCAGACAGCCACAAGCAAACCAACACACACACTTTTTACTTGTGTTAGTGAATGCGCGAGCATCATTCAAAATCTAATTGTCCCATGGTTAGCGCTGGAATCGGTTAAGTTGTCAACAGGGTCTGGCTGCTGTTTGGATGCCGGTGTCTCTCCAAACTCGACTCCTCTAGAGTTTACAGGGTGCAGTTTTTGCGAGTGACCAAATATACAGCGATTCGTGTATTGTTGGCTTCAATTTGAGCTGAGTTCACCTAAACTAAACCTCCGACCATGAAGCTAAAAGCTGGAAAATCTAAGAATCATGTTCGGAGTCAACTTGTGATTCTTCACAAGTTCATCAGCCTTTATCAGTAGCAACAAAGGGCTGGTTACCTGTCTTAGGCCGATTTCTCATCTTCTTAATACTTGCTATCTGTCAGCTAGTTCGAATTTTAGTCTGTTACTTGTTAGTTTATGTCACATCGAATGCTTTGTATTAGATGTAAGTCCGACCCTTCATCATCTTAATATTCTTTTTAATTATTGTCAAAGTCTTTTGTTTTTTTTTTTAGCATTTGTTAGTAAAAATTCACAAGTGTCAAAACAAACACACGCGCACACACAATGGAGGAACTTTTAGAGAAGATTGTACCCTCAGAGGAGTTGCAGAAATTCGAAAGAAAATACCATCGTGAATTGGAGGTGGATGGTTGGGTTACAGTTGAGACAAAATTTGAATATGCCTTTTGCTTGGTGCGCAGTCGCTATACGAACGATTTGCAACGTGGCATTACCATTCTGGAGGAATTGAACCGTCTGCACCCAGAGGGAAGACGTGATTACATATATCATTTGGCCTATGCCAATGCCCGCTTGAAGAACTATACCGAGGGCCTGAAATACTGTCGGATGGAAGTTCGAAGAAGTAGACAAACCATTGAGCTGGAGGAATTCATGAAACAGAAAAGCGATGGAGAGATTGCCAAAGGGGTGGCTGTGGCCGGAGGAGTGGCCCTGTTGCTAATGGGTCTACTGGGTGTGGGCATTGCCATGGCCAAACAGTGAGGAAAGAATTTTAATTTCTCACTACATAAATTAGCGAAATTTTGTTTGGAAATGAAGCAGACGAAGGGAATAGCTTATCTCTTCGTTTTTATTTATGCAGATAGCTTTGGCAAACTTCGCAGCTGGGATGAGGACGATGTCAAAGAAATTTTGGCTTGGTCTCTGCTTCACTGCTTTAACTAATTTAATTTATTGCGAACAAAAAAAAACAAATAAAAAGTGGACCAGCGAGTGGCCGGAATGGAGAGAGATAAGTAAAGACAAAGCCACATGTTAGCATTATCCAAAACCCTAAATAGGAAGTCACCTCGTGGGTATTGGCTTTTTTTTGTGGCTCTGGCCTGTTAACAGGGGAATGCAAAAGCATATGAGGCTGGGCAAAATATTCAGCCACAATGTGGACAAGTCAAAAGTGGTTTGTTTTGATGTGTGAAAGCCAACCTTTCAGCCTGCAAAATCGTTTTTCTTTGGCTTAATACTTAGATTTTTATGTTTCTGTTGTGTGTTTGTGCGTAGTCCTGATACAAGTGTACCCATATATCCTTTAGTCATTCAGGATCGAATTAAAGAGAGTGAACTTAAAAATATTGATAGACCAATGTATCTTAAGAGATTGTTTTGCGTTCTGTGGCAAGTGGCGCCTTCGTGTTGAAACCACATATCAGTCCAGTTTAGCTCTTCCATTTTGGACAAAAGAAGGTTTCCAATCATCGCACGGTAGCGCTCTCTTCATTCACAATGACGTTACTGCCTTTGTCATCTTTAAAAAAGAACAGTCCAGTGATGCCACCGGCCCATAATCCACACCAAACAGCGCATGTTTCGGGATGCATCATGCTTTTGGCTGCTCTTTGCACCAAATTCGGCAATTTTGTTTGTTCATGTTCATGCCATTCAAGCAGAAATGAGCTTCTTCGCTGCACACAATTTTCCGATAAAAAAGTGGCATGAATTTTAATAATAATATTCAATTATCTGCAAGCTTTATGTTTAAATTATATACCAAACTGCACATGTTTGACAGTAACATGTGACACGAAAGCAGCTAAGCTGTCAAAAGCAGTGTTGCCAACAACAAAGAAGCTCAAAAATAACACTTTAATTGACAGCTTCAAATTGTAGAGGGTCAAAGTAATGCTCAGCCTAGAGCCAGCTGTTGTAGACTTTGTAGATTGTAGATAAGAATTTAACATTTAGACTTAAACAATTGGTCACAAGAGAAATAAACACTAGTCTGTGCAACATTTTTACAATGCTAATGGTTTGGCAACCCCTTATCCAACGATACACGACTATCGTTTGATAAACGCCTATCGAACTAGTCGGAGCTTTTGTAAGTTGAAGTTCAGAACACAAATTTTCACGTTTTACTTAACAACAAATAAAATATTTTACCAAATTACACCAAAATAACAAAATATACACAAAATGCCCCCATGAAAGAAACTAAGTTGGTGCCCATGAGTTCTAAAAAAAAGATTTCTAATTGAGTTCTTGCAAATGTATTCTTGGATAGTTGGACATAACTTTCGGTGGTATAATGTACAATTCCAGTCTATGGGCCGATTTCACATCTTCAACATAAGAGCATTTATCTCTCACATAGCAGCTATTTAGAAGATGAGAAATCGGGCCTAAGTGTAGGAATAGAGTTTCAAAACAAAAGCTTGATTATGATGACTGGCAAACCAGCTGCTTTTGCCCCAGAAAGGCGCAGGCTTGCAAATTAGTCCATTGGCTGCCATCAAACTTTTTGCAGAGCTTAAAACTAATTTCATTCTTTTGCTTGAGAGATCCGTATAAAGTTAGACATGGAGTGCTAAGTCTTTGTACAGTTGGTGTTGGTGGGCAACTGCATTCACACTTGCTTTTATTGATAACCTTCGGTTTCTCATGGTAAATAACAGTTGAAATAATAAAGCTTCTCTGACTTCCTACCAGGAATTGTGAGATATTTGGTTTCCCCTTTTTATTAAAAATCGAAATAGCTGGCCAGACTTTCAAAAATGTACACATTGTTAATATTTTGATGTAGGCAACGGGGCGTATGGGTAATTATACTCTGTACCGTAGGTACATAAAGTATATTAAGATTGTGCAAAAGTATGTAACAGCCAGAAGGAAGCCTCTCCGACCCTATAAAGTATATACTATATATTCTTGATCAGCATCAACAGCCGAGTCATGTCCGTCTGTTTGTCCGTGTGAACGCACAGATCTCAGAGATGGTAAGAGATAGAGGTTTGACATGTATGGGACATATGCTTCTTGTGTCTGTAGGTCGAGTTTATTTTAAATTTTGGCCAAGCCCCCTCCCGCCCCCGCAATTCAGAAAAAACGTTTTATCTCCCACAGTTTTAAAGACAGATGGTTCGTATTTTCTAGACTTTTTTGGTAATCAGGATTACTTATCGATCCGCCAAAGGAATGATGAAGATCGAATAAACAGTTGTCGAGTTATTATCTGCTTTCAGCTGCTACTGCAGCATCAAAATTTATGCTAAGCGTATAATTTCGTTGGAACAGAGTATGTTATAGACGGGCTTGACCCACTTTCATTCTTGTTTTTAGTTCCAACTAAGTGGCCTCTTTACGGCAATTTGAAATGATAGGATGATTTTTTGGTTGAAATTTGATTGTCTTTAACGCAAAAGGAATCCTTTAATGGGTGGCCTTCTGTTAGTTTCCACTAAGGCCTCACAAAATGCAAACTAATGTACATATTTAACATTATTTTCGACATTTTTGCACTGAAAGTGGCAAATTCTGATGTCATGTTTGATTGATCCTGCAATTAAATGCATTTCAAAATGTGACACTTCAGCTTCTGCTGTGCAGAAATGAAGAAAAACGTAAAACCATTGACTACTGATGACTATTTATTAAAAAAGAGGATTTTCGTAGACGCAGAAGGTCAGGACCAACCTCGTATCTTCCTTAGTTTTATAGATAGAAGGTTCATACTTTCTGTTCATATTTAGTTCTAAGAATGATTAATCGATCCACCGAACAATGGCCAAGCTAGGAGCTAAAGAAAGTTCACTGCTGCAGCAAAATACGTACTGTGCATACACTTTTGTTGATGCAGAGACTCTCTTACTTGTTACATTCCTAATTTGTTTAAGTGTATTAATATGGAAATGTTCACTACTTATCAAAAGAAACTCAAAGGCCCCTCGAGAGGTTTGATTTAAAAATAGCAATAGCTTAGCCAAGCTACGCATACCCCATTATGCAGACGATTCGTTTTGCAAGAGCAATCAAATCATCTGCAGGATAGTTCCCTAGTCCAAGACACTCTTTGACGTAGTTTTTTTTGTGGCTAGTTGTCGATTGCATTGCGACTTTGACAACCACTAAACTCAGTCGCCCGTAATATCTCCACTACCGAGTTCCCTCCCTCTCAACCCTCCCCCCACCGGCACGCCCTTGACAGCGAAAAAGTTCCAGCAGCAGCTAAAGCGAACGGTGAAGAGATTGCGGGAGGCGCGGCGCTGACTTTGAGATTCATGGGTTTTTGTGCCAAGTTGGCAGAAAAAATACTCGCTTCTAGTTGCGATGTAGAGCTACTGGCACAGGCAAAACGTGAAGCCCGAAACCTGAAAAAGGAAACAACAAAATTATTTACTGCTGAGCTAAGTGAACCAACAGGAACACCATGGAGTGTGGCTGTGCCATATCAGAAGTTATTTGCATGAGCTGCACAGGATATGGACAAAGGCAAAGCGACGCGTCAAGGTCGACCTCTGCTAAAATAAAGCAAGCAAGAAAACCTCATCGGGAACTTCGTCTGCATTAGCCGGGGGCATTGGGTGGAGACAATGGCAACCCATTGCCGCGCTTAATGAGGCCATTTGTTGGCATCAGGTGACATTATTCATGCGTATCCGGGAATGAGACGGCCATTCATCTCAATTTGATTGGTCTTCGAGCACAAAAACTGTGGCCAATTCACCACACTCCATCAACAAGCAGCAGACAAACAATCATCATCATCCCCTGGCTCTTAATTTCTAGTTCCAGTTAAATGATTAATTCAGCTTTCGTTCACCGTTCAGGGGAATTGATCCAATCAAACTTGAGACTTGCGAACTCGCGAACCGAAACTTCTTATCAAATGTAAATAAGTATTCAGGACACACGCCAAGCGGTGAGAGATGATGGCCGGGTGGGTGTGGGCGGTGTGAAAATGGGAGTGCCGAATTGCCGAAGGCACCTTTAGGTTGGTTGGACCATAAACTAAGCAAACATGGAAGATAAAGTGTTTGGGCGCACAGGAAGGAAGTGGCTAGGCCAACCTCCCAACGGACAAATGTTGATGACGAGGCTGGGTAGCTTGAGCGATGAAACCACAGGCAAATTTCACATGTCTGTGGGCGTGGGAGTGATTTGGGTGAGTGGCGAGGGGTGGGGGCGCAACACTTGATTTTCGACTATAAAATGCTGATTAAGGCCACCAAGGCTTTAGTGGCCATGACTTGAGCTGAGGGGGGGATCAGTGCAATGAACAATAAATTTCTGCAGGAATTACAAATTTCCCCCAATAAGGCTTAGCGATTCTGAGCATTGTGGCGCTTTCGATTGAACTATTGTCCACAGTACAATGGAGGACTTGATGTATACACAATGTATGTGACTTGGCTAAAAGCTGGAATAATGATCCATTTGCACACAAATGTTCTGGTTAGTTTGATCTTAATCTTCAATTTTACCTACAATTACTCAATAACCCACCCTTTACAGGGCACCATTATTCAAGTAATTGTAAAAGTAATTACAATTTGAAGTAATCATCGAACAATCGTCATTCCAAGTTACAATTACAATAACTGAAAAGTTATCAGGAATTGTCTTTTCATTACGTAATAAAAGTAATTAAGAACTGGAAGTAATGATTACATTGTAATTCTGGTTGCAGAGCAAGTTTTCTTAGTTTATAAATTAACAAAAGGTGCATTAGCTTGAGGAACGTATTTATTTAAAAGCCAACTTAATCACATCACAGCGTTGTGAGACCATTTATGCTAAAAAATATCAAGCTTTGCCTCTTCATTTATAGTTTTAAATGCAATAAGGGGTTAATTGCTTGTTCTTTAATGAATAATTTCAAGTTGTTGTCCTGCTTAATCGCGGGTGATTATCTATTTCGACTTAATTAATGACAAAACTGTGGTTATTAGAAGGCTCTAGGTCAGTCGGTGACAGTTTTAAGAAAACAAGGTCACCAATGGCAACAGCATTTAATTAATGATATTTGACATATCCTTTGCTCTTGCTTTTTGCGCGTTTGCCTCATATTTCTGCACTGTGCTGCGTTGTTTTCGTTTGCTGCCTTTAAGCTTTGTTGCTCAAAGTAATCAGAAAGGTTTTTAGCTTTAAGTCCAGCTAATCACTCAGCTGCATTTGTAATTTTAAGTGCACCAAAGTAGCTTTGTTTTTAGTTAAGAGTATCAGGTTTTTTGTGTGGTTTATGGGTTTACGTCGCACTTTTTATACCCTTGCAGATATGAGGAAATAAGGCAATAACTGTGGAAGTAATCGATTTCCCATCTTACAGCTCAATGCAGTAAAAATGAAGACACTAAACAGAGACCAAATAATTTCTATAGCCGTGTGTGGAGCAGCGGGTAGTGTGTGTGCCTGCTATGCAATGAAAAAGTTTTTTCTTTAAAAACTTACACAACCGGTCACCTTCACTAGCTATTGGCGCCAGTTTTGATGTAACTAGCCCTGGAAAAGCTACTCAAGCATTGATATTCGAATTCAGCGTTAAGCTGTAAGCCCCTTTCTCTTGTTCGAAATTTAAAAGCACACAAGCACTCGGCTGGGACCTTTGAGCTATACGCTTGCAGAGGGCTTAAAAGATGATTGAAACGCATAGAACGAAGCATATTTGACCGCATAAAGTATATACATTCTTGATCAGCATCAACAGCCGAGTCGATAAAGCCATGTTGGTCTGTATAAACACCTTTATCTCACTAGAGGAGCTAGAGCCACCAAAAATTGTGAGAGAATTGAGGGTTTTCTTCCAATTTCTTCCAACAAAACTTGATCGTCCCTTAAGAAATGTATGTTCCATATCTTTATCATCTACACTCAGAAAAACTCCAACAGTTTTGTACTTTAATTGAGTAAAAATTGTACCGCAAGTACGAAAATACTTGATTCAAGTACAAAATTGTTATTTCAAGTACGATTTTCCAGTCACGAAATACTTGATCTAGGACTTTTTCGTAGATTTCAAGCTATTTTAAAGTTTTTTTGATCATACTTTTAGCTTAAGTCAAGTCCGACGATCTCTCAAAACATGTACAAAAAATATTCTCTGCTCTGTCCAGTAATTTCTAATGTCAACCCAAAAACTGTTTTAGAAAGAATATAAGGGTACTCCAAACCAGCACAAAAAAGTTCTTCGCCTGAGCTTATAAAATTCTTAACCTATTCCCAATTGGTTTATTAAGCAAGGTCCTTGTTTTGAACCAAATAAGGCTGAAAATATGCAAGGGCCATGAATTCATCAAACAACAAGTTAGAGTTAGTATGGTTCAGTACTTTCCATCAGTCCATAACAAAAGAGTTAGAACCATTTGGGAATTTCAGGAGCTCGCTTAAAAATAATTCACATTTTCTGTAGCACAGTTTTTGGAGCTAGCACTATAAGTCTTTTTTGTACACAATCTTACATATATTTTGTACCTGAACTAGGAAATGTTTTTGATTCAAGAAAGTTTGTTCTCATTTCATTAATATTAACAGTCATTTTTTGTATTGATCTGTGCGATTGACAGAATGGCCGATTGACAGAGATGTCAGATCGCTTAATGACATACCGCGTTTGAAGCGTCAGTCCAAGCAGATTTTTACCATGGAACAATACACGCCACGCGAGCGCTCTGAAATAGTTGAAATTTACATTCAACAGAACAAGTCAATTGTGAAAACTCAACGTGCTTTTAAAAAATTAAAATTTCACATTGAATGGGACCGTAAATAAGCAAAATTGCCGTATTTACGCCACTGAAAATCCTCAGGAGATTCAAGAAGTGCCTCTTCATGACGAAAAAGTCACAGTTTGGTGCGGCGTTAGTGCGAAAACGGTCATTGGGCCGTTTTTCTTCCAAAATGAAAATGGCCATGCTGTTACCATCAACCAGGAGCGTTATCGCGACATGATGACCAATTTTGTGATGCCAATTATTCGTCGAAAGCGTATGAGGCAGTTCTGGTTTCAACAAGACGGCGCTCCACCGCACACAAGTCGCATAACAATCGATTTTCTGAAGAAATTGTTTCCGGGCCGTTTGATGTCGAAAAGTGGTGATTTGGACTGGCCACCGCGTTCGCCCGATTTGACGCCGCCTGACTTCTTCTTGTGGGGATATTTGAAGTCAAAGGTTTACGTTAACAAGCCAAGGACCGTAGAAGAGCTCAAGGACAACATTCGTGAAGAAATAGCCGCTATTCAGGCCGAAATGTTGGCGAAAACGATGGAAAATGCTGCAAAAAGGGCACAATACGCCATCAACGCCAGAGGCGGCCATTTGAGAGATATCATATTCAAAAATTGATGTAAACAAATCTACTTGGAACAAATTAAATGATTAAGATTGCCAACCGCCAAATTTTTATTTTTTTCTTTGATTTTTTTAAAAAAAACATGGGTCCGTCGAATATGGGCAATATGGGGTTGAGTACTTATTATACTCTGCTTACCTTTCGTACAGCGTATAATAAATTTGGTTGAATGAAACTCAACGTTAATATATTTAAATGTTTTAATTGTTCCAAAACGCCCTACCTGGGTAAGCTCTGCCGCCGAAACGCATTGTATAATTTAATTGGTTTGCTCTCTCGGGCGTCGCTCTGTCTCTCCCACTTGCCGCCCAACAAGTACACGTTGTGGTCCTGCACATGCAATGACCACCATGTTGTTGTTTACCCCGGAATAATCGTGCGTGAACAATCCGTCATTATGCCAAGCTCGCCCATCCCATTTGCCCATTCCGTTTGCTGGCAAGTGTTGACCGACCATTAAGTCGGATTCCCATCATCGAATTTCAATTGGACTTTAAACAAAGAGCAGCTAAGGGCACAAGTAAATGCACCGAGATTAATGAATCTCCATTGTAAGCCAGAGTGAAATTGAATTGGAAATTAATCAACAATCATTAACATGAAATATTCATTGCTTAGTCTGCTCAGTCTGACAAATGTTCCGGGCGCCCGAACACGTAGCTCCTTTTGCCACATCGTAAATCGATGAGTTTATCATTGATGTGGTGACTGCTCCAGGCCCGTCGGCATCCCCGCCTTGAGGCTGGTGCAAATTTTTCATCAACATTCGCAAGTCGCTAATTTATTTTTATCTCGTTCCCACTCCTCGGCCCCTGTCCTCATCTGTAATTTGATTGTTCCGGACGTCGTTG
Organism: Lordiphosa fenestrarum; assembly: GCA_035044985.1. Classification (NCBI taxonomy): domain Eukaryota; kingdom Metazoa; phylum Arthropoda; class Insecta; order Diptera; family Drosophilidae; genus Lordiphosa; species Lordiphosa fenestrarum. The sequence continues at coordinate 2,527,464 of JAWNNO010004426.1, forward strand.
TCGTCTTCTGCTGTTTATGACACTGAGACGTGTCTCTGCCTGCTTGATGGCAGACCGCAGCTGGAGCTCACTCCTGCTGTGGTCGTCGGATTATGCAGAGCAAATGCCTAAATAATGCGGACTAATGTCCAGGCGGAGACAGCGTGCACAGTTCCACAAGCCCACTGCCAGAAGCACACATTATTTTCGCATGCTAAATGAAATAAATGCAATAAAATAAAATGGCATAGTTATGATACTTCGTGCTGGGAGCTGGGGCATGTAAGAGGCGAAGGGCCAGTTGGAAGGATGGAGCTAGATATGAATGCATCCTCAAGTGTAGACAGCACTCAAGCACATTTAAAGCAGGGAGAGACAATTTTGCTATTGCATGCGTGCAAACAGTCTGCTGCAAAAACAAACCGGACAAAGCAGGGGCAGGAAAATGGGCAGTTTTTGACCAAAAAGCTGCAGCTGAAGGCTGCTTTTAACAGAGTTCTCTAGTTACTAATTTAAGCTGGTTTAAGCAGGCTAAGTCTAAAGTTATTTGATAGCCTGGGCGACCTTTTTGTTTGAAGTTTGAGCGCCAATAGCTTGTGAAGGTGACCGGGTGTGTAAGCCGGCTTCGTTTCTATGTACAAGTTTCATGTATGATTTGCCTCTCTGGCTCTGTACAAGCGGAAGTTACAGCTCAGTAGGTATTTTGCGACAGCATTCGCAGCTACTAGCAAGGCTGCATTAGCGAACTTTCTGCTGCTCATAACTTAAGGTATGACAGTGTGGAAGTAAGTAAGAGAAATTTGGTCAAAATCAGTAAACCAAATCGAATTAAAATGTTGGCAAAGCCTTCTCTTTTTATACACTTGCAAAGGGTATTATAATTTTGCCCAGAAGTTTGCAACGCATAGAAATATTCATTTCCGACACCATAAACTATATATATTCTTAATCAGGGTGACGAGCTGAGTCGATTGAGCTTTTGTCCGTTTCTACGCGAACTAGTCTCTCAGTTTTGAAGCTATCGAGCTGAAATCTTGCGCAGAGGTTTCTTTTTGCTGCACACTAGTAATATGTCGGAACCGACCGGATCGGATGACTATATCTCATAGCTCCCATAGGAACAATCGGTCGGAAAACTAGTTTTAGTATGGAAAACTTTTTTTTTCCAATGGAAGCGTCTCCAAACTTTGTAATCGTAGGTTTTCTATGGTTTTTTATAATTCTTTTAAGTTTAATTAAAATCGGACAACTATAAGGTATAGCTGCCATACAAAACATAGGTCTGAAAAACAGTCTTAGTTAGAAAAACTTTTTTGTTTTTATTGGTAGTATCCTGCAATTTTGCATTTGTTTGTTTCACATGCTTTCACATAATTGTACAAATTTTTGGTCAAATCGGATGACTACGTCATATAGCTCCCATACGAACAATCGGTCGGAAAATGGGAAAAGAGTATTTTTGTTGAAAATATTTAAGCGAGCACTTGCCAGGGTATAAAAACTTCGGCACAGACGAAGTTAGCTTTGCTTTCATGTTTTTCTTTATTTCAAATTTGCTTATTTTTGCCTATTTCCTAGTTTTGGGGTTTCCAATTTTTTATTATGTAAATACAAATTTCTTTATGTTATTTCCGAACTTTTGTTATTCTTAGTCTGCACTTATTAATTGTCCGCATACTTATAGGGAATCCTCCTTTCTACATTTTATTACTTAAATTCAATTTGTACTCATTTCAAAGGAAATCTTACAATGAAATTCAATGCCTTTGACCCAGTTGATTGAGTCCAGATGCTGTGACCGCATCTGGCACATCTCCACGCTTGCTTCCGTTGCTGTCAAGCCATTGACCTGCAGCTCTTGTCTCCTTTGCCAGTGCTCTTGATAAATTCGGTTTTGTGACCAATTTGGCCCGAGGATGTGTATGGGCGTTCGCCGCACGGTCAATTTTACGTTGCTGAAATAAAAATGTTGTGGGTCGATAAATTAATCTGGGGTGTTAGATAGCCAATAGTTTGGTGAAAGTGAATCTTTTTTATAAGCTGTAAGAACTAGTACCAATATATTTGATTTTACTGTGAAACTTTGGTTTTAAAATTAAATAATAAGAGCTTTGACTTGCTTGATCTATTTAAATTACCCCTTTTACATTTATTTCCAATGCACGGAATTGTCACTTGAGAATTACAACCGTTCTCAATTATGCAATATACCAGATATATATATGTTTCGCAGTTTTACGGATACAATGTTCATCTATTTCGGGCATATGTGGTAGTCACAACTTATTATCGATCCGCTAAGAGGATGGTGAAAATCTGCTGATCTTTAGACGAGTTATAAGCAAGAAAAACAATTATACGTGTATAGATTATAGACGTGTTTAGCCGACTTCATTGGCCTCGTATCATTGGCATCCATGCCTTGTTGAAGTTGACGGCCTGTTTTGACCAGCTGGCAAAAGAACAGAGTTCTGGAAACAATCGAACTGTGCTCTTAAGTGCCACTAACTAAATGCACGGCACGTGTCCTTCGATGTCCAACATATGTACGAAATTTCACTCCAGGCAGCTGCTCTGAAATTGCTTTTCCCCTTTCCGCATGCCAATGCGGACCATATTAAATGCAGAAACTACTTACACATGACTGCACAGTGGACACAAGTGCTCAAACGTCTATGATTTAATTTTACTCATTGTTGAATACGAAATGGGGCGCACAATAACGTAATGCAGCCTGAATTGTAAGCTAGAAGGTGGTTAAAAGCTTGGTCAATATAATTTCCAAAGCAAAGATTTTCTTTCGCTTCTCCTTAAAAGTACAAACAATATTTTGTAAGCCACTAGAACTTGTTGTAGTGTCATCATGGCCAGGGGGAATGAGGGGAGGGACATGTCCACTCTGTTTGCCAACGGTGAGCGTTGCGTGTGGCGTTCTCAATACTTTTTAAATGTTTAGCTACACTGCACACTGGGCTGGATACACAATTATTTTGTGGAAATTGAAACGATCCCCCAAAACAATTGTTGAATAACATCCACACACATTTAAACACCTATGATCTATATTCTCTTGATGTTTTATAAGGATTGCATAGTTACTAGCTAAATTATAAGAATATTACCTACTTAATGTCATATAATTGGGATTTTATAAAAGCATTGCATACCTTTCAGCGTTTTCCTTATAAACACACCCTTTGTCAGATATTTGGAGTTAGCCCGAGCTGGTTTTTTAGCTTAATCTGCATATTTTATTGTTGAGAGAATAAAAAAGAGGTAATACTATTAAACGTTTCTTTTTCGGAGCAGTAAGTTGAGAGAAAGGCCTACGTTCTCAATGTCCGGCTAGTCAAACTGCTGATTTTGGCGTAACTGAAGGAACAAACTAATCCACTGCCCATGCTAAAATCAAGTTTTAACCGCTAGATCAGTCCCAATGGAATTATCAATACTTTTATCGATATACAAACAGCTGTAGCGTTGGTATTTTAGCAACGAATCGGAATGCTGGAATATGGAACAAAAATAATTTATTTTAGTTTTTTAATTTTCTCACAAACTAGTAAACTTCTTGTTATTTTTCACCTCCACTCAATAGATATGGAATTCAAAAAGGCAGACCAACAAATGAATAATTCAAGAGAGTACAGGAAGAGACCTTATTACTTTATATATAACAGGATAGTGCCAAATCAGATCGACGATTCATGTGAAATAATACTCGCTTTGATTGTTGAAGAAGAGCGAAACGTTTTATTGCGATAAGGATTGTTAATAGGAATCATGCATTGTTGTCGGAGAGCAAACTTTTGGTGGCTTATGGTCCTGATGCAGCTGGAAGCTTCCATTTCATTGTAGGTAACTTTCTTGAAGTCAGCTTTCTTTTGGCATGCGGTGCAGATGAACTGAGTATTTCATTTCATTCATCTCAAGCAATTTTTTTCATTAGCATTAATAAAGCCATATCAAAAATACCAAATTCGTTGACAGTGTCTGGTCACACTAATGCAGCGAGTGGAATTTATCGATATCGGGTGAAACTGTTGTTGAGAAAACCAAATGACTTAGCCGCTGGTTATCTTGGACAACAAATTTGAGCGTTGGCTAGCCTTTTGGAAAGGGAAGGTATTTCAAAGTCAGGCAGGTCTGACTCAAATGTGTTCTACCTGTATCCGGAGCTGCCTTTCCCGTGAAAATCAAAAGGTAAGCAACAGCATTGCGCTTTTCCGCAGCTTTTCGCTGCAGCCACACCAACATTTTGTGGCCTATCTACCCCTCATCCCTGCCCATACAAATTTGACTACTTCACTTGACCGTCAGCTGAATGTCTCTCGTTCTTTGTTTCACAATCACTTTTATGCGTTTAGTCCGCAAAAAAAAAATTTATCACACAGTCAAACTCAGCGATGCGGAAACGAAAGCGGCGGCCTTCACTGAAGGCTGTTGCTGGGGATGATGATCGGCGTATGCTGGAACACTGGGACAAACGTGGACGGGAAATGTATAGGCAAAGGCCAACAAAAAGCTCGGCCACTTTTGGCATTTGTCACAGTCCAGTGGGTTCTTTTGTGTGTCCAAATGCGATGCATCAGCATCGGCGGTCCAAAATTAAATTATGCCCATGTGGTTGTTGTTCCAGCCATTCCAGTTTCTCGTTTCCGCTGCCATTTTGCGGTCGTTTTAAGGATTCTTGTTTTGTGCCCAACACTGCAAATATTTATCACAGCACTTAAATGGCCCTACTCCTGCTGGGTGCTGGGTGCTGGGTGATGGTCCCTCGGCTGCGGCTGGTCTACAATTTATTTTTATGTTTAATATTTGTTGGCACACACTGGGTCAAGCCGCCAAGCCTCTGACCCACATAATGAAGAGCATGGCAAATATTTTTCATAAATTCATTTAATTTTTAATGAAATTTGTCAACATGCGAGCGGAGAGTAGTAACCGCCGAGTTAGTCATGTAATTGTTTGAGCACACATACCTATAAGTTTGAAAAGACCAGACCGGGGTTGCCCTCTTTGACCCCTACTTATAATTCACACACTAAATAGATTCAAAATTAAACATGATTTGGAGTTGTATAAACAAATTGCAATTTTCACGGAATTCACTCCACTGCAATCTGAACTAATACTTGTTGGTACAGAACTCACGCAAAAAATGGGGACTCGCCAGTTTGGTTCAGTTTCATCTTGATAATACTTGGCTTTACATAGCCCCGAAGAGCCAAGCCGAGCTTCTCTCAATATTTTGGTTTGTGTGATTTCAATTATCTTATCTACAGTTAAACACCGAACGGATTCACAGCTGGCGCCAATAGCTAGTGAGGGATGATCGGGATTCCACCTTGAGAATGCCTGAAATATATTGATGAATTCTTTTGGGCCGTCCAATATAAGTAGTTTTTCAGCAGTCTAGCATCCAGCGTATGCGATGGCGCAACTGGTTGAGACGGCATTCCAATCAAGTCCCAAGGTCCCGAGTTCAAACCGCCCAGAGTAAGTTTAAAATATATACAAATTAATATAATTCGTAGTTTTTCAGAACCAAATCTTAAAGAAATCTGCTCTGTTAGGAAATAAATTGAGTTTAGGCTAGCTGGCAAAATTTTAATTATAACGAGAAGTTTTAAGTTTTTAGTGCTCGCTTAAATATTTTCAACAAAAATACTCTTTTTCCCATTTTCCGACCGATCGTTCGTATGGCAGCTATAAGAATAAGTCATCCGATTTGGCCAAAAATTTGTAAAATGATGTGAAAGCATGTGAAACAAACAAATACAAAATTGCAGGATGCTACCATTAGAAACAAAAGAGTTTTTCAAACTAAGACTGTTTTTCAGATCTATCTTTTGTATGGCAGCTATACCATATAGTTGTCCGATTTTAATAAAACTTGGTAGAATTGTAAAAAAACATAGAAAACCTACGATTACATAGTTTGGAGACGTTTCCATTGAAAAGAAAAAAGATTTTCTTTCTAAAACTAGTTGTCCGACCGATTGTTGCCATGGGAGCTATGAGATATAGTCATCCAATCCGGTCGGTTCCGACATATTAGTAGTGTGCAGCAAAAGAAGACTCTGTGCATAATATCAGCTAGATTGCTTTAAAACTGAGAGACTAGTTCGCGTAGAAACAGACAAACGGACAGACGGACGGACAAAGCTCAATCGACTTATCTCGTCAGCCTGATCACGAATATATATAGTTTATGGAGTCGGAAATGAATATTTCTATGCATTGCAAACTTTTGGGCAATATTTTAATACTTCACCTTTGCAAGTGTATGAAAAAGAGTTTGAACTATCTTAACGCTCAATTTAAAGTGTGCAAATTAAAGGAAATATTCGCTAGTTTATGGAGTTATTTATTTTATATTACTCATACGCAGAGTTGCCTTTCCCAACTTTGTATAATTTTGTAGTTGGCATTGATTTCCAACAAAATGCTTTCGTACTTTCTAAAGGATACTCTAATTTGAACTTTGACACTTTTCAAGGTAGATCTTTTACACAAAACAAAATAGGAAAGACCAATATTTTGAGATCGTTGGGCAGTTGATTCCATAGTCGAATAGCATAAGGGAATAAGTGCAAATCGGATGATGCAAGTTTATTTCGTGTGCCAATTAAATTTGTTCTTCCTTGTGAAGAAGCAAAGTTTAGCATTTAACATGGGTAGGAAGGTTCGTCAGAGTTAGTTTTGTGCAGGAAAATAAGCACTCGTAAGCTAATCCATGAGTTGAATTGGGATATGTGGTCAGATCGTTATTTGCGCATATATATCTAGCTATGTTATTAAATGCTTCATTAAGCTAATGTTTGCTACTTGCGCTACAACTACCAAAAACTTCAACCCCATATAGCAGCGATGGTATTAGTTACATGTACTTTTGCAATCAAGTTTCTTAGATGTGGGGGCTAAATTAAACCGTCTAATTAGAGCATATTGCCATACTTATGTGGTCATCCCCTGATAAAGTTTTATTGAGTGTGAAACCTAGGTTTACTGCCCGTTCAGTATATTCAATAAAAGATTGGTCAATCTTCAGCTGAGGTAGATTACACGTCTCGTTGTTCCTTTAATAAATAACTAGGCATTTAGATTTAATTGGGTTTATTTTAAGTCTGTTACTCTTAGCCCAGTTGCTTACTAATTCCAGCTCATTATTACAATCTTAATGTACTAACAAACATCTGAACGCCATCTGCATACATTTGAATTTCATATTTAGACAAAACATTTGGCAGGTCATTAACATATTTCGAAAATAGCAAAGGTCCCAGAACAAAACACCACAGTTGAGGCTCAGAAAGGAAGAGAATGCCGATTGCGTGACTACCGCTTGTTGCCTATTACAAAGGTATGATTGTATAAGCTTTAAAGCTGTATTAGAGAACTCACAACTAATTTAAAGGCGATATTCTATCATCGGAGCCATGCAGCACTTTGTTTCTTGTGTATTTTTGTTCAAAGTTTGGGAGTTTTAATATTCAAATCGAAATTGCTTGCAAGAATATCAAAAATCAGCTCGACCGCATAGATCTCATTATTAAATTTTCGATGGGGATTACAGGGCGTATGTGTTATTTTGAGAATAAACTTTGAAAAAGGAATCTATTAAGTCATTTAGTTCTTAAAAAGAGCACCCCAGTGCACACTTTAGGTTTACGTATAGCCAAGTCAATGGTTAAAATATTAAAATCCAAGCATTTTTCCCCAAGTGCCCACACTACCAGCTGAACCACAGCTGGTTTTTTGCATGAGACATAGTTTTATTTTTCTGCTGTCCAGTTATTTAGTGTCTGTTTAGCTTTTTGTGTTTTTAATAGAACAGAATAACGGGTGGAATGTCCATCGCATAGATGCTTAAACAAGTTTTTTTTTCATGTAAAAATTTCGTAATTAGCGGAATAGCCGGGCCGTGCTTTGCCTTGAGTGTGTGTGTGTGTGTTGTGTAAGTGTGCGCCTCACTGCGTTACTGTGTGTTTGTTATTTTTTAAATTAAAGATTCTTCACATCTCTTTTCTTTGCCATTTAGTGCCGCCTTCCTTCTTTTGCCAAAATTAAAAGCATACAAGCCAAAAAAAAAAATGAGAAACACTCGGCTTTGTACGGTTGAAGTCATTCAATACATTTATTCCAAGCCTTGTGAGTTTTCTGTATCAATCTAAAATCTTTGTTGCATTGTTCTTACTTTCATTTGAATCAAATGGAAAATTGGTGTTGTTTTCGGGTCCTCTTTAAGTTTTCATAACTGGCTTCTCCTTTGCGCCTGCATGAATGCCTCTTACTATATTGCCATTCTGTTGCTGGGCTGCTTCGGTTGTCACCTCACATTTCGCACACTTTAGGCGCAATTAATTTCGAAAATCCCTAGAAAATCCGCAGCATGACATATCAATTTCAACGCACTGAGGCTTTGGCTCTGATTGTCACATCAAAAATAAGAGACACACGAAAAAAAAAACAAGAAAAAGTAAGTAAGAAAGTCGGTCAAGCCAGACTGTCAGATACTGTGTAACAGCTAAAGTGTATGCCCAGTATGCATTGTTTCTACGATTTGTAACCAATCTTTGGTTGAAAAAAACTAATACTGATTACTAGATATGTCTAAAGGGATAGAACCATGTTTCGTTTTTGAGTTGGAGACAGACTGACCACAACTTGAATCTGACACCGACATTGCCATATCACCCCAACTTCTGATGCTGCTCAAGAATATATATAGGGTTCAAACAAAATATGCTCCTTGTTGTACCTCTGCTACACAGTATATAAAGCAACAAAAAAAAAAACCAAACAAAAACATAAAAAGACACAAAATAAAAACAAACACAAATGACATTCGGGCAGAGGGTCGCATGTGTGCTCATTCGTTGGGCGTGGGCGGAACTGGGGGGCGCACTCGCTTTGATTTGGCCAACAAAGCGCGCACAAAGACTTTGCTATTTATTATATTTACAATATAATAAATATTTTTGTTTGGCTGCCCCAAAGCCAGAAAATGTCCTTCTCTTTGGGTCCATTCGAACGGCAAAACAAATAAAACAAAGAAGTTCGTGGAATGTTTATTGCTCTGGCCATGTGTATGTCGAGCGAATGTCTGTATGTAACAGCTGTCATTTCATTTAAGATTTGCGTTCCAAAGGAACATAAAATATATATTTGTTTCAAGTGTCGCCCTAATCAATGGACTGCCAAATCAATGTGAAATCACCTGAGGGCGTCTGCTTCAAATGAATATATTATGAACAAAACTTCAATTGCAATGCACTCGGATGTGTAGAAAGTCAAATTGCTCTGGTCAAATAAAATGAAGCATCTCCGAGCAGGAATATTTTTCTGCATTTTTTCTTGATGAAGTAAGATATTTGGAATACTTACATTGCATATTTATCTGTTAACAAATTTCAATCATAAAGTGTATTACACAACTTCACGATACTCTTTTACATATTTTCAATGGATACAGGGTATAAAATGGCTACTACTGAAAGGTCTAGGTGAACTGAAAGCAAAGCAGAACTCCTCGCAATGTCTGGTCTTGTGTCAAGAGAGAGAAACATTTGAGAGAAGCCTTTAGCTAGTAAAGATGACCGGGCGTGTAAGTTTTTAAGGAATAAATAGAGGAAAAATAACTTCGGCTCAGCCGAAGTTTTTCAAATTAATTTGAAGGACATTTCCACTGAAAACAAACAAGTTTTTCGCACTAAGACTACTTCTTTGACTACTTTTCTGTGACAGCTATACTATATAGATGTCCGATTTCGACCAAAATTGGTATAATCATGGGAACAAAAAAGTTTTTCTGACTAAAATTAATTTTTCTACCGATCATTCCTATGGCTGCTAGAACCTATAGTCATCCGATTCTGACAAAACTTTGAAAAATCGTGTGAAAGCTTATAAAATTAGTATATGCCAATTTAAAAGAGGTTTACATTGAAAACAAAAAAGTTTTTCCTACTAAGACTATTTTTCTAACCTTACTTTTCCATGACAGCTATACTATATAGATGTCCGATATTGACCAAATTTGGCAGAATCATGGAGAAGCATAGAAAACTAGTAAATATGGAGTTTGGAGAGGATTGCATTGAAAACAAAAAAGGTTCTCACTAGAGCTAGTTTCTCGACCGATCGTTCCTATGGCAGCTATATGTTATAGTCATTCGATCCGGCCGGTTCCGACAAATGTGCAGCGAATTTGTACCACAAAACTTTGTTCAAACTTTGGTAGCGATAGCTTTTATACTGACGGAGGCGATAGCTTTGAAACAGATGGACAAGGCTAAATCACCTCAGCTCAGCTTTAGGTGGTCGGAAATGCTTCCTTCTGTGCATTACAAACATCTGGACAATTTCAATACATTACTACTACATTAATTTATGTCATTTTATACATTCTTACACAGCAGGCACACACACTACCCGCTGCACCACACGCCTCCAACTATATCTATACAAGAGCCTACATAAAATTTCTATAAATAGTTTTAATTTAAAGACGAAGTGTCTAAGTAGTCGCTGGCCCAATTTGCAAACCAGCCCCACTTCCAAGGCTAAAAGTTATCTTCTAATGTGAAAGAACGCCCACGGGCGTTATTGCATGCAACCGAACAAGAGCTGTCGGAGATGAAGAAAAGACTTACAGATGTACTAACATGTAGCGCAGTAGGCGGCCATTCCATTTGACAGCTCAGCATGTATTCTTATGATTTATTGTATTAGTCCATTCATTTTGCAATTCTCAATTGCATTTTTGACGTTCTTTTGCTATTTTTATTTTGAACCTACAGTATTTTAATTATTTTTGCTATTTCAAAGGTAACATATTGATAAGTGGAAATTTTTATATATATAGATTTTTGTGTATAAATTATACAAGGTAATGATCGTTTAGACAGCTGGAACTGTAAGTGTGTTTAAACGTCTTGAGCTGAAAAACAAAATGTGCCACTAGCTGAAATTTTTTCATATATATTTTTTCAAAATTTTCGCATAGCAATTACAAACAATTTTGGCAAAAGGCAGCATTCAATTTGGTCCATTCGTTTTCATGTTTTAAGATCTCTAAACAGCAAGATCTACATTTACACTCCCGTGTCGTGAATTTGACAGTGTCGTGACACATGTCAAGACATGAACTTGAGCAAGCAAAGGGTTTCGTGCATGAACGTTCATAACATTTGAACCAACAGATCTCTGAGATGCTAAGAGATAAAGGTTCAACATGTATGGCACAAATACTTCTTATACCTGCAGCAAGATGAGACTTCTTTTCAAACCCCCTCCAACATTTGGAATAAACATCATATCGCGCATTGTTTTATAGATAGAAGGTTCTTTTCTTCTGGATATATTTAGTAATTAGGATTATTTATGGGTCTGCCAAGGAACTGCTGAACATTGGATGAACCTTAGGCTATTGCTACTGCGGCAACAAAATTCGTTGGTACAGAGTATAAAACAGTCGGGCTAGGACTACTCGCTGTCTTGTTCCATATATATAGATTAGTTTCATTAGAAGTTTTGCCCGTTTGGAGTCAAATTTTTTTTATCATTTGTGCGGGACAAACAAAATGATGCCCAAATGCGACCATTTTGGCAGCTGGCAACTGGTAACTGACGGGGCCAAGACATTCGCTTAATTGGCTCGTTGGCAGCACGTGTGAAGGCAAAGACATTCAGAACTGAAGAGCTGGCAGGGGAAAAATATGCGAGTTTGATTTTAATAACAAAAAAATGGAGAAAAGCTAACTTTGGCTCAAACGAAGTTTAGATACGCTTTGATTTTCGAGTAATTTCTTTAAGATGACCAATAGATGATGCCTTTGATTTGTTTTAGCACCAGTTAAGCCTAGTGCATTCGTAGTTTCAATGGTAGCAAGTGCATGCCCACCGCTGATTAAGTTTGAAACACAAATTTCAATTGTTTTATTGGTTTATTGATGGTGGCGTTTGAGAGGGCTGGCTGGAGATGTCACAACGAGTACCAAGCGTTGTTATTGAAGTGTGAGCTAGTAAGACAATTTGAATATACATACCCTCTGCAAGGGTATAAATACAAGAACAACAACAACAACAAGTGGAAGGCCAAAGTTGAAACAAATGCTTTTGATACACAGACTGAGACGAAGACTGTCTCCACCCCAGCCCACACCCTTAACTCTAGGGTGGCGGCACAATTATGGCAATATTACAAACTTGTTATCTCATTTATGGCGCCAGCTGGGCATATTTTTGATTTCCTGCTTGGCATTCGGACAGATTCACATGACTCCCCTCCCGTCGCAACGGGTCGTTTACTTTGAGACCACACCTGTCGCTGCAGCTTCCTGTATGCCAAGCTGAATGTGAGCTGAATTTTTTAATTAAAGTTTCAGTTTATGCATATCGAAAATGGCAGCAATTATGAGCAGATTTTGACAAAATATATAACCCAAACGGGCAGCATGGAACGTTACAGTAGCCCTCACCCTTTGGGCTTGGTTGTTTTCCAATTATTATTAACGCAGCGGCAATGACAGAGTCATTATTTGTGACTTTTTTGTATAACATTTGATTAAAAACAAATACCCAAAAAATGCACAAAATTGAGAATGAGAAAAAATGGCAATTTTGTCTTCGCTGAACACAATTTTTCGATAAAAAAGTGCCATGAATATTGAGAATAAAATTCAATAATCTGCAAAGCGTGGTTCGCTTGTCAATTATATGCCAAACTGAACATGTTTGACAGTAACAGTAACAGCTGAGCTCTAAAAAGAAACTTGCTACATTCACTTTTATATATATTTACTAGATTTATTTACCAGCGGCTTCGCTCGCTTTGCATCAATTTGTTACTTATTTATCATGCTGGTAAAATTTGTATACTCTGTACCGTAGGTACATAGAGTATTATAAGTTTGTGCAAAAGTATGTAACATCCAGAAGGAAGCATCTCCGACCCCATAAAGTATATATATTCTTGATCAGCATCAACAGCCGAGTTGATATAGTCATGTCCGTCTGTCAGTCTGTCCGTCTGGCCGTCTGTCTGTCCGTATGAACGCACAGATCTCAGAGATGGTAAGAGATAGAGGTCTGACATGTATGGGACACATGCTTCTTATGTCTGCAGGCAGATCAAGTTTATTTTAAATTTTGGCCACGCCCCCTCCCGCCCCTGCAATTTAGAAAAAACGTCATATCTCCCACAGTTTTGCAGATAGATGGCTTGTTCCTTCTGGACATATTTAGTTAGCAGGATAACTTATCGATCCGCCAAGATCGGATGAACGGTTTTCGAGTTATGATCAAAAGACTGTTCGCTGCTACTGCAGCATCAAAATTTATGCTGAGCGTATAATTTTCTTGGTACAGAGGATGTTATAGTTGGGCTTGACCGACTTTCTTTCTTGTTTTTAATGTAGCTCATAAAATTCGTTTGGAGCTTGTCGCTGGAAACTAAACTTTTATACAGTGTTGACCACCAATTTTCTTCCCATGGTGCTGAATTTGTCGAAACAACAGTCGTTCTTCAATTTTCAATATCGTCATCGTTACCGTTACTGTTACCGATATCGTTTTAATTTTCGTTATCATTATCGTTATCGTTATCGCTGTTTCTCATACTATCCTTACAAACTTAGTTTCATGTCAATCGGATGATCGGTTATTGCATTCGGAGTTTCCGGAAGTTTTCCGACCCTAGGGCCAAATTACCAAAAAACGGAAGATCACATTACAAATTAATTTTTGCACGGTCCTTACAAACCGAGTTTCAAGTCAATCGGTTAAAAAACAGTTTTTCGGATGCATAATTTTCCTAGAGTTTTTCGAGCCTACTGTCGAATTTTCCGACATCGCAAACTGGTATCTCAATTTATCTTACTAACCATCCTTACAAAATGAGTTTCAAGTCAACCGGATGAAACTTCACTTACTATTCTTTCAAACCGAATTTCAATTCAATCTAGTTAGTTATAGTTACTTAGCTTGCAGACTTTTCCGTGAATTTTTCTACTCTACGGTCAAATTTTCCAACGTCGGAAAATGACATGTCTATTTATTTCACTTACTTTCCTTACAATCCGAATTTTAAGTCAATCGGCTGAAAAATTGATTTTTGCATATCAAATTTTCCCGGGAATTTTTCTTGTGGGCGAATTTTTCGAAATCGGGAAAACACTTGTCCAATTATTTCGCATACTTTGCTTACAAACCGAGTTTCAAGTCAATCGGATGTCAAATTAACTTTTCCCCATACAAACTTTTCCGACGCTTTTGCGGGAATTTTCCGGCCCTACGGTCAAATTTTCCAACATCTTAAAATGACATCTCAATTTACTTCAGTTACTAACCGAATTTTAAGTCAATCGGGGGAAAAATAGATTTTTGCACATCAAATTTTCCGGGAATTTTCCTTGTGGGCGGATTTTCCGAAATCGGGAAAACACGTGTCTAATTATTTCGCATGCTTTGCTTACAAACCGAGTTTCAAGTCATTCGGATCAAAACTAAAATTTTCCCCATACAAACTTTTCCGACGCTTTTCCTGCTTTTCCGGGTGGAATTTTCCAAAACCCCTCCTTAGTACGCACTTTCACCACATAAAGAAACTTCTGTAAGAAATTCAGCTTCCTATCTCTTATGGTTTGGGCTGCACGACGGTCACCAGTCAGTCAGGTTAAACAGTTTTATATATATAGATATATAGATGTATATATATATAGATGACTATAGACTATAGATGACTACTCCATGTATCATTAGTTTGGTGGCCAGCACTCGGGAAACAATTCGTACTGAACAACTAAAGCAAAGTGCAGAGAAGCGTTGAAATATGTACATATGAGCGGCGTGCTTCGAACAACACCCACGGAAGATCTAGTAGCAAGGCTGACACAACAGCCCTAACACAACGAGAATCCGATACCCAAAACGGGGGTAATTCGGGGCACTCCACTTTACTTACTAGCCAAGTGGGTATACCTCAAACGACCTTCGACAAATTATACGACATCTACATCCCAAGCCGTAGCGAGTGCACTCATTTAAAAAACCAAGAAATTTGTACATGAATCAAGTACAAACGGTGTTAATTGTACGGCAAGTACGAAAATACTTGATAACAATACTTATATCAAGTCGTAACTTTTCCAACCCCCAAATACTTGATTTTAGACTGTTTTGGGATATATTAAGTATGTTTTTAGTTATTTTAATATCTTTTTATACCCTTGCAACATGTACTATAATTTTTCCCAGAAGTTTGCAACGCATAGAAATATTCATTTCCAACCCCATAAACTATATATAATATATTCTTGATCAGGGAGCTTAGTCGATTGAGCTTTGTACGTCCGTCTGTTTCTACGTGAACTAGTCTCTCAGTTTTAAAGCTATCGAGCTAAAACTTGCGCAGAGTCTTCTTTTTGCTGCACACTACTAATATGTCGGAACCGACCGGATCGGATGACTATATCTTATAGCTCCCATAGAAACAATCGGTCGGAAAACTAGTTTTAGTATGAAAATCTTTTTTGTTTTCAATGGAAACGTCTCAAAACTTTGTAATCGTAGGTTTCAATGTTTTTTTTATAATTCTACCAAGTTTTATTAAAATCGAACAACTATATGGTATAGCTGCCATACAAAAGATAGGTCTGAAAAACAGTCTTAGTTTGAAAAACTTTTTTGTTTTGAATGGAAGCATCATGCAATTTTGTACTTGTTTGTTTCACGTGATTTCCCATAGTTTTAAAAAATTTTGGCCAAGTCGGATGACTATATCTTATAGCTCCCATACGAACGATCGGACGTAAATTGGGAAAAAGAGTATTTTTTGAAAATATTTAATTTAATATTAACCCTGTTCTTGAACAAGGTCTTTGTATTGAACCAAAGAAGTATCCAAGGCCCATAATCTAAGATCAGGTTATAGCTATCAGAAATTTACCATCACTGCATACAACAAAAGTGTTAGAGCCAGTTGGGAATTAGAAGAACAGACTCGCTTCAAAATAATTCGAGACTATTTTGTACTCAATCTACAACTTAGAACCCCCTTTCTAAAACTTGTCATCTTACTGATAGTACAAACTGTACTTGATTCAAGAACGTCTGTTCTCATTTCAATAATATTAACAGTCACATTTTAGGTTTAGAATGTTTCGTACTCAATTTAAGTATACCCAAAAACGAATCGTACTTAAAATTTTAAGTACTAAACGGCTTGAATTCTATTTCGTTTAGTCTAGAACGACGGCAGCCTTCTTTTTCTGAGTGTGGGACAACCTTTCCCACAGTAGAGCCAACGCCCTCAAAATCTGCGAGATTGTTTTTAATCTCGATGAAAAAGTAGGAGAGGGCATTTTCTGCCCCAACCTAGACCTTCATTTATCGTTTCATCTCTCTGATCAGCCATCCAGGAAGCTGCCACCTGCCTTGGTGCACTCACGATAAAGAAATGAAACGTATTTGTATACTCGAATCATCAAGCAGCCCTTAAAACACTTGAGTTCTACACAAATAATGCTAAAACGCTCACTAAATGACGCCTATCGCTGAACGAGATTGGGCAACACTTTAGTATTCATCTAATATAGGTGCATGGACACCGAAAACGATTCTGCGGACACACTGGCCAGACTAGGCACAACCGCCGAGCTCCTTTCTGAGACGACCACGATAGGGATGCCTGCAAGCATCACAAAAAAGCTGAATCACTACGCCTCGCCACGGACCGTTGGCAAAACCATTCCTCGTGTGTGGTAGCGAGACTAACGTGGCCAGCATTCAACGTTAAACGTACCAACACACTTTTATGTTACAGAAGAGAACGCACATGACTTCTGGTGGGGGTCCTGACGGGGACATTGTCTTGTAGGCAGACGTGCAGTAAGCCTATTTGCAGATTTTAGGAAGAGGAGAAAACTGTAGAGCACCCTCTTTAGGAGAAGACTTGGGTTTCTTGGTCGATACCACCTACTCAATCTATTGGCCAGTTCCACTTAATTATATACTGTCCACACAATGGTTCAGTACTGAAGCTTAAAGCGATTTAACAGGGAATAATTGGCATCGCAACCCAAACTAACCTTACCCACTTGAATCAACAATTGCAAAAGCAAAACTAAACTCAATTATTTTGTAATGAATCCCTAGCAAAATCCTATTGGTTGTGAAATGCTAAGACCCTCCCACCATAATGCTTCCGGGAAACTACGAATTATATAAATTTGTATTTCATTGTTTTTTTTTTGACTTTCTTGGATTAGCTCGGGGCAATTGGACTGAACACGATTGGAGTACCATCTTAACGAGCTGGCCATCGCCCGCACCCGCTGGTTGCTACGCGCCTAAGAAACTACTTACAATTGAATTGAGCAGAAGAGCTGAAAGGAGGCAAACATTTTGTTTTCAGCGAAAAAGCCAATTTCTATTAATACCAATTATCTCGTTCAAACGAATAGCTCACTTGAGTGGGCAACTTGCCGCATTTCAAATATTTTTTTAAACTTCAATTTTCTAAAATATTTCACAATTTGTGTTCTGTTTGATTTCTCTTGTACTTTTTCGTTCTGTGTGCTGTGTCCTTTTCCAGGGGTTCGAATTGCAAGCAAAGTGTGCGAAGTGTGTTCAATTCTTTCCTTTGTTTCCAACTCAGTTTCAAGTTTAGCAGCTAACATGAGATGTTAAAGTTTTATATGAATTCATATGTATTTTCATTTCTTTGCCTCCATTGTCTGTCGACGAGAGCAAACGAGAATAAACTCAATTTCCTGTTGGTAAACAGCACAAACTCACACACACTACGTCACATACCGTCCACCCCCGCGCCCATTGGCGGGGCACGGAAACGCGTTTATTGTTGACTCAAATTGAATTCTTTGTGTTGCACTTTTGTCGAGTTGCTGGCGCTGCTGCTGCTGCTGCTGCAGCACAATATTTATCAAGCCCATTGGCCAAGTTTGTGTGCCAATCGAAACACTCGACCATGGTTACCCAAAACCAAATGACCACAGGGGACCCGTTAGCCATAGGCTTCAGTTGAATCTTCAGTGGTCAGCGGATGCTCCCACTTCCTGCGATCTCCGTTTCAATTCCGCTCCATGGGCTGGCACATCCGGCCGCTGCTGAAGTATTCAAACTATTCCACTTCATTTAATGATATTTATTTCATTTAAACGAAATGACCGCCCCCAGGACTGGCAGGAGGGGACCACAATTGTTCTAATGCCCGCTCGAGGACTGTTGCCCTCCATAATCCTGGCCAGACTCACCACCCATCCAGTGTGTAGAGCTTCAATTGCGGCGCGACAGACACGTCTCCGTGCCATAAATAGCAGCCGGAACAATCAAATTACCGTCGAGGCGGACTTGAGATGCGCTCCTGGGCAAGGTCACGCCAAGGAGTGGGGTGAAGCAGACTTGCGCCTGTTGGTGAAAAATTATGTCCAAGGAGACACGTTCGCCAAGTGAAACTCATAGCTTGTTGATGGATGTGTCCTGACGGCGAGCAGTTGGAATCCTTGTTATGATTTAATTTCAATTTTCTAGTGGAGTTTCGCCTCAGGCCAGAATAGAGCCGCCACACATAATCTGTCCTTTGTTCTGTGTCCAATTTCAATGGCATCCGGACCAATAATACTCAAGTAGGTCACCGCTGACACTTGACAACAGTCGGCAGATGGGAATGGGGAATGCGGATTTGGATTGGGATGGGATGCGATTGAGATGGGACGCAGTCGAGTGTGCCGTTAGCTTCACTGACATAATGACAGATTGCTCACGCACAATTAGTCAACACACAAACGGGGGAGGGGGGCGGGGGGTACACTTGGACTCCTGACGTGTGAAGACATTGCGCAACATACTCGAACAATGCATGGCACCTTATATCCAAAGTGAAGAGGAACACACGCAAATTAGAGGCTGCGACGACATTTTCTCTTTGAGCAAATTAAGGTCGGTCAATCCAAATGGAGCCACAAACATCATTCACCACATTTCCTCAGCAAATCAGCCGTTGAGTTCTCAAAGTCGAAGTGGAAGACAATGTTGGGATGTTTGAAGATTGCTCCTTCTTTGGTTTAAACTTTCTTCCGAGCTACATTTACTATATTTTAGAAATGGTTTGCCACTGGATACTGCTTTGATTTTTTCCTGCATCATGCAAGTAAAGCCTCTCTTGACAAAGCTACCATTTCACTTAAAATATCTTTATGTTTTCTCAAAAAATCTTTTTTCAAACCAGAGTGTAAATTTACATTCTTAAGTTTCGCCCACAGACGGCTCTAGGAAAATGTCACCAAGAAAGAATGGACCCAACTTTTGTATGGCAACTTTACCATATAGTTTTCCGATTTCAATAAAACTTGGTAGAATTTTAAAAAAACATAGAAAACCTACGATTACAAAGTTTGGAGTCGTTTCCATTGAAAAAAAACAAGTTTTTCTCACTAAGACTACTTTTCTGACTCTACTTTTCTATGACAGCTATACTATATAGATGTCCGATGTCGACCAAACTTATTGGAATAATGGGAGAGCATAGCAAACTAAGAAATACAAAGTTTGGAGGCGTTTTCTTTGATAACAAAACAGTTTTTTACACTAAAACTAGTTTCTCAACCGATCATTCCTATGACAGCTATATGTTATAGTCATACGATTTTGACCAAACTTTGTAGAATTGTGTGAAAGCTTATAAAATAAATATATGCCAATTTTAAAGAGGTATACATTGAAAACAAAAAAGTTATACTTACTAAGACTTTTATTCTAACCTTACTTTTCAATGGCAGCTATACTAAAACTTGGCAGAATCACGGAGTATTATAGAAAACTAGTAAATACGGAGCTTGGGGACGTTTGGATTAAAAACAAAAATGTTTTTCGACTGATCATTCCCATGGCAGCTATATGCTACAGTCATTATATCCAGCCGGTTTCGACAAATGTGCATCGTATTTGTACCAGAAGTCTTCGTGCAAAGTTTGGTGGCGATGGCTTTAAAACTGACGGAGGAGATGGCATAGAAACAGACGGACGAACATGGCTATATCGACTCAGCTCGTCATGCTGATCAAGAATATGTACTTTATGTGGTCGGAAATGCTTCTTTCTATGCGTTACAAACATCTGGACAATTTCAATATACCCTTTTCAAGGGTATACAAAATGTATTCGTCACTGAATTTTCAGGACTTTCGCTCTTGAACTCGAGCTAAGTTCGTTTTAGCTTGGTGCATGATGCAACAATACAAGGTGGGGCGTTATGAGTGTGATGCGTACTTTTGCCAAAAGCTTACGCTTCAAAAGTACGCGAAGCACTGAAAGGTACTTTGCAGAGAACTCACACTGATGCTTCATGGCTTGGTACTTTTTGGCGAGTGGAGTAAGGTAAAGAAACTGAGAGAGGAGAGCAGACGCATTTGAGAGAAGAGCGTGGAGTCTGCTCTTACAGTTTTGTATTTAGTGGGAAAGGGGTGTGTGCGGAAGCTGTCGAGCGGAGAGTGCAATCGATTTTTGCACTCATGTTGCTTAGGAATTCCCAACCAGTTATGGCATTGCTAGCCCATGCCAGAGACCTCTGTTCGACTGACAGTTGACAGACAGAGACTGATGTTGCTTTGAGATGTTGTGTATACCGCGAGCCGGCTTAAACAATTACTAAAAAATCGAAATCAGGAATTGTTTTGAATTATCTGAAGTATATTAATTGTAATGGCAATGGTAATTGTAGTTCTCTCAGCTATACTCCGAAAACGCAAAGTCATTGATTAACTTAATCCTTTTATGGATTCAAAACGTATTTTTAAGCCAAAATTCTACTGTATATATGGAATAGCAACTCGCATTCTGGAGCATAAAGTGTCCTCTCCGACATGTGTACAGATTCTTTGTTAGTGTTTGTCCATCCGGCGTGTGGCGGTCTGTCCTGGCCACTTCCTTCCTGCGCCCCAAATCACGTTATCTTCAATGTTTTGTTTATTTTATGAACTGAGACTTGAACGCCCATGGCAACCACCTCGCTGACTTTTGGCGTGCCTTGAATATTTATTTGCATTTAATTAGAAGACGCGAGTCGGGGGCGTCTTTGAGCAAAGTTTGTTGTGGACCAGAACTGAATTAATCAGAGCATTGCAAGTGGATCAATTCGTGTTCACAGCAACAGAGAGAGAGCGAGAGAGAGATCGTTAGGCCGGGGCGACTTCATTAGCATACAACCAGCTGGTGACATTCATCAAAACGCAATTACCAAGGGAGAGTTTATTAAATTTTCGTTCAGCAAGCCAAATGGCAACACCTGGCGGCCAAATTATCAACAAAGCGTCAAAAACGATAGAAAAATAAAATGGAAATTGGGAAAGTATTTCTTTTGCAGAGGGTGGGCGGAACTTCTGGGTAACTCCCTCGAATGAGCTGAAACAAAATAGTCTATTGCTTCCGCTGGACACACACATTTAGCTGGCAGTTGTCCACTTTGTGCTGGCATGGAAGAATTTCCAGTCTCCCTTTTGCTGCAACTTGTGAATGTAATTGCTTGGGGGTGACTATTCTCGCATTTGCAGAGCTCAAAGTTTCGTCCTTAGCTTCGGGCGAATAGTTCAACCAAATTAGACGAAATTTTCCTGTCTTAGAGGTCATCCAAATTCAGAGTCACCTTTCACTTTGCCTTGTAATTTACAGTTTGGCAACTCTTTTCAGTAAAGTCTCTGCCCGCTTGTCCTTCCTTTGTGTGTCAGCAAATGTCTTTGCTTGGGGGCAAACCGCTGTTGGGTGAAAATTCAATTTCATTTTGTTGAGTTGCAATTATCAACACATCGAGCAATACTGGCACACTTGGCTCAACATTTCAAGTTATATAATTTGTAATGTTTTTTAGAAGAAAAAAAAGTGAAGAAGAAAGTGGGGTCAAGCTGTACTGAAATATACTCTGTATCAACGAAAGTGTATGCTCAGTATGCTGTAACCAGCAATGCTGCTGCGAACCTTTTTTGCTTATAATTCGACTAACGCGCATTCAATCTACATCATACCTTTGACAACTCGATAACTATCAATAGTTTTGATTACTAAATATGTCCAAAAGGTACGAAACTTCTTCTTTTTTATTTGAGTTTGAGTTTTTTATTACTGACTTAATACAACTTCCGGGATGCTGGATCCATTTAGTAGACTAAATATTAAAGATATATTTTAAGCAAGAAAAAAAGTCGGTCAAGCCCGACTATAACATACTCTGTACCAACTAAATTATACGCTCAGCAGCTGAAAGCAGCACTGCTACTGCGCTGCAGCATCGTACAGTCTTTTGATCATAACTCGACAACTGTTCATCCGATCTTCACCATTCCTTTGGTGGATCCATAAGTGATCCTGATTACTAAATATGTCTAGTGGCGACGAACCATCTATCATTAAAACTGTGCGAGATATAACGTTTTTTCTAAATTGTGGGGGCGGGAGAGGGCGTGGCCAAAATTGAAAATAATCTTGATCTGCCTGCAGACATAAGAAGCATATGTCCCATACTTTTCAAAACTCTATCTCTTAACATCTCTGAGATCTGTGTGTTCATACGGACAGACAGACGAACATCGCTATATCGACTCGGCTGCTGATGCTGATCGAGAATATATTTATTGGGTCGGAGATACTTTCTTTTGGCTGTTACATACTTTTGCACAAACTTATAATACTCTGTATACCTACGGTACAGAGTATAAAAACAGAGGCTAATAATAATATGGAGATTTTAAAGATTATTTTAAACTTTTTTACAAAATTTAGTATTGCCGATTGTAATACTCAGTCTTCCATAGCCAGCAGGATAACATACGAAGTCACTTGGCTGTAGGTCTATAATATATCTTGAACCGAACCAAAATCTTTAGTTCGGAACAGTTTCAGGTTTAGTTGTTATACCTCAAGAGGTTCCTTTCAATGTTCGGTTCACAGTAATCTGAGAAACGGAACTGGTCATAAATGCTCCGATTCTAACAGTTTATGCCTGAGCTGGTCAAATATGTACGGGATTCCATATCTGCTCAGTTCTCTTAGAATGCTCTCACAATATAATGTTGCTTCTTTCACTTTAGATCTGCCAAATTGCATAAGTGACTCCAATTCACCATTGAAAAATACATAAATAATTGAATTTACCATTATAAAATAGTATTATACATTGTCTGTCAACATGCTATTATTAAAGAAGCTTAGAAAACGAGTTTTCACGCTGTTTTAGGCATGTTTAGCTGTCGCGAAATTGTTTGATTCAGCGCCAATGGTCAATCAATAGTACAGATATCTAAAAAAGTTGCTTTTACGAAATCTAAATCTAATCTATATTGCTCTCAGAAACACCACCAATATTCTGGCTAGTTTCTCGAGAATACTTGCCCATTGCACATAGGTCAAATTTGGCCAAGTGAGTTGCTCGATGGCTGCCTGTTTCCTGGTCATAGACCATCAAACTGCAGACATCATCACTGGTCAAATGCACTAATCAAGTTGCGAGTAACTTCTATCGAAAGCTGTCAAAAAAACTCAACCACTACTGTGTGGCCCTGGATTTTCTGTGCATACGAAGAGGCACTTCCGGTTGAGCCTATGCTGACATTTCACTCTAATATTAACGTGCAGGAACAACTCAAGTCCATTACGCTGCATAAAACCAACCAGTTTCAGAGCACCAAATAAGGTAAACCGCGCCACACGACTTATCCCATCTGCGACAGGTATACAAATTTATATCTCTAAGAGAAAACTCATACAAATCTAAACAAAACTAAAGGTTATTTTCCTTCTCCATACCATCAAAATCAACATTTTTTTCTTGACAAAAGTTGGCAGCACTGTTTTTGTGTACACACTATTTTGACATATCTGGTCACACTTATTACCTGTCATTGGAGGAAAAAATAAGTTCTCATTTTAGAAAAAGTTCGCATTTAACATAATCTACTGCCATGGGCAACGTCGTTAGCACAACCTGGTCGAGTGTGACCCACTTGTATACGAATCGCCTCAAGCGCAAACTTAACCTCAACCGAGAGTCTAGCACCGAACTGGCGGATGACCATGCGGCTGGGAAGAGAATTAAATTGGCGACGACCTCGCAATATGTGTACAAGACGCTCTTCAAAGAACAACTCAACACGGATGTGACCGTGGAAGCGTTGGGCAACATTTGGCTGTTGCATAAGCTCTACCTACGCCAGAGCGCCTTCTTCCGGGAGAAGCTGGCACTTAAGGAGCTGGAGACGTATAGAATTGGGCAAGATTTCATAGAATGCAACATAGAAGACGACAACATCTGTCGTGCTAGTCTGGACGTGGCCCTCGGTTCGCTGTACTCGCCCAATGTTGAAGTGGAATCGTATCTGGCGGTATCTGTGCTAGCTGCGGCCGTATTGTTTCAACTTCCGGCGTTGGTGGACAGATGTGCTGAGATAATAGGTACCATGCACTCTGTTATCACGGTGCTGGAGTTTTATGAGGTAGGTAAAGCTGTGCAGCACGCGCAGGTGGCAAATGTAACACAAAAAGTAGAAGATCCTTTATCATTGCCCGGCCGAACTTAACAGACGCGCTCTTTTTCTACGCTAGGTCGGCTGTCAATATGACGTGGAGGCTATCAAAAAGTCGGCTTACGAATGGCTGTTGTATAATCTGTTGTATGATTTCAACAAACTGGAGTACGGGAATGAACTGCGGCGCATCCCCATTGAACTAATGACCGAGCTTACAGCGAGTCATAATCTGTATGTCGTGCAAGTGGAGTACTCTCTGTACATGCTACTGCGTAATTGGATGTTTTTGCGGCTGCATCCGGAACTCAAACCTGGCACTCCCTTGCAATGGACTTTCTTTGTCAGTCGCGCCGACAGCCGCCCATTCCTGGAGACCCCCGAGGGCGAGCCATATGCGCCGGTCTTCCGCCATTTGCGAATCCAGGACCTCACTAATCAGTGCCAGGACCTGGAGATAATTCTCACTGATAACATTATACCCAATCATTGGATCCAACCGCATATCCAAAACCATTGGAAGTCGTTGCTAAAGTCCGACCACGGCGCACAAAGCGACATTGGGGAAATCATCGATGAACAGCTGTTCTTTGAGCATTGCACGCGTTCCGGCCGCGAGCTGGACACAAGCGTCGTACACACCTGGCGATGGACGGGCTACCATGGGGCCATGGACTTGGTGTTCATCATGGAGAAGAATTGCCTAAGGGTTCGGCGCAACCACAAATTTGAGCCTAAGAAGCTGCTCAGTCATCAGCAAAAGCGTAAGTTTCTGGTACGCGCCAGGGCTTCCTGGCTCAGGGTGCAGGGTCAGCCGATCTGCTGTGAAGACTCGGGTGTGCTGTTGATTACGCTCGAAAAGAATGGCGAGGCAGTTCTGCTCGAACTTGATTCCAGGTTCAGGGATGCGTCAGTGCTGCTGTCGATAAATCTACTGCTGCAAATGCCGACAGAAGAATCGGCCCCGGGCCAACACGCTGATGCCTAGCGAAGAACCAGTGCAGTAAAGATTCCAAATATGTCTACAACACCAATGGGCTGTTCAATAAAAGCTCGTTTTATTTGACTAAACAGGTGTACAAGTTGATTTGGATTGGCCAAGTTTTGTGCAAAAGTATGTAACAGGCAGCAGGAAACATTTGTGACTCTCTA
This sequence comes from Lordiphosa fenestrarum, assembly GCA_035044985.1. Lineage (NCBI taxonomy): Eukaryota > Metazoa > Arthropoda > Insecta > Diptera > Drosophilidae > Lordiphosa > Lordiphosa fenestrarum. The sequence goes on from JAWNNO010004426.1 coordinate 2,553,128, forward strand.
AGGTACATATATATTCTGGATCAGCAACAGCACCCAAGCCGTCTGTCAGTCCGTATGAACAAACATATCTCAGATGTATATCAAAAATAACCAAATCCATATTTTTGAACACTTTGAAATCGTAGCATTTCGATCTGAATATCTTGGGGCAAAAAATATCCATATTTTTGATATATTCAAAAAATAACAACTTAAGAGGGGCTCAGTTCTCAGATCGGTTTCTTTATTTATTTAACCTAATGTGATTCGAAGCTTTGCTCACATTTATTGGTAAAGAAGTAAGGGTCCAGCTTAGAAAGCTACTAAAAACATTAACCAATACCCATTCGGACCTTATTCATTGTAGGTATAATTAGAACAAGAAAGAAAGTCGGTCAAGCCCGACTATAACATACTCTGTACCAAGAAAATTTGTCTTTTGATCATAACTCGAAAACCGTTCATCCGATCTTCTTCATTCTTTTGGCGGATCGATAAGTTATCCTGCTAACTAAATATGTCCAAAAGGAACAAGCCATCTATCTTTAAAACTGTGGGAGATATGACGTTTTTTCTAAATTGCGGGGGCGGGAGGGGGCGTGGCCAAAATTGAAAATAAACTTGATCTGCCTGCAGACATAAGAAGCATATGTCCCATACTTTTCAAACCTCTATCTCTTACCATCTCTGAGATCTGTGCGTTCATACGGACAGACAGACGGACAGACGGACGGACGGACAGACGGACATGGCTATATCGACTCGGCTGTTGATGCTGATCAAGAATATATATACTTTATGGGGTCGGAGATGCTTCCTTCTGCCTGTTACATACTTTTGCACTAACTTATAATACTCTGTGTACCTACGGTATGTGGATCTGTTTTGCCACAACTTAACCTTGTGTTTTTATTCTTTTCCAAAACGTAGAATGCCGAGACTCGATATGCTACTCTTGAGCTCTATTAAATCATGTTCATGTCAGTTAATTGTGATAGTTCTTATAAGTTCTGTCAAGTGTCCCGACTACAAAATACCCTGTTCATTTGTTTCTATTTATTTGTTTTTGAATTTTTGAAGATGAATGTAAGCGGCTATTGTAACAGCTATTAAAATGTCATCCTGAATGTAGGCAACACTTTTTTCTACTCCTGACTAACAACTGGGGGGGTGCTCTTATCAGCTCAATTGTTTCGCTTGTGTTTTCCGGTGTTTTTTGTCCGATCTGATTGTACTTCTCAGAATAGATAGATATTGGGCCTAGCTTGATGTATACCAAACCACGAGGCTCTAACTTAAAGGTTGTGGGGAAAATTTTCCAAATCTGAAACAAACATGATCTGCGTACGGCATACATCTACGTTCATGCAAAAATTTGTGGCTCTATCTCTTATAGTCTCTGAGATCGACGCGTTCATACAGACAGACAGACGGACATAGCTATATCGACTCGCCTGTTCACGCTGATCAAGAATATATATACTTTATGGGGTCGGAAATGTTTCCTTCTCCCTGTTACATACATTCGCACAACTTCATGATCCCCCTTTTCCCATTTTCAATGGGAACAGGTTATAAAAATATTACACAGAAATATTCGATATCCGAAATATCGATTCGTAAATATATTCGATAAAGATATACAATATAATATATCAATATTATTTTCGGCATGCCTAGTTCTCCAAGACGGCAAGAGATAGAGGTTCGACATGCATGGAACAAAAGCTTCTAATATTTGCAGGCAGTTGAAGTTTGTTTTCAATTTTTGCCACGCCGCTTCCCACCCCCTTAAATTGTTAAAAACTTTTGATCTCCGAAGTTTATTTACGGCTAACCAAATGCCAAGTTTCGTCTACCCAACTTTAAAACACAGGAATTATAACCCAAGGAAACCGTAGACAGACGAAGGTCATGGCTGAAAGAACTTGGCCCGGTATGCTAATGTACAATATATAGGCCATCAAAATGAACTTTTCCTGAAAATTTTACATGTTTTTCCCATCTAATTTACAAATCCCTTTAAGCTCTGCACAATGCCAGCCCCAAATTATGTAAGTACGAGCATTCTAAAGACGTCGTTGAGCTGTTTCGCAGAAACATTTAGTGACAACACTTTCCATTTTAATTGAATGAAGCCGCTCGGCATGGAACGAGGCAAATCCGCTCTGCCTCACACCCCCCAAAAAGTTATGTCCGTAGTAATTTGGCATTTTATGGGCTCACAAAACTGATGAATGTCTCTATTCCTGCTATATTAGCCCACTTCATTGTGGATGGTGGGCGGGAGCTGGCGCTGGGTCCTGCCAATAATTTGCCAGTTGATTGCCATTGCCGTTGACAGCTTTTGCAAGAAGTAATTAATGTTGGTTGTTATGTTGTTTGCTGGTGAACGAGGCGGGATTTAATGTGACCTTGTGTGGACTTGGGCGACTTAGTTAGTTAATGGACGCCGGGCAGGCGATTTCCCTTCCGCCAGTCGATAATTCGCAATTTAAATTTAATTGGCAATATTGTCCGTTGATTATAATGCGTGTTTAATGGGTCTTTTGTGCCCGTTTTTATGCTGCGGTTGCACAAGCAGCTTAAACATTCTGCAATGCATTTTGTTCAACTAATTGGATTACCGTATAAACCGAATAAGCTTTATTGTCATATTTTAAACGCTTCCCGGCTAAGCGGACCTGTGGCCAGCTGATGGTGAAGCTGAAGCAATAGTTGACTTTCGCTCGGATGCAACTTGATTATCCTTAACCAATCCCCTTTTATCTCGGGGGGTGCGATGGCATTGTCCCTGCGCTCATTACTCAACGCAATAATGGGGGGGAAAAAGTTGACGCGGTGTGTGTGTGTGTGAGTGGGTGTTCTGGAAAATATGTCGTCCTTGCCCGTCAGCAGGAACTTATTAACATAAGCAAAAAGCTGAAAAGATTAAATGAGGAACACAAATTCCGTTTTATCTGCCGCTGATGTATGTCGCTGAGAAGTGTCAGACGGAGACATATGTATATAAAAGTGGCTAAAGCTCGACTGAGATTTATCCTGCATCCTGTCAACAACCAAAAGTATTTGTTGGCGTAGGACCGTTTTCTCATGATCCTGCTTCTGCAAATCTAGTTGGATTCGTCGAATTCCCAACAACCCAATTATATTACCTGTGCTAATTGGAATTAAAGAAAAGTTTTCCAAGTTGTATGAGGTATAATCCAACGGTAGACTCTACCTCTTCCCATTTTACTGGCAATTTTTGATGCAATCTCGAAAAAAGATGCATCTTTTGAGGCTAAATCCATTTAATGGAAATGACTTCGTATCCTTATATTGTGCATGATTCGTGAATCTCTTAAAAATTACGTGCATGAATTGTGAGTAAGGACAATTTTATACCCGTTACTCGTAGAGCAAAAAAGGTATAATAAAGCCGTTCAGAAGGAAGCATCTCTGACCCCAAAAAGTGTATATATATTCTTGATCAGCATCAACAGCCGAATCGATATGGCCATGTCCGTCTGTCTGTCCGTATGAACGCACAGATCTCAGAGATAGAGGTTTGAAGTGTATGACACTAAAATTTCTTATACTTCCAGGCAAATAATGTTTATTTTCAATTTTGGCCACACCCCCTGCCGCCCTCGCAGTTTGGAAAAAACCTCATATCTCCCACAGTTCAGAAGATAGATGTTTCATACCTTCTAAACATATTAACTATTCAAGTTTAGTTATCGATCCGCCAAAGAATTGGTAAAGATCGGATGAACGGTTGTCGAGTTATAGTCAAGAGACTGTTCGCTGCTGCAGCGCAATAGCAGCGCTGATTTCAGCTGCTACTGCAGCATCAAAATTTTGGCTTTCGTTGGTACAGAGTATGTTTTAGTCGGGCTTGACCAACTTTCTATCTTAGGGAGGACCTGCTTGAAATTTTCACAGAATGTTTTGAAAACCAAAATAGTAAATTTCAGACAAAACAAGTCGAAAAATGGTGTTACCCCTAAATGAATTTCGGTAAATTGTTTATAACGGAAATCGGCAAGGGGCGGCGGTTCTGCTTTCAGGAATCGGCTCCGAATCGATGAACGAATGTCAAGTATATAAAAACCGCAAAATTGAACATTTCTTGTGCTGCTTTCCTCTATCATTGTCTGTCTTACCATTATCTTCCCTTTCTGTGATTTCACAACCTTCTCCAAAGGTTGCCCCACACACACACACACAAAAGACCCATCAAATTCAAGGGTTGACTTGATTTGTTATATGTAGATTTTAAATTGTTCCCACGCGCCAATTCTGCGCACCAATTATGCCTAATTACTCACGGCCATTAGTCACACACAATCTGGGTAATCTCACCCACCTGTGGAGGCGGTTGATGGCGCGTCGCTTGCCTTTAATTGGGGCTTCATTGGTTTGGCTGAAATTGAAAAGTGAAAGACAATGTAATTATCTGTGCAGATGTGAATATCAATTTGTAGAAAAATGCACTCCATTCTTTACCACAGCAGCAATGGTTCCAGACACTCGGTCTGGTCATGTCCTGAGATGCGAAGCTGTCTGTCTATCAGCTGTCTCAGGTGTCGGTTCAAAGTGGTCTTGTGCATAGTTGGTTCGTGCTTTGTTTTGTTTTTCCACTTGCTTTTTTGATGGATGCAACATTGTTGATGGCTTTGAGCTGCTGCTCCTGGTTGTCCGTCTAGTGCTTTTGCTCCCGCTGTTGCAAAGTGCCAAACGAGGGCGTGATGGTTGGTACGTGAGTGGTCGGAGCCGGGATTGGTACAAGTGGGCGGGCGCCACGTTTTTAAATGGAATTAAATGTTAATTTTTAATAAACTCAGTCCACTTAAACTTTTCCCTAGTTTTGTTTGCAACAAAGTTACAAAATTATCCACTTGTTCCTCTCAGTTGGCTCTGGAAATACTGCAGGCTTATTTCAAACACACACTTTCGCTCTGTGATTATACTGAAGCCTCCAAACAACCAACCAACTTGTATTTTGACTTGGTGTCTCTGCAAAAATGGAGGCACGTCGCCTGGCGCGGCAGCGTCGAGACTCGGCCAAAATCAGTGCCGTACTCACCTTGCCCTCCACTCAGGAGCAGGATTTCCATTTACGCTTGATCGATCTGTATGGCCAGCATCCGTGTCTGTGGGACACCTCGCTGAAGGAGCACCAGAATGTGGAAATAAAGCGTCGCGCCTGGGACTCCATAGCCAAACAGTTGGGCTCCCATCTGACGCCAGCGTTCGTCCGGAGCCGGATCAGCAGTTTGCGACATCGCCTGAATGTCTACAAGCTGCAAACGATCGAGTTTCAAATGTGTCCCGCTGGAGGCAAGCAGCCCGAGAAGCTGTACTACGTCGATCGCTTTGCCTTTCTGGACACCATATGCATTCAGCCCGAGCAGAAGGAGCATGAGGGGCAACAGCAGCAGCAGCAGAAGTCGGAGCATACACTGGTGGCAGAAAGCGATGGAGAAGTCGGAGGGTTGCGCCATCTGCGCTCTGGCCTGAGTATTGCCAACATGGTCAAGCATCGCTTGGCCCGGCACAAGTTGCCTATGAGCCTGCCCATGCGCCGACTGACCCTCAACTCATCAGAAAACGACACTGAACGGGATCAGAGCAGCTCTAGCAGTTGTCCCGACCAGTGCAGTTCATTGTTGGGTCTGCCCCCCACACCGCCCAGTCTACGGGCTCTGCCCGGCCAATCGGTGTCCAAGACCAAAATACGTGTGGAGCCAATTCCATCCGCTGATGCGGAGCCCCGTGACGAGCAAATTCAATCGGATGAGGAGGAACTCTACCGTCTGCACTGGAGTGTACGACAACAGATGCGAACGCGGCGTCCTTCGCGATTGAGTAATCCCGAGCTACGTCAATCGCCGGTGCCGCCTTTGCCCAAGGGTCTACGTCGCAGCGAACCCAATGATTCCCCCACGAGATGAGTTGGCCAGGCCAAGCCGCAGCCCCTAGTATCCAGGTGTTGTAATAGTACCGTCCCAACCAACACGCAACACACAGCTCCCAGAGCACTACAACTACATTTTATCCCATGTCAAATTATATTAAAGTTATCGAACAGAAGCTGTGCCAACTACCGAAATGAAGACTTTGAGTTTCCCACAGAAAAACAAGAAAGAAAGTCGGTCAAGCCCGACTATAACATACTCTGTACCAAGAAAATTTGTATTTTGATCATAACTCGAAAACCGTTCATCCGATCTTCTTCATTTCTTTGGCGGATCGATAAGTTATCTTAATAATTAAATATGTCCAGAAGGAACAAGCCATCTATCTTCAAAACTGTGGGAGATATGACGATTTTTCTAAATTGCGGGGGCGGGAGGGGGCGTGGCCAAAATTGAAAATAAACTTGATCTGCCTGCAGACATAAGAAGCATATGTCCCATACATGTCAAACCTCTATCTCTTACCATCTCTGAGATCTGTGCGTTCATACGGACAGACAGACAGACAGACAGATGGCTATATCGACTCGGCTGTTGATGCTGATCAAGAATATATATACTTTATGGGGTCGGAGATGCTTCCTTCTGGATGTTACATACTTTTGCACAAACTTATAATACTCTATGTACCTTCGGTACAGAGTATAAAAATATCCATTAGATGATTTCCCGTATCCATTTGGACTGGATATGACTTCAATATCCTTTAAATCATCCATGTCATCATTTGAAATATTATCACTTCGCTAAAATCTCCCAAAGTCCCAATTATTTTTGTGTTAGGGTCAGCGTTTTAAGTCTTGAAACTCGTCAGATAACTGAATCGAACCGAATCGTTTAGTTTAGTGGTTTTTGGTTCGGTTCAGCATTTTCGAAACAACGCCGGTTCGGTTTGTGGTTCGGTTTATGATCGGAATTAGCGGTTCGGTTCGGTATTTGTAAGTCAGGATTGCTTATCGAACCGCCAAAGAACTGACAAAGATGAAAGGATCTATAGTCAAGTTATGAGTAAATAAAGTTTGCTGCCACAGCGCTGCATTCTATTGATGTTATTGCAGTGAAGTACAAACTGAGCATACACTTTCGCAATACAGCAGTACTTTTTGATAGATTCGGCATTTTTATACTCTGTTTTCTTAAGTTAAAGTGTTTTGCATGTCTTAGTTTCCATCAATACACAACTCGTACAGGGCAATTAATAGGAGTGCAATGAATGAGCTGATATCAGTCAGCAGAACACTACCACCGAAACAATTTGGGACGGTTGCCCCCAAGCACCGAATGCCAACTGCAGTCGCCTCTCAAGTCCCACCCCTATAAGCCACCGCCAGCCATATCCATTTCCCTGTGGCTTTTGTTTTCTTGTCAGTTAACGTACCAGCTTTACAACATGACATCAACACAAATCGAGAAGGTCCATTTGTGTGTGGGTAAATTAGAGCGACCATTAAAGCAGCTAAAATCAAAACTTAGAGATTTGTGTGGCACAATCCGGCAGAGAAACTGGCAACTAGTAAAAAGAAATACACCCAAGTTGTAACGCAACTAGAAATAAAGTGGTAGCAAAATAGCTAGATTCGGGATAGTTCGACATCTGCGCTGCGGCAGATGGCAAAGCTTTTAGGGTTTATTTTCGTATTTACCATTGACCTGCATAGCTGCAACTGCAAAAGCTAAAGTTGATAAAGCGAGAACGGAATTGGAAGTGAAAGTTAATCAAAAGTTTACAAAAAAAAAACACAAGAACTGAGTCGAAGTTAATGCAAAGTCCTATGTGAATAGGAAATAGTGTGTATGATGCGACTGCGATTGAAATTGATTGCAATAATGCGTACTTAATTGGGATTTGGGTACAGATTTGTTATAAAATGAATAACTGTAAAGTACGGTACATACAGAATATGTTGGTTGCATATTGAATGGGTTGAGGTTTCTTCAGAATGCAACTGAACATAAAAAGACAGTCAATGGGATACAAAAAGGCAAATTGGTATTTAACTGGTTGCGAATGGCTGCCGAAATGGACGTATGGGCCCGCCTATGCCATCTGGTATTAAACTGGTTGCAAATGGCTGCTGCCGAGGACAATTCGAGTTCACCTATGCCGTCTGGTCTTAAACTGGTTACAAATGGCTGCTGCCGAGGACAATTATCAAATGCCTCTTCAATACGTTGTTTTGGCTACGAAGGACAACCACTTGAGAGTTTTTAGAGACTGGTATGTTTCTGGTATTAAACTGGTCTCTGCACAGCACTAATACATTAACGTAACTTAATGTCGGTCCTGCCCGATTTCGATATACCTCATTACCTCTCCTTATGCTAATAAACAGAGCATTAACATTAATTTGAATTTTTATCCAAGCCAGATCTAAGCAATATCCATTTGGGCAGTATATGCCTTTAATATCCATTTTATAATCCAATGGAGCTGAAATTCATCTAATTGAAGATAATTATTCATATCTTTCAAATGATTTTTAGCTCCGTTGGCTGATTAAACGGATATTTAAGACATATCCAGTCGAAATGGATACGGGAAATCAACCAATGGGCATGTTTAAATATCCGTTTTTCCACTTTAAATTACCATTCGTAATATCTTGGCATTCTGATGAAGTAAATATTATATTTTGTTGGAATTTTCATACGATGTTTATAAATATCGGAAAATAAATGGCAGAGTAATAACATTGCGTACTTTCCGGCCCAGCTTGCGCTGTCTGCATACATAATGTTAAAGTGCTTAAATGAATCTTTAGACACTGTTAATTAACATTGTGGAAAGCTATTAGACACTTCCTCCGCTGAGGAACGGTTATATCGAAGTCAGGCATGTGTTAATATTTACATGAATGTTAATTCTCTGTTGATTGATATAACGGAAAGCCGTTACACACTACCTCCAGTAAGTAACATTTATATCGAAGTCAGGCTGGGCCGACTATATTTGTGGAGTAATACATTTGTCCGATTTTGACCAAGCTTAGTGAAATCTTTAAAAAGTGTAGAAAACTAATAAATACGCAGCCTGTAGACTGCAAACGTCCGGAAACACAAAAAAGTTTCTCTCATTAAAGCTAGCTAGCGTCGATCGTTTCAATGGAAGCTTCAAGATATAGCAGTCCGATTTTGAACCAGATTATAAAGTAGCTAAAAGCTCACGCTTGCCATGAAGCAACAAATTGACGGACTAGTTAAGGAAAAAGTACAACAAGTATAAAAAGAGAACACTCCCGTGTCTACCCACTTGCTTAAAATAGTCGCCCTTGTGGCGTAATGTTGCAAAAGTTGTGCTTAAAATTGACATTAGCGTCCAAATGCTACAAGATCCGTCAGCAGACACATCCTAGAATCTAGATGTGTTAGAAATCTGCAACTGGAAGCCTTTGCTGACCAATTTTTGCACAATCGACAGCGTATTTCCCTATTTTCGCTTTCCTCTAATTGTGAATCTTTGTACCAGAGGTACACAGAGTATATTAAGTTTGTGCAAAAGTACCTATATGAAAGTTAGAAGTAAACTTCTCGTTCTTTCATCAAAGTGTTATTAATAGATGTGTATTAGCCAAATGCAGAATGCAGAACAGGAAATAAAATTAGCCTACTAGTAAGGTCCACCCTTTAATGTGCACAAGGTAGGTGTGCATACCTGCATACCTGCATCTGTGTGGGAGTGGATATGCACATTAATGGAACAACAATGACCAACTGTCTGACATGCCGCCTACACACATCAGCAATCGAATCAAAATGATGCATTGAATTATCCACAGGCCAGTTGGCCAGGATCCCCAGTTGTGTCAGCAAGACATTTGCATGCAAAGGTGTGCATACCAACTGGCAGGTATGAACTTTCCTGTGTTTATGTACAAGCAAAATGGTATGCCCCATTTGATAATGACATTAGCAGAGCAATAAGTTAAATGCCATGTGAATAAAATCAGAATTGCGGCAGCTGTCCGCCTCAATTAGTGGCAGGTTCCACTGCTGTGACCATAAATATTCATGCTGTCATAAAGAACATCTAGTGAGGGGCCCGTTTCTGCATATTCCACAATAATTCGGGGCCAAAAGGAGACGAGAAATGGTATAGAATTGTGAACCAAGCTGCTGGCTTACTTATTCGCAAGGTACGCAAAACCTTAAACTTGCCAGGTTTTGCTTAATAATTGAGCCGACTTTCAGAAAATTGTCAACGAGAAGCTTGAACCAACTCCTTGTCTAAGCCGGTTCGGAGCCGTACCGCTCCGGAGTCTGGAACCGAAACATACATAAATTGAAAAGGATTCGGCTCAATAAACATCTGTGCGGCTAGTACCTTCGACAGTGCAGCCTTAAAAAGTACTCTGAGCAGGCTTGGAACGCTTGGCGTCTGCACTGTCGAGACTAGAGCTGGAAGATCGTGTTGGCTGTCGCTTCGAAACTTCGCCTGAGTGTAAACTTGTCTTAGATTTCGTGGTAGCTGTGGAAACTCCTCCCATCTTGGCCTTCTTTGCGAGAATTTCAACACGCTCGGGGCTTGGTGATTTGCGGCGCTTCCTTGAAGCCCTAGAGCTTTGGGGATCGCCAGTTTCTTCCAGGGCGTCTATCGATTTGGTAGTTCTCATCATCTTCCGACGCTTTGGTGAAGGGCTCAAGCTTGTTGAGGAAACTACAGTTTTTTTGGTACTTCGAGAAGCTCTGAGAGTTCTTCTGGGAGGTTCAGCAGAACCTGCTGGAAGGCTCCTGTCACATTCAGTTGCGTCTAACATTCGCCGACGCTTCGACTGGCGGGTGGCACTTGAGCTTGCACAAGGACTTCGAGGTAGCTTAGTGCCATTTGTGGACCAACCTCACCTGCTATCGATAAAATTGTGGTATATAGTATATGAGGTTTTTTCTAAATCACGATGCAACAAAATACTTTCCGAAGTACTTTCCAGGTAAGTCTTAAATTTGCTTAAAAGATATATTTCAAACAGTTGGTGAAACTTCATACAATTTGCGTTGTTCACTCTATGAATTTTTCGAAATACTTGTAAAATTTTTGGTTTAATGATGCTCGATATGCGGCGCACATAGCCAGTACCCCGAGGGGTTATCCCCTCTGTCGCTTCAGTGATCGGCACTCTTCAACGGCCTGGGCCAAAGTGGGCTCCGCCGCGCTAGTCGCCTTGATCAAGACCTGACACTCCCCCAGACACTCGCGCATCGATTTCAGACCCGATTCGTACAGCGTCTGCTTGATGGCGTTGGCCTCCACGGGACACCAGTGAACGAGCAGTAAGCGTTCGCGCGGTCGATTGCCCAGGGCATTCTCCAAAGATGTTTCCGAAAAGGCATATTCCATATCAAAGACTCCCAAGCGGCAGTCACCTCCGCCGCATTTGCGCAAATCGCCTAGAAAATGATCATAGCTACAGCGCCGCGTGCCAATCTTCTCTATGTCCAGCACATTGTCGGTGCGTATGTAGAAGATGAGATACCGATAGAGCTTATGGTTCTTCAGTTGATCGTAAAATACGTGGCAAGCCTCTCCGACGCTCACCCTGAACTTGATGTTCCGGCCAAGAAGCATAGCGCAAAATTATAGAAGAGCAGCACCGAAACACATTAATTTTTTTTGTAACCGAATCGAAATTGTCGAACCAAGTGAGGTGAGAGTAACGAACAGTCCGGCAGAGCCAGCTGGAAGCAGTTAAAAAACTTGAAACCAAGACCAGGGATAAGTATTTCAAACCATTGAAAGAAGCATCACCGATCATTTTCGATCAGCTTCAACAGGCGAGTTGATATAGCCATGCTTTGAGATTTGGTGAGATTGAGATTGGGTGTTTAGCCAAATCTCAAAGACTGGAAGAGCTAGAGCAATCAAATGTTGAGTGTTGACTTCCAGTTTGATTCTATGCGCTTTGCGCGAAACAACAACGCATGCGCTTGAAGCGTATAGAGTGCGGGCTCCCTAGAAAAAAGGTTTGAAAAACTTAATCAACTTAATTAACATAACGAAATTAGTCTTTACACAAAGCTAAAAGAGCCCATAAATGTTGGAGATGAAACAATAAGAGAGTAAGTTTATACCGCCACGAACTATATTGTTAGTGATGTGCAAACTATCAGGAACTTGAACCTGAACTCAGTCAGAGTGACATTCGGCTGAGATGCGTTTGACCAAAACAGCGATGAATTCGCAGTTTAACTTGTTTTCAAAAGCCATTCACAGTTAGGCACGAAGTGAGACAAAAGGCATGTAGCTGAGTGGTACACTCTTATTAAACTAGATTCTAGAACGTTGAGGTTCAAGTGCTCGTAGATGTATCGTTTTTATACCCTTGCAGAGTTTATTATGAAATTGTCCGGATGCTTGTAGCGCATAGAAGGAAGCATCTCCGATCACATAGAGTATATATATTCAGGCCGTCCGTCTGTCTGTTTGTTTCAATGCTTTTTCCTCCGTCAGTTTGAAAGCTATCTTTACCAAACTTTGCACGAAGTCTTCTGGTACAAATACGCCGCACATTTGCCGGAACCGGCTGGATCGAATGACTTTAGCATATAGCTGTCATAAGAACGATCGGTCGAAAAAATATTTCTGGTGAGAAAAGAATTTTGTTGTTAATGCAAACGTCTCCAAACTTCGTATTTACTAGTTTTCTATTCTACTCCTTGATTCCGCCAAGTTTGGTCGAAGTCAGACATCTATATAGTATAGCTGCCATAGAAAAGTAAGGTTAGAAAAATAGTCTAAGTAGGAAAAACTTATTTGTTTTCAACGTAAGCCTCTTTAAAATTGGCATATATCTATTTTATAACCTTTCACACAATTGTGCAAAGTAATGCCAAAATCGGATGACTATAGGTTATAGCTTCCATAGGAATGATCGGTCAGGAAACTAGTTTTAGTGAGAAAAGCTTTTTTGTATTAAAAGGACACGTTTCCAACCTCCTTATTTATAAGTTTAAAATGCTTCTGCCTCCAAACTTTGTATTTCTTAGTTTGCCATTCTTTTCCATGATTCCAACATGTTTGGTCATAATCGGACATCTATATAGTATAGCTTCCATAGAAAAGTTGGGTCAGAAAAGTAGACTCTGTGAGAAAAACTAGTTTGTTTTCAGTGGAAATGTCCTTTAAATTAGTTAGAAAAACGTGCTGCAAGTGTAGACAAACTTTGGCCGAGCCGAAGTTAGCTTTTCTCTATTTTCAGGCTTAAAATTTTGGCCCTTTGAGTTAGCATTGATGTTGTGAAGCCTTTAGCTTTGACTTTCTACAAAATTTGTCTTTGAACATGTCAAACGATGGAGTCGATCGATTTAAAGCCTTTCGAATTGAGTAAATATTCAAGGGTTTGATACAAACCAACTTAATTATGTCTCAGTAAAGGCGAATTCCAATTCACTTAAGTGAAATCCGGTGCATGCCAGATAATCACTTAAATATTCCCAAAGCAAAATCTCGTAGCGAGAGTTCTCTACTCCTTCCGAATCCCTGCAAAAGTAGATACCAATAACTCGAGTGTTGATTTTCGATAAATGTTATCTGATTTGTGTAGACCCATGATGAGGCTGGTGAGCAAATTTTACCAGTTAGTTCGAAATGGGTTAAAGCTTTAACCTAAGCCCTTTGCTGGCTTTTGCTCTTACCCTTTCCCGCCCATGCTCGCCCACAGCTGTGCGCATAAATTGCCAAATATTTTAATTTTCCACTAGATTTGTGTGGATTTTGTTGTCTCGTTTTTGTTTGTACTTTTTTTGGTTTGCTCCGAGAATGCTTTGATTTTCATGAGCGGGGTGTGGGCGTGTGCGAGTGGTTTAAGGCTCTTTTGCCACCCGTTACTCGTAGAGTAAAAGTCATGCAAATGAACCCATATGTAACAGGCAGAAGGAAGCAGCGCCCGATATGTGTATGCATATTCCGGATCGGCGCCATTTCCCTCCAGCGTCCGACTGTATGGAAACCTAGATGTAGATTAGCATTTCGTTCCCTGATTATCTCCGTTATCTTTCATATGTTCATATGTTTCTCCGACTTCTTTCACTGAAACGCAACGTCGCACTAAATGCTGGCTAAAACTGTATTTAAAAGTGTGACATGTCCAAAAAGGAAAGTACCGACAAGCTTAACTCGAAACAATTTGAAATGCGGCCAACTGCCTTCTTCCCCTCCGCCCCCGATCCAAGCCGATCCCAGCCGATTCCCATTTAGTCGCGGTCCAGGGAGCGCAATTGCTCCTCCACAGATTCACGGCAGGCCTCGTCCATTTCAGTGGCCTGGATGCATTTCTGTACACCAATGAAATCGCGCTTGAGCGCCGCAAAGGAGCTGGAATACAGCATCTTGTCCTTAACGCGTGCCTGCACCGGGCACCAGAGCATCAGGAAGAGCTTCTCCTTCAGGCAAGTGGAGGAGGCGCCCTGGCATTGATGATGGTATGCATAGTCGTAGACAGCATAGCGACACTCCTTTGGACCACCACGCAGCAAGTCCTCCAGGAAATCCTCGTAGCTGGCCTCTCGAATGCCCAGCACATCCACACGAATCTCGCGCTCCTCCTTGATGGCAAAGATGGCATAGCGATGCTGCTTTAACTTGCGAATCTGCTCGAAGACATGCTTGCAATCGCGACTCAGCTCTATGCCAGAAGCCATTCTCCGTCTGGGGGCGGGACGAAGGACGGGTGACGTGGAGGAGGATTGGTGGGCTGTTCTACTTACCCTGAAAGCACAGCTATTTTGACCAACTTTAATGGGTGGGAATAACGAACTTTCCGCTTGGCTCAGTTTTCTTTTAAATATACAATTTTGTTCAATCTGTTTCTGTTCTATCTTTATGCTATTGCTCTCTTAACACAATTGAAGGCAATAAAGAAAGTTCAACGAAAGCGGGGAGAGAGCCCAGTCAGAGCCTACTACGGGACAATGAGTTTTGATAATACAAAAAAATCATCTGCAAGCGTTGTAAGTGGATTCTTGGCTAAATTGCAGACCCAACTGAACATGTTTGACAGTAAAAAGTGTCGCGAAAACAGCTGAGCTACCAAAAACAGTGCTGCCAAAAAAAGGTGGCTATAGGATCACCCGTTACTAATGATTGATCTTCTTTCCACCTTATTTAAAAGGTTCTGCCAATTTCTGGAGTGGCTTTGAACCAATCACAGAATATCCTGTTGACTTTTGAGCGAAGTGAAAAGCCAACGGGCTGAACTGCAGCCACATTCATCAGACAACCTGAAGTGACCCATCCCAACCACAATAAAGTGTGGCCTTTTGCAGCCATTTAAGTCAGCGGATCAGTGTAGCCCCATAAGAATATACAGAAAAATAAACAAATGATTTGAAAGTAGATTTAGTCTAAGAATTTATCAGATCAAGTTATCCACTGCTGATACTTCAGTTCAATAGTCATTGCTAGTCTCATTGTAGCCCCATACAACAGTTTCATTCGTCACTCAGCCCTGAAAACAACAACACATAAATCGGAAATTATTATTTAAAGTTGAAATTGAAATTTATTTGTGGTTTTGTAAAAATTTCCCTTTGCACATTTTCCATCTTTTGTTTTTCACGAAATTGTTAAGAATGGACTTGAAGTCGACGCTCAGCAACGAGCACATGGTGCTGACCACCTTTGCCAATTTGGGTGGAGCGGGCAGCCTGTCCGATATACGCGACTATTTGATGGCCCAGACGGGCCTGCCAGCCATTCAGGTGCTGCCCATGGTGGAAGCGGCCCTGGGACAGAGCATGGATCGTGATTGTGTAGAGCAAAAGGAAAACGTGTTCATACTGACCGAGTCTGAGGAACAGCGGCAAGATCGAGAGGCTCACATGCTCGAATATCAACCCTTGAATGTGGGACCAAACACAGGTCTGAAGGGTGATGGTTGGGCAGATGAGGTGACTATGGGCACAGTACAGAATGTAGGGACATCGATGCGATTGCGACAGTGGATACAAAGTCGACAAGTGGCGGCAAGCGAATTAGGTTTGCCGAGAGCCCGAGGCTTGAGATCAAGAGGTGGCGCAGGCGCAGCCAGAAAGCGGAAAAGTGGCAGTCCCCGTGTAGTCAGTCGACGCAATAGTAACAGCCGTCGATCCAGTGGCATAAGAGATGGTTCCAGACTGGGCGCTTCCAGGAGCTCCAACCGCCAATCGAAACGTCGTCGTATGTTGGGCGTTTTGGACAGTCGAAACGGCATTTCCAACCACCAACTTCCCCGAGACAGTGTCATCAAGCTAAAAGCTAATCGAAGACAGGTAAAATCTACGAAATCTGACACAGGATTGGAACCACCTGCAAACCATTGCAAGAAATTGAGAGCCACCAAATCGATTAAAGCCATGAAAGCATCTGGCGACCCTAGTCCTTCCACAAAATCTACGAAATGTTCCACAGTATTGGAATCACCTGCAAGCCGTCTCAAAATAAGAGCTACCAAATCGATTAGAGCTGTGAAAGTATCTGGTGGCCCTATTCATTCTAACCACACGATCAACCAGCCCGACCCTAGCCGCTCAAAGTTGACTGGCCAATCGAATTCTTCTATCAAGCGACGCAGGTCGCCTTGTGCTCCCGAAAGCCAAAAGGAATCTTCTTCTAAAAGAGCGGCAAAGATTCGCCGAACATCAAGCGTTTCTGCCAGTTCCAATGGCTTAACTGGGCCTACAACTGGCACTAAGCGACATCGAAGTCCTTGTGCAAGCTCAAGTGCCACCCGCCAGTCGAAGCGTCGGCGAATGTTAGACGCAACTGAATGTGACAGGAGCCTTCCAACAGGCTCTGCTGAACCTGCCAGAAGAACGCTCAGAGCTTCTCGAAGCACCAAAAAAACTGTAGTTTCCTCAACAAGCTTGAGCCCTTCACCAAAGCGTCTGAAGATGATGAGAGCTACCAAATCGATAGACGCCCTGGAAGGATCTGGCGTTCCCCAAAGCTCTAGGGCTTCACGGAAGCGCCGCAAATCACCAAGCCCCGAGCGTGTTGAAATTCTCGCAAAAAAGGTCAAGATTGGAGCAGTTTCTACAGCTTCCACGAAATCCAAGACAAGTTTACAATCAGGCGAAGTTTCCAAGCGGCAGGCAAGACGATCTTCCAGTTCGAATGATGCGGGTCCTTCCAGCAGTGTAGTTGGATCCATTATAAACTTCAGTGCCAGCAATGACTTGCAAGGCGCTCACGGTCTACCCTCACCCATGCAGGAATTAGGGGAGCCTTCGCGCCAATCCGGTGGCAAAAAGCGTCGCAAGTCGTAGGAAACTGCCACAAAGTTTAGTTGTAAAGATGTAAAAGAAATGTTTATCTTTGATTGTTATACAAATGTGAAAAAGAGAAGAAAGCCCCTCGAACAACTGAAAAAAACGAAATGGGCTGAAATAGCCAGAGAGCAATAATTAAATATAAATCGAGAAGGCTTAGCTAACAGCGTCTGATTCACTTGGAATTGTAGGTTTTAGATTTAGAATTCGACCAAATTTTGCTAAATCTGTTCGTGAGTAGGTCAAGCCGGACCATATTATACTCTATACCAACGAAACTTCCGCTCAGCATGAATTTTAATGTTGCAGCGGCGAAAATTTTTTTGCTCATACCTCGAACATCGTTCAGCCGAATTTTACCAAGCCTATGGCGAATCGAAAATATTCTTGATTACTAAATTTATCTGACGGTTTTGAACATTCGATCTAAAAAAACAAGATATGTCTTTTTATATTTTTGACCATAAAGAAAACTGAGTTTTTCCTTATTTTGGGTTGTTTTGGTTGGTTCTTAGAACGAGATGGTTTTAACATTTTCAAAAATTTTAAACTATTAAAATCACCATTGTAATGTGCGAAGAAAGTGTTTTTTACGAGGTCCTTTACTTGCACAACCCAGGAGATTACATGGTAAATAAACTATTGATGAGACGCTGAATCCGAATTAGGCAAATATCTAATGGATAGGCGTAAAGTTTGATATAAAATGCAGTAAATTGTCCCGTAGAAATCAGCTTATATCAACAGTTGTTCAGCTAGTGTGACCCACAGTTAAACGACAAAGATCGAGATAGTTTTTCTTGGCCAATTACTTTAAGCCTGGCTCCAATAGCCTGTAAAGATGACCGAGTGTGTAAGATTTCAAAGAAAAATACTTTTCTATGGCTAGCTGTTGTTGCAAAATCGAGCTTTAATTCAACACTCGGTTGGTATTTTGGACAAAAGTGGAATCTTTACAGCACTGGTTCTGCACCAGGCATCAGCGTGTTGCATCATGGATTAATCCGTTGATCATGGGTAAAGGAACGTTATGCCAAGCTTTACCTACCGCATAACTATCCAGTACCGTTCTAACACAGAGCATGCTGGTCATGATCTCTGCACATCTGGCCATCAACGCCGGAATACGGAAAAATACGGCCGTGGCAAGATACAACTCCACTTTGATGTTTGGCGAGCCGAAGGCCACTTCCAGACTTTCCCAAGTGATGCGTTTGTCTGTTATGTTGCATTTTACGAAATCTTGGTCAATTCCGTCAGCTTCCGACTCTTGAAGTGCAAGCTTCTCTAGAAAGAAGGCGCTCTGGCGTAGGTAGAGCTTATGCAAGGGCCAATCCCTGTTTAAAGCTTCCACGGTCATATCCCATTCGCGTTGGGCCCGGACATGTATTTCGCCGTGAATCTCTTCCTGGCCCCGTGCTCGAGTTCCACTCCGGCGCTGGACACAGGATCGCTCACGGCACCATTGCGGAGTTTACGCTTCAGGCCATAAATCAAGCTTTGGGTCTCACTCGACCAGGAGGTGCTAAGGATGTTCCCCATGGCACATAAATTTTCTGAAATGCAAACTTTTCTGAGTGCAAGCGTGTTTTTTCCCAATGACAGGTCCTAGTGTGACCAGCTATGTGAAATGAGTTGGACGCCAAAATAGTGCTGCCAACTATTGTGTAGAAACAAGAGCTGATTTTGACGGAATGGAAAAGGGAAATGGCCCATTCTATGTCCGTCAAAATAGCGTCGATGAGATAGCGTCGAATTTGGAACGATGGAATGTGGAACACTGGAGCATTTTTTGTTTTTGAATTTCTACCTTATTAAGTAATCAAATTAAAAAACTTTGAATGCAAAATTGTTAAGAATTTCATAAGCTTTCGTTTAAATTATCTTGTGGGCGAATCTATGCATTGCAGGTGCTAAAAAACTGAAGTTGAAAAATCACCCTCTCACATTATCGGTCAGATCTCCGCTCACAGAGTCTGGACCGACATGCACGGTATAACAGCTTAAAGGACACATATTCAAGAACATATCCTCAAAATTTGATCAAGATTAAAACATACGTTTTCGAGAAATTCGCTTAACAGTGAACCAACCTCACAATTTTCCCATACAAAATCGAGCAAAAAAATCAAGTTGTCACAACATTCTTAATTGCTCCGCTTACAGAGTCTGGACCGACATGCACGGTATATCAGCTAAAAGGGCACATATTCAAGAACATTTCCTCAAAATCTGAACAAGATTAAACCATACGTTTTCGAGTAATTCGCCTAACAGTGGGCACACCTTGGCATGGTGTCGCTACTGTTAAGCCCTGTGCGCTTCATCTTCCGACGCTTTGGTGAAGGGCTCATGCTTGTTGAGGAGACTACAGATTTTTTGGTGCTTCGAGAAGCTCTGAGAGTTCTTCTGGGAGGCCCAGCAGAAGGAAGGCTCCTGTCACATTCAGTTGCGTCTAACATTCGGCGGCGTTTCGACTGGCGGGTGGTACTTGAGCTTGCACAAGGACTCCGAGGTCGCTTAGTGCCAGTTGTAGGCCCAGTTAAGCCATTGGAACTGGCAGAAACGCTTGATGTTCGGCGAATCTTTGCCGCTCTTTTAGAAGAAGATTCCTTTTGGCTTTCGGGAGCACAAGGCGACCTGCGTCGCTTGACAGAAGACTTCGATTGGCCAATCAACTTTGAGCGGCTAGGGTCGGGCTGGTTGATCGTGTGGTTAGAAGGAATAGGGCCACCAGATACTTTCACAGCTCTAATCGATTTGGTAGCTCTTATTTTGGGACGGTTTGCAGGTGATTCCAATCCTGTGGTAGATTTCGTAGATTTTGTGGAAGGACTAGGGCCGCCAGATGCTTTCATGGCTTTAATCGATTTGGTGGCTCTCAACTTCTTGCGATGGTTTGCAGGTGGTTCCAATCCTATGGTAGATTTCGTAGATTTCATAAGGCTTCGATTAGCTTGTAGTTGGAGGACACTGTCGCGGGGTAGGTTACCAGGACCGCCGTTTCGAGTGTCCAAAACGCCCAACATACGACGACGTTTCGATTGGCGGTTGGAACTCCTGGAAGCGCCCAGTCTGGAACCATCTCTTATGCCACTGGATCGACGGCTGTTACTATTGCGTCGACTGACTACACGGGGACTGCCACTTTTCCGCTTTCTGGCTGCGCCTGCGCCACCTCTTGATCTCAAGCCTCGGGCTCTCGGCAAACCTAATTCGCTAGCCACCACCTGCCGACTTTGTATCCATTGTCCCAATCGCACCGATGTCCCTGCATTCTGTACTGTGCCCATAGTCACCTCATCTGCCCAACCATCACCCTCCGGTCCTGTGTTTGGTCCCACATTCAAGGGTTGATATTCGAGCATGTGAGCCTCTCGATCTTGCCGCTGTTCCTCAGACTCGGTCAGAATGAACACGTTTTCCTTTTGCTCTACACAGTCACGATCCATGCTCTGTCCCAGGGCCGCTTCCACCATGGACAGCACCTGAATGGCTGGCAGACCCGTCTGGGCCATCAAATAGTCGCGTATGTCGGACAGGCTGCCCGCTCCACCCAAATTGGCAATGGTGGTCAGCACCATGTGCTCGTTGCTGAGCGTCGACTTCAAGTCCATTCTTAACAATTTCGTGAAAAACAAAAGATGCAAAATGTGCAAAGGGAAATTTTTACAAAACTACAAATAAATTTCAATTTCAAGTTTAAAATATAATATCCGATTTATGTGATGTTTTCAGGGCTGAGCTACGAATGAAAATGTTGTGTGGGGCTACAATGAGACTAGCAATGACAATCGAACTGAAGTATCACCCATAGGCAACTAGACTTGGAAAATTCTTAAACTAAATCTACATTCAAATCATTTCTTCACTTTTCTGCAGACGCTGCTACACTGATCCGCTGACTAAAATGGGATATAAAATCTATTTAAAACAGCGATGTTCAAGTAGAGAGGCTCTCTGACGCTCTCTGTCTCTCTCCGACACTCACTGAAGCATTACTTTGGCAAGCATTCGGCGTGAATTACCAAAAGTGTTCGGCCCCTGGAGGCTATGGGTGAACATCGCTGGTTGTCTTGGGTCAGAATTTTTGCGAGCTGGAATATGTTTCATTTATATTAAATCCAATTCAAATAAAGAGGCTTGAAAGGGTGCAGAAAATGTTGTGTAGGAATTGCGTTTCTATCGCTAAACTTAACTGATCTTTTGTGCCCTGTTGCCCGAACCAACTGTTCCCTTAATGGACCTGCCCTTGAAAACTATAACTTGTTGCCAGTTAGCATACGATTTGACTTGAACTCCTACAAATCGATTGATTGTAGAATTGTAGAACAAGGTGAAAGAATGTGAAACAAACAAATACAAAATTTCGGGATGCTACCATTTAAAACAAATAAGTTTTTCTAACTAAGACCGTTTTTCAGACCTGTCTTTTGCATGGCAGCTATACGACATAGTTGTTCGATTTTCATCAAACTTGGTAGAATTATACAAAAGCATAGAAAACCTATGAATCTTAAGTTTGGAGATGATTCCATTTAAAAGAAAAAAGTTTTTCTTACTAAAACTAGTTTTCTAACCGGTTGTTACTATGGCAGCTATGAGATATAATCATCCGATCTGGTCGGTTCCGACATATTAGTAGCGTGTAGCGTGTTCCACTTAGATTTAAACTCCAGATTCGGATACAGCGCTTGATATTACATTAAGAAAGACATAGAGGGTGTAGAGTCGTGCCGGATAGTGTAGTTAACGTTACAAGAATGACTTGATGAGGCCAGCTAATCTTCGTGTTAGGCCTACGGAAATTATACTGACACCCATTTGTGAATTCAAAAAAGTATCGATTTCTTGCTGGAAATATTTCGTTAAATCGAACTCACATGGTCGCATTTGAATTTCCGGCGCAGCCAAAGCTGTCTAATATGTGAACCACTACTGTGCGGCCCTGGATTTTGTGTGCATACGTAAAGGCACTTCCGGCTGCGCCTATTTTGACGTCTCACTCAAGACCTTGCGCTGCACAACACTGGCCAGTTTCAGAGCACCAGCCAGTTCACATTGAGTAAGCCACGCCATACGACTTATCCTCTCTCCGACAGGTATACAAAATTCACTTCAAATCAAAAAAGAAAACATACAAATCCATACAATACACCGTTCCAAACACAACAACAGCGATTGTACAGATACCAATATAAATATACGTAAGTATCTTAAGCTATTTCCCCGCTCCAAGCCACCAAAATCAGCAATTGTTTCCCCACAAAAGTTGGCAGCACTGCTTTGGTATACAGACAGACAAAGTCCACATTGTTTTTGGCGTCCAACTCATTTCGCAAAGCTGGTCACTCTAGTACCTGTCATTTGGAGAAAATAAGTTCGCATTTCAGGAAATATATGTATTTAGCAATGGGGAACATCCCTAGCACAACCTGGTCGCATATGACTCAAATTTTTACTAATGGCCTCAAGCGCAGACCTAGCCGCAATCGGGCCGAGGGCGATTCCGTGTACAACACCGGAGTAGAGGACGCGCACGTGGCCAGGAAGAGATTCAAAATGGCGACCACGGCAAAATACATGTCCGGGACCAGCTTCCAGGAACAAGGCGAATGGGATGTGACCGTGGAAGCTTTAAACAGGGATTGGCCCTTGCATAAGCTCTACCTACGCCAGAGCGCCTTCTTTCTAGAGAAGCTTGCACTTCAAGAGTCGGAAGCTGACGGAATTGACCAAGATTTCGTAAAATGCAACATAACAGACAAACGCATCACTTGGGAAAGTCTGGAAGTGGCCTTCGGTTCGCTTTACTCGCCAAACATCAAAGTGGAGCTGTATCTGGCGGCACCTGTGCTTGCCACGGCCGTATTTTTCCGTCTTCCGGCGTTGGTGGCCAGATGTGCAGAGATCATGACCAGCATGCTCTGTGTTAGAACGGTACTGGATAGCTATGAGGTGGGTAAAGCCCGCATAATACCCTTTACTCAAATAGTTTAATCCTAACTTGCGCTTTCCTTCTCGCTAGATCGGCTGTCAATATGGCGTGGAGGCCATCAAAAAGTCGGCTTTCGAATGGCTACTGAACAATCTGCTGCATGTTTTCACCCAGCTGGAGCATGAGAGCAAACTGCGACGCATCTCTATTAAACTAATGACCGAGCTGACAGCGTGTCATAATCTGTGTGTCGTTCAAATGGAGTACACACTGTACACTTTCTTGCGGAACTGGATGTTTTTGCGGCTGTATCCGGAACTGGGTACTGGCACTCCCTTGCATTGGACTTTCTTTGCCAGTCGCACCGACACCCTCCCGTTCCTGGAGACACCCCTGGGCAAGCCATATGAGCCAGTTTTCCGCGGATTGCGTATCCAATACCTTACCGATCACAGCCACCACCTGGACTCTATTTCCACGGAGAACATTATACCCAATCATTGGATCCAATCGCATGTCTACAAACATTGGATGTCTCTGCTGAAGTCCGACAACGGGGTGGAGTGCGGCTTGAAGGAAAACTGCGGCGAGCAGCAGTTCTTCAAGCATTGTATGCGTTTTGGCCGCATGGTGGACACAAACGGCACACAGACCAGCTGGCGTTGGAAAGGCTTCCAACAGGCCATGGACTTGGTGTTCATCTTGGAGAAGAAGAGCCTTAGCGTACGCCGCAGCTACAAACTTGATCCGAAGAATGTGCCCAGTCAGCGCCATTACCGCAAATTCATGGTACGCGCCAGGGCATTCCTGCTCAATGACCAGGGTCAGCCGATCTTCACGCGAAACTCGGGTGTGTGGTTCTTCTCGCTCGAAAAGAATGGCGAGGCTGATTTGCTTGACTTGGATTTCAGGTTCACGGCTCCAGCTGTGCTGATTTCGATCGACTTGCTGCTCCAAGCGCCGCCAAGCTATGCGCCGCAGCACAACACGCTGAAGCCCAAGGAGGAACCGGTGGTGTAGAGATTCCAAATTTCCGTAAAAGCTCCCAGCCTTGAAAACTGTGCCACTAAAATACTATCCATCAACCAATACATTGGAGTTTACTTACAAATGTTTCTTTGTTTTCATGAGGGTAAAGTTGGGAGGAGGATGACAGTCATGTGGGTAGCCCTAAGAGTGTGGCAGCTGTGTCGATGAACTCACACGAATGGAGCACATGATGATTCAGAGGAAGGCTTACTCGCCTGCACATTCTCATCCCAAGTAAACCGGGTACAAAACCAACATCCAACTGGCAAACAACCCAGTCAGTCGCCTTCGCTTCGCTTGCACCTAATTAGAAGCGACACCAAAACGAAATCAAGTTGTTCCGCTGCGAAGGGACTCTTGCTTTTTACTTAAGACTCAATACGCTCTCGACTCATGCATATTTAAGCCTGCTCCTTTGCTTATGTTATCATTAAACAGGACTCACATATTTTATGCCATTAGGAGACCCACCAATTTCGGCCTGGCCCGAGTGACTGAGTGAGCCAGAAAGGAAGGCTGTAAATTAAATAGAAAAATAAAGTGAAATATACTCGAGGCGTTGTAGTCCCCAAAAGTGTGCGTAAATGGCACACACAAGCAGCAATTGAGCAGCCGACGGGGGAGGGGGCAAGCCCAGAACAACAGCAACAACAACAAGTTATTGGCATTAAGGATCCCCAAAAGTCCGCCTCCAGTTGGCCATTGTTGGTGGAGATTTTGTTTTTATTACGCGTAAATGAAAGACATTTGTCGTCGAATGTTGAGCGAAAACAGCGTAAAACCCGGATGATAAAACGACTTGGTACGGACGGCGGCTGCTGCAGACAAAGCGGAATGTAAAACTTGAAATGCGAATGACACGGAACCGAAGCCACCGCAGGGACACAGAGCAGCCGGGTGGGTGGCTGTTTGGTGTTTGTAATTACAGTTTTCAATTAATTGTACGGGCGCAGTATTATTCGTTTTGCTGTCCAAAGTTCACTTGAGTTTAATTGATTTTAGAACCTTTTTTCGGAAAGTTTTGCTCTTTTCATTCGTTTGGCAATAAATGCCAAAAGAAAACGCAAAAACAACTGCCATAAACAAGGGAACTGAGTCAAAGTGTTTGCGGGCAATGCTGAGGCTGATGATGGCCGCCGTCGCCGTCATGTGGGTGGAGTGTTTACTGATTTCGTGAACTTTTGTAATTGCATTCGGTTCGCAGCTTTGGAATGGCAAACCGAAGTGAAACTGTATGCTGATTTAGGGAGTACGAGTGAAACGAAATGTTTCACACCATGTTCAAACAGGTTCAAAAGCGGCTTAAGCGGTTCAAAAGTGGTTCAGAGCCAAATCTAGGAAGTTATTTAAACTACGAAGCTTTACATTTGGTCTGCTAGTGGGTAATCTCACAAGTAGCTATTTAGTTGCTGGATCCAGCAATTGTGAATATGGGAGTGCTATAAATTTTTGGAAAAAGCTTAAAATTGTTCAAAATTTTAACCTGGCTTTTCAGCTTTAAACAATTCTTAGCAACATTTGAGGTTTTTGCATTTGTTGCTGCTACATGCTGCCCGGTGCATAGCATACTTTTATGGGCAACAAAGAGCGCCAATTTATCGGGTCCTTTTCGCTAGACTCAACACCCCCTTTTTCACTTAGCCTTGGCGTCCGAGTAGAAATGTCTTGGGTGAGCACAAAGTTTTCACCAGGCAGCATAAGAAAATAGCAAAGTTTTCGATAAAAGTTAGATGAATGCCGACAGCAGCAGCTTCTGCTAGCTCCTGGTGCTAGTTACAGTTCAAACACTATTGCAGTCAGGCGAAATGTTTCCCTAGTGGCTGCAGCATTGCCACACCAGCTGCTGGAAGGAGATGAGCAAGGAAACTGCAAGGAAGTGTGAATGGATGTTAGGTAGCTTTGATTTTTTGGTCTATGCCCCGCTTCTGCTTTTGCCCCTCCGTCTAATGCAAATTAAGACCAGCCACGTTGCGATGCCGTGAGAAAGCGCCCTGAGCATTTTCGCTTTTCAAGGTGCAAAACATCAACCAGAAGTCTAGGATATTAAATGGCTGACAGACGCGGAGCAAGTTGCGACGAGGAGCTGGTCATGCTTATGTGCCAGCAGGGAAATCATTTGGGTGGCACATCAAAACGCATCAAAGCGGCAAAGAGGAAACATTTAAAGCGCGAGTCGAGTGCGTGACAAATTTTTGGGATTCTAAGCCCACAAGCAATTTCTGCGCCTTTCATCCCGAGCAACTCCCTGTCCGGATGTATTTGTGACATCGACTTGGCTTTAGCTTCCGCGCAAAAAATGCCGACACAATTTTGAAGTGACGCTGCAGAAAGTTATCAGATCGGTTTTGGAATTAATTGAATTTTAACTTGAAGACATTTTGTGCGCTGCTTTTACGACGAGTTTAAGTTCCAGTTATCACAGCGTCTTGACTTTTTAATCATCTGCAAAAGTCATCAGTGGGATTCACCCCCGTTCAAGCTGATTCCCCCACACTTTCAGGACATCAATTTAACTGTCTGGCTGGAGTGTGGCAATGATAGCCGTGGCGAACACCAACCAGCCGCAGCAGTAGCAGCATCATCCGCCATCAGCACATAAATGTCAATGCCGCAACGGTGCGGATGAGCAATTTTCAAATGGATGAAACCATCGACGGTGAGCCATTCGCATTGAAAGAGTTGCAAACGTTGACTACACATTCCAGTTGGTTCCCCTTATTCACTGAAGCTTTTTAGTGGTTTTGGGTTATGCCAAAAACCCAATAGCCCGGTTAAAGGCTGCACTTTGATTGGAAAGGCGCTTAGGGTGAAACTTTGACGACCAATTCATCGAAATCTCAACTTGGATCTAGCAGCAAATAATTGCCAATCCATTTTAATCGTTAATTGAATCTTTGAATGCAACACAAATTGAAGGCAGCCACTGCAGGGTGCAAGGCACCAACTTGAGCAGCAGAGGAGCAATCTCTTCTCAGATACTGCTAAAATGTTAGATAGGAAAAGCAGACAAGGCTAGGATTGCAATACGTGGTTTAGTGAGCTCTGGAGGGTTGAGGTTTGCCCGTGGCTGGCAAGAAGCTTTCAGAAACGCGTTCAGCGGTGAACTTGTTCTATTGGTACTCGTGCGAAGCGAAAAGCTTGCTCGTTCTGGTTTAATGTGTTCTTGCTATCATTTCGACACTTGTTGCGGGTATTCATTTGACTAGAAAAGGAATCAAAGCACACGAAGTCAAAAAAAAACTAAACAAAAAAAGCTTTTGACTTTGCAAAGTCAGCAGCTATTGTTATTAGCCTTGGTGGTAGGTGAGTTGTGTGTGGCGGTGTTTAGGTAAGAGCCCCGGTGACCTAAACAGTGACCAAAACAGCTAACAAAACAGTGGCTAACAGTGGCCAAAACAGTGTCCAAAACAGTGACAAAAACTGTAAAAAAAACAGTGACCAAATAGTGATTAAAACAGTGATCAAAACAGCGACCAATACAGAGACTAAAACAGTGACCAAAGCAGTGACCAAATCAGTGACTGAAACAATGACTAAGCATAATCTCCAAAACAGTGACCAAACAGTTAACAAAACAGTGACTAGCAGTGACCAAAACAGTGACTAAAAGTGACCAAACACTAACTCCAAAGCAGTGACCAACAGTGAACAAATATTTAACAAAACAGAGACTGAAACAGTGACCAGAACAGTGACCAACACAGTGACGCAAATAGTGTCTAAAAACGTGAGTGACTAAAACAGGTACCAAGGCAGCGATCACAGCGGAGACCAAAACAGTGAACCGTCGCCAAACAGTGACCAAAACAGTGACCAACACAGTGGCTTAAACAGTGACTAAAGTAGTTACTAAAACAGTGACCAACACAGCGATCAAACCAGTGGGTAAAACAGAAAAATGTGACGGCCTTGTCACCAATCTATTTTGTTATTTTTGTAATATTTATCTGCGCTTAAAAGAAACCTGGTATTATTTGGCCATAAGCGTAGAGCCATCAAAAAACCTTTTTTTTAAGCAAAGAAATAGTTGGACACGATAATATCAAGGTAGTTCAATAATCAATGTTGAATGCCTGGAAAAAAACACAAAATATTTAGCACCATCAAGAAATATTACAATTGATTGTCAAAACTTTCAATGTTCCGCACTTTCGTTGATTTGCGTATTGGTTGATGAACAAAGCAAAATTATCTCTCTTAAGCTGTTACTTTTACAATTCGAATTGAAAATAACAGAAATATAAAAAATCTCTAATTAATATGATTTTGCAAGTATTTTTAATTTATAATCAGATTATTCCTCCTTAAGAACAGCGCTTAGAATGGTTGTGCCCCTTGCAAGGATACAAAATAGTGGAATACAACGACGATGCAATGAAAGCATCTTAAACTTTAGCCGCGAAAGTTTGTTTCGTTTCAATTGACATTTGGCAGATATGTGAACTTTGTCCACAAAAACTGGTTAATTATTAATACTACATATCTGCACTCAAAGTCGGATATGTTCACGTGGAACTGCACCTGCGAAATGCACACGCCACTGTTAAATATTCATCCCTTTGTTTCTTTGAAGATTAAACAATGGTGTCCATCTCTCGCCGGCCATATGGAAATGTGCGACCATGTTGATTCTTTTAAGTGAATTGCAATGAATTAACACAACAGCACATGTTGTGAGCTGTGATTAATGCCCGTGTCATGTATTTGTATAATATCAAGTGCAAATAATTGCACAGCACCAGACACCGAGCATGGAGCTCCGAGCACAGCACACGGACCACACACAAAAACCAAATGGATTTGTAAATAATTGCCAACTCACGGAGTGTTCGGCGTGGTATGATGGGGCAGCATGTGCGAGCAATCGGAATAACCGACAATCGCGAACGGGTTACGTTTTAACCACACGCAAATAAAGTGAAAATAAAAAATATGTTAAAGAAAATTCATGTGAAAGGTTAAGAAAATCAACAACAGAAGAAAAGCAAACATTTAGTCTCGATTTCTGCTCGACAAACTGTTTATTAAGGCCTGGGGTTTTATCTTGGATCAATCTGAGATTAATGCCGAAATGAATCCGGGATATGGTGAGTTTAGAGTTGGGTGTTTTTCTGGTTAAGTGTGCCATTTCGGTACAGTTTTTTAAAGAGCGAAAACATGAAACACTTTTCAGCTGCTGGAATACCATTTGAAGATTTGCAAACTTCGGGAGCTCAAAAATACTTGGGTAGAAGAATGGATTCTATATTCTAAATATCTTATGATTTACTGAGATGGGTAATACATATTGTAGGTTTTTACAGTTGATCGTGTCTTTTGTTTTCCGCCCTGCAACTATTGTATGACTTCTGTAAACTAGAGAAGTTTCCAAATTAAGACGTAAGAATACAACCCCAAACAACAAAATTTTAAATGGTGTATTACTTAGCTTATTGATAGCATCTGACATGCAAACATGCAACAGAATGTGGTAGTTGCATTATTCATCCCTCGTGCCATCAGTTCTTGCATTCTTGCGTGTTGCTTCCTTTTTCTTAAAGCTAATCAAAATGTAATGGCTTTTTCTGCAATTAAAGTGCCATGCTACAGTTGAATTGGTATTCATGGCATAAATGCACACAAACACACTAACACTTCATTATGTGAGTGTGTGTGTACTTGGCAATCCTTTCTGTGCTCTCGTCGCGTTGCCAAAAGTTTTTCTTGCATGGCAAACAGATGGCACATAATGTTTTCTTCTCCAATCGCAGACCTTCTTTATCGCCATCTCTCTCGAAATTCATACTCTCATCTTGGCCTCATCAATGTCGCTGTCCGTCATGTTCCATCTGACAACAGCGACAGGTGTTCCGTTTTTGTGGCCATTAACATGTGTACGAGAAGAAAACGAGAGCGTTAGTTAAAGTCGGCTGTGACCGACTTCGATATGGCTGTTACACAGTGGAAGAAATGTTTGATAGCCTTTTCCTATGTTTATTAACAGGGCATTAACATTTATGTTAATGTTTCAACATTTGGTTAGCATTAGCATAATTTTGATAAATTTCGAATAATAAATGAGAGGGTTCTAAAGGTGATTAGAAATCTTCCATACTTCTCAGTGCAGCACAAACTGAGAAGTATGGAACATTTTTAATCACCTTTAGAACCCTCTCATTTATTATTTGAAATTTATCAAAATTTCAGAATATGAGCTCAATTTCTCAGAATTTGTAGGAGTTCTTCAGCATTTTTTATTAACATCTACATCTAAAATTTGATTAGCTCTTGTGGTCTCTGAGATCTAGGTGTTTGTACAGACGGACGGACAGACCAGTTTCAGATCTAGCAGAGGGATTGAGCGCCGCCTAGAGCCCAAACAGCTTTAGTCACCTTATTCATGCTAAGAGCAAATATGTTGCAGTAAACGAAACATTTTGGAAACAGTTTAGCCCCTGGTGAAGGCACCAGCCTTTTTAAACCCCCTCCTAGATGCGCTACTGAGACAGACGGACTCGGCTCTTGAGGCTGATCAAGAGTTTAAATATAACCTGTGATATCGGAAATGCATTTCCTTTTACCTGCAAGTGTATGTCATTTGCATGCCTTATGTGCCCATATACCCTTTTTACTCCACATGTAACGGGTATAACAAATTTTGCCCAAAGTCCAGGAGTCTTAAGTGTAACCGAAGGAGAGAACGCACTCGAAGATGCGTTGAAGTAATCACCAGTTGGTTCGGGATAAA
Organism: Lordiphosa fenestrarum; assembly: GCA_035044985.1. Classification (NCBI taxonomy): domain Eukaryota; kingdom Metazoa; phylum Arthropoda; class Insecta; order Diptera; family Drosophilidae; genus Lordiphosa; species Lordiphosa fenestrarum. The sequence goes on from JAWNNO010004426.1 coordinate 2,584,002, forward strand.
ACTGTCTTCTAAAAGTTCAGTCTGTGTTGCTGCCTAAGAGAGTTTGAGTTGATTACTATTTGCTTTGTGAGCGAACATTCAGGAAAATATGTGTTTTGGGTAGAGCTGGCAAAATAAATCGTTACTCGAATCGATTTTTTCTCTACGTAAGAAACAACGATATAATTTTTGAGTGTCGATCAAAATCGAAAAATGTTCCACCACTACATAGAGAAGCGACGCTGGCGAGTCTTGTGCTAGGGGTGAGAATTTTCTCATCATCTAAATAGCTGCTATGCATTAGATAAACGTAGATTTTGCTCTGTAATTTGAAGGTTTATGTGACAGATAGTTCTATGTAGAAGATTAGAAATCGGCCCTAAGAATAACAAATATGGCTGTTTGCAAGGTGGTTAAGTAAAGTGCCAAGAATGTGGAACTGTTTTAGTACCTCTAGAAATAGCACAAATTTTTTTAATCATTTAAAAGAGCACAAGTGTTGATTTCAAATGGGGTTCCTAAAGCGATTTTCACCATTGACTGTTTCTTGGTTTCATTTTTTTTTTGGAAGATAAGGTGACAAAAAAGAGTTACACTTTTTGAAAAACCTTATGCTCCCAAATCCGTTTACCCTCTAGAGCATTGTAGAGTATGTTTATAATGTTATCTGGATAAATTCTTAAAACATGTTGATTTTAATTTTCAAATTCATGGACAGCCGATTTATCATATTTTTAGAGCTCCTAGCCTGTTATTTATTCGTTAATGTGACCCTATTTTTCGAATCCATTACCAATTACTCAGCTTTCAGAGATCAGTGAAGTGTGTTTCTATTCCTGCGTCAAGCTGACATAACAAACTAAACTCAAAAACTATTTCTTCCTTAGTTTTAGGAAATGGTGAGCGTAAAATGCATTTATGAACTTTAATTAAAATATTTCTGGAAACTTTGTTCACCTACTCAGCTCAAAAGAGGACAATAGCTGAAAAAATAAATAAACATTCTTACTAAAGTTGGTATAAAACATAAGCACGCAGTTTGAATCGTGTCTACAGACAAATATAACATTCTAAAATCTTGACCAAAAGTTTTTTAATGCCAAGGTTAATGCTTCGACTGGGATTAGAACACCTGACATCTCCGAAAAAGCAACAGTCTTGTCATCTGCACCACCAAGCCATTTGTTTTCTGTGCGCTTAGGTGAATTATGAACTGTGAATATCGCCTGCCTTCTTTACTGTGTTTCGTTGCGCGCTTGACGCCGATAGTCGTCTGCGTTGAGATGTCGACTACGCATGCGCAGTATCCAGGGTCCTGAGTTCGAGTCCATAAGAAAAGAAGTAAGGAGCATTTTTTTTCATATCAACATGCAAAGAATACAACTTTAACTTTAACATAAAGGTCTTAAAGCTTTTATGTCCTAAAATTTAGGATCCCACGTCCTTGGCTTCTTTTTTAAGAAAGATACCCTAAATGTTTAGGCAATTTGTTTGGCTTTGTAGGCAAATTATTTTATTGGGTGTACAATGTAACTACATTCAGATCGGATTAAATATAGCCCCTGCTCTTAAAAACCACCCACTCTAGTTACAAGTCAGTCGGACGAAATATAAATACACAAACTAAACAGTCTTTGTGCGCTTTTTCATTCATTCAGGATTTAAAAACCAGGCAAGCTTTATTGCTTGAAGCCGAACCTGGAGTGAATTTGTCATAGAAACTCTTTTACTCTAAAGTTATGCTTGAGGCTTCGAGATGCCGTTTAAGGGAATCGTAGTAGCACTATTCCAAGTATTTCAATTACCTAAAATGGAAGACTTTCTACTTTCATGAACTTACCCATGTGTTTCTCATGTGTTTTTTTTTTGTTGCTCTTGGAGTTTAACCGTTTAACAATTACCATTCCACATGGACTTGTTAATTCCCTCAAAGTTTCACACTTTTAAGGGAAAACACTCCCAGGGTATCACCCGAACCAAGTCGAAATAATCGTATTCAAAGGTATTATTTTTTAATTATATCATAATGATGAGGTGAGCGCAGCAGGAAGGTGGCGCAGGAGTCGTTCGTCCCTTTTGGAATGCATAACGAGTGAATGGTAATGGTCTTACGGGTTGGGGGTTCTCGGAAAGACGTGCTCAACATTTTTGGCAGTGCGCACGCAGTTTGCATAATTTTAGCTCGTTTCAAGGTCGCAGTAATGCTATTAAAACGAAGGAAATTGCACGCTGAGCAAAAGGTTCAGGCAAACTAAAAGTACTCGTGTAGTCGAGATCTCGAAACCGAAGTCACCGGATCAAATGTTGAATGAAACCCTTTTTAATCGCTCAATTAATCAATCAATTAATCAAAAAGTTAGCGGCTTTGCCTTTTTAGCGGGGAAATTAAATTACAATTTTTTAATCAGCGAAATAACGGAGTCAAGTGTGTGGTTGTCTGAGTGTGTGGGTGGGCGTGGGTGGTGCGGCTGTTAAGTGGCGCCATGTGGCTGGTGGAACACTTCGAGACTTGTTTGCATGTGTGAGTAATTCCCACCAAGTGTAATTTCTGTAAATTGTTTTGGCAAGTTCAAAAAAGTAATTTTACCAGCGGTTTTCCATTTGTGAGTGGAAAACTTTTGTCCGCATCAAGTTTGAGCTTTCCCCACATCCGCGCATTCATAAATCATGGAATCCAAGTGGAAGCACTGAAAATTAATCAAATCAATTGGGCACAGTGGAAGAATGAAAAGATTACGTTCAAATTTTGATAATGCAAATATCCCAAGGACTTGGTGTTTGTTCAAAAAAAATAGAGCAGACAGAAAAGTGGGCCCAGAAAACCGTTTTCCGTGATTCTACTTGGGAAATACAAAGGCAAGGCAAAAGAAAAGTTTTACGCAAATAAAGCAAGTCAAATGCACAAGCAAGAGATAAAAGAATTCTCTAAGAGATGCGGTTCATAAAACATTGTCTGCTTTCCGCATCCTGGACAGCGTGACACGTAATGTTTATACCCTGGCAGGGGGTGTCCACACCAGGAAGCATCTCCGACCACACAGGGTATGCGTATATTCTTGATTAGCATGACGAGCTGATTCGATATAGTCATGTCAGAGTCTCAGTACAAACCAGGGGTGCCCACGCTGTATACGCATCAGGCGCATAAGTTGCTGCCTTGCGCCTAGCGATAGCATTAAGAAATTGCAGCAACAACTTCGTATATGACTCTCTCTTGGCTTTCTCTCCTATGCCTCTTGCGAAATCACAGGCAACAGCAATACGTGCGGACAGCTATGCAGCGTTGATTTTGTTATTGCAGTAGCAGCACATCAAAATTCATCAAGCATAGCATAAACTTTCGCTGGTACAGAGTATATTAAATTATAGTCGAACTTCCACGACTTTCATACTTCTTTTTATATACATTTTGGGTAGTCTGCCATCCGCTCCTCCCATCCCCCACTCGAAATCAAAGGCAACACAGCACAATCAAGATGCAGGCATGCGGCGAAAAAAGTTAGCAAGCAAATTCCACTCAAATCTAGCGGAAAATTAGCGCTATATCAAATTTTTGTCTGAGACTGAGGAAAGCAAATATCAAAAATACTCGGAAGTGGAGTGTCAAAGGATGAGCACATGCACATCTCCGGGTATGTGTGTATGCATTTCTACGTGTAGACACTGGGCCACGAAAGGCTTTAATTTGGCCTTCGTTTTGGAGCTTTCCACTTTCAGGGACTTTGGTCTTAAAGCAGGCAAGGCAAGCATTAATAACGCTCTGCCACGGAAATGAGTTTCATTTTGGCCCCCCTTATCTTAGAGCGGATATGAAATTGAGGTAGACGTTTAATTTGCATTTTAGAAACGTTGAGCAATTGCTATGAAGATGATGTTAATAAAATGAGTTTTTAGTGCTTAAAAATGACAAGTTTTGCATGTTAATTTTATTTTTAAATAAAGTCGCTTGGGTTAGAGGTGCTCCGCCAAGAAGTTTCATGGTGTTGAAATCCTTGAACACTGAGTTTAGCAATGCCTTCTCGTTAATATTTTTTCCAACGGCTGGTCAAGCTTGATAAAAAGATACAATTGTAAGCTTCAGCATCAAAATTGTGCATACACTTTCGCTGGTACTGAGTACATTAGTGTCGGGCTGGACCCACTTTCGTACTTGTTGTTAAATAGTCGTGCAACAGACCGATTAAAATGAGAAAGATGGTGCTTGCGTGACTTTTAACTTGAAAATCTAGGAATGGTATATATTCATAGGGTGAAGTCCACGATTGGCCGACATTAGTTTAATTTGATTTTTTCTAGACGATAATTTGCTAAGAAGTGCTTAGTGAAGATTAAATTTTTGCCCTTCTCCCGTAACAAAAATTGTTGAATAGCTCCCAAAATGTGTAGCAAATGTATATCGGATATATATGTATATTCTATATAACCGATATCTTTTATCTTCACCCAAAAGCACAACGAATACTTCAAGTGCAAACCCTTTTAAAAAATATATTCTCTTTTGAGTTTAGTGAGAAAACTGAGAGAGAAGGCCAAGCACAGTTGAGAGAATATAGTTGAGTCCGCTCTCACAGTTTCGGTTTTGTATGGTTGAATGATATGTGGGGAAACTATCAATCGATGAGCGTCATTGCTGGCATAGAGAGATGGCTGTTAAACTGTTGGCTGACAGCAAAGAAAATTCAAAATTGTAGCACATTTGGCTGCGTCGTCAACTTTTCACTCGAAACATGAATCAGCTGTTCGCTCTCTGAGTTATTGTTAGACAATGTCCGTCTCCCTCTAACCACCTCGTTTTCCTATGTCACAATAGCTTTGAGTAAACGATTAACATGTCAGCAGGCAGTTAGCATCACTCAAAATAGAGAGCTGTTTCGAATTGTGTTTCCATGCTATATTTCTTTTTTATGACAGGTGATGTGATGTTGTTTTGTGAGATTGAGTGTTTATCGAGCCGGCTACAACTTGCTACATGTTTTTGGACAATTAGTTTTCTATGAAAAACTCTTTTGTTTTTGTTAGATTGAAATATGGGCGCCCTTACTTATGAATCTGTAGAGCTTTTGATATAAGATTGAATGCTCTTACTTTTGAACCAGTTGAGCACTTCATACAAGAACGATTCTTCTTAGTTGTTGACAATTCACCAGGATTTTGATTAAATTATCTACAATCTTGGATCAAAGACCGTGTACCTCTTGATTCAATAGTTTTCCTACTTGATTTGAAGAAATACGGCATCAATAGTGTATACTTAGATCAAGAATTTAGCTCTTGGATCAAAAATTCACATTCTTATCGAGCTGCTGACTTGAAACATTCTTGAACCAAATATGCAATTCTATATTTTTTTCCCTAAGTGTTAGAAATTTGAATAGAAATAAGAAGAATATAACCTTCTGACATATATATTTGGGGTCAGCAGGCAATGTGTGTTAATGAAAATAGCCCTTGCATACTTTTCAGCATGCGCTGTCTGTCAACATCAAGTTTATATGTTAACATTAATGTTAATGCTCTGTTAATCAACATACGCAAAACATTTATTCCTCTGAGTAAGGGATATTTTCATGTAGGACGGAGCTGACTTTAACTTCCGCTTGGCGGCAACTCATCTTTGCCATGATTGCTTGTCTTTCTTATCGCATTCGATTACCCTTTGAGCTGAATACGGGAACAACTGGCAGTAAGGGCGCAAATATGTATTACGTGCCGATTGATGCTTTCAATCTATGTACATTGTCCTCGTCTGTGAATCGTGTACGATTGCCCCTACTTAAGGTCTAATCTACACACTAAACCAGTTAACCGTGCATCGTCTATCTTACCCTCAACTTCTTCTCACACAGCTTCAGTTGTTTTTTCACTTTAAATTCTTCAGGTTATTTTGTCATAAATTCAGAAATGTTTCTCATGTTGTGTAGTTCATGTTGGTTGTCCATGGTAGTTTGGAAATTTAAAGCAATAAAATCCACATTCCTGCGACTGCATCATCATGGCTGCAGTTTGTTATTATTTTCATGACAGGAAGTACGACAACTGTGCCAGCTAGTCACAGCCGGGGGCTATTAATAGTCGATGTGTGCGTTAGTCATAAATTGTATTTGGGCAAGCGAATCCTTCAGTGATTGTGGCGGGTTGAGGCGAGGGCGGCAAGGCATAAAGCTAATCAACACACAACCATGACAATCCTTCACCTGCTCGTGCGCTCGCCAAGTCAGACAATCAAATACATAAATGCAGATATACAAGGTGTGTCAATATGAGTGTGGGCCCGAATATATAGAAATGGAAATGCGGATCGAGTGGAGTCCTAGCGCTGAGCCACGGTATTTCCCTGCTGCCGCCAAGCAAAATGTGCTTGGATACACAAAACGTGGCTTTGTTTACCTCGGTGGGGTTACTGCTCTTATTGGCCTTTATCTGAAGCATCGCCACGTGCGAACTACAAAAGGAAAACACTTAAAACTGCGCATTTCGCTGGGCTGCGGGTTGGCAATTTTTCAACACAAGCAAACACTAAATGGAGGTCGCGAAATGTACAAAGGATGCGGACGCATTCAGGCGAAAAACGGTCTGAATATTTAATTTATACAAATTAACTGAAATGTTTTATTAAATGAAATATGAATGTAATTGAGGTTTAATTGTTTTTACATCGAATAATAAAAATTCTCCGGTGTTTGTTAACCATTCCAGATAGGTTTCGAATCTGCTCTTCTGCCGGTGGTTCCATAGTTTTGAGTTGAAAGTGCCTATTCAGGTCTTGGCAGTTTGTCTTCATCAAGAAGATTTCATATGAAAGCACATTTTGCTGCGTCGACAACTTTTCGCTCAGAGATAAATCATCTGTTCGCTGTCATTTTCGCTCCCACAGATAGACATTTTTATACTCTGTACCGTAGGTACACAGAGTATTATAAGTTTGTGCAAAAGTATGTAACCGGCAGAGGGAAGCATCTCCGACCCCATAAAGTATATATATTCTCGATCAGCATCAACAGCCGAGTCGATATAGCCATGTCCGTCTGTCCGTCCGTCTGTCTGTCTGTCTGTCTGTCTGTCTGTCTGTCTGTCTGTCTGTCCGTATGAACGCACAGATCTCAGAGATGGTAAGAGATAGAGGTTTGACATGTATGGGACATATGCTTCTTATGTCTGCAGGCAGATCAAGTTTATTTTCAATTTTGGCCACGCCCCCTCCCGCCCCCGCAATTTAGAAATAACGTCATATCTCCCACAGTTTTGAAGATAGATGGCTTGTTTCTTCTGGACATTTTTAGTTATTAGGATAACTTATCGATCCGCCAAAGAAATGAAGAAGATCGGATGAACGGTTTTCGAGTTATGATCAAAAGACAAATTTCCTTGGTACAGAGTATAAAAATAGTCTTAGTGGGAAAAACTTTTTTGTTTTTAATGAAAGCCTCTTTAAAATTGGCATACATCTATTTTATAAGCTTTCACACAATTCTTCAAAGTTATGTCAAAATCGGATAACTATGGGTTATAGCTGCCATAGAAATGATCGGTCGAGAAACTAGTTTTAGTAAGAAACATTTTTTTGGTTTCAAAGAAAATGCCTCCACACTTTGTATTTCTTAGTTTGCTATGCTTTCACATGAGTCCACTAGGTTTGGTCGAAATCGGACATCTATGTAGTATAGCTGTCATAGAAAAGTAGAGTCAGAAAAGTAGTCTTAGTGGGAAAAACTTGTTTGTTGTCAGTGGAAATGACCTTCAAATTAAAGCAGCGACATTTTATTACTATGCATTTTATTACTAAATACTAGACTTAGGACATTTCTTGTGAAAGGTGCATTTTCCTTGTTTAAATCCTGCATCCACCATAGTTGAAATTGCACCCAAAGTTAATACTGTTCAATAATCAATAGCAAGCAAACGAAAGAAAAAGATGCAGTCTAGACAGAAAAAACACACGCTGAGCTGTCAAATGAAATGACCGCCTTCTGCGCCACATGCTGAGCTACTGTCCCATCTCTTAAAATGTTTCAACTCTTTAGTTTTAAGCATCTAAGCAAACCACAATCTATTTTTATGCCCATTTATATCTAGATCTTAAATAGCATAAATACACATGAATAAAATTTTTTAAAAATTACTCATTGATGGTGTCCTCAATTTGTATTTTGATGTTAGTTTTAGATTAATGTTTTACAATGAAAAGATTCCATCCCCTAAGGTCCTAAATTTTGCCTTTTCTATGTCAAATTTAAAAATTAGAAAGTTTTATCCAAAAGTGAAGCTTAAACAAATAGTACGATTATACATACCAATTATTTTGCCCCTCAAAGTGTGCAAACTTTATTTATTTAAGTAATTATCTATTAGAACGAAGCCATTGCTAGTCATTTATGGCCGCGACATTGATAATCGACACTGATGTTAAGTTAAGACCAATATAAAATAAATACTAGATTAATTATTGTATTTTCCTTAAGCGTAGCATACTTTAAAGGGCATTAAGCATGATATATTGATTGTTAATCTTAGCACAAGATTTAAGTATCAGAATTTTTCGTCTCTGTTGACCTTGACAGCGTTTCGTCCCAATAAATGTGAACAGACCTTTTAATCCTTCACCACTTTGCGTTCTGACCCTGACGTAGAATGCAGAGGCGGAGCTGCAGCGCTTTATTCACATTGATGGGCCACCATCACGGAGCCAAGTCGTGAGCCATGTGCGAAATGTATGCAAGAACTTCTTGACAGACCAAATACAAATTGTTTCCTTTTTATACAGCAGCCGACTGCATACTTTTGCGGGCGTCTGGCCTTCGCCCAGTCGATTTGAATTTAAATTGCAAAATGGCCAACCGCAAGACCAGCAAAGCGAAACCTAAACAAGGCAAACTGTCGCTGCTCCTGCTACCATAATCCATATGGCAAACAAATACAAACAAAAAATGTTCATTTATATTTGGAAAATTGGCATTTTTATGGCTTGACGCTTAAATATTTAATATGTCGGCCAAATTTTCTAAAATTGAAACACCACACACACACGACGACCCTTCTCGGGGGTCTGTGAACCATTTTTTAATCGAGGCAAGTTCACTGAACTTTGGGGGCGGGGGCAGAAGCGGTCAGAGCCGAATTTGTTGGTGGTCGCTGCTCTTGTGGCGCCCCCTTGGGGCAGCCGGCTCAATTGAGCAGAAATTAAGATTGCTTTGAGCATGTTCTGCGGAGGGGGGATGGGGCGCAAGAATGTGTTGGGATTGACTAATTGAAATTCACTTGTTATGCAAATATGGAATGGGAATAAACTGAGGACCGTAGCCAGATTTTAATGTCATTATGTGATGGGGCTCGAAGTTTGGAGGAACCTTTTGAAGGGGATTGTTGTGGCAATTCGTCAACTGGTAAACGGTGTCTGTGGCTGGGATAAATGAAGTTCGCGAGAATTTCGAGGAACAACCAGAGAGAGGTTTGACATGTATGGGACATGTGCTGCAGATGAAGTCTATTTTCAATTTTTGCCACGCCTCTTTTCGCCCTCGCCATTCGGAAAAAATGCCATATCTCCCACAGAAGAAGAAGATTCTCACCTTCTGGAGATATATTAAGTAATCACTATTGTTCATCGATCTGCAAAGGATAGGCCTAAATATTGAACTTTTTGCACATATTTGAGCAAATTAGTTGCAATAGCTGCAGTTTGAAGTCCTACAAAGTCTGCCTTCTATTTTACCATATTTTCATTGAAATTTGTGCAACGTTTTGGTAGGGTTACGAAACTGATGAGACGCTGGTTTGCCACATTCATGGCATGTCATCATCATCAACCATTTGCATTTCCTGGTCGTGGGTGGCTGCTCGGGTGTGGCTGGAAAATTGTATGGCTATGTGCACACATCAGAGCCGAGCAGTTGACGCTTGCTGATGATGTGGGAAATGCGTGGGAATGAACGAGTGGGATTCCAGGTTGTGTAATTTCGTTTCCACAGCTTACACTCTGTTGCAATTTCCTGCGCCCACACAAATGTAAATGCAATTCAAAAAGTATGCAGAAAATTAAAATACAACTGCCCAATTTCAACAAGTGTGCGTGAATACTGAGAATAACTCAAACAATCATCGTTAATTACAAAAGTGTTAAGTCGTAATATTTACGATATATGCGAGGTCTGCTGAAAAAGTATCGAGAAAAAGGTTTTCGATGAGTGCAGGGGATTGGTGCAGTAACAGTTCTTGCCATGGAGCTAAATAAAGAGAGCGGAATAACAAAAATCTGTTCCCAAGAGGACTATGACAATAAAGACGGCATCGAAGAAGGTCACTTCGAGGATTGGAAGAAACGTTGGTCCTAATCAGGGTTGCCCTCGCTAAATACGCTTCAGGCGTTATTGTTTCCCGCTTAGCGATTGGTCCAGAAACTAGCAAAAGCTACTGAAAATCGTCCTAAAAATTCTATTAAATTCCCCCACATTTTTCATATAAAGTCAAATAGTTAATGAGAATTAAAGTATATATTGCTTAAAAGATTGCCTAATCTATGCTTAAATCAGTTAATTGACTCAAGTTGGCCACCAAAAGTCTTGTGAAAATTGTTAACGTCCAAAATGTGATGGAAATCACATACTTTGGCAACAATTTTGCTACAAAAGGCCAACAAGTGGCCCATTGTCACCACTTGAACACTTTGTCTTACCTGCAATAATCATGAAAATCCCAGAAATCATACAAACCTCTCACATCTGGCAAAAAACACATACCCAAAATCACAACAAGTCAAATACTTTGCTAAAATCGCAACTAGTCTAATACTTACCAATTTGCCCTATTAAGTTGTGGTCATTTTTTGACACAAAACTATAGCTAGCTAGTCCCACTGTGGCAACGTGCCAAAACATCGTCTCTGCCTCTTACACGCGTGCCCACAAAGCAGCGGTAAAACAGAATCAGCAGCTGCAGCAGCGACATTCACCGCTAACTCTGCACTCGCTCCGTCACTTTCTCGCTCCATCATCATCGTCTCCTTCAGTCCGCTTCTCACTTGCATCCAAATTCGCTGGCCCTCGCGTATAGGTCGGCCTGCTCACTCCGATCAGTCTCTCAACAGTCAGCAAGTGAAAAAGGTAGTCAGTCGTGTGTCCCTGTGAAAACATACCACAAACTGGCCAAAAGTGCTAAAAATATCAAATTTAAAACGTCACTTACCCTGTGAGGATCTTCTTCAATTTCTACTACTATCTTACCGAGGCGTGCCTCTATCCCAGTGTGTGGAAAACACCAGCGAAAATTCGGTCCAAGTGAAAACTCTCTCTCCAGTGAATACTCAAAACAAGTATCAAATTAGAGGTTTCAAGTTCATGTCTGAAAACCTCTCACCAAAATAACAAAACAAAAGAGAAAAAGCAGCAATAAGACCAGCTCAAAGTCGAGCAGCCAATCGTCGTCCCTGTCTCCTAAACGGAACGCCAACACCCACGACATCAACGCTGAAATGGCTTCCACTAGTTCATCAAGTGTCCAACCGATGAAAACCAATCAAGGTACCGACATCGAAGTGGCCACCACCAGCTTAGCTGGCGCAGTCTTGAACAATCCATAGGCTACGGTCGAAGACATCACCATTGACAGTGATGCAGAGGCGGTAGAATCTGAGAAGGACTCATCGACCTCGAGTGAAGAAACCCAAAGCTCAGCCGGGGAGTGAGAAACACCCAGTTCTCTGACCCTGATAACACATTCAAACCACCGCTCCTCTGGTCGTACACTCCAATCAACACAAATCTATTGACTGAAATTAGTAACATAGTCGACCAAGACACCTTCTCTGAAAGACACTCGGCCATGAAACTCGTATATCCAGCAACACCCTAGAAATATACAACAAAATAGTGCAAGTCCACTTATCCAGCCCGAATGAACCGCAGTCTGCGTATCATAATTCGAGGGGTGCACCATTCGGTCCCCGCAGAAACAATTAAAAATGAACTCGCCCGAAAGGGCAACCCTACATACAAAAACAGCGCTGGTCCTGGCACCTTTAATCACAACTTAGTTTTCGTGGAACTTGACCCAAACTGCTCAAATATCGACGAGTTATTTGAAGAGCGTCACCTATGTCATCAATCCATACGTGTCGAATGGCCTCAAAGGCAAATCGATCACATAGTACAATGACAGCGATGCCAAAAGTTTCATCACACAGCCGTCTGCGTCAAGTGCGGTGGCAATCAACTTTCCAAAGATTGTACAAAATCTCCCGAAACCGCTGTCCTCTGCGGCAATTGCCATCGCAATCACATCTATAATTATAAGGGATGCGCTCCTACTTCCAGAACATTCTGAGAATGAGAGTTCTCTCGCTCGAAGAAAACCAGAGCGATTCGGCTCACACGTCATCAAACAGGCGTGACAATGGAATGGTGAATATCGGATGAACGGTTGTCGCGTTATGATTAAAAGACTGTTCGTAATTTCAAGTAATTTTGTTTCGCAAACTTGGCATATTTGTGGTTTTTATGGTCTGGCAACGCTGCAGTACAGTGTGACTGTTCAACACCAAAACACACCACCAAATCAACAGTAAAATACCACCAAATGTCAAACGCTCTCACTGTTTTGTAGGTGGGAGTTTGATGGCATTTCAATTTAGTTGTTTTTCTTTTGTCGTACTTATATGTAGCTATTCTAGCTATGCCGTAGGCTGGTGGGCCGCCGCTAAAATAAAAAATAAAATTTCCGCCCTCGGCAATCGTAAAATTAAATATACTGTTAGAAATTAATGACCATATTTGGCAACAATGTTTCAAACAGTCCTGGACAGTGCACAATCATTTCGATGACTTTCAATTTCACCAATCGAGGATTTTGTCGTATTCTTGCTGGAGACACTCCGTTGGCTAGACGTTGGAAAAATCACAAACTATTTATTCTGCTTACACCCACCGGAACTCAATCACATGTGCAATGTTACAATGTACATATGTATGTACATAAACCAGAACCGAGGAGTTGCGGCTGGTTGTCGATGCGGGAAATGCGTGGGAATGAATGAGTGGGCTTCCGTGCTGTGATTTTATACTCTCTGTAAAACAGGTGCACAGAGTGCATTGAGTTTTTGCAACAGTTTGTGACAGACAGAAGGCAGCACATCAGAACATATGAAAATTTTAATCACGAATTCACAACTTATTTATGTTATGTGAACTGGATGTTGACCGAAAAAATGTGCTACAAGTGCGATGTGGCAAACCTGTGCATATTTATGTTCTCTTCTTCTTTGACTTTTTACAAAGACTTTTCGAAAACGGCCAGATCAGATGACTTTAAATTAGTGCTAGTGATAAAAACTTTTTTTTGACAATTCGGTGGTTTCTACAAACTCGCCAGTTTGCCACAATTTCATAAAAATTGGATGAATATATCGAAAAGTTGCGTTTCAATAAACTGGCCAGTTAATAATCACTTGACAAGAAGTGTCATTCTGTTCTGACAATCAGTCAACCAGAGTTTTTTAAACCAAAATATGAACTTTATGGAAGATACTCATTTAAGGGCAAGGGTATGGAAACTTCGGTGCAGCCGAAATTCACTCTCCTCTTTCTTTTTTCCCATTTCATTGTTTACAATTCCCTGCGCCCACACAAATGTAAATGCAGTCCAAAAGTATGCATAAAATATAATTAAACTGCATTAAAACTGCCCAATTTCAACGAGTGTATGCGAATACTGAGAAACACTCTCAATACTGAGAAAGCATACAAATGAATTTCAGAGCACCATGTGCACAATTTCCAAGCCAATTCGGCGGCAAAGCCCATGAAAAAACATCTAAAAGCTGTGCAGAACGAACAAGCAAAGAACTAGGATTTATAGCTGTCCAGTGTGACCAAAACCTTAAAATCCACCACACATGGCACCAACCAGGAACAGGAGCAAGAGCTACCGTCATTCGAAGGGTTCAAAGCACTTAATGAATCGGTAAACAAGAAAACTAAGAAACTAACAAAAATGTGAAGAGTACAGAATATACTTTTCCAGTAAATAACACCATTGCTTCAAAAATCAAGAAAGCAGCAGAGAACAGAGCCACGACCACTTAATGCAGCCCAAGTTGAAATAAATCGAAATTAAAAATAAAAGTGGTCAAAATTTAATTCATAAATAATGAAAGAAACGTTGCGCGAGCAACGCAACCTCACTCGGCCACAGCCCAGTGAAGACTGGACTGTACTCACTGATTGCTCTGCCGCGTTGACGTTGGCTTCGCGCCAGCTGGTCGAGGCGCGCTCGCTTTCGTTTTCGATTCAAGTTGCGTGCGTTAGAAGAGTGCGGCTATAGGTGACTTAAAGTGTGCATGGTTTTTTATGGCGGGTCTTCAAATTCGGTTTTAAAATGATCGATGTTGTTGGCAGTTGATTGCTTAAAATATCGAAAATGGCCAATAAATGGTCAAAATTAAACATAATATCTATTTATTTTATTAGTGGCTGAGACGAATTTGATTATGTAAGGCACATTGCAGTTTTAGGATTTTATTAATTCGTTTGATGCGAAAAACTGATATCAAACAATAAAGAAAGCTGGTTCGGTCATTTTTTTTAGGTATGCGCCGAGTTCGCCCAACAATATTGCGGCTACAAAAATTGTTGGTAGAAATTGTACGTGTCATCCCACTCCAAATGCGGAAAATTATTGAGAACTTAGCGTTTCGCAGATCTTTTGACATTATCAACTTGGTCACACTGGCTGTTTTGAGATCTGATTTAATTCAGATTGGTAAAATAGACAGGAAATATATCACAGCTCTGCAAAATGGAACCTTTTATGAGCAGCCCGATTATCTTTACCCAAGTTCAGTACACATACCTATGCAAAGTCACATCTTAGTTTCCGTTTTCAAGATATAGGAGGAAAATCAAGTCTTTTTGTCAGTTGCATCGATATGGTCACTATTCTAGAGGCTCAATATAATGACCAATTAAGCCAAGTCTTAGACTTAAGTCTTAGTGTGGCCTAAAATGGGTTTAGGGTCAGTTGGGATATTCTCTTAACATACATATGGCATACGCCAAAAATAGGTCGAATTATTCTCGAATTGAGTTATGCAAAACGAATGCGGATGTTAAATAATCCACTTTTCATGTATTCAAATTGTGTGCCATCAGATATTGTGTCAACCCATTAATAAAAAAAATATGATTTTACCTAAAATCTGATTTCCAGTTAACATTTATGTTATCGCTCTGCTAATTAACAGAAAGAAACATTTTCTTTTTTTTACCTTCCTTCCACTGAAAACTCTAAATAAACCATTTCAAATTAATATCATCATTATTTTTTGCTTGGTTGTGGCTTGACTGTGGTGCTATTTTTGGATGCTTGGGTAAGTGGAGCTGCAACTGCAGTTGAAGATGGGACGGTGGTTCCAAATGTACTCTCAGAACTAGTGCTAATGCTGTCGGTGGTGCTGTAGATGCTCATCAGCTTGGTGATGCTGGCAGACACAACTCGGCCGGTGTCAGTGGTACTGTAGACAGGAGCAGAGGCGTAGCTTGGCTTAGGTTTTGTGGAAGTAGTGAGAGGTTTACGTGTTGTGGTGCTAGTGGTGGTGGGTTTAGTAGTGGTCCTAGTACTGCGTGGTATATCCGTGACATAGCCCACCTCTGGCACATAAACTGACAGTTTCGTGTCGGTTATGGCTTCATAGTCCTGACCCACATCGGCTATGTTGTAGACACTGTAAGCATTCTCCGCCCTTGAAACGGAAAGCACGGGCGTTGCTAGACTCTTGATCGGTAGATAGCGCATGGGAGCTGCTGTTGTGGTGGTGGCGGCTCTAGTTGGTGCAGTGGCCAGCAGGACATATATTTGAGAGGCTTCAGTAGTGTTTGGTGTGGATTTCTTGTTGGTTTTCTTCGCTTTGCGGTTCTTCCCCTTTCCCGTCCTATTCTTGCGATGTTTGCGTCTGCGCTTTATCTCCTGGCAGGGACCCGCTTGCACTATCCGCATGGCTGCAAGTTGTTGTGGAAAATCAGAAATTATTCAATGAAATAATAGCCACACCTAACGCCTACCTTGTTGGGTGATGCACTCATGTCGCTGTAATTCGCATTCATTGGCAAAGGTGGCCCTTCCATCACGCCCTGTTCTCGCTCCATCAACTGGCACCGCACAAACAGGCCGATACCACTCCGAGCACCGGATCTGCTCACAATTGGGACGACAACGCTCCAATTCGGTGGCTTCCAGCTCTGAGACAAGAATATACCTAAGTCTGTGAACTTCGCCTGAGGTCAGAAACTCACCTGTGCCATGCTGGAATATCATTTTTGTATTATGCGCCTCCAGCTTGCAAGAGTTCTCGAAGTAAAAATACTGCCTACCATTTGTGGCACACACCCCTTGGCCCCCCGAGCCACAATCTTGCTGATAGTCCACATATTGATACTGAATGTTTGACAACTTTCCGCTTCCCATCATGCGCTCGTATTGGGCACTGGCATAGTGCGGATCATTGTAGTGCCATGCCTGCTGATCGGTGAGCACTCCTCTCATGCGGTTAGTCCCGAGCACTAGGCAGGCGCCGAGCAACAATGTAACCAATTCCAATGTTGATGACAACGGTTGCATTTTGCACTGAAGACTGTGTACCAAGACTGCTCTGCGGGTGGCTTATATACGTGGATCGTGCTTATCAATAACGTGCTTGGCATTTCTGTTTTTACCTCAACTACGGCGATGCAGCTTATCGCAAGCGACATGCATTTTTTTTTACCATCAAAGTGGTGAATGAACTGGATGAGGCTGGGTCAAAGATATGAAATGTGCTGGTCAGCAGCAGCAGCAGCAGGTGCATCATTTTCACATAGAGATAAGTATTGCAGCAGTTCTCTCACGATTCGGAGCGACTAGCTGGTAGGTTCTGCAATCTCCAATAACTATGTGTAGCTGCATCGAAACGGGTGCAAAGATACATCGGATACTTGTACAAAATCGAAACTAAATGCCGTATTATCTGCCAAATCGCCAGTTTATTTGATTACAACGGATTGTCTTTTTTTAGCAGAAGTTATATAAGGGAAGAGGGTTGAAATCGGCTTGTATTCAATATTTCGATTTCGATGATAACTCTAACAATCGAAGAGGAGAGTTCTTTTAGGCTCCCCCGAAGACTAGGTACCCTTGCAGTTTGTATGATTTATCTCAGGGATGCAAACCACTCGAATATAAAGACTGGTTCGGTTCAGTGGTTCAGACATTTTCTGAACCACCGGTTCAGTTCACTACATGGTTTTTTGAGCTGACTGAACCGCGGTTCCGGTTTGGTTCAGTGGTTCACAAAGGTACATTATGATTTCTATTGTCATTTGACTTTTGCACACTTTCAAATTGAATTCCTATATTCCATTTGAAAATCTTTAAAATCCTTAGAAGATTGTCCCAAATATATTAAGTCCGGATTCAAAGGATTCGTCTATATGTTCGTTGAGGAACGATCTTCGAAAACAGAGAATATCGGCTAGAAAAGATTAGAATGGAAAAGTGTAAAAACTCCCCTGGTTAGGATTGAATTAAGGTGAAGAAAAATTACAGAAAGAAAATTCCAAATATTGTCCACTAGATGAAAGAATGTAGATTGATGGTATATATGTTAAGAGATCGGAGTGCAATTACAGAAGACTTGCAAAATTACTTGTTCTTAAATTTTCGTCAAGTCATCCTTAAAAGTTCCGGCATCGGTAAGAATTTAGAGAGTCAAACGAAATGTAGAAAAATGATCTTAGGGAAACGACTCCAATTCCCAAATTAATAAGTATCATTGGCTAGATGAAAGCGAGTCCCGTCTTAAAACTCGTCAGAGAACTGAACCGAACCGAACCGATTTTATTTGTGGTTTTCGGTTTGGTTCAGCAATTCTTAAAGGAAGCCGGTTCGGTTTGCGGTTCGGTTCACTAGCTGGAATAAGTGGTTCGGTTCGGTTCAAAACCGGTTCGGTTCGGAACCGGTTTGCATCCCTGATTTATCTAAATAAAGGCTTAAAAACCTTGCTTGAATGCTAGTTGAATGATTTCCCATGCTGACCAACAGATGGCAACTCTACTATGCTTTCCATGATCTGTTTTGAGTCCTCTGTGTGGATTACAATAAACTCTGCCGCTTAATCAACTCGGAACATTCTCTTTCTGCTCCAACAACTTGGAGCTAACATTATTTTATAAATT
The DNA here is from genome assembly GCA_035044985.1 of Lordiphosa fenestrarum. Lineage (NCBI taxonomy): Eukaryota > Metazoa > Arthropoda > Insecta > Diptera > Drosophilidae > Lordiphosa > Lordiphosa fenestrarum. Next base: position 2,602,175 of record JAWNNO010004426.1, read on the forward strand.
TTTCTACCGGTTATCGTGTCACACTTTGGCGGCTTTTCCTCTCGGTCGGTCGGGCGGGAGGTGGACTGCTATTTCGCCTGGGGTTCGGGCGTAACAAGCTTCGGTTTGGTGTTGCTTGGGCTCGTACTGCACATTGTACGGCCAACGTCCAGCATACTGGGATCATTTGACTGGCAGCCATGTGATTTATTAATCCGAGTTAGATAATAATTGGGTAAAATTGTGCTGAATCAGTTAATCAGTGGCCGGGACCAAAACAATGCCACGCAGCTTACGGTTTAGTTTGACAAAAAGGCTATAAATCAAGTTCGATTTGAATTTGAAAGCCAACTTTAACACTATTGGCATGGCTTCTTTTAATACGAGTTTGATTTTTGACAGTTGCATTGATATGTTTACTATCCTAGAGGCAACATAAAATCACCAATTAACGCTTAGTGTGGCCTACAAAGATTATAAAGCGGTGAAAAATAGGCCAAATGGGGTTTCCCCTTTATTTCGAAAACGGAAACTAAAATGTGACTGCATGGGCTTGTCTACCGAACTTCGGACTCTCATCAAAGGTCTCCATTTGCAGATTTGTGTTATGTTTCCTTTCAAATTTACATGCCTGAATTAAATCAGATGTCACCAACGAACACTTGTTGATGGTAAAGCTGCAATCTTTTGAAACCCGTCTTAATTTGCAATTGAATTTCAATATGTCAAAGTGGCACTGTGTCGTTTCCCCACATTCAATATCCCCTATCAGCTACAGCAGCTCCCAATCGAGCGCTGTGTGCGTTTTCCTGTCCAGCTGCAAGCGATTCCCATAGGTAAAAGCAGACGACCAGAAAGGAAGCGAAGCCAACCGGCTTAGCTCTGCGCAAATCGGCTTTTAATTAATGAGGCAAGTGACTTGTGTCCATCCTGTGGCGTTGCCTGGCCTTGTTGGGTGAGTTAATTAGCGGTCGCAACCTTTTTAGTCACTCCCCCAACTTAGGCGTCGCAGCCAGCGGATTTCAAGTACTGAATGTAACCCTAGACCGCTGTTAAATTGCAATTTCATTCGCCTTGTGTGATTCTCATGTAGTGTGCACTGTACACGAGACGGCCTGGCCATTTTTCATCCCATTTTCTGCACCTGGGACGACATCCTAAACGCTTTTTGAACTTCACTCTAATCGCATTACCGTTGCGAATGCCACAGCAGCACAGTTTTTCTAATCTGTTGGAAGAGGAATGCCGCTTTTCTCGAGTCGGACAAACAATTATGAAACGGTTGGATTAGATAAGTGGAGATTTGGACCAGCGGTTATCTGCAAAAACTTTTTTAAGATCAGGTTTAAGAGCAGAAGTATGTAGCTTAATCGAACGATATGGCCCGCACTTTGTCATCTTTAAATAAGTACGGTCCATTGATGCCATCGGCCCAAAGTCCACACCAAACAGTGCACCTTTCGGGATGCATTGACAGTTCTTGCAATGCTTCTGGCTGCTCTTCACACCAAATAGGGCAACTTTGTTTGTTCACTTATCCATGCAATGAGCTTCGTCGCTGAACACAATTTACCTATAAAAAAGTGGCATAAATTATAGATCAATCTGAACATGGTTGACAGGAACATGTGACGTGAAAACAGCTGTGCTGTGCAGTGTTGCCTGAATAAAAGTTTCTACGCTCTCAGAGACTATAAGAGATAGAGCCAAAAATAGAAAATTTTATGTGTCCTTTTACAGAGTAGTTTTTGTCCGATGCTGCTCATCTTAGCACTTAACTTTCGTATGGGGAAAAGTCTTTCAATTTTCCAATTTGAAGTCGGTAACTCTTAAACTGCTGACATTTTTCTGGTTAACTTACTGGATTCTTGTGCAGGTCCTAACCAAACCTCCTTGCTCCTTTGCCTGATGGTTCCAGCCGGTGGCATTTTGTCTTGCTAATCAAAACTTTGCCTCATGCCACAAGATTTCGGCACGGTTCTACCTAAACTGGGTTTGAAAAGCCACGACGGAAAAAAGGGCGGAGAAGCCACACAGCAGGCGCCAAGGAATACTTCAATAATAAACCAAGCCACATGGCTTCTGCGGAAAAGTGCGAAACATAATCGAAATTGCGTCTTAAAAAGATTTCAGTCTGTTGCCGTTTTGTTGTCCATGCAAAAAGGGAAACTGTTTAAACATTGATAAGCCGCTGCCAGATGCAAGCGGATGGGATGCTGCCCGACGGGTGGAGTGGGGTTCGGGGTACTTGGTCAAAGTTTTATTTCACTTTTTATGTTCGTACATTAATTTAATGTTGTCAAATATTTCGCCTGCCTCGCTGCAAACAGTTGGCCGAAAGTCCTTAAAGTTGGACCCAAACGACGGGTAGGGGGTGGGGGAAGTTTTAACTGGCTACCAAAGTCATACAAAGGATGTGCTGATTCCCTACATTTTTGGCCATTTGTCACTTAAGAAGTTCTATGATGGAATGGCCTTATTTTGACATAATCTGCGTCTCGTTAAATTCTCAAGGCTGCATAAACAGGAGCATTAAAAGCTTTAAATAATAAAACTTCTGGAATAACAAAACAACCGACTGACGACAGAGAGGATGAGGAATTAGCCCAGCCTTCCTTGAACACTCAAGACCCAAATACCCAAATCTTTCTAGTGATGACTGTAATAAGTCCTCCCATTCTACTTCATCTTCTCCTTTCTACCATTTCAACCACCAGTACTCAGCTCATCTGAAAGCATTGTCGGACAGGTAATGAGTGGCTTGTACCTTTTTCATCAGCATCTGGGCTGAGCTGGCAAGAAGAGTCCACATCAACAAGGAACTTGTTGCGAAGTCAGCTGTGTGACATGAAAGGGACGGTGGTAACTGGGAGCCAACTGAACGGTAGCCATTTGTAGTTGAGCCAGCCTGACAGCAATCAATTGAACTTAAGACACCTCCTGTCTTACTATGGATAGGTGGTAATCCAAATGGATATCATATCAGCGGATGCGAACTAAAGACGCCCGGCTTGGGTCACGCCTCTGACAGGAGCATATGATGTCAATAACTGATTCAGCGAGCAACTGTTGGTGTGCTGATGGACAGCTTTAGCAGGCCCAAAGGCGTTCCAGTTGGCGTCATCATTTATGGCAAATGGTTCAAACAACTTTGTTTTCAAAAAAAAGGGTGGTGCTTATTGAAGAAAAAACCTAAAGCAGGCAACTTGGACATCCTTCATTCATTCTGAGTGAATTCTAATGCTTCTTTTTCGTTTCGGTTTCCTTTTCCTTGGGTTAAGCCAACTCAATTTCTAATCATTTGGCAGCTTTGGACTGTTTAGATTGGGGATAGTTAGCAGGCGCTAAAGGGGGGGCAAGCCCTCCGGAACCAACTGAAGGCCAGACAGTTTTTAAATAGATTGAATCCGGAAAGGCTGAAGCCGAACCCAAAGTGCTTAAATTGATCGGACTGTAACTGTTTCCTACAATCTTGACAAACTATTTGGTGTTTCCAAAAAGGCAACATACCTTAGGACTTTGCTGAACAAAATTTTAGAAACTGACAGCAGCAGCTCACGGAATCAGCAGCAGAAGTGCTTTACTTGCACTGGAACTCAGAAGGTTTCGAACTCTAGTTTTTTCCGCATAATTTGCATGAGTGAAGCACTCACACACCAAAGATGGATCACCCATGACCATGGCTAAGGGTAAGGGGTATCTCCACGCTAAGAAATTTCCACACGAATTCGTTTGCATGCTGGGCGTTTCACAATGCGCTTCTCACTCATGATACACGAGGAAATCAACATCATCATCATCATCAGCATGCACCACTTGGAATTATAAATAAATGACCACTGAGGGTATTTGAGTTATGTCCTGTGGACTCGCCATGGCTCATTTGACACGACAACTGCATGAACTGCTGTACTTAAACCATAATGTTCGCTGTTTGCACAAAACGCAAATTCCCATTCCACGGGACACCGAAACAAAAAGATTCATACATATGCAATTGGAATGGATAGATATTTATTTATTTATATGTTTTCTTGATATTTAAATAACCAGCTCCGTTGGTTGAGCATTAAGGATCCATTCAACATTGACATTCAATGTATTTCAATATATGTTTTTTCTCTCTGTGTACGCGGACATGCGATGTGGGTACAGGGATTGGCCGCAAATGTAATTGCTAAGCGACTATCGAGCAGCATTATTAATATGGAGTGCCGAAAGCATAAAAAAGGATAGTCATTGATGATCCATTAGGTGATTTTCGTATCCATTTGATATTAAAATATCAATAGATTTCGTGCAAAGTTTGGTCGCAATAGCTTTGTAATTGATGGAGGAGATAGCATAGAAATAGACGGACAGACAAAGCGAAAACAACTCAGCTCTTCTTGCTGATCGAGAATATATATGCTTTATGTGGTAGAAAATGCTTCCTTCTATACGTTACAAACATATGAACAATGTCAATATACCCTCTGCAAGGTTATACCAAGACTTCAATGTGCAACAGAGTTTTAACCGACCCGACCACGACTTCATCAACGCCCAGATGGGCCCACTTGGCGGCTGCGTAATTTGATTACATTTGTTTTATTTTTGATAAGTTAATTATATTACTTAATCACTTTTTTCGATTTTTGACTAGTCCCATGCTGTGCTTCATCTATCCTAAAAGACGGAGATCGCGCAAAATCGAGCGAAAAGGGTTCACAAAAACTTAAAGTCCACCCTTTCAAGAACACTTTAAGACAAATACATTTTGGATGGAGTTTCAAGTCCACAGGGGGAAGGTGTTTTGAGTAGGTTTTCTCAGATTACATATCATATAACAAACTAATGTTAAGCGTTTAACAAGTTTAACCCAATTGTTTAATATTCTTAAGATAATGCACCGATATTTACTGCATTTTGCATATTTCACGCAATTTATTTGGTCAAACAGCCGAGCAAAGTTTGTATATTGGAGGTCTGTTAAATGTCCACGCCTGCACTAGGATAGCTTTTATTTTCGGAATTGTTATATTTGAAGTATCCTCTTTTAAAATAGATTGCTGATATCATGAAAAATACGATTTTTTGTCAAATATTTGGTCCGCCAGCCCAGTGTGCAGTGGCCGGGTGTGGTGCAGCGGGTAGTGTGTGGGCCTGCTGTGCCAGAGGTCGTGGTTTGCTCCCAACTTGGGACATTTTATAACAAAAAGTTTATTCTTTAAACGCTTACTCACCCGGTCACCTTTACAAGCTATTGGCGAAAACTATAGGATCTTAAGCGACTTGAATGTTGAAAACCACGAAATGGTTAATGAATTATTGTAAGATTGGCTTACATTAGTTGACTTTGATTGTGCCCCTATGAAAATTTGACAAAGCCGAGTATTTTGAAGTACTTTCAACTTTTCATCCCTGTGGAACTGCCCATATCTAAGATTTATGACTCTTATTTTGCCTTAAATATTTAAATCTATTTCCAAAAGACTTTAAAAATTGCTTTTACAGCCACCGAAATCAAAGCCAGGCCATTATCGCGCCTAGCTGCCATTCCCCCCACCTCCCCTACTGATATCTTACGTGGCTAATTAAATTTGTCAACGACTTGGGCCTCAGATCCGCTCGCTCGCTCGCTCGCTCGCCCGGCATTCCGCGAATGACACGGGGAAATGCGCTTGGGCCGCGGCGCACCTTCTTGGCTGGCACTTGGCACGTGATGACAATCGCAAGTTCATTCATCAGCCTGGCGCAAATGAGATTCATTCGCTCACATATTGTGTGCCTCGGAGTTTTCCATCACCGTAGAAATCGACACACAGCCAGCACCGAAAATATGCCGCAGTCATCAATCAAAATTAAAATCAAAACACGCATCGATGATACTTGTAAACGGCCACGCTTGTTGGTCTCCATGTGTGGTTGCCAGAGTTGCCCGCCGCCCCACCCCACCCCGGGTGATTGATTCACCTTTCTGGCATTTTCTGATGAGCTGTCATTTTTCCTGTTGACAAGGAGTCACCAGTTAAGCCACCCACCTCATTTCGGCGGCGGATTGGCTGGAGGTCGTAAATTGCACACTTTTTCAATTTTCCAGCCTAGCTGGATGGGTTCATGGAAGGCGCAAGCCTAATGGCCACAAATCACAACGCATAATTTAGCTCTTGGTTTGCTGTTTTGTTGTTTTCGTATTGCTTGCTCGTTCTTGTGATTTATTTGGACAACATGTCGCACACGTTGCAATTTAATGGCCAAAATATGATGGAAAAATGCAAATGACTGCAAAAATACACGTGTCTGAAAGGCAAAGAGGATAACAGAGCATTTGAATCAAGCAGGAGAGATCGGTCAGGCGCGATTGAAATAAACCCTGCCATCGATAATCCACCCTCGCATATCCCAGGGGACTAATTATTATCTTGGTATTAAGAAATGTATTTGCCCCAAGGGGGGGACTTGCCATTTCATAGCTGGTAATTGTTCTGGATTAACCCTTCTTTATTAGTTTTCGGCCTACTTAGTTTTTCCAGTAGTTCGAGGGGCCTTCCTCTCTTTTTCACATATAACAATCAAGGATAAACAATAGTTAAAGGAGTTTCCTACGACTTGCGACGCTTTTTGCCCTTGGATTGGCGCGAAGGGTCCCCTAATTCCTGCATGGGTAAGGGTAGACCGTGAGCGCCTTGCGAGTCGTTGCTGGCACTGAAGTTTATAGTGGATCCAACTACACTGCTGGAAGGACCCGCATCATTGGAATACCTCCTCAGCTGGCTTACTGTTCTGTCGACAGTGCCGCCGTAGAGAGTGCCCCGGGTACGTTTGGAGCGCTTGGTGTCTGGACATTTGCGGTTTGCCTGTCGCTTGGAAACTTTGCCCGAGTGTAAACTTGTCTTCGACTTCGTGTTAGCTGTGGAAACTCCTCCCATCTTGACCTTTTTTGCGGGCCTTTCAACACGCTCGGGGCTTGGTGATTTGCGGCGCTTCCTTGAAGCCCTAGAGCTTTGGGGAACGCCAGCTTCTTCCAAGGCGTCTATCGATTTAGTAGCTCTCATCATCTTCCGACGCTTTGGTGAAGGGCTCAAGCTTGTTGAGGAAACTACAGTTTTTTTGGTGCTTCGAGAAGCTCGAAGCATTCTTCTGGGAGGCCCAGCAGAACCTGCTGGAAGGCTCCTGTCACATGCAGTTGCGTCTGCCATTCGGCAGCGCTTCGACTGGCGGGTGGCGCTTCTGGAATCACAAGGACTTCGAGGTCGCTTAGTGCCAGTTGTGGACCCAGTTAAGCCATTGGAACTGGCAGAAACGCTTGATGTTCGGCGAATCTTTGCCGCTCTTTTAGAAGAAGATTCCTTTTGGCTTTCGGGAGCACAAGGCGACCTGCGTCGCTTGACAGAAGACTTCGATTGGCCAATCAACTTTGAGCGGCTAGGGTCGGGCTGGTTGATCGTGTGGTTAGAATGAATAGGGCCACCAGATACTTTCACAGCTCTAATCGATTTGGTAGCTCTTATTTTGGGACGGTTTGCAGGTGATTCCAATATTGTGGTAGATTTCGTAGATTTTGTGGAAGGACTAGGGCCGCCAGATGCTTTCATGGCTTTAATCGATTTGGTGGCTCTCAACTTCTTGCGATGGTTTGCAGGTGGTTCCAATCCTGTGGTAGATTTCGTAGATTTCATAAGGCTTCGATTAGCTTGTAGTTGGAGGACACTGTCGCGGGGTAGGTTACCAGGACCGCCGTTTCGAGTGTCCAAAACGCCCAACATACGACGACGTTTCGATTGGCGGTTGGAGCTCCTGGAAGCGCCCAGTCTGGAACCATCTCTTATGCCACTGGATCGACGGCTGTTACTATTGCGTCGACTGACTACACGGGGACTGCCACTTTTCCGCTTTCTGGTCGCGCCTGCGCCACCTCCAGATCTCAAGCCTCGGGCTCTCGGCAAACCCAATTCGATAGCCGCCGCCTGCCGACTTTCTATCCACTGTCCCAATCGCATCGATGTCCCTGCATTCTGTACTGTGCCCATAGTCACCTCATCTGCCCAACCATCACCCTCCGGCCCTGTGTTTGGTCCCACATTCAAGGGTTGATATTCGAGCATGTGAGCCTCTCGATCTTGCCGCTGTTCCTCAGACTCGGTCAGAATGAAAACATTTTCCTTTTGCTCCACACAATCACGATCCATGCTCTGTTCCAGGGCCGCTTCCACCGTGGGCAGCACCTGAATGGCTGGCAGACCCGTCTGGGCCATCAAATAGTCGCGTATATCGGACAGGCTGCCCGCTCCACCCAAATTGGCAATGGTGGTCAGCACCATGTGCTCGTTGCTGAGCGTCGACTTCAAGTCCATTCTTAACAATTTCGTGAAAAACAAAAGATGCAAAATGTGCAAAGGGAAATTTTTACAAAACTACAAATAAATTTCAAGTTATTATTTTAAATTTTCGTATTGACTGTTTCGGGGCTGAGCGACGAATGAAAATGTTGTGTGGGGCTACAATGAGACTAGCAATGACTATTGAACTGAAGTATCAGCAATGGATAACTTGATAACTGAAAAATTCGAAAACTAAATCTAATTTCAAATCATTTGTTTTGGGGCTACACTGATCCGCTGATAAAAATGATGACAAAAGGCCACACTTCATTGTGGTTGGCTTGGGTCACTTCAGGTTGCCTGATGAATGTGGCTACAGTTCAGCTCGTTGACTGAACCCTTCGATCAAAAGTCATCAGGATGTTCTGTGATTGGTGCAATGCCTTTACAAATATTGGCAGAGAAGGTAAAGAAGGTGAATACTCAGTACCAGCAAAAGTGTATGCACTTTATGAATTTGTTTAGTACAATTATAGCTGTAAGCAGCTCTGCCGCAGTGAACTTTCTTTTGAACATAACTCGACTTGTCTGATTTTTATTATTCCTTTGGCAAATTTTAGTACAGTACCGAGTATGACTAGAAGGAACGAAACTTCTATCTATAAAACTGTGGGAGATAGGAGGTTTTTTTGAAAATTTTGGGGGCGGGGCTAAAATTGAAAATAAGCTTCATCTGCCTGCTAGTAAAAGAAGGATTTGTTCCACACAAGTCATGCCTTTATCTCTTACCATACTGGCCTGGTTATATCGACTGTTGATGCTGATCAAGAATATATATACTCTTATAAGTGGTTTCCGATTTCACAACTTCACATAAACTAACAAATTTGAAGAGTAAACTCTAAGTTTATATATCCCTTGGTCCACATTGGTCAAAGTCTTCAATTAAAAGAGTGCTGCATATTTGTCAGCCTCTGCCGGGTCGGATGACTATGGCTTATATAGCTGGCTGGCCTAACTTCTTTCTATGACTATTCCACCTCGATTTTTCGATTTTCCCATGCAGATTTTTGTTATCAAAGCTGAATTGGATTTCACTGTGGCCAGTCAATGAACACGGCTCATTCATAAACATTTCCATGCGCCACGATGGCTAACAAGGCGAATGCGTAACGCCAATTTAAAGGGCCCACCGCAAACAAAGGCCCGTCCGAGTGCGGCAGGAGTGTTTGTGGGTAAAACAAAAACGTGCCCCGGCTGTCAAGTGGGCAAAACATCAAGCCCCAGTCATCTAATGTTGAGGGCCTTCAAATGATTCCTCTGATTGTGATGCGAGTGCACAAATATTAATCACACGCACGCACACACTCAGCCACACAAAGGATAACAGGGACTGGGCCAGCGTTTACCTTACTATTTGCACTAAAAACAAAAACAAAAGAGTACACAAAAAAAAGGCATAGCAAATGGCTGCCCCATGTAGCATGCATTAATTTATTATGGGAATCTCAACAGCCTGTCGGATGAGCGATGGAAAGAGTGCGAGTGGGGGGGAGTGGGGCCAGAGGGAGCTGTTGCTCTATTTTTAGCGGCTAGACGCAACACTTGCACTAGTTTTCGCCCACTTGATGTAATGTGGGTGGAGCGGAGGAGTGTGGGACGGATGATAAAAGTTTTCAAAGTTTTAATTGGCAAGAGTTTTGCGAGTTCGAATGTTTCTTTATGCATAATTTGAATATAAAGGAAATGTTCTTCTGTGTTGGAGCATTCAAGTTGAAAGTCAGTTGGTAAAAGAAAATCGGTGGAGGAAAGTTACACCCACAAGATTGCAGCTGAAAGCTGAGCATCATTGCCATGAGGAGTCATTCGCACCATTCCCAAAAAAAAGGTGACTTAAGCCACTCTACAAAAACTGGAGGGGCATCACGCTCCTCAAGGCTACACTCGCAAAAATTTATATGCTAGTTTCTAGAAGTTTGCCCTAAAATAATTTGTTTTTTTTTCTTGATCGAATGAAAATAACTCGTTTTTTCCAAGTAATTGAGTTCCTCAATTTAAAGACAAACCATTCTCTAAACTAAAGCTAAAACTTACCTAGAAGACAAATGAATCGGTATTTCATTTAGACATTTTACAGGTTTTGTTTCGTGCATAGCCTAGAAAGTCGTCACTTCAACGCAGATGACTATCCACCTCACGCGTGTCAGTGCAACAAAAGTATAGCACATAATTCAGCTTAGCATTTAGAGAGCAAGAAGCCTGGCAAAATTTGAATACCCTGTACTGAATTCATGGCATCTTTTAAATAGATTTCAGTGCTGAACTCATGGGTGAGTTTCATGGGAAGTAGTGAATCATGTCCGAGCTCAGTTATTCCTACTGCTCAGGTCTGAATTCAGCTCCGAAAAATTTTGTACCAACATTGCAGGGCTACTCATTATATATGTAGATAATCAGAAACTTAGTCTAAAACTTGTTCAAACCGATTGAAAACATTTGCTCTGATTGGCACACTCAAAAGAACAGCGATTCGACTCTAGTCTCTGGTTGGGTAAACCGTTAAGCAACAATTGCTAAATTGCCTACCAATATTGACTTTTGGTCTAAATTATTTCGCATTAACTTGATTATTTTTGGCCTTTGGCCATCGGCTTGCCATCTTAATCGCATTTAATTAACTTGCCTAAGTGGGCCGCTGGCCGCCATGCAAGGAGATTTCCCGCAAACCAAGAGAAGCAATAACAAATTGTGTTACACGAAAAGGTCGACAAAAGTCAAATAAAAAATCCCCTAAGAATTCCAAAAAGGGTTTTTGCGCCTAAGTCAATAAACGCAAATAGTTGTAGACGACTTCGGCTGAGATGGCGTGTGCTTGGGATCAGTCGATCTGATAGTGACCCCATGGCCGGTTTGTTGATTTGGGACAATGGGATCTCAAACTGAATAGCACAAAGGTAGAGGAAAGGTTATCAGCTGCTTCAAAGAAGCTTACATACCCTTCCCAGTCTATAAATAAATATCTTAATATGCAAGAATCTCGTGTCACACTGTTTGACAAGAAACTGCTTAGATTTTTATGAATTATCTTCATGTGCATTTATGTTTAATAGGTTGTAAGGTATATTTCCTTTCAATTAGGGTGTTCTTCTGCTGAAAACATTGGTTAACTTTAAGATTGTGTTTTCTTTTCATATTGCATTAAGAATAGCTACATTTTCACTTAAACAAGACCGCTGTCTCATTTTTTAATCGCAATAAAAAAGGCGTAGCGCCATCTGACACAAAACTATATATACAATTTCGTACTGCTTGCAGAGATTTATCATCTTAAGAGATTGGTAAAATCCATCGGCTCTGCACTGAATCATAGCTAAATCAGCCCTGCAATGGCAGGGTATCCCCCATATGAGTTTCAGCCATGAATTGAACACAGACATATTCCACTACATCATGACCTTAGCGGGTTTCAGGCATGATTTCAGTATGGAACTTACGGGTATGGGAAGTACTGAAACCATGCATGAAATCAGTCATGAATTTAGTTCTTCTGACTGCTCAGGTCTGAACTCAGCCTGGATAAACTAAGCGCTGAAGCAATTTGGTTTGGCAAAATAGTATAGCTGAGAGAACAGACATTCAAGACCGACATGATACCACTCTGTTATTCCTTTTAAGTGACTTTACACAATCAAGTTCCGCTCCGCGTTGATACATTCTCCAGCCAATTGTTAGATATTGGTGATGGAAAAGTACGTGTCCATGGAAATACAAGATGCATAAAAATAAGTTGATGTCCAAGATGCTCTCGTTGATAGCGTATGTTCTGATGCACAGAAAGATACATTTTGACTCCAAAAAAGGGAACGGCGATGACCTGAACTTCTAGATACAGCAGTCGTTGCCAGGCGACTTGGAAACATACAAATCGATCGATACAATTTTGCGATGCTAACAAAGCTGTACCTTTTTCCACTCACGGGACTTGCTGTGCATTTTTAAGTGAAAGTTGATACTCCGGATATTTGTACCCGGGACTTAGGTCCACCACGGCCACCATTATGAAAAACATAATCAAAGCCATCATAATGAATGGCAATTCCGAGTCAAAGGTCTGTTACGAATTACTCTGATTTCCACAGACGTAGCATTTGAACGCGTTCAATTTCTCATTAGATCGGCATTCGCCATGACAATCAATAAGTTGCATTGTCAAACGATGTCCGTGTCTGTGGCTTGGGCCTTAGACAGAGCACGGTTCAACCAGTTGCGCCATCGCACACGTTGGCTGCCATGGCCGACACGGCTTAGATAATACCTATATTGAGTTGATCTACCGTCTGAATAGAGAATGCACCGATATTTTGCATAAACGAGACCGCTTGTAGTTCTTAACTTGAAATGCCGTGCTTTTGGGAGTATCAAAATGGGCAACTAAAACTCCGTTTTTGGTTGGGTCCAAAATAAATTTGAGTTAATTTTAATACAAACTGAGAATCGGAAAACCACAAATGTTTGTCTAAGTTTTGACCAAGCGAATTTTTCCCAAGACAAGTGTCAATAACCGGCCAGTTAAAAGACAAAACCATTAAAAACTAAAAAGTTTTTCTCACTGAAACTACTTTTCGACCGTTCATTTCCGATTCTAAGGCCAAATACAAAACGAATCCATGGACGAGATTGGCCAATCCAACTCAATGAATGAACACAAACACCAGCAAAAGTTAGTCCAAAAAAAAAGAAAAAGAAAAGCGAAATGAGTTAATGACATGCAAAGTGCTTATGACACTCATAACATTTCAGTTTATCCCAATTTTGTAAACTTTGTCCCAGTTGGATGACGGCACAGTGAAGCACAGCCAAAGGCTTCGAGCTAAGACTGTTAATTCATTCACAAACAACACAGTTTAAAAGTCCACGGCTCCACAGTGCCGAGTCCTGACGTTTACCGTAATTATATGACTACAGCCGTTTCCCCATCCGTGTCCGCTCAAGAGTCTTTTGACTCCCACAGAGTGCACTCCGACCGCTGTTAAGTAGATAAGGAATTCGCACTCGTCCTGCCCAGCGGCCGGCTCGGCTTACCTTGAGAAACGGTAGAAAAAAGCGGCCAGCGGGGACAGCGGGGCACTTGTGCTGCTTGCTTAGATTGTTTACATTGGGGAGCTGCCCAAAAACCTCTTTAAGCATTTTAGGAGGCAACTTGTGTCTAATTACTGTCTGCCCTGCCATGGAACTTGAACTCGGACTTCTTTTTTACATTCTACACCGACGCTCCATTTGCCTTACACTTGTCATAGAGCAGTCCTACTTGGGCCACTTGCGTAACCACAGCAGTAGTCACCCATCAACGTTCCTAAACCCTTTCGATGTAATCAACGTTTCGCTTCTTCCCACGCTCCCACGCTACCCACGGCCACCAGGTGGACGAGCAGTTGGCTCTAATGGCGCTTAATTCAGCTATTCAATCGCCATAGCCATCTCATTATATATTCATGCTCGGCGTGAATACCAGATCCCCAGTGGGATGATGCCGTTAAACGATAACAAAACTTAATTTTCGGGAAAACATGAATTGCATTAACATGGCGGAAACACACAACGGCCGGGAAACGGCAATAACAAATGCAAATGCAATAATTAAAATTAATTAATGCATAAAGTAAATAAAGAAATGAAGAGACCCCGGCCCAGACCCAAGCCCCGTACACAGTCCCTGGGCCTCCGAACCGATTCGGGCGACTTTAATTAATGCCGTGGCATTATTTATATGCCCAGCCAGAAGTTTGCCATTGCCGCTGCGCCCAAAAGTTAAATTGAATTAATCAATTAAAGAAAGCCGAAAAGGAAACAGAATAGCAGAACTCAAAAATGTAAGGCCTCCAGTTGGGAGGAAGCCGAAACAGGACACACCCTGCACATCGAAGATCCAACTCACTTGTACTCAGGTCAATGTCAAATATTTATTTAATCCAAAATTGATTCATCTCAAATATGGCCAATCTAAGTTACTCCAGGAAAATCAAGAAACATGTAAGAAAGTCGGCGGAGACCGACTGTAATATGCTCTATGCGAAAGGTGTGACAGAAAGCGGAGAGCTTTGCAAGTGTTGCTAATAACTCGACCATTGTTCCTGCCTGCAAAATATACAAGTCCTACCCCTGCAACTCAATGTGTGTGTGCTCTCTGTTTGTATCTTAAACTCAGGGTATACAAATTCAAATGGAGAAACAAATTTCTTGCACAAGAAATACAAAATAAATTCAGTTGCCGTCCCCCGCCCCCCACCCCCTGAGTTTAGTTATGAGGCCAGTGCCCCAAGTCAGGAACTTGATGTGGCCACAAAAGCCAGGGGGCCAGGCCTAAAATTTCTGTTTTTCTTTCACAGCCGTGTTTGGGGTATTCTTGAGTTGTCGCTTGATTTATAAACCTCGGAGCGGAGTGCGAAAGGTGCCGGCTCGCAAACAAGCAACAGCAAAACGCCCTTTAAGTAATGAGCAAAAGGTGTAAACAAATGAAAGCCACTGCCAAACAATGGCGCCTGCCGGAGCGCTAATTAAGTTGACAAATGTGGCCAACGCCAGACGTTGATTATGATAATGTGCTCGATGGGGAACGCCCGGGGGGAGGGGAGGGGAGGGGCGCCGAGTGAGTGAAAATCTGTTGGCTCCCCAGCGGCAAATGCAAATTTTTCTGCTGATTGTCAAACATGGCCAGAATTAAGCATTTTATTGTGCCGCAAAGTATGCCATGGGAAAGTTCAATTGTGGAGAAAAATGGAATATTTAATGCCGAAAATTGCAAAAGTCGCAACCAGAAAATTGTTCTACATCCAGGTGAAAATTGCAAACAAAACTTTCAATACAAGTTTCATATTCTCTGTGCGGACTTTAGTGCAGCAAACATAATTTACATAACTTGAAATTGGGTAAATATTGCATGTGCAGACTTCTAGCTACGAATTATGCATGACGCTGCATCAGAGTGTAGCAAAAACATTACATAACTGTGGAGCTAAGCCGAGAAATGTGCAAAGGTTGTGCCGGAGAGATGGTGACCAAACAACAAACAGTCGGATGGCGAAAGAAAGCTGGGAGACTAAAAATTGTTTGGTTTGGAGATTTCGCTTGCTTACATTTCGTACATTGCAGATTGTGCACAACTTGAAGGAACGCTTCGGTCTCAGAATCCCACTCAGAATCCTATGAACACTTAGAAAACAAAAAGCGGGTGCCAAACCAGTTGAAGAAAACCAATCGATACTTAAATATGGCAAGGAACATTCTCAAAGCGAAAAACGTTAATAATAACTGAAATAAGAACAAACGTTCTTGAATTTAACCTACCGTAAGATACAAAATAGAGGAAAGTTAAACGTGTTTTTAACTAATTTAAAGGACATTTCCACTGAAAACAAACAAGATTTTCTCACTTAGACTACTTTTTTGACTCTACTTTTGTATGACAGCTATACTAAAAAGATGCTCGATTTCGAATAAACTTGGTGAAATCATGGGAAAGCATAGCAAACTAAGAAATACAAAGTTTGGAGGCGTTTTCTTCGCAAACAAAAAAGTTTTTCTCATTAAAACTACTTTTTCGACCGATCATTCCTATGGCAGCTATGTCCTATAGTCAACCGATTTTGACAAAACTTTGAAGAATTGTGTGAAAGCTTATAAAATAAATAAATGCCAACTTTAAAGAGGTTAACATAAAAAACAAAAAGTTTTTCTTACTAAGACTACTTTTCTAACCTTACTTTAGTATGACAGCTATACTATATAGATGTCCGATTTCGACCAAACTTGACACAATCATGGAAAAGCATAGAAAACTAGTAAATACGTAGATTGAAGGCGTTTGCATTGAAAACAAAAACGCTTTTCTTACTAGAGCTATATGTTATAGTCATCCAATCCGGCCGGTTCTGACAAATGTGCAGCGTATTTGTACCAGAAGAGTTCGTGCAATGTTTGGTCACAATAGCCTTAAAGCTAATGGAGGAGATAGCATAGCAACAGACGGACAAAGCAAAATCAACTCAGATTGTCATGCTGATCAAGAATATATATACTTCTTTCTTCTATGCGTTACAAACATCTGGACAATTTCAATGTACCCTCTGCAAGGGTATACAAATGAAAGAAGTCAGTTATAAGTTGAAGTACAAAGTATGTTAGATTGAGTACAAAAAGAGATGTAATGGTAGCTCTAAAAAGCGTGAGTCTGTTCTTGAAATTCCCAACTGATTCTAACACTTTTGTTATGGAGTGATTCTAACTTGTTCCCTTTTTCAGAACTTAATTATTTATATCTCTACAAAATGTATACCTAAATCGTAAATGCGCTATAATGTGGCTGTCGGTTAGATCAACACTCTAAGTCAGTCTCAGGAACTAGAGGCTTAAGTTTCGAGGCGCTTGGCAATGCAAGATCGATTTATGGGCCTGTCCCGGTTATCACTTTCAACACAGTTGTATAAAATTAAAGGCGAAAGTCGGCTAAGCCTTTTGCTATCAGATGTCCTTGATTGCTAGCCAGTAAATGCTTTATGTACCAAAACCTGCCACTAAGATTGAGTTTTGTACTCGAGTTACAAACCAAAAAGCCCCTAAAATTCTTCTCAAAGTTTATCCTTCGGACTTGGAGTTAATAGGTGTGGGCAAGTAAATGTTCGGCTTGGCTCGTTGGCCTTTGCAAGACAAATATTTATTTTTTGCTCCAAATCAGATCGTCCTCCTTGCCAGCCTTCCCGTATAGAAATTAGTTTCTTTGCAAACGTTGTTGGAGTTTCGTGCCCACCGCTGTGGTAAGCTGAGCTAACCAGATTCCAAATTCGTATTTGGCTTTGGGCCATTGAAAATAGTTTTACATATTAATGGCCAAATCTGCCTTGGAACATTCCAACCAATCGCTGCTCGTTCTGCTGGTGCAACTGCCTTTGCATAAAGTCAAAGTTTCTCCTTCATTCCCTCTGACATTTCCTGTCATGCGGACCATCAGGCAGCAAATGTTCCTGCAACATCTCCACTCCACCTTGGCCACATGCCCGCCCGCCCGGCGCAACAAGTCTGGCTGGCAACATTTGGGTGTGGTGAGTTTCGTGGCTTAAACATGCTGCGGTCGTGACTTAGGCACGACCTTGCGTAGCCGGCGCCCGGTCGGGCCGCAAAAGAAGCGCCAACTGTGTGTCAGTGCTCGACGAAAGGTTACGAGGCGCGGCACACGGCGCGGAAGGTTACAGCTGAGAACATTGCTTTTTTTTCGAGTGTGTGACAAGTGCGAGTGCGGTTCGAGATCGGCAGATACGGAGACAACAGCCTCACCATTGGCACCTACTCGCAATATCCTAGCCAGCTGCTGTCCGCGCTGGGTCCGCTGGCCACGCAGGCGGCCGTGCAGCTCAACGCCAGCTACGCGGCAGAGGAGCTGTACGGTGGCGGCGGAACCGTAGCGGGGGCGGATGGCGAAATGGGCGATCTGTACGTCTATGGCGAGCTGCAGGTGGAAACGACCGTTGAGCCTCCGACAACTTCGGCTCCCACCAGCCGCAGTGTGGCCAGAGTGAGCGCTGATGTGCCCATTTGGGTGATTCCCTGCTACTCCATTATCCTGCTCTGCGCCGTGGTGGGTAATCTGCTGGTGGTGCTCACCCTGGTGCAGAATCGGCGGATGCGCACCATAACAAATGTTTTCCTGCTCAATCTGGCCATCTCGGATATACTGCTGGGTGTGCTCTGCATGCCGGTGACATTGGTGGGCGCCATCCTGCGTCACTTCATCTTCGGCGAGATCCTCTGCAAGCTCATACCCTTCGCTCAGGGTGAGTAAACGGGGCAGTTTGTGTCAACCGAAGGCCGTTTTGTTGTGTTCAGACAGTTCAGGGGATCGAAATAAAGGAAAAACAAACATTTCTGTGTAAATTAAGATGCCGTCTCTACCCAACGACTTTGATCTGGAGCGGGTGCGCCAACAGATTGTCTTGGCCAATATCCAGGAGCTGTTGCAGAAGATATCGCGTCGCTGTTTCAATACCTGTGTGGGATTGCCGGGCGTGGAGTTAAACTCGGCCGATCGCGACTGTCTGGCCAGTTGCATGGATCGATTCATGGACTCGCTGCAATTGGTGTCCCAGCAGTACTTTCGGCGACGATGTCGCCAGCAGCGCCTCAAAAGAAGCCAGAGAAACAGCCAGCAACAAAAATTTTAGTGTGAAAATTCTTGAATTTAAAGTAATCGCATCCTTTTACTGCAATTGTCTTGGGTTTCCAGAATAGATTCAGCCAGCGATGGTGGGCAACTGAAGGTAGAGGCAGCCTAGCCAGACATCCATATACCCTCTACTCAGATGCACCAAAAACCAAAATAATCTTCAATCGTATTCATTGACAATGCATTAACCAGGAATGAACCAGGGGTGCCCGCACTCTAAAGGCTTAAGGCGCATGTGTTGTTAGTTCGCGTAAAACGATTGCCGAGCGGATGGAACTCACTCATAAGGAAATTGCAGCAACAACTTCGTATGAGTCTCTCTTTATTTCCTCTTCCATGCCTCTTTCGAAATCTGCAGCGTGGATTTTGTTTTTGCCGTATGCTTTAAGCACACCGGGTTTCTCTTTCGTTTTCTTGTGGTTGTTAATATTGCTCTACTAAATTTGTTTAATATGTGTTAGTGACTGCGCTAGCATTAGGTGCGTATTGGATTGTAATAGAGGCAATCAATTTTGAGAAGACTGTGTCAGCTTTCTAAAGCATTAAAATAGTTGTAAAATAGGTAAAAACAGTTCTTCACAAGTCACATCTTGGAATGATATCTTAAAGTGATGTATACTAAATCCATTCAACAAAATGTTTGCAGCTGTGTCGAAGATATATTACTTATACAAAGCTATGGCATTTTAAGGCTTGAGGAAAATTTTCAAAAGTTAGTGCGGCTGTAACATTTGTATACCTAAACTTTCATAACGAAGCAATATTTTCGCTAACTTTATTTGTGTTACCCCGTAAGGTGTAAATTATAGTGTAACTTTATCCAACAAAAATCAAATTAACTTTTTGTCCATTTTACTGCTCCTGATCCACTGTGCAACGCCAGCAACAGTACATTAATTTCAAATTGGACATTCGTCCGCAAAAACCAACAGGTTGTCTTTGAGAAAATGCTTCTGCGGCACGCAATAGTTCTGGAGAAATGTAGCTTCAATGGACGTAATAGCCAAGAATTTCCTCGAATGAACTCTAAAAAGGAATTCAGCAAAGATCTACAGATTAGTGAGTAAAAACATGGCATGGAAAATAACAGCTGTGCAACTGATACAAATGACTGATAAAGTTAATTCGTGAAAGCCAAAAGACTGCTAAAAACATCAATGTACTCAACATATACCCTGTTTGTAAACAACAAAATTATTAGCTATTTACACTAGGAGGGCGTTTAGCGTTAATAGCTTACAATCAGCTTTTCTCACATACAAAAAAAGCTGACGGAAAGCATAACGGATTCCAAGTGTAAATCAGCTTTTATCATGATAAATGCCCTTTAAAGTATGCTATGCTTAATAATATTACTAATTCGGGAAAAAATATTGTCATTTAGTGGGCTGACTACTAACTCATTTTGAATGGCTTCAGTTAGTCCGTCCATCTTAGTGAATGCAAAGAGTGGTTTACTATATGTATGACGCAGGCATAACTGAGTCTCTGTTACATATTTAAATTGAGAATTATTGAAAATGGCATACTTTTTTTTAACTTTTACTCCTTTTGTGTATAAACGGGGTAAAAAAAACTGTTTAACTGTGAATATATAAATAAAATATGACAATTATGCGTGAACCTAGGGTGTATGCAATGGTGTCCGCTGCCACATAACGCCCACTGGCATAACGCCCGCGGTTGTTATGTCGGTCTAGGAGTGATACTACGCCCGCGTTCATTTTGTCACTTTTGATTGTGTCATAACGCCCGCTTTCAGTGCGACATAATACCCGCGGTCATTGTATCTGTGAAATCACACCTGAGTTTCAGAAAATTTACATTTAGCATTGATTGCTTGATACTTCAGTAAAAAATATTATTTAAAGTACCCTTTCATTATGTTAGCTCTTGAATCAAACTAACGTTTATTATGCTTTCTCCTTTCTGCATCTTACGAATAATGATATTCTCATTAGTTTATCATTCATGTTCGAGCAAATTAAATGAATTAAGTCTATGAGAGTGAATTTCTTGCAAGCTTGTTGCTTCCAAACTAACAACATTTGCTCAAAATTAAGGATTCGTCCCAAAATGGTTCTCGGTTTGATTGGCAAACTAACGAGAAATCTAAGCTAACTTCGTCTGTGCCAAAGTTTTTATACCCTTGCAAGTGCTCGCTTAAATATTTTCAAAAAATTCCTTTTCCCATTTTCCGACCGATCGTTCGTATGGGAGCTATATGATATGGTCATCCGATTTGGACAAAAACTTGTAGAATTATGTAAAAGCATGAGAAACAGACAAATACAAATTTACAGGATGCTACCACTAAAAACAAAAAAGTTTTTCAAGCTAAGACTGTTTTTCAGACCTATCTTTTGTATGGCAGCTATACCATATAAGTGTCCGATTTTAATTAAACTTGGTAGAATTATAAAAAACCATAGAAAACCTACGATTACAAAGTTTGGAGACGTTTCCATTGAAAGGAAAAAAGTTTTTCATACTAAGACTAGTTTTCCGACCGATTGTTCCTACGTAAGCTATGACATATAGTCATCCGATCTTGTCGGTTCCCACATATTAGTAGCGTACAGCAAAAAGAAGACTCTGTGTAAAATTTCAGCTCGATAGATTCAAAACTGTGAGACTAGTATGCTTAGAAACAGACAGACAGACGGACGGACAAAGCTCAATCGACTCAGCTCGTCATTTTGAACAAGAATATATAGTATATGGTTTATGGGGTCGGCAATGAATATTTCTAGGCGTTGCAAACTTCTGGGCAAAATTATAATACCCTTTGCAAGGGCACACCTGGCTTAACAAACTTGTCCCAAAATAACAACGTGTACATATAGCACGCACCTCTTCATTGGAAACGCGCTCGCCCCTTTTGAAGATTAGACCTCATTCTACCCGCCAAAAATACATTTGATTTCAGGTCCAAATTTATTTGTTGCTTGCAGCAATTCAAATTTGTCAACGTTTGAAATGATACGGAGAATTCGTTGACGAAATTTTGATCAGGCGCACGTGTCGTATACGCAATATTCGTGGAAATTTTGATACCGTCTCGCAAAGGTAAACAAATTTTGGATTTTGTAATATTTGTCATCCTTGGGGGTTTCCCAGAATTCTCTAGAGATGTTCGCAAATGCGATTCAATTTTAAACTCAACTAGGAGAAACGTAGATGAAAAGTGACTGTCACAATAAAGGCTACTGGTTGATACAGAAGGAAAACCGGTAGCAGTAAAAATCTTCTACAAACTATTGTCATCTAATCTAGTAGCCCAGTTCCAGTTGTAGTTCGAAATGAAGCCGGTTATACGGAAATCTCTCTCGAGATTGCTGGATTATGATATTGTATTTCAGGTAAGGGCGAGTCGTTTGTTAAGACTTTTGCAACAATCAAATTTCTTGGCTGAAGTAAACAATATTTCGAGTTATGCTCACGTTAGCCAGCAGCTTTGCTGATGCAACGCTCGTCCAGTTGAACCGGTCAGCAACTTAGACTAATTACAAACGCCCTGGAAAACAGTTTGACGATTAACATTGCTCAACCAAATTGGTACCAACTAGAAAACGCAGCCTCAATATAATTTGAAAGTCTTGACGGAAAATGAAACTCAAACACAGCAAGCAAACAGATCAACTTTTAAGTAAGAGTTCTTACGAATAAACTGGCTGGCAACTTGGCCTGAAACAAGAGTGAGAACTTCTACGAGCGACAAACCAATGCACTTAAATTAGCAGTGGACTCGCGCCAATGCCTTAAGATTCCATAGATATTTCTACAAAATTTTCTGTTTGCTGTCTGCCTCGAAATTGTAGCCTGTGGAGATTAAAAGTTACTAATTGAATGAAAACAGCAGCTTTATTTAAGCAATTCCAGTGTGGGGTCACATATCAAGAACTTCTCATCTGAATCAAAAATAAACCAAATGGCAATGGCAGATAATTGAAATTTTGAACCACAAAACACCTCGCATTGCTTTTGCCGCTTTCACTTTGACATCCTCTGGTGCTAAATATTATCCCACATCGCTCGAGACGGGTCCGAAATGACAGCGAATTCTCATTTTCGAACGAAAAACCGTTCCCAGTGGAGCAGGCGAAAAATGTGCACACCATTATGGTTGGGGCGGAATTTGAATCAGGATCAATTGCTTAACATTTCCCAGAATGACCGTGACGATGCTTCTAGCACGGTTTTTGGCAACACGGAGTGGAAAATAGACTCGGACTTGGTGCAGGTGCCCGCTGCATAACGGTTGTCCAGTTCGCAAGAGCTTGGTCCAATGCGGAGTAATTGATTTCAGTGGTCAGAAACAGCAAAAACTGCGCAGCTGGTGGAAATGTGTATGGCCAGAAGAGGCCAGAATTCCTGTTACAGCACAATTTTGGGTTTCTAAATGTTTCGCCATTTTGAAGTTTGGTTTGGTATATTTGCTTTTAGAGTTGGAATACATCAGCAGGTCTTCGCGGCCTCGAACCTGTATTGAACCATGGTAAGGTCTCGGAGATTCGAGGTTCAAGGTTTTTGGGCGAAGCTTCGCACAATATTAATCAAAATCCAGAAGGCCAAGCTAACTTTGGCCGTGTCAATGTTTTAATTCCCTTGGAAATGCTCATCGAAGATCGAGCTCAATATATTTGGGCTTAAAAACAAACCAAGTATGAATATATACAGCTAGTTGTGGGCCTAACAATTTGCCACATCTCAGTTCGATATTGATTTGAAAATTAGTTTATTATTTTGATGTGACACATCTGCCGATTCGATGAGAAATTCAAATTCAAAGTAAGGCATAAAACTCACCCGGACACGGCGAACATATTTAAAGCATTTCTACCAGCATTCGCCTGTGTAAACGTGACTGAAATGTCAATGTCTCTACAGATGAGGCAAATAAATACAAGTCTGGGCATTGCAAATAGAAACCGTCTGTCAAATTAAAGCTTACACCAAGCTGAAAACTAAATCAAATTGTGAATTTGGTTAAATATATGGCAGAAATGCAAGATTGGTAGAAGATTTGAGACATACTGGTCTCCCAGCTACCTAAAGTAGAAAGCGGAACAGCCTCTTGTGCCCCCTCTGTATTGATACTGTGACTGCTAACCAGACTCACACACACACACACACACACACACACATTTTTGGTGCACGCCTCAGGGAACAAACAATATTAACTTTAAAATCTCGGGTCGGTCATTTGATTTAACGGTTTTTTGAACAACACTCTGGTTCACTGGCTCACTGTGTCCTGCCATCAAACTATGTAAATAAAAGTGTGCGTGTGTGCACAGTTAAGCCCTTAAACCCTTACCCTTGGCTGGGCTACCATTTCCCAGTGCTCGAGCAACGCCCACCCTCCCTCTCAGACGCTTTCGGTTTGCTCGTTAGCTAAGTCGAATGGGAACCTCTCCTCTCGAGTTGTTTTCAGCTGTGTGTTTACTTTGAGTTATGATTTCTAATCATAAATAAGCGCTCATATTGTGCGGAAAACCAATGAAGGACCATTTCTGTGTAAGTGAAACAGCGACGTGCATAAATATGCAATCCTCGGAACCATCTTTATTATAAAAAATTATGTAGGCGAATGGGCTGCCAGAAGGAACGTCTACGAATGGCTGGGAGGCAAGAGATAACGTGACATTATTACAGGAAAATTGCCTGTTAAAAGCATTGCCAACCGTTAAATTGGTCTTGCGAAAGGAAATTGTGCTAGTTTTGAACATTTTTCTTTTGAGAACGCACACTGATGTGAAAATACTGAGAATGGTTTGGTTCAGAGATGAAGAATGAAAGGTTAAGGCATTTCTTGTGGGTTAAAGTTCTTTGGAAAACCTTCAACTTGGATGTCATGCATGTGAAAGACAAAACTTCTTTAGAAACCCGTTAATTGACACCAAAGCATATGAAGCCATTTGCCTAATCCTTCTCTCTTATAGTCTAGTAAACTATCAGATGGTTTAGACTTTAATGTGCAACTCTTAAAAGAACTATGCAAACTGTGGATGAAGCCACACCGAAGAGTCCTTGATTTGCGGTACTTAGGCCCAATTTCTCCATCTACGGTTAGTCAAACTGGCCGGCAGATTAGCCGAATTCTAGGGTCTCATGCTGTGTTTGGCTTAAGTGGAGCAAAAAGGTCAAGACCCCAGCTCAAGTTATGCTCAAATTTGAACCACTAAATCAGTCCCAAAGAAGTTATCGGTATTTGTATCGATAGACAAACAACTGGCTGCAAAACTGGATTTGTTGAAGTTATTAATTGCTGCAATAAAATGTTAATGAATTGACGAATTTTTCACCTCACATGGAACTCAAGGAGGCAGAGTACCTACCCTGCATCTACTCTGCAGTTCCACGTTGCAGTACTGATATTTTCAGGGCTGATTCAGACCTGAGCAGCCCTTACATTTTAGGGCTTATTCAGCTATGATTCAGGTCTGAACCGAACTATAGGGTATTGCAAGCAGAGTAAATTGGAAGCCTTTACTGAAGCCAAATTTGTGCAACGATTCAGGTTAACAAAATCAACTTGTGAAATTGGTCTTGCCACGATTAGAGATCAAGTGTGATTAATCGATTTATTGTGACTAGAATTGTTAACAGAAATCATGCATTGTTGACAGAGAGCTAACTTATGGTGTGGCTGCACTCAAAAAATATGGTCTCAATCGCCCTAAAATGAAGAAATTCGAACTGAATAAGGGTTCAAAGGCGATTTAGCATTTATTTTAGAAAAACCTTTTTCTAAAACTAAAAAACCATTTCCCATAAGCCAATTAATATTTTCTTAGTTTTAAAAACAAATTGTTTTTAGATTTAAGAACTGTAAAAATATAATCTAAGTATAGAAACTTTGAACAATTTTGAAGAATTTTCTATCAGCCACTTGATTCTAACCACACATTTTGTACACACCTCGCTGAGTGCTTCTTCACTGTGGACCTCTTCCGGGGCAATTGCATTCGCTGATTTCCAAAGTGCCGAATGATTGCGGAACATTTCAATGATATGCCGAAACCGACTCGTTTGGCATTGTTATTTGTTGGCCTTTGCCCCCAGTTTTTAATAAGAGTTAACCAACCGAAAACGCGAGTTAAACACAAGGCACACAGCGCAGTTACCCGCATACACACGTGCCTGCCCACGCCGAGTTCCTTTCAGTGCATGCTGAAACATTTTCCTGATTCGCTTTTCCTCCGCCCCATCATCACCGTCATCACCATTCCACTGGTCTTGGCCAAAAGTGGGTGAGTGAGCAGCCGCCACTTTGTTGGTTTTTTTTTTGCGTGGCATTTGCACCGCTTTGGGGCTTACCTGGGCTCCCTGTTTGCCTGCCTGAATGCTCCATCGCCATACGAGGGCGAATCAGTAAGTTCATAAGCCATAAGCGTGTACTCCAAAGAAGGTAACTGCTGTACAGGAAATCATTTTCATGAACCTTAAGGAAAAGCAAAGGCAATCAACTCAGATCAGCATGTTAACTAACATTCTTAATCGTATGGGTTGAAAAGATATCCGGCCACTTCTATGCACGCGAACTTTTCGTTTCACCCTCGTGCATACATACATATGTGAACCAAAACAGCCGTCTTGTACTCGTGCTTGAGCATCTACACACTTAGTTAAGTGCGTCTAATCAAATGAATGCCAAAAGTTAGTTAACTTAACTTGCCAAAGTTGCTAAGTCGATGAAAATTCTTGGCAAATGAATCTCTTGACTTTGTATAATAAGTGGTTCATTTACAATGGCATAATGCAAATAAATAAACACACTCAAATGGACTTGTACTAAATGTGGAAACGATGTTAGAGATGTTTGAATTAAGTTGGATTAGACAAATATAAAGAGCTCAATTTTCCTAATACAGCTGACAAGGGTATATGGGTTAAAGTTACCAAAACTTTGTTGTAAAGTCAGATTTTTCATGGTTTTATAACTTAGAATCACCTGGACAAGGCGTTAACAAGGCGTCATTCTAAGCGCTCTTCACCCGCATTTAAATCTCAAAGCTTGAAATCCACTTTAGGGATAATATTTATTCAATAAATTTAGAGTTGTACATACATGATTGAATGAAGAGCTAAGGCGGACCCAAACTAACAGTTGATCGAACAGTTCATAACTAATGAAATCATCTGTGTATTCGCAAGTGAAACGACCATGGAAGTATCATCCCTCGGGAGGGTACTCGATGTACTCACTCTGAAAAAATCATGAATTTGGTACACAAATCATAGTTTAGTAATTTCTACATTTCATTTTAAGTCGTTTAAGAATTTGCATTGAATTAAAATGATAATTTAATACTCTTTATTCCAGACAACAAAATTGTCACTTTTATCATAACAGTTGTTAGAAATACAAAGTGCACACAATATCTTCAGTAAGGGCACATTTAAGGCTTCAACTAATGCCGAGTTCTTCTGGAAAATACCCAAATCAAAAAGTCTTTTTTTACTTTACAAGGAAAGTGATTGAAACCAACTGTAAGAAAAGGAGTAGAATCAAGCCTCATAAAATCCTTTTCAGTTGCCTACTACTGGCTGTGCATTTGAAGTCTATTTGGTACTTCAGCCATGGAATATTCTGCTTGATCTAAGCATGCGTTTGCCATAACTTTGTAACTTTCTGTTTAAATATTAGAAAATACACGATTTTAGAGGATTTTGTGTGAATTGAACTTATTTAATTGTGTTCACCTTGTACTTAGGAATGCTTCATACTTAGTTTATTGTCAATCGATATGTGCAGGGCACTAGAAATCGGACTCCTATATAAAGTACACAGATTCGAGAACAGCTGATTGTAGGTGTGAGTCGAAAGGAATATTACCTACAAGTTATGCTCAATTTGCTTCAAGTTATTCGTAAGAAAGGCCCCGAATTGTGAAAGAACATTAAATCAAAAGCCCTTTTAACCATGATAACGCAACTGCTCACAAATCGTAGCTTGTGTGCACATATTTGGCAGAAAATCTCACTGTTTGTAGTGCTCCTTTAAGTCACGGTGACGACTTGGTAAAACTAAATAGATCCAATAAAAGAACTAGGCGAGGACCTGCTGAGGCGATGAGTTGATACAAGGTCACAAAATATGATTTTTCTTAAGTATTTCGAGGATTGAAAAGAAAAAACGTTGGTATAATTGTATTAAGTCCGAGGAGACTATCTACTTTTTGAAAAAACTCCAAGTTCGTTGATACATTATGAGCTGGAAAATTATACTGCTTATGGGATGAACCATGTGGGAAAATCTATAAACGCTTTGTAAAAGTGCAGAATCCGATTTCTAATCTAAAGCTCAATTTACACGACCTGATCGCTCAGCTGAGTTTGCGTCAGCTGAGCAACTCAGTTCAGCGTTTACACATGCCTGAGTAGCTCAGTTGAGTCAGTTACAGAACCATTGGTTCATGAAAACCATCTAGTTCATTTAAACATTGTGATGTTTTTTGTTTACACAAAAATCGGTAAGAAATGTATATCGAAAGCCAGGAACTGGCAACGCATGCGCACTTCAATCCGGCAACCCTATAACCAATCAGCTGAGTGGTCAGGTCAATTTGAACTGGTTCCATTTCGCCTTATTACTCAACTGAGTAAAACAGGTGGCTACTCAGACGCCTGTTTACACTTGCTGACCGCCAATCAAAAGAAAACTCAGCTGAGCGATCAGGTCGTGTGAATGGAACTTTATACTTAGATCTTACACTGTTATTTGTAATTTGTGTAGAATATGAGACTTCTGCCCTAGATGTATTCAATTTTTAGTCACTGTGCAACACAACTGTCTAGTCTGCTCAAAGAGAAGTTCAAATCTCAGCAAAAAGATTGAGAAAGTAATTAATGTGGACTATTAATTACATATTTGCACTTAAACACAAATAGGGATTTGCTTTGTGAGATTTTATTTGTACTGTCCTTTTCCAAAATATGCAACGAGCCATGCATTTTTGTGTACACTGATGGCAGTGGGGTGGAACGCCGCCTGGATGCAACTCTCTCTCTCTGTGTATTTATGAGTATGTGGTCTTATTTGAACAACTTGGGCTTGAGCGGTGAACTCTTTATGGATTAAGCACTCCTTCTGTAAGTAGCCGGGTAAGGGTGAAATGTACATATTAAATTTTATTCATTTTAGTTTTTCGTTCACACAAAGCCAAGTGGCTTAATTAAATGTGCCATATATGTCAGTATAGGAAACAAGGGTGCGAGGATTAGTTTTGAGAAAGAGATGCGGTTATTCTAAATGATATTTGAGCGTTAAGCTTCAATTTGTTTTTGAAACTGTTGAAAATAACAGGATGGAAAGAAGTTTGTTTGGGTAGTGAGTCGTTCAGAAATGCTGTACCAAACCGAAAACCACAAAGAAAAACGGGTCGGTTCGGTTTAGCTCTCTGACGAGTTCGAAGATGTGAATCGCCTTCTTCTAGCCAATAGGAATTTGAATAGTTTTTTCAAGGTCATTCTTACATCCTTAGCGATGCCGCAAAGATATAACCTTTTAATTTTACAACATGTAATCCTGTAAGCCATCTGGAATTGCAGTCATCTCCATCTGCATTCATTTCTTTAAAGTTGACAATTGATTTGCCGTCCTCTAGGGGACCTTTAATCAATCTTAGCCAGGAGAATTTGTTCTCATATATAGTATGACAAGAGTGTGCAAGATACCATGCATTTCAGGAATTCTTTTCTAGACGATGTTCCCTGTTTGCGAAGGGCTTTCCTCTAGGAACTTATTGACGACTCCTGTAAAACCTACGTAGTTAATATTAAACATTCTCCTGAGGATTTTAAAGCTTTTCAAATGGTCACGTTACGATAGAAATCGTAATATTTCATAATCTGTCACTAAGAACCGCTGAAACGAACCGAAACCGCGGTTCAGTTACCTTCAAAACCCAAGTAATGAAACAAAGCGGCGGTTCAGAAGCTGTGTGGGCCACTGAACGCAGCCAGTACTTATTTTCGAGTGGTTTGCATGCATTCTCATAACACCACACTTATTCTCAAAATGTCAAATACTAATGATGAGCAAAGTTTCATGAATCTTTTAACTAAAATACGAAATTTACAAAATGAAAATATATTAGTTTTTACCGAAGTTATGTTTGAAAAACCAAACTATGATCGAAACACCCCTATTCCGTCTTCCCCTATTAAAAAACCTGCCTCATAATCACACCTGCAGCGTTGTACGAAGGGAAATTTCAGTAGCAGGAAATGCTCAGGTTTCAAACGGAGTAACTAGGCAATGTTTTGCTTATCTCCAAATAGCTAAGGTGTATTTTGGCAGTGAAATTCACTTTAGGGTGCATCTTCACCAGGATTCTTGTGTTGGTAAGGTTAATGTCGGGGCTAATGCAAATACAACGGAATGTTTCTGCCAGTATATGAGTCCGCCTTTATCAGTGCACTGTCATATACTGTCAATTTCTGCGGTTCCCATCTGAAGTACACACCCACCTCCGATTGGCCATCCTTAGAAACTAAATTGAAGTGCTATGTGTGTGTGCTTCAATAAGCCTGCTTGCATGTGAGAATATTGGCATCCGCCACTCGAAGTTTCAGTTATATCTATTAATGTACCCTAGCAAAGAGTATGATGGTTCCAATAATCGGGACCGGCCGGATCAAGTGATACATTTTGTGGCCATTGATTGGACCGCAGACTGGACTTGGTGAAGAATTGAAAAAATGTCTGCATCTTATCTGCCTGCATACATTTGAGTCTGATCCAGATCGGTGAAATGCCACCTACAATCGTCAATTTTGCACCGAAGAGGCGTACCCGTTTGGTCAGCTTTGGAAATAGCTCAACTTGCATTGAATAAAATTTTTGAAATTTTGGATATGACTGAAACTGCAAGAGTCAGAGTCAAAGTAAGCTTTCCTTTCCATGAAAATCCAAACCTGGCCAAAGTCTATTCAAAGTCTAGAAATTCAATTGCCTCAAATCTTGCAAACAATCGCGCAGTCTGCCAACTTAATGATAATGCTAACATAATTTTTGGTGTTTATATTCTGTTTATTACTTAACGAGTGTTGCTTGGCTACAATTCCAGCCCCCGGTAACGGGTATAACAAAGTCGACCTTGCCCAACGCTCTGGTTGTTGTGTCATTTCCATCTTTTCACTTATGGCAATTTGGCTCCGAATGCCACAGCACTGTGTAAGTGAGTGGGTTTTTATGTGTTGCTGCTGCAAAAGCTGCCTCGTTATTTGTGCGTTTGCCACTTGAAGCAATTGCCACAATTTGCATTGTGGCCAAATCGCCTACCTACGCACGCTTAATTAAGGCCCGTGTCGCTGCAGGGTGCTGATTTTTCTCATTTAGTGGGGGAAGGTAAATCGCAGCACAAGCCTAAAAACACAACAACAAAAAAACCAGGAACAGGAAAATCCAATTAATTATTCATTTACTGAGCTGTCATTGGCTTGGAACAGCAGGTGGGCCTACACAAGAACCAAGTTTGTGGGCCTCAGATCAGCAAAAATTTTGGTGCGAAACCACAAAAAACTGTGAGCGCTGGTTGAAAAAGTTGAAGTAAGACTTGCAAGTGGATAGAACCTTTCCAATGTTGAGCAGGCAAGTTTGGCCAGCCAATTTGCTACACAGAATTGAAGGAAACACGATTTGTATTCCTACATAAGGCCCTAAAACTAGACATTTTCAACCCGGGTTCTATTTACAATAAAACCACCGAAACGTTCTTTATGACATTTTGGTAAATGTTCAGTATTCAACCGAAGACTCCAAAAATGTTGAATGAAATGTCCTCAATGGACCGCGAACTATGAAGAATTTCCTCTAGCCAATGATACTTATTATTTTGGGAATTTGAATCGTTTCCCCAAGACAATTTTTCTACATATCCTTCGACTCTCTACATTCTTACCTATGCCGAAACATTTAAAGATGACCTAACGAAAATTTAAGAACGAGTAATTCTGCAAGTCTTCTGTAATTGCCCTCCGATCTCTTAATATACGTACCATCAATGTACATTCTTTCCTCTAGTGGACAATATTTGGAATTTTCTGTAATACATTCACCTTAATTCAATGCTAACCAGGAGAGTTTTTATACTTTTTTATTCTAATCTTTTCTGGCCGACATTCTCTGTTTTCAAAGATCATTTCTCTAGGATCTTATAGACGAATCCTTTGAATCTGGCACAATAAATTTGGGACATTCTTCTAAGGGTTTTAAATATATTCAAATGGATTATAGGAATTCAATTTGAAACACCTGATCAGCTGCTCAACTTACTCATAGCAAAACTTATTGCACTCTTCTGAGCTTCGCTTGCAAAGAAGTTTCCTGTGTGCAAAATTTGATCCTAGCTGAATACCCGGCCCTTGCATACGAAGAATATGAGTCATCTTAAAACGTTTATAGAAACGTTTGAGCTCGTCCAAACTTGTTTGAGTCTAGTTTTAAATTGGGGAAATATCAAACAACATATATTTGAAGCACACACTAAGCCAGTGAATTATCTAGCTTTCATACTTCCTTCTTAAGGAACAAATTTCAAACTCCTAGAAGTTCTGAGAAATAGTTTTGCACCGGTTCTGAATGAGTGAACTACTGAGATATGGCACTGAACCATTCCTGTACCGTTTCTAAGCCGGTTCTGGACTGTATAATTTTGACTTCGGAGCTAAACTTACTTCTTAGATTTATCTATTATTATTAAGTGTCTTTTGAACCGGTTCGATGAAATATCCAGCTCTATTTTACTTACCTTTCAACCCAATTTGAAGTTCGTAGCTTTGAACCACTTTTGAACCTCAGGCCGTACAGTATAAAACTCCACATTTCCAACCAACAGACCAAATTACAAGTTCATAGCTTCAATAACTTTCGAGATGTGTCGCTGATCCACTTTTGAATTGGTTTCAATTGGTTTCAAGGTCGTAGCGTTAATGACTTCTTAGATATTTCTCAGAACAACTTTGGAGCTTTGGAGTTTTTAGCAGCTTTCGAA
The DNA here is from genome assembly GCA_035044985.1 of Lordiphosa fenestrarum. Lineage (NCBI taxonomy): Eukaryota > Metazoa > Arthropoda > Insecta > Diptera > Drosophilidae > Lordiphosa > Lordiphosa fenestrarum. The sequence continues at coordinate 2,634,673 of JAWNNO010004426.1, forward strand.
AGGATTCCCAGACGTGACACAAAGCCTATGACTCTTTCCTAATCGACATGAACTAACTGTGAGAACTTGGTGAAGATCGGTTTAGCTGTCTAGACGCTGTGTTTATAACAGCTAGGTAGGTAGTTCCGGCATTGCCTTGATTGCCGCTTGGTTGTCCACGTAGATATTTATATGCTTGTTTGGAGCGTGAATTTCTGCTCCTGAATTTATGGCGTAGACTTCCGCCTGGAATATGGTTCAGTGGTTTGGGCAAGAGAGCTTTGGTCTCCTAATATAAAAATTTGCTTTAAAATATGCAAAATCCGCTGGCTACTCACATATAGGGAACTAACAATAACACACACATTTGCTTATATAATAGTATAATTAACTTTTTAAGGCCAAAATTGAAATTTAATAAGATTTAATAGATTCCTTTTGCATTATACATAATAAAATTCTAAACAAAAACGACAAAACACACATTATTAATGGACGCGATGAGGCCAAAAAGTTAGTTCTAAGAATGTCCCATACGCCCCGTAATCTCTATTGAAAATTGAATAATGGGATCAGTGCTACATGGGTCGAGCTGTCAATTTTTGAAAGTCTTGCAGAAAACAAATGTTCAACAAGTTGTGTGTTAATGGACGCTCCGGTCAGAGCTGGGAATGCCAAAGTTTTTGATATTACTCATACGCAGAGTTGCCTTTCAACTTTATAGAATTTTGAAGTTGGCGTGGATTTCTAACAAAATATTTTCGTACTTTCAAAGGAAACTCTGATTTGAACTTTCGTTGGCAAAGCAAGGGTCGATTTTGGGGAAATTTTTATCTCTAAGAAATATGTAAAAAAGCACGGAACAGCGATATTGACGCAGTTTGAGTCAATGACTAGTTTTAAAATGTTGTGCACTGATGACTCTTCAATATGGTTTTGATTTTACCAGTGAATATATGTATTCTGTATTCTAAGTTCGATTTTCCATGATGATATTGGTGTGGGTTTTGTTTTAATTCAAATTCAAACACTTTTCTTCTCTAGAAACTTTGTGAAATTCTGTTTTGAGTTCCCGGAATTGTTGGTATCCTTTCATATTTAAGAAATTTCAAGCTGGTAATCTCTCAGTGGCCCCATTCCCTCTCCTAAATTGACTTTCAGTCGACTACTGCACAGTGGTTTTTGTTTAACAATTTTGGTTTTGCTATCGGAACACAGAGTATATTGAGTCAGCAGGAAGCACTTTAGGCCCAGCGAAAGAGATGCTGGGCGTAGGCGGTCATATGCTGGTCCAAGCCGAATTCAGTTTGGCTGAATACTCCGAGACTAGCACCAGGGAAACCGATCTAAGAACAACCAAATCGTTGCCAGTATTCCAAATTGTATCTAGAGGTATAAGCCAGGCTAGAGGCTACCAAACCAAATACAAATACCAAATGTAAGGCCACTGTGCGCTGTGCTGCTGCCTGCTGTGGCATACAAAATGCAGGAGCGGAAACATGAAACAAAATCTGTTGCCTACTTTTTGGTGCCAGCCGTCCTGGCTGCGAGACACAAGATGCTGTCAATCGGAATTCTCTGAGCTGGCATAAGCCGACGTCGAATTGCCAAATAACAAACAAATCTAATTGCCATGTTGAAAATGAAGAAGGAAAATTAGAGAAGGAATAAGCCGACGGCTGCATAATGGCGAGCATAAATCCCAATGCCGTCCCAGTGCAGACTACTGCACCTCCTTTTTGATATGATGACGGCCATAAATTGGCGTGACAGCTTGGGTAACGTCCGCGTTGACATGTATTAATTTACGAGCATGCAACAGATGGGAACGTAGCACCAAAGTCACATGGCCGTGCGGCGGCGTCTTCGGTGCGGCTGGTGTGTGGTGGGCGATCGATTTATTTGCAACGTGGCGGTCCAGGCTGCTGCTCGGCTTTGCTCTAATGTTATTAATAACTTGCCCGGCCGGCCACGTGGGCGCCACACACGCTGCGATGATATATGCGGGGAGTGGAAAAGGTGAAGCTGGCCATTCAGCAACGCAAAAAAGCGGAAGCAAGTCTTCTTAGCTGCACACAAGACAACGCACACACACACCCACACATTCCACATCCTTGGGTCGAAGTGGGGGCAGAATGTAGAATATTTTTAAGGCACACACAGATTCACTTTCTCACACGTTCACCCAGGCCAATGCCTTGAAATATTCGCATTGAAAATGAGGATTTGCCCTGGCCTTATCCCCGAAAGCCATTAACATTGGCTTGACATTGACTTCGCCTTCATCTGGCATTGTGTGTCTGCCGTGGCAGTTGTTCTGGCCTTTCATCTGTTCACTCGTACATAAGGTGCAAATTAGTTGGAATTCGGTATGCACTTTGTTGGACTCTAAGCAAACTTAAGTCTTCCCCACCCCTGGGGGCCGGCGACTCCGCCCACCCTAACGCAAGTGAGAGCAGCTATCGTTTTGAGGCCATAAACCTTTAACAAATTCAGAGACGCAACCAAATGAAGTGCCCAACCTGATAAGCATTTGTGACAGGTGTCAGAATGATTTTAACAAAGCTCCAAGAAATATGCAGCCCCAAAACTTGCACCCAACGGGGTGAAGCGGCGCGTGCTGGCACACAGATGGCGAGAAGGATAAAAGGCGTCACTATTTTAAAGTCTGGCCAACTTAAGCAGTTGCCAATTTAAAGCTCGAACAAAAAATGCACCTGAACTAAACGGATGATGTCACATTTTGAATGGTATTCGCTTTTTGGAACTTGTCAAAACCAAAAGTCAATCCTATGAACAGTGGCTCAAATCGGAACTGTGATTTGGTGACACTTTTTACCAGTTGAACGTAAAGTGAGCAGGTTAAGTACATTCCCATACAGCGAATATATTTTCCATCCCAGTGAACCTAGAACTCAGGCTAGTAAGTAATGGCTAGCTTGCTTTGAATTCGCTGGCTCCATGGCGATAGCCTTAAGACTTAGTGAAACACGAGCGGAATTGATGACACTCGAAGGTACAGTAAGTCGCAGACTAAACAAATTATAAATAAATGTGGTGGCGCTTTCGCAAAGTTGGAATCTCTTTACAAATTTTATTTTTGTGAGATGCCTCACGAATAACTAAAGCTACAAGAACACTACGATACAACATATTTCCTGTATAAATAAGTCTTAATATCTGATTATCAAATCGTAGTGCATTTAGCACTACGCTTCCTTTTTCAATATGTGTTGTTTCGCTGAACTGTAAATCATGCATGGATATGTTGGGACCATTTGGAAGTGGTTTACTATGAGCTGCCACATCTGGGTGAAACCAGGCCTACAAGCCGAGCGTTGTATCAATTAAAAGTCACAAATACAAGCAAAGACACTGCAAGGTAATTTTTTCAGGAAGAAATCTTTCGGCCGCTTTTTGTGCGCTCGTTTGAAACAAACCTCGACACGTTTCTGAATAACATTTGCTTTCCTCGATGATGCAGATTCGTTGTTTTGAAGAACTTTAAAATTTAATCAATATCGAAAATTTGGGTTTTTTTCGAGAAAACTGTCAGAAAAGATGGAAAAAAGTAGAGGATTGAGATGGCAACAGATAATTCACATTATAGCAACCAAACTTGTAAAATGTTGATGAAATGTTTGCTCAAATGACACTCAGAGAAAACTGCTCAGGTTTCTAAAATGTGCACTCTTCAATTTGTTAAACATCTTGCCTGCAAACCTATACCTTAATTAATGTTGTGATGGAATGAAACAGCAGAATTCTTTTAGATTTGGTTCTGAAAAACTACGAGCTATCAGATCTTTTCCCATTTACGAGTGGAATTAAAAGTAAAACGATTGCAATTGGTAACGGAAACTGCCGAATGAAAAATAAGCCGATGGTCTTTTCGTTATCGTAATCGTTATCGAATTATTTTATAGCAATATGGTAGCCTGTACACATTCGAACAACACTTTGCGCTGATAAGGAATTGCGAACAGGTCGGATTCAAATTGTAAGCTCGATATATCTATGGAACATTTAAGATCTTCACAGTACTCGACATGTTGAAATAGAAATACTTGCAGCAGGAAGAAGAAAAGAATAAGTGTCATTTAATCTTCTTTTAAAACCGAATGACTTGATTGCTTTACGGAAACAAGAACAGCCAACCAATTCCGATTCCGCATGATCTGATCGGAATCGAAAACGGGAAGAGATAAATTTGGCTACCAGAAGGCTTAAGTACTACTTATATGGATTTGCTTTAAAGTATTCATCCATATATTTCTGGCATTTTGCAAAAATACGACCGATTGCAATTCTCAATTCGGAATTCCCTGAAGTGGGAATATAAAAGATGTAACTGAAGTTATTTCAAAGTGCTTTTCAATTAGTTTAAATTCAAATTTAATTTAAATATGATTGTGTAAGGTCTTACTTTGCGATTTTTCGCTGAGTGTAGAGTCTTTTCGAGCCCCTCATCTATGCAATCTGTGATACCTCTGTTGGGAGAAATTAATACCCTATCCGCAACACGACGTAAAGAGTCGTTCTTAACCTGATCTTTGTACTTCAATATATCCCATTTTGTGTCACTTTCGAGTCTCTTTTAATCGCACAAACAGTTCTCGAAAAAGGCTCATCAAGGTGATTTTTTAGTGAAATGAAACTCCAAATATTGATGGACAATGATTCACAATGATTGCAATTTTACAATTAGGCAATCGTTTAATGCAGCAGGAAAGTATGCTTTTGATTTTGTACAGTCACTAGTTAGGCTGTGACTGAATGTGCTACTATAGGTATTTCCCCAAGAAGAGTACAAAATCTGCTGTCGGAGTTTTCATTGGTGAAGTTCTTTTGACAGTGGTGGGCACCAAGATCTCCGTTTTAATGCTATTTACACTATAAAGAAGGTTCTCCGCTCACCTTAGCCAGCATCTTTAGCGATTGCGATGGGTACGACCCGTTTTGTAGTAGTTCGATTAGTCAACATACTCGTAAAATTGGTTTATTCCTCAAACCTGTCATCAAACTATTCGATTGTCGAAGTGAGGATCTACATTTTTGTTCCTTTATTGTGAGTTTATTTTGATAAAAGTGTTACATGTTGTGGCACATTGCCGGCTCGATAATTTTCACGAAACGACTGTAAATCAGCGGGCTAACAGCGGCCTTGTCGTGACTCCGACGCGGGTTGTCAGAGCTCAATCTGGTGGCAGATGTTGGAGCTTTGTTGTTGCCAGATGTCGAAGGCTTAAATGGGCCCCTTGACAATATTTAGGTTAACCAGCTCCTTTCCGTTTTCCGTTTAAGCCTCAGCAGTCCTAAATTGCATGCTCTGGCCACACCTCAGCCCACACACACACACACTCACACACTCACACACACACACACACACTCACCCACACACACCCACGCTCACACACGCACTCAAGCGACAACCGACAACCGAGTGTGACTAATATGTGTGCCACGGGAAAATTGCTGGAAATTGTTTGCCGCAAATGAAATATACTTCTAGCTGAATTAATGCAGCACAGGGCGTGGCTGGGGGTGGGGGCGGGCGAGGTGGTAGACAAAGGAATCGCTTGCTGCTTTCTACCCACAAAAGGAATACAAATGAGCAATCATTCCTTTCTCTCCGCTGCCTTCTGGCAATTTAAACTTTTGCCTTCAGGCATTTCTTTCGCCCGACACTGACACCTTGACCTTGACATGCTCGCATCGGGGTGTTGTGTATGACTAAAAATAATGAGTGTCATCATAAAATGGTCAAGTGTCCCGGCCCCGGCCCCGACCCCCCTCCCGACCGACCTTTGCACTCAATTTGTTTTGCAATTTACTGCCAACGGAGACGAGAAAACTTTTATTTCCATCCTCCTTCGATGACGCTGCCATGACAACAATTACTATCCGTTTAAATAGCTGGCACGTCCGAGACGGACACCCTACGGACTGCCAACTGTTTGGGCCAAGTGAAATCAAGGGAAACTGGAGAGCAGCTTGAGAGCACTCCGGCGAGTTGCAGTGGAAAAATGTGCTCGCTTTTTTTATATTTTTTGTGCCATGTTTGCATGCAGCAGCCTGGGGGGCAGCAGATAAGGAATGTGGAGTGGAGCACACTTTAAGGATCAACTAGACAAGTGCTGGCCATCGATTCTGCGAATGCAATTCTGTGCATCAAGCCATCCTGGTCAACAAGCTGTCCGTCCGCAACATGAAGATTAGGCGCTTCATGGAAATTGTGGCAGCTCATTCCGTGGTGTCCAGTGGTTCGGGTGCTGTCCAGCAAAGAGAGCGCCCTGCACGGGTTGTCTACCTTGGGCAATGCATAACAAATTATGCCCTGGGGCATTGAGAACATGCTAGACATTTGACTGACATTAGTAGTCGGCCATCTTAACTGGACGCTTGGTGAGAAAAGTTTGACCTGGTTACAAAAATCGTTATCGCCTGCAGTTCACAAATGCTAGAAGTATGCCACTCAGTTGACTGACAACAAAAGCGGGCCATCAGTCTCGGCCATTTGATGAAAACAGTTTGACCACAATTCAAATTGTTGTTTTCGGACCTTTGACTTTGCACGCAGTTTAAGGTCTTTTCAGTCATAGTCAAGCTGTGAATGGCTAGTCACTTGCATTTTATAAAATATATATCTTCTTGATCAGCACCAACAACATCTGTGCTGCCGCTCCACCGACTGTCTGTTTGAACTTCGAAATCTCAGAGACTTCTCAGAGACAAAATTCAGAATATTTGATGCGAGAAGTGCGTTCAGATTAAAATTCCTGATGCAAGAGCGAATTTCTACATCCAAGTACGAAAAATTTTTAAATCAAGAATGGTAATTCTTGAATCAAGAGCTAAGCTGCGACTAAGCATGCTTGTCCTAGTCAAAAATCATGAATTAAACAGCAAGATCGCTTCCTCCCCAATCAGGAGTTAAGCATACTCCAAACTTATTATTATTTCTCCAAGCTAGCACCCCTGAGATTCTATGGCCCAAACACCTCATTCTGCTTAGTGTCCCCATTTAAACCCAAGCTCTGCACCTTTTGCTCGGTGGCTTCTTTTGTTGCCATATTGATGATTTGCTTGGTTTTATGACATTCTAATAAGGCATGTTCCCCAACATTGGTTTACATCTTTATACCGATTGCTCCTTAAGGATTTATGCCCCCCACCCACACACACATACACACGCACATACATATGTTCATACAAGCTCACACGCACACACATAGACAATAAAATGTCGCCCTCGGGGTAAAGAAATCAACCAACAAGAAAAATGCCTCGACAGTTGTTGCTGCTGCTGCTGCTGTGACAATAACTTTCTCTTCTTTTTTTTGCATCTTCCGCCCGTATCAATAAAGAAAACAATGGAAACCAATTTTTTATATAATTTCACAATTTCACAAATCGCGCTGCGTGCACAAAAGTTGGCCAAGTGAAATCAAACAGGAAGGGCGAAGAAAAAAAGCGCAAAATGAAAAGAACAGAGCGAAAAATATCACAATGATGAATTACATGGCCGGTGGTCCAAGTATCGAATAGTTGGTACCCTGGTGATGGGTTTTTACTATAGTCTGAGAAAGTTTCCCAGAAAGAAAAGGATTCCCGGTAGAAAGAATTGTCGAAATATCCATTTTAAGATTCAATGTAGGAATTTGGTTTTGGCTTTTTCAACTGCAGGCAGAACAAGCTTGTTTTCAATTTTTGCCACGCCCCCTCCCTCTGCCGCAATTTGGAAAAAACGTTATATCTTCCACAGTTTTATAGATAGAAGCTGCGTACCTTCTGGACATACCATATTTAGTAATAATTATTGGAAGGAATAGCCTACGGCCTAAGGAATGGCGGTTGAGCGACAGTCGAGTTATAGGGAAATCAAACATTTATGCTGGGCGAAGGGCAGCACTTGACACAACTTAACACTTTGTGTTGTTAATACAAACATTGGCAGGTACTGAGTATTTTATAGTCGAGCTTGAATGTTTATATTGATTTCAATTTCACGATTTGGACTGTACTAAATCAAACTCCCGGAGAGTTGCGTTAAATCAAATGGGTAGAGCGCGTTGAAAACGAAGATGTAGTCCCTTTTGATTTGCCTACACAGAAAAAAAGAACGACGAGATAAACTCAATCATTCTAGTCGTGGAATAATCCAGGGACGAGCTTTAGAATTCCATCGCGACTTAAAGGATATTCTAATCAATTCATTCCTTTTCGAGATCAAATGTTCATAAGTTGAGAACCACGGCGGAAAAGTATAATTAGGAGTAAGTGAGCTCAAGTTCCAGACAAGACTACAGAATTTTGTATATTTCTTTGGTTTTCAGAAGTCTTAAATCAAATCAAAACTATTTGTCTGGATCTGTCTTGAAGTGTTAAGAATGTTCTATGGCGTATGGAGGAAGAAAGGAAAGCAAGAGGATTCTTGCTGAAAGCTCAAATCAATCTCTAACATGCTTAAAATTATCCTGATTTCGTATTAAACTGGGCTCGCTGTTTTTGTGTAATTTAATATTTATAACATTAAAGGAGAAACGGGATAAATTTGATCTTTTCGGGATTCCGGGACTAACCTGTGCTCAATCCTGTTTCGGATTGATGTTTAATTTAGCATGCGGCCACATCATTTGCATTTTAACATTGGATCTGTCATTATGACCCGAATCTGTGCAATGGAACCCGACTGATTGGTACAAAACTAATGAATAATGTTTAGTTATTCTTGATCAGCATCAACAGTCCCTCCGTCTGTCCATATGAACACAGAGATCTCAGAGTTAAAGCTTCTTATACTTCTTCTTCCTATAATATCGTTTTTTGGAAAACTCTCCCAAAGTTTTAGAGATGGAAGGTTGCTACCTTCAGGACATAATTAGTTGTCCAAATTATTTATCAGTTAGACAAAGAATTGGTAAAGATCAAATGAACGGGAGTCGAGTTATAAGCAAAAGAATGTTTGCAGCATCAAAATTCATACTGGGCATACACTTTCGCTAGTACTGAGTATATTACAGTCGGGCTTGACCGACTTTCCTACTTATTTTTGTATCCTTTTTAAGACTTGCGTCATCTGTTAACGATAAACCAATTTTCAATCAAAAAACAAAATATCGATTCAATCGAATTTCAATTGATTCAATCAAACACATTTTTTTTGGGCCAAATTGAAGTTTGCCGGAACAACTGGATGGACTATTATAGAGATTTGATAGATTACAAATGAAGATGGGCAGCTCTGAGATTTGTAAGTCGTCCAATACTAAGATTAGAAACCTTTAGATCAATTTAACAGATCACAGCTTCAATATTGTCGGAGATATGGCTCTAAGCCAATTCTAATCCGTTACGAAACCGGTGCTAAACTAGTGAAACATTATGTGAGTGTTACACGAGGAAGAAATCTCAGAGCTATTTAGACTATGATCTTTAAATTTGGTGTGTGGGTTGGGAATAAGTAAATTAATATTTCCCAATTTAAAACTGTTTTTGAAAAAGTTTCAAAGAGTTCAAATTTTAATTTCAACTTACAGCCAGTTCAAACTTGAATACACTGGCATAAAAGTCATAGTCTCACTGTGCAAAGCACCCGGTTTTCAGCTCCTTTGCCTACCCTCTAAACACACAAACACGCACCCCTCGTTTTGCACAAACTCCTGTCTATTGAAACAAATGAGCTTCATTTTCGTTTCGTTTTGTCTGTCCTTTTCGTTTCAAGACTTTTTGCTCAGCCAATTTTGTATTATTATTTTCGAAATCTAAAATTATTTTTATTGAGACGTAAAGAACTTTGAAGCACTCCCCCCTCTGGCCATCATCCGCGTGCGTGCGTATATGTACCCACAGATTTTCACACCCTGAGTCAAAGGTCCATTTTGAGATTTCTCAACAATAATTGATGAAGCTTTTGCATTGCCAATTTCGCATATAAATTACATAAAATATTTACGCATTGTGTAACAATTGTATTGGCATACCTGATCAGACCTGTGTTTACTTTTGGTTTCTGGGCAACGGCTGGGCGAAATGAAGACAATAGAAACGCGTTGGCCAAATATTTGCCGTTCAATTTCGACTGACTAACAAGCGGTGCAGCGGGTAGGTGGCCAACAAGGCCTAGGGCAACGTCTGGGAGGCGCATTAGAAAATGTTGAATAGCACCCAACCGGTGAGCTCATGTGTACAATATGTATATAGGCCCAATAAATGTTGTACAATCAGAAAGACTTTTTTATGTATATTTGTTTTATCAGCTCGGAAATCTTATTCTTTGCATTTTACACAGCATTTTAGCAAAGAAGCTGAAATATTTGACGAAATGTTCTTAAAGGATTAAAGAAAGAAGATAGTATTAAGGGCAAAACATACGCTTAAGATATTCATAGCACTGGGCATTAAGGTCCAGTATATTGAAAGATTGGTGGTGATTCTAGTTCAGGGATAAAAACGAAGACGACTTTTATATACCCGTTACTCAGTGGAGTTATTGCTTAACAGACTCTTCTTATGTTAACTAACAGGGCATTCACATTTATGTAAATATATCAACATTATGTTGGCAGATAGCTCCAATATATATGCAGACAACCTGCCCACAAAATTTGATACCTTGATATGATATGATAACTTGCACTTGGATTAAGTTTTATCATTTTCTTAGAACTTTTTTCAAGATGCAAGTAAAAAAAATCGAGAAATCTAAGCTAACTTCGTCTGTGCCGAAGTTTTTATACCCTTGCAAGTGCTCGCTTAAACATTTTCAAAAAAAAAATCTTTTTCCCATTTTCCGAACGATCGTTCGTATGGGAGCTATATGATATAGTCATCCGATTTGGCCAACAAATTATGTGAAAGCATGTAAAACAAACAAATACAAAATTGCAGAATACTAACATTAAAAACTAAAAAGTTTTTCGAACTAAGACTTTTTTTCAGACCTACCTTTTGTATGGCAGCTATACCATATAGTTGTCCGCTTTTAATAAAACTTGGTAGAATTATAAAAAAAATGTGTAAAACCTACGATTACAAAGTTTGGAGACGTTTCCATTGAAAAGAAAAAAGTTCTTCATACTAAAACCAGTTTTCAGACCGATTGTTCCTATGGGAGCTACGAGATATAGTCATCCGATCCGGTCGGTTCCGACATATTAGAAGTGTGCAGCAAAAAGAATACTCTGTGCAAAATTTCAGCTCGATAGCTTTAAAACTGAGAGACAAGACAAAGCTATATATATATATATATAGTTTATGTGATCGGAAATGAATATTTCTATGCGTTGCAAACTTCTGTGCAAAATTATAATACCCTTTGCAAGGGTATGAAAACTCTTTTTTTCAGGACTGCAAGCCGGTTTTGAACCGAACCAGTTCAAACCCGGAATTCCGACTCTGATAGACCACTTAAGGTATAAAAGCTGTAACTGAAACTATTTCGAGCCCACAGTTTCGGTTCGGTTGAAAAAAACTTAGAGACAGGCTTCTGCCTAATGACATCTTTTGTTATCCTGACGGTTCTCTACGACTCTAACCTAGAATCGGCCGGTGTGTTGCAAGATCAAATCCATAAAAATGTTTATCTTTACGCACCCAAAATTATACAAACTGCAAGGGTATACATGCATCGGGGTTTGCCGAAGTAAACTTTTTCTCTATTTTTTAGCATCCTGTTTTCCAGCCACAGCGCAGCTCTTCAAATTCAACATTTGTGTATACTAATTAGGACTTTGTTCAAATTTGTTTTGCTGATTAAATTGGACACACTCCATCAAACATTCCCATCAAATGTGTTCTGGTTTATTTGCCACTTTTAGCAGCGGCTTAGTAAAATGTTAATTTGTTTAAAATTGCACTTGTTGCCTCCGCTGCGGATTTGTGAGAGTTTAGAGTATTTCTGGTTTGCATAAATTTTAATTGGCACTCGTTTTACCATTTTCCGAGAATTCGAACAACAAATTGTAGGCTAAAATGCAGAGAGCTTGGCCCTACTTCACCTTCATTGGTCTGATGGGACTTAAAGCAACAGCCACACTCTTTAGCCTCTTGCGGGCAGATAACTGGGATGCGGTTTGATTTAGTAGAAGTCTTGTTGCACGTGCTGCCCGGTCAACAAGAGAAGTGCACTTGGAAAAACTTATAGGACAATAAATCTGTCTGAGGATTGTCGTAAATATAAAAAGGAAATATATAAGTGCGCAGAGCTTTTTGCAAAGGTATTCCAACTCAAGCTTGGGTGTCTTTTGTCGTCCAAACTAAAACCTTATTAAGTTTTTATTCAAATCCAATTTAAAGATTACGTGGTCTAAGCTGGGATTCAAATGTAGACTTTAAGTAACAATATCATCTTAAGATAACCATCTACCCTTTCTTCGAGCTTTCTTTCTTAATAATTAGATTTTAGGAGAGATTGACACGCTTGAACCCAGAATCTCCGGTGAAAGTAGCGAAGCAACAGCAGCTGACGACGGTTTAAGACTGCGCCGTCGCGATAGAAGTTTGAGCGCGACTGTGAGAGCGAACAGCTCACTTGCACACAAATATAGTGTCTCTGTGTGTAGAGCAGCGATGTTCAAGAAGAGCGAGGCCAAAAAGTGAGAGTGTGCTGTGCACTGCGCACTGTCCTCATAGACGGCCAGGCAGCGAATGCAAGCAAAGAGAGCGCTGCTTACGCTCAAACGCCTGACTTCGGCATGCGCTCGGCTTGTGTGCGTGTAAATAGCCGATTGCGCTCGGCCACTGGGGCTATGTCTGAACATCGCAAACCAAGAACAGTCGCCATCAACTTCTGTCGCGACGCTGCTGCCGCCAACTTGCGCTTCTTACCGATAGCTTCGACTTGCGCTGCTGAATGAAAGCAACAGGAGCTGCTTTGAAGCGAGTTGCGCAACTGACTGAAAGTTGAAGGAAGTCAAATGACAAGGTCATAAAACGACGACTGCTGCTGCTACATTACTCTTTTCAAAAATCGTCATTCGAAGCTGTGAAAACTGTGAAATATTTGACTATTTAAGCACTGATCATGGGTTTGATCCCGACTTGGAACATGTAATGAACAGGCTAAAGAAGCTTCGCCCTTTGTGCGATGTGCGGATCGGCTGGGCTTCCGGTTATACTTTACAGGCCTAAAATGACATATGACATCTCAAAGTACAAACTACTGGGATAACTATCGTTTAATCGATCTTTCTTGACCTCTGTGAACATTTCAGAGATGAAATCGAAATGTGAAAAAATGTTGGAGATATTTCAAAGTTTGTATAGCGGGCAAAAAACTTCACATATTTGAAATAAACTTGATCAGCGTGTAGACCAGCGATTATAGAAGTCTATATTTACAATTTGGTTAACATAGCTCTTTTAGTCTCTGAGATCTAGGAATGGCTGTATCTCTACTCCGCTGCTGATGCATATAGTTGATGAATTAGTATAAAACCAACTGTTCTAACTTTAAGCTAGACAAAAGTACAAAGTGCACTCACTGTATCTCTTGCCCAGTGTATTGCCCTACTCCGTTTGAAGCCTCAACTTCTTTGGCGTCCCCTGGGTTAGTTTTCCTTTTGCGGTCAGCCGGCTACATTGAACCTAACTTAAAAGGTTACTTTTCTCTCGTATTTTTCACAAAAAACTAACGCTGACAGCCATTCATGCGGTGAAAAGTTGAGAATGTTAAAAGGCACAACGTAGCGTAACGGTGGAAAAAAATAAATTCAGAAAATAAATTAACTTTCCTTAAACTTTTCAAATGCCAAACTATGTTCAGGTGGCACTAATTAACTGGTACCAAAAACCACATGCAAATAGCGGGGTATCAAAAAAGAAACTGTTTTTAATTTAATGCCAGTTTTGTGGAGCAAAAAAGTTTTCAAAAATGAGTCATTTTGCAGAAATTTATAATCAATTTTTCGGAAAAAGTTTCTCATTTGCTGCATAATTCAGCAGGTAACTGGGGTGCACTGATGGATGGATGACATTATAATTAGCAATGAGACCAACACACGGGCCAACTGAGTCTTGAACGAGACCGCTCTCAGGGCAAAACACAAATCTGCATTAGGCATTTGGCCGCTCGGCACAAATTGTGCAGTTTTATCGCAGACACACATCGAGCATATAAAATCAATTTGAAAGTTTGACATTCAATACTCAATGAAGTGTAGTTGCACCGCTGAACTGACTGCCATTTGTCAATCTTTTGAAGTGTGTAAGGCAGCTGCTGGTTGGCACTGAGCAATATGATATTCTGCTAAAGAGGAAATTTAACTGGAAAATTAACTTATGGTACATTTTAACTTGGACTTTCGCAGTCCATGCTATGAGAAAATAAGTTATGCTACGCGTACGAATTTAATGAAATTTGCTTTGCTTTGCAATTATCATCTGTTGGTTTCCTGGTTGAACTTCTTGGTTCTGGAAATTGATAACAAATCCCAAAACTTTGCGTTGTAGAATTCAAGCAAAGAAGTGTTGTCATTTTCCACTCAGCGTGGCACAGTTCGTTGTGATACCGCTGCATTTAACCAGATTCAAGAAATATCGTACTATGAAAATGTTCGTTGTTTATAAATATCATCAGTATATTTATCTCAGATAAAGATACGGGCACACTCAAATGAAATTAAAAACATTTTTCCCGGTTTCCTGGTAACAAGGCCAAAAACTTGTTGGAGAGTTCACCCAAAGAAGTGTTGTCTTGTTTCACTCAACGTGGCACACTTGGTTCGCTGTGACGCCGGTGCATTCAACCAGAACCATTAAAAATCGGACTTAAACAATGAAATTGAACAAATTTACAGCCAGCTGGACCACAAACGGGCTCAACCCATACCTTTCCATGTAGCTAAGACACCTCTCATAGACTTTCGGTGAAAGGTTATTTGTTTATAACTTCTCAGCTCTAGTGTTTCACATTGAACTGGTGTTGAAGCGACCCCACAGACTCTCGATGATGCTGTTATGAAGTCCAATTATAAAAGAGTTCTATTTATAAGTTGATGTCTGGCTGAACGCTTCCGTGTTAAATGTCCTTCTGACACAGAGCATCTGCACACACCTCCTCCCCACCATCCTTATTGTTATTTTTCTCGAGTATTTTTGTTATTTGACAACATTGTGTTGTTGAACTCACGCGGCAGAAACGTGCTTCTGGCCAATTTTGTATTTTTAGCATTTCTACACAAATTTCCATTTGACTGGCGGCTGGGGGAGTGAGTTTCGTTTTTGTTAATGAGCTCAGGCCAAACGAGTTGAAGCGGTGAAATAAAACTTTATGACCGGGAACCTTTTCCTTCTACTTTTAGCCGCCTCGGTGGCCGTCTCCTCTTGGACGCTGGTGGCCATATCCTGCGAGCGCTATTATGCCATCTGCCATCCATTGAGATCACGCACCTGGCAGACCATCAATCATGCCAACAAGATCATTGCCATCATTTGGCTGGGCAGCTTGCTCTGCATGACGCCCATTGCGGTGTTTAGTCAACTGATGCCCACGAGTCAAGGTAAAGTGTGGAAGTTGTCCATAGAGGATGTCACCCATTCATAACCACTTTTGATTCCCGTTCCCATTTTTCAGGTCTGCGCAAGTGTCGTGAACTTTGGCCCGTCGACAGCCTGAACTATGAACGCGCCTACAATATCTTCCTGGATTTGGCTTTGCTTGTGCTGCCTTTGATGTCCTTGAGTTTCACCTATCTGTTCATCACACGAACTCTCTATGTGAGCATGCGGAACGAGCGTGCCATGAATTTTGGCAGCAGTGGACCGGAAATGGCGCCGAATCAGGGCACGGGTAGTAGCAGGCGGTTCAATGGTATTCAGAATCAGTCCTGGGATATGCTATGCCAGCAACAGCAGCAGCAGCAGCAACAACAACAGCCACAAATTGGAGGTTCCCAGTACTACAATGGTGAGTGCAGAAGCAAAGTTGGCGAAAGTTAATGCAGATGCATCCTTGTCACCCATACTAATACACTCTCACTTCTGAGCCATTATGTGAAGAGAATAAACTTGAGTAGAGCTGGGATCTCTTGCCGAGAAGGAGTTGTACTGATCTCTCTTCTTTTACAGACGAAATTGAGAAATAGGTAGAATTGTAGATGGGTGCCGCGTTTGCTTACAATAGAGAACAAGTGAAGACGAAAATCACGCTTTACCTTGAATCATCCGGTTTCAACTTTACATGCCCGAGCTAAACGAGCTGTCAAAGCAATTGACTTTTCGGGAGAGTCTGCTAAGAAGACGTTTCCTCCTTTTTCCGAAAACGAAAACAAACTCGACGCAAAATTAAATTAAAGAAAAACATTTAAAAACTTACCCCTACATCTGGTAGTCTACCTTGTTTTGTTACCCAGCATGAAAAAAGAAAGTTTTCAAGTGTTTAAGTTTTACTTCATAAACCACCCTGATGTTTACATAAATTCATGCCTCAACTATTTTCATTTTCGTCATTGCTGTCTTGGCCATACACAAAGGAACAATCTTAAATGCTGATACCTTTATATGAAGGCTATATATGCATTCCCGGTTGTCTGCTACACGAGATTAGGCCACCAACCACACGCACACACACACACAATTCCCAATCCTCATTCCGACGCCCACTCGAGCGGAACATGTCGCCCTAGGTGGATTTGGGTAGCTGCTAGTTAGGGGGCGGCCATGGGTGAGCAGAGGCGGAGCTCAGCGCTGTCAACTAACCATGTTACTGCCTGTTAAACGCACTTACCCTCAGGATTCTACTTTCAGCAACGATTTCCATTTGCATTCAATTTAACAGCTTAAAGTGTCCCCTAGAATTAGGCTCGATAAGTTGGAACAAAAATCAGAATTTCCCATGTCTTAGCGTTTTTTCCACTTGCAGGATGACTTCATACGGCCACAAATTCAATTTGAATTGATAATGAAACGGAATGACCTCACGCTAAAATATGCAAAAATATGCCGTATATCTGTGGGGGGGAACTTTGATATGGGAGTCATTTTGAGATAGGAATCGTGGAAGGAACAAACATTTAAGACTCATTTGCATGAAAGGGTTATGGGCTGTCATTTCATTTGGCAGTCAAAGCAAAAGCCTACATAAAAATGTTGGAAACACAGCCTCCAGTTAAATGCCCTACAGATTATTTTATAAGAGGAGTTTCAAAGCAATATTGTGTGAGTTTCTCATCTTCTAGAAAGCTGCTAAGTGTCGTATAAATTTAGAGCTTACTGTGTTATCTGTTAGTTTATGTAACCGATGGTGCTTTACCTATATAGAAGATGTTAAATAGGCCAGGGGCTGCCTTCACACATACCACGTTTATACACACCAAATTATTCGTGATAAATGCCCTTCAAGGTATGCAAACTTTATTTCCTTAACTTATTCTATATATGAAAATAAAACCATTGCAAGTCTGTCATAGATAGTCAACACTGCATATTAACTCAGATTGCTGGGTGTTCCAAAAATGTTATGTTAAAACAAATCTTAAATATACAAATGACCAACAATATGATTTTCATATAACTTGGCATACTTTAAAGGGCATTAAGCATGATATATTTTGTGTGTATAAACGTAATTACAGTTTGACACATGTGACTTGATAGTCTAGCAGGGGTATATGTTGGTTCGAACAAGGTAAAATGTAGGACCACCAGTTTATCATGTCTCGTGTGTCGAACAGCCCAACTTACCAGACTTGTTCTCGTTTCTGAATTCGATTGATTGAATTAATATGATTTGTTATTTCCAAGAAACGATTAATGAATTCGCTTGAAACAAGTTGCTATTAAGAGAGTCTTATTAGAATAGTCTAGAATTTATATTAACGCTACCTCATACAACAACTCAGATTCTGCATGACCTAATCGAAGTTGAAAACGGGAATAGGGCAGTAAAGTAAGAGCATAAGGGTTAGTCGTTGCATTCTTCCAAAGCATTTGAAGGTGTTGGAAGTGGTTAGGGACTTATCCCGAACCTGCAATCTTTCAGGAATGCCTGCTCGTTTTCTAACTGTGCTCTCAGCGATATTAATTGAATGGAGTTCGTTCCATGTCTCAAAACGATATAGTCGTTTTTATACTCTGTACCGTAGGAATATAGAGTATATTATGCACAGTCGGGCTTGACTGATTTTCTGTCTTGTTTTGATCTCTGTTTTTGATCACCGGTTGGTTCCTTTTTTGTCACTGTTTGGGTCACTGTTTTGTTTACTGTTTGGTCCCCTTTTGGTCATTGTCACTCTCACTATCCGATACAAAAGACCTTCTATGGACATTCAATTCGCTATTTTGGTCAAGGTTTTTGTTGCATTTTTCACTGGTTTGGTTAATGTTATTGTCACTGTTTTGTTCGCTGTTTTGTTCACTTTTAGTTTTAGTCATTGCTTTGGACACTGTTTTGATCACCCCTTGGTTTTCTTTTGGAAACCAGTTGACAGCCTTGAAAAATGGGCTTACAATATTGCTTCTTAATTTGAGTGATTTCTCAAACCGACCAATAGTTCCGGCAGGTTCCAACAAATGTGCTGCTTTCTGGTGGCACAAGACTTCAAACTGAAGAAGGAGAGATGGTTTAGAAACAGACGGACAAATATTATATAATGCCACCGCTTCCTTTAATGCGTTAAAAACATCTTCAAAGGCAATTCAAAGAAATCTACCTGAAATTCTCAGAGTCGTATAGCTATATGCGCTAATCTGCCTAAAGCTTTCGGTTCAATTGCCTGAACGTACTTGCCGGGGTCCATCTAATATAAAAAGGGACGTGTTAAACGCCGTAAATTATGCACAAGGCAAGCATTTAAGCGCTCGTTAAACGTCGTTATCTTATGGTCCGTGGCAAACAACTCCAGCCCACTCCCTGCAATTAGCGGTTGGAATGTCAATGGCCATGCAAACACATTTTCACATTCTCACACAGTGGCCAAGTTACAGTCAATTTTTGGTGTCATAAATGGCCCTGGCAGTGGCCTGTTGTTGAGAGCCAAAGATTTGCATAGCCAAGTGCCGCTCAATTGGACGGGAGTCGAACGACTCATCGAGCCGGTACCATTTATTTAGCTTGAACGTGGGCAACAGTTAAGGAATTAAGAACAATTTTGGAAACAGCTGCATCTTCTATTCGATTAGTTTTTTGGTCTTGAAAAAACTGCGCAGATACAGCACCTGCCAGATGGCCAATCCCAGCAGGCAGCACATGCTGAAAATGCTGAAGTAAAACACCCGATTGTTGGTCTTCTCATTGGTATCACGCATCTCCTCCTCGCGCTCGCGCAAGGACACAAAGTCTCGCACAATCGACTCGGTCAGATCCTCCAGGCGCTTCAGATCAATCTCAAGTGGCTTCAGTCTGGACGCCTCGCCCATGCCCTCATACGACTTGGTTTCGACTCCCTTCTTGGTATTCAGGGAGATTTCCTGTGCTATGCCCTGCTGATCTGGCGGAACTTTCGAGTAGAAACAAATCTCATAGGTGTCGTATACCTCGGATAGGAAGCTGAACTTGCCTCTGGTCATGCGCTCCTTCTGCGAGAGAATATGTCCCCTGGTGTCGCGTGCAATATAATCTATGATCTGGCCGGGCGCATCGGATATCCCGTATTCACCAACAATCAACTGATTGGGCTGCATATCCTCTTTGAGACATTTTCGTGTGTTGGGCTGCAAGTGAAAAATCACACTTTGGATGGGCCAAATCAAGCCAAAGATGGCTAAAAACACAGTTAAGGCTTGGATAAGCATTTTGTTGGGTTGTGATGGACGTACAAAAGTAATTTCTAGATATTTGGAAAATGTTTATAAAGTGCCACTGACTTGAATCGAAGAGCCGACTCTGCAAATTGAAATACTCACAACTGGGGAAGGAGATAAAATATATTTGAAATCGAAATGCTCACATCAGAGAAGTAGATGCGAATTCCGAGAGCCAATTTAGTGCCAATGCCCATAATATATGTTTTTTTAGCAACTTCCACAATTATTTAACAAATAGGCACAAACAATAACTCGGTACAATGCAAAGCGATAATTATCGGGCAGCGTGACTGCTTCCTTTCTTTGCAATTGTGTATGTATATCAGAGGCCGGCGCATCGCCATCTACTGAGCATAGGCAAACTCTCAAAAGCAGCGCAGTCGGCGCACACACACATAGTATAAGCTCGTCGTGCTGCTTCGGCGCGTACTGCGCTGCGTGTTCGGCTCTGCTTTGGGTGTGACGTGATATTAAAATCAATCCTCGCACTAATCATATAAATACCAAGGCACTTTTCAAGCTCGAATGCTTTCAGAACATGGAGAAGTTCATCTCGTTCGTGCTCCACTTTACTTTATAAACATTTTATTTGTTATTAGTTTTCACTGATCACCCATGTTTCTCTTCCACTCTTCATGTTCAATCAATTGCTGGCCGACAGCCAGTGTTGTCAATTTAGCTATTTTTCCACAAGATGTAGCTAATTTGTAAGGTCAAACGCCAGAAACTATTCATTTTGCTGAAACCTGCAATTTCGATCAAATACTTGCCATTTTCTAGCTATTTCTAGCTATTTCATTTCGAAAGTGCAACAATTCTGATAAAACAGACTGCAACTGTACTCAACTGTAAAATTCTGTCATTGATACTGATCAAAGTATTCATTGAAAACAATACCATCAGATTTATTAAAACTTGATTAGATATTTTAAGCATACATCCAAATTATTCATTTTTAAGCTGATTTACTCTAGGAGTGCGTCACGCGTTAATAGCTAACAGTCAGGATTTTTCCCATACAAAAAAGGCCTATTATTCAGACCAGTTCTCGCTTTCGAATACTTTCAATCGGTTGTAGTGAATGTTCTGAATGCCAAGAAACGATTGAAAAATCGAAATGGTACTTGGAAATTTTCCCAATTTCAGCAAATAAATCAAAAATTGGCTCAGTAAGTAGAAGTTGTAAGACCTTGAGTAATTCTTACTCGTTTTGTATACTTAATATGACATTCTGTGCTTTAAAACTAGTCTGGTTACAAACTAAAATAGGCAATATGAGGGAAATCGCTTTCAAAAAAGGACAATGAACTTGACTCAGCAACGAATGCGAACTTGTAAGTCTTAAATGAGTTCTGTATCAGCAAAGACGTCACAGATGGATGCCATTTGTGCCTGCACAACTAGCCCAACATTCTTCAGTTAGCCCTATCAAAGCTTGCATTATTTTATTAATCCTTTATAGCTATTTTATAATAATCTTTGCCATTTTTAGCTATATTTAACAGTCGACTTTTGCTATTTTTGGGCATTAACAGTTGGTAGCCTCGAACTTGGCAACTTCGAAGCTGCAGCCAAGAATCCATACCCATCCCTCGCCCACAAGTTCTAAGTTGAGATCGCTTGTCTTCTCATATTGAAGCAGATTTCGTGTGAACAAAATCAACCAGAAAATATTCAAAATTGAAGCCGATTTCAGGCCGCCAATTCGTGCAAGACTTCACTGGGCTTAGGTATTTTAACAGTGGACAGCAATCGAGTGGTATAAATTAGAATTGTATTAGCATTCTTTGAGCTAGATCGTGTGCGCGTCAACTCAGACGCTTGAAATTCTCTAATTTTTCTCTTCACGCCAGAAAGTAAACATTTTTCGGTCTAAAATAACTCCTATATAGCAGGAGATTTCAGGAAGATGCAATATTCGGTTCGCTTGTCACTGCAGTGACCTTTACTCCAGCAGATTATACATGACTCGATTTCAGCCGTTTTATTTTGGATGTTGCTACAACTTCATTATACACAATTAGCCTAAAAGAAACCACCCAAGTTGCACTATATGATTGACTTGGATCAAGTTTCCAACTCATTTTTTAACAACCTAAATATAACAATTCACTCGAATACCTCTTTAACATCTTTAAATCTCAGGCTGGCACCAAAACGCATTGCCAATGTCGAAACCATATTTATTCGCAAAAACTTCTTCATCTTCATTCAGCGACCTTTTCCGCTGTTTCTCATTGAAACTCAAGTGGATATAATTGTAGTCATCAGCAGCTACCAAATCTGCGAAGAAATAATTGGCGTGAATAAAACATTTTATCCTTTTAAGACCCACCTGCTGCATCGATGGTGCCCTGATAGTCAATGGCAGCCACATCCGAACCGCTGACAAGTCGAATGGGCGCCGCAAGTTCTGCTTCAGCGACAGCGGCAGCCCTTTCGATGGCCTCACGAGCCGCCTCCACACGTTGCTCAAACTCGAGCTGTCTGCTGCGATCGTTGGTGCTCTTCATTGCAGTGCGATAGATCAGGTCCACCAGGCGACTACTATAACCATTATCGCAGACACGATCTCGACCCAGTAGGGCATTTCGCCGGCGAATGGCAAAAGCACGAGCACTCAGCACGCCGTTGGGATGGAAGTACAAGCCCGGCCATAGCTCAGAGGAGTTATTTGGCAGTTGCTCCACTTCTGATTTGGACAAGACAATGTACGATTGCTTGGCGCACAGTATAACTGATTGGTGTGGTGTTATTCTAACTAAAATGTGCATGAAAACCAAACACTTACGCCACATCACAACGAGCAGAACCAGCAGACACTGCAAGTACCAGCGCCAGCTTTCCTCCACATCTGGTGCTGGTGGAGGTGGGGTGGTTGGTGCGCAAGCAGCGCTGGGCTGGCCATCTGGCCCGGGAACTTTTCCTGACGTTTGCATTAAAAATACTGGAATTAAAATAGAGCTGTTACAGATCAGTCGGGCGAAATAAACGATTTATGATTGTTAAAGAAGCGATAGTGTGATATTTTAATGGAAGAATTTCTGCTGAAAATGGCAAGATTGTACACCCATCAGTCTCCTTTACCGAAGCAACAAATGGTTGGAGCTCTAACCAAAAATGATCGGTTTGGACTGAATATGGCTTTAATATCCTTTTAATCATCGAACAGTGCTGAAAACCATCCAATGCAGGATCTTCCTTCATATCCTTTGGATGATTTAGTGCTGTCCAAATGAATACAAGAATTTATTCAATGGATATTTTGTAGTATAATGTTCTTTACCTGTGTGGTTTGATCTTAAAGTGGGCTTGTTGCAATTTTGCCCAAGATTAAGTTGAGGTCGACATTCAAACTGCACTGAAAAGATTGCTTATAAAATCTACCTAACTTCGATTACCCTAAAAAAGCCTGCCACAGGAACTCATCTTATTTTTCAAGGACATTTTTTATTTTCAAGTAAGTTCTTGCCGGCCCGAGGTCTTTATTTGAATAAATACCCCCGGTTCTACGTGTTGTGCTCTTTATTTGTCGCTAACTGGCAACACATAAGTCAAATGTTAAAATCTGGTAATACCAAAATCACGTTGGACACTCTCACATCGTTTTGCAGTGTGTAAAATGATTCAACTTGGCTTTAAACTGTTAATATCAAGACGAATTTGTAGTTAAACTACTTTTCACATATTTCCCAGAGGATTATCTACAGAAAAGCTTATCGATAAGCTGAGTTCTTTGTAAGGCAATAGAGCACCATCAAAATCCACTGTTAACTTTTCGCTGGAATAGTGAATTCAATTGTACAAGTGCAGTTCTTGATTCAAGGCTAAATCTGCCCTAAATTTAAGAAAGTTTTATATCATAGTCATCCGATCCGGGCGGTTCCGACAAATGTCCAGCGTAACCAGAAGACTTCGTGCAAAGTTTGTTCGCAATGGCTTTAAAACCGACGGTGGAGATGGCATTGAAACGGACGGAGACACGGCTAAATCAACTCAGCTCGTCATGCTGATCAAGAATATATATACTTTATGTGGTCGAAAATGCTGCCTTCTATGCGTTACAATTAGTAAAAAAAAAACCGTGCTGCAATGTTATGCAAACTTCGGCCGTGCCGAAGTTAACTTTCCTTTATATTATTGAGTGTTTTTGCTATGGTCTGGGAATGATGTTTACAAGTGGCTTAGTTGATATTCTGCTCCTTTATAGTCTACAGGTTGAGAGACATAAGCTTTACAGCACATTTAACGACAACCCCTTTCCACCTGATTCGGTTACTTCCATTAGAGCCGATTTGGTATGTTCTAAATAGCTGCTATGTGTCAGATAAGCCTAGATTTTGCTTTATTTTGATGTAGGTTTATGTGACAGATAGCTCTATGTAGCAGAAAAGAAAACGGCCCTAAGTCTTTCTGCCAGACAAAAAAAATTAACAAAATATATGGTGAAAGTCTCAAGGTACATAGAGTATTATAAGTTTGTGCAAAAGTATGTAACATCCAGAAGTAAGCATCTCCGACCCCATAAAGTATATATTTCCTTGATCAGCATCAACAGCCGAGTCGATATAGCCATGTCCGTCTGTCCGTCTGTCCGTCCGTCCGTCTGTCTGTCTGTCCGTATGAACGCACAGATCTCAGAGATGGTAAGAGATAGAGGTTTGACATGTATGGGACATATGCTTCTTATGTCTGCAGGCAGATCAAGTTTATTTTCAATTTTGGCCACGCCCCCTCCCGCCCCCGCAATTTAGAAAAAACGTCATATCTCCCACAGTTTTGAAGATAGATGGCTTGTTCCTTCTGAACATATTTAGTTTTTAGGATAACTTATCGATCCGCCAAAGGAATGAAGAAGATCGGATGAACGGTTTTCGAGTTATGATCAAAAGACAAATTTTCTTGGTACAGAGTATGTTATAGTCGGGCTTGACCGACTTTCTTTCTTGTTTTTACCTGTGTGGTTTGATCTTAAAGTGGGCTTGTTGCAATTTTGCCCAAGATTAACTTGGAGACTTTGCTGGCAATCGAACTTACGACTCTTTTTATACTCTGTACCGTAGGTACATAGAGTATTATAAGTTTGTGCAAAAGTATGTAACATCCAGAAGGAAGCATCTCCGACCCCATAAAGTATATATATTCTTGATCAGCATCAACAGCCGAGTCGATATAGCCATGTCCGTCTGTCCGTCTGTCCGTATGAACGCACAGATCTCAGAGATGGTAAGAGATAGAGGTTTGACGTGTATGGGACATATGCTTCATATGTCTGCAGGCAGATCAAGTTTATTTTCAATTTTGGCCACGCCCCCTCCCGCCCCCGCAATTTAGAAAAAACGTCATATCTCCCACAGTTTTGAAGATAGATGGCTTGTTCCTTCTGGACATATTTAGTAATTAGGATAACTTATCGATCCGCCAAAGGAATGAAGAAGATCGGATGAACGTTTTTCGAGTTATGATCAAAAGACAAAATTTCTTGGTACAGAGTATGTTATAGTCGGGCTTGACCGACTTTCTTTCTTGTTACTGATTGAATCTTCTACATAGCACCATCTGTCACATAATCTTACATATAACATTCAGGGCTGCATACGTACCAAAAGTGATTCCACAGTAATGTTGAGCTCTTATTTTGTGAATAATTCAATAAGCTTTGGAGAAAAGGATCTTAATGAACATAGGCTTATTTGTGTAGGGATTCTAATGGAAATTCTGAACATTTTTATAGATGCTTGCATTAATTTTTCCTGTATCTTGTAATACTCAGTCTTTTAGAACCATCAGGATAAGAGAAGAAGTTGCTAGGAAATAGGTCAAATTTTTTCATGTCATTAGTTTTTGTTGGACCGAACCGAAATTATAGGTTCGGAACTGGTTCAGGTTCAGCTTTGGTACTTTAAGAGGTTCAGTTCGAGGTTCGGTTCACAGTAATCTGAAAGTCGGAATTCCGGGTTCGAACCGGTTCGGTTCAAAACCGGTTTGCAGCCCTGATAACATAGTAAATTTTGAGTTTATCTGACACATAGTAGCGATCAAGCAGCTGTGAAATCGGCCCCTAGTCTGTCTGGCATATAAACATAGTTCAAATAAAACACAATTCGTTTTCATTTGTTGAATTATGGAATTTTTATCTAAATTCAAAGTGTCTCCCTTGTATGCCTCTTCTCTAGCCTCAGCCAAATGCCTTGTTTACTGGCCGTTAAAAATGTTATCGGAGACACTTCCACTGGATGCGGTTTCCCTTCGGCCAAATGTACACTGTACTCCTGTAGCAAAGTGACCAAGGCAGCCTTCACTTGGGTCAGCCCGAAACGTATGCCTGGACACAGTCGTGGTCCTGCACCAAAGCCTAGAAACTGGCAGCCCATGTGGCTTGGCTTATTGGTATCCAGAAAGCGTTCAGGTTGAAAGCTCAAGGGCTGCTCATAGAGAACGGGATCGCTTAGGAATTGAAGAGAGATTTTAACCATTTGCGGAAACTCTTGGCAATTGATTCGACTTACAGATGTATGGCCTGCACTGGAATAATCAGTACACAGTCCAACGGGACCCTCAAGTCCTGCTTTGCATCCTCTGCCCCTTCTCTTTGGGCGGGTAGAGTAAAGGCTTGGGTGCAACGTTTCTGCAGGGACTGCATGACTGGATGTAAGCGCAACGTTTCATAGAGAACTGCCTCCGCATATTCCAACTCAGCCAGGGAATCGGGACTCAAGAGTTCCCCTCCTTCACCTCCACTGCGTTGAGCTACCTCATCTATTTCGGCTAGGACACGCATCTGACAGGATTCGTGCTGAGCCAGCTCATAGAGAGCAAATGCCAAAAGCGTGGCCGAAGTCTCATACCCTTCCAATAACAGAGTAGAGGCATGTCCCAAAAGATCTTCTTTCTGTTGAACTTTCAGCCAGCTGAGCAGATTATTTTCCAAGCTCCGGGCATCCACCATGGCGCGTAGCCAGGTCTGCAAGGAGAGAGGAACGTACCTAAACTACAAGAATTGTGTGTTTGCCTTTGATAAGGCAGGGATCTACCCACCTGAAATTTAAAAGTCTGCCCAGCAGCGGGGAATGCAACAGGGCAATGGTCTCGGCCAGACTCCAGTTACTGGGCTGGAACAGGGGTCCTAACAGCTCAAGCCACCGGCTTGGCTCCTCCTCAGTAGACCTCAGAGTTTGTGCATTCAGACCAAATACAGCCGAGCCTATCACCTGTAGCGTGTAGCGAGTAGCCAGATCTTTGGCCTCGAAACATGAGGTGTCCAGGGACTGGCGCACGAACTCCCTTAACTCCAGGCAGGCGGCGGCTAGGTGAGGCACAGACTGACGAACACGTAGAGGCGTGAAGACGGACAACAGCTCTCCGCGCAGCACTCGCCAGCGTTCGCCCTTGGCTATAAAGGGATTGTGGCCAGCCATTTGGTTAAGCTTAGAGTCCAGGCACAAAGCATTGTCTGCGCAATGCACAAAATTCTGGCCCATGAGGATGTGGCGTAGCAATTGCTGGTCGCGTATCAACAGGGCGGGTTCGTTGAACAAACGATAGAAGCCCACATAGCGTAAGGCGGGGTTATCCCTGTGTCGGTGGGTGGGCAAAGGTGAGCGCAGAGTTACTCGTATTTGGTCACTTACTTGTACAACCCAGCATAAACATCGCCGTAGGAACGCTGTCCTGTAGCAAACTTTAACATATTCCCCACCAGAGGCCAGCCGGGAGGTCCCAGCACTCCAAGCCGTTGCCAGTAGCTGCTGCTCCAAGCCACGTATAGCAAAAGACTCACTAAAATCACTGGGAAAATCACTATCATCGTTGACATTCCCTGGAAAACTAACTTAGGTGGCTGTGCAAGCAGCTGCCTTATATGCAGGCCTCATCTAATTTTAGACTCCAGCCAAATGATTATTAGACGCACGCTATACTGGGTATATCAATCAAGCTGGCCATTAAGCAGACACTTACCTGGCATTGAATACCTTTTTGATGTCTAAGTTACAAATGGGTATGCCCTGAACTGATTACCTTGCAGACCCTTAGGGGGTGTTCACTGTTGATTAAGTATCAAGAAATCTTTTGATCGAACCTTCTATCTATAAATTGGTCGGAGATATGACGTTGTTTCGCAATTGCGAAGGCAGGAGGGGGCGTGGCAAAAACTGATAATCGTGCAAATGTATGTAACAGGCAGAAGAAAGCATCTCTGAGCCCTTAAAGTATATAAATTGTGATTTTTTTTGGCAACTTTCTTTGTGGCAACACTGTTTTTGCCTGCTCAGCTGTTTTCGTGTCACATGTTACTGTCAAACATGTTCAGTTTGGTCTATAATTTAACCATCAAACATCAAAATGCAGCTAAACGTAGCACACTGGGCCGAATGGCCATATTTTTGCCATAAAGTCGAATTGTTAATTACAATGTTTTATGATGTTTGTCATTTACTCTAAAAGAGAATACTTCAAATATAACAATTCCTTAAAATAAAAGCTGTCGGAGGGCAATTGTGCACTTTTAACAGGCCTGCAAAGTCTGAAAGCGGAAAAAAATGTATGTTATCTTGGCTACAAGAGACCATTTCTGCTAGTGAACAAATAAATTGTGTGAAATGTGCAAAATGCGGTGAAATTGATGTATTATTTAAATAACATTAAGCAATTGTGTTAAACCGGTGAGATTATTAACATTTATTTGTTTTGTGATACCTCCTTAGTCTGAGAAAACTTACTTAAAACATCTTTGCCCTGTGGACTTTTGGCGAAAATGTTTTCATGTTTAAGTGTTCTTCAAAGTATGCATTCTCAATTGTTATCCACACTTTTTGCCCGATTTTGCGAAAACTAATTAAAAACAAAAAAATACAAAAATTATATTACGTATCCGCCACGTTGGGCCATATGGGCGGTGAGGAAGTCGTGATAGGATTGGTTTAAAACCTTTTCTAAATGTTATTCTGGTTGTTGTTATCAAAATCACAAAGTCTCTTAACTCTATGGCTGCATTTGTCGGCTTTATGCCAAAAGTTTGGCTTTTCAGCCCAATGTGCAATGTTAAGAATGATCATCTGCCTGTTTTTGAACTACGTAAGCGACGGGATATTTAAGTATTGGGACATCAAATGAAAAAGGTATTTTCTTCAAAAACTAAAAAACTCCCACAACCGGTCATCTTCACCAGCTGTTGGCGCTAGCCATGCAAAAGCAGCTCAAACTCTGCCATTCTGATTCGGCGTTAAACTGTAGGTTCCTTTCTCTTGTAAGAAAATGAGAAGCACACCAGCCAACAACCAATGAGGGAAGTCAATTATAATACTTTCAAATTAAAGAAAATACTCCCCAAATAGTTTAAGTATCTCAAATTCACATGTTTAGTTTCCTGCTCACCTGCGGCTGTCCTTTCCCCTCTCCTCTTCCAGCGGACGGTTACACTCATGGTGGCAGCAAGCGTAAATTATTGGGTGCCGCTGCCGGTTCGTGTGAGGGAAGACGTCATCTGTATTGCATGCGTAGTGCTTCGGTGAAATCGTTGCGACACCAGCAACAGCCGCAGCAAATCAATGGATGTGGTGGCACCACTGATTGCTGTACTCGTGCCCAGCGAATGCGCCACCAGCATCAGCAGCAACTGTACATGAGCTTGGCCCCCGAACAGGATTCGCGCCGGAAGAGTCTTTCACAGCCCAGTCTAAGGATCACAGAGGCGGGCTTGCGTAGGTAAGAAACTGAAGACTCCCCGGTTTGCCTGTTCCACATCTTCTTAACTTCTCTTCCAGCATGGTACCCCGCCGTTCCAATGAGAACAAGAACCTGGAGAGCAAAAAGCGTGTGGTCAAAATGCTTTTCGTTCTGGTGCTGGAGTTCTTCATCTGCTGGACCCCCTTGTATGTGATTAACACGCTAACCATGCTCATTGGCCCCGTTGTGTACGAGTACGTGGACTACACGGCCATCAGTTTCCTACAGCTGTTGGCTTACTCGTCCAGCTGCTGCAATCCCATAACCTATTGCTTCATGAACGCCAGTTTCCGACGGGCGTTCGTGGATACGTTCAAGGGCATGCGGGTGTGTGACACGGGACGATTTTGCATCTGGCGTCGACGCTCCAAGAATGAGACGAATCTTTCAGTGGCTGGCAATTCAATTGCCTTGGCCAATTCGGTCATGTCCAGCCATACCATATTGGAGAGTCCGCGCCTTTGAGACAGTCGGAAACTGATGAGGAGGGGCCTGGCCATGGGCGGCACGGGTAAGGGCAGGCAGCCGCAGCCGATGCAAATGGAAACGGAGTCGCTGTAATTGTGATGATGCAAATGTGAACGAAACTAAAACTGTGGTTGTCAACGATTGGAAGGCATAACTCCTAACTCTCTAACCGTTTTAAGTGTAAATCTAAGCGTTGAATGTAATTAGCTGCGTTTCTTAAGTGTTTTCATCTACAGAACAAATCGGAACAAGAATGACACAGGTCCCACACAAATCTATATGCACTTATTTTCAGTTTAAATTACTCCAAGTTGACTGTTCAAGCTGAATGCTGAATGGACACGAGTCAAAAGCGGTTTCAGTTAGAAAAATGTACGCATGATTGATTCTACTCAACACGCAACCAAAGACTATTTAGAAAACAGAGACAAGTTCGTAGATGATGACATCACTATTTATGGAGTAAAAGCTCGAAAATGTAAGTAAATCTCAGAAGGTAACGCAATTTTGTATTAGAATAGTTTGTGGAACAGCAAGATCTGGGGAACTAGAGTCTTCATTCGATATTTTGTGCAGGGGATAGATATGCCATTCTAATGGGATCAATGCCCTGCAATCCTTGACCTTGAAAGGCTCATCTGTCACTGGACACTGGACACCTTCTCGAAACCAAAAAGCCTTTGAAGCCCCTCGCTTTCGACGAAGCAAAGAACTTGGTAAATCACATACAAATTTGGATCTAACTTAAACGAAAGTGCTATACGTTTTCCTAACAAAAGTGTGCAACACGGTAGGCAAAGTTGATCCAAGAGGACTACCCTGTTCAGTTAATAAATTGCTATCAAAACTTAATCAAAAGTGGGAAGCACAGCTCAACTACACTAAACAATCGCTCTTTGAGCTACAAGTGAAAGATCCTGTGTTAGATTTCTAGACCAGGCATACAGTAAAATGATTTCTTTGCTTGGAATTTGTGTTTGGTGTGTATTATAGAGTATATTGCCTCCGATTTGAACGGAATATGGCAAAAGCAGCAGTGTCAGTGCAGTGCAAACAATCCTTTCCAGTCCAATCTTTGCATTTCCCCTTCTTCAACTTTGGCTAGAGAACTGCGAGTGTTCACATTCATACAAAATTGCTTTGCCTGCTTTTGATGATACTCTGTACCAAAGGTTAACAGAATATGCTAGAATGTAACAGCATATCCGTTCGTCTGCATTCAAAATAATATACAGTTTCTGTTTTAATTTTAAGAAATTCACCTTGAAATCATTTATTGGTTTTTTTTTTCAATTTAAAGAAAGTTTCTTGTTTTTAGACAGGTTTTTCATAAACTTACAGAGCATTTCCCGAAAATAATGTTTTTCGAAAATAATTTCTATAAACTTACTTAAAATTTGGACGAACTTGTCCTTGATTTAAAATAAGTCGACTAGGAAAGCACATTTCTTAAATTTAGAAAAACCAATTAGAAAAATTTGATGTAGAAAATAGCCCTAAAATTGATAACAATTTAAGCGGACACCGCTTGTAATTCTCAAGTTCGCATTCCCTGCTTTCGAAATATAAAAAGCGCAGCTGATATTCATTTTGCTGAGAAGTTCGCCCGAAAATATGGAAAAATAACTTTAGAAAATCGACCTAAAATTTAGAAAAATACATAAAAAGTTTGTAATTCTCCAACTGGAATTCCCTGATTTCGGATTATAAATGGAGGCAGCTGAGTGCTTAGCATTTGACTGCTTTCTTTACTGTGACTCACGCGCCTGCTTGGTGGTCGACTGCGCTAAGATGCCTTGCCCTTCGTGTTGAAGTTTCCCCCGAGGTTCCGAGCTCAAGTCCCCGGTACATGGTAATGTTTACTTATTTTAATGTGATTTTGAGAAAGAAGACTTTAGTGAACCAACAGATGTCTCTACTCCCTCCCACGCCCTTTTCTATAAATTAGATAGAAAATATATTTTTCTTTTTCTAAAATCCAGATATGTTTTGCTACAACTAAGAAAATATTTTCTTAGTTTTTGAAAGTCTTAGTACTATTAATAAGTAGACAGCGGATTTTGCATATTTTCAAACCGATTTTCATCCAAGTCAGACAAATACGATGTGCTGACTCATT
This sequence comes from Lordiphosa fenestrarum, assembly GCA_035044985.1. NCBI lineage: Eukaryota > Metazoa > Arthropoda > Insecta > Diptera > Drosophilidae > Lordiphosa > Lordiphosa fenestrarum. The sequence continues at coordinate 2,666,708 of JAWNNO010004426.1, forward strand.
ATGTTATTAAAATTTCAAAAAATTCTGCACTTAATTCCAAGATAACTTGAATAATTATTTAATGAATTGGAAGCTCTGTCAAAAGACAAAATGATGTGCACAAATTTGTTAAGTTCACATTTTTCCGAGTCTACTAGGATTAAAATCGGTTTAAAAATATGCAAATACCCACTGTCTAATTATAAGACATAATATTTCTAAAATACGTGGTGAACCCTTTTTAAGACGAATTTTTTTAATTTTAGTACTTCCTTAACTTGCAGACAGATCCAGCAAAATTTTAAAAAGCCCTTTATCTCTTATGGTTTTCAGGATAGCAGGTTCATACTTTCTGTATACATATAGATCCTCCTCCAAAGAAATCTTAAAGATCGGTGGAACAATAGTCGAGCTACATAGAAATTAAGCAACACAAACTTTGGTGCAGAGTATATTGAAGTCGGGACTGACCGACTTGCTGACTTGAGTTTTATTAAATTTTGTTTTCATTATTACACGAACGAACTCTGAACCTACAAGCGAGGCCACTCCAAAACCCATACAAAATGTTTTATCAAATGTAATAAAGTAACTCAAATCGATTTTAAAAGTAATTGTAGTCGAATAACACACAACAGACACTCAAAATACCTGCGTGTAATACATCTGTGTGTGTGTGTGTGCGTTTGTGTGTGAGTTTGTACTAATCCAATTCGCTCAACCAATTGTTATTTCAGTGAGAAATTGATCTCCAACTATGTGAAATCTAAATGTATTTTATGTAAATAATAAAATTACCAACAGAATATGGTGAAACTCGTTCGCTGGGTGTTTGATCAGGCGTGGCATACTTTTAGGCAACTCGAATGGACGCAAACACGCACCAGCACCAGCCCCCGAGAGCGGCGGGAGAGACAGCTGAAAGCTAATTGATTGCCTGTCGGGTGGGCTTTGGCTGGGCATTACCTCTAAGCTGGCCAGTATGGATGTGCAGTCATGTGGGAAATAATGGTCATAAATGTTAGGGGAATGTGCAGCATGCACTGCAAGAAACGAGTGGGGAAGTTTACCTCGATTGTGCAAGTTTATTACATGCAGTTATTTGCATTGCCTGTGCCAAGTCTCACCCACTTTGTATTTGGAAATTTGTTGTCCCAGAAACCTCTTACGATTTTCTATTCCAAAATGCCCGGCTACTAGATTCGAAGGGCAAAAGTTGAGAGATTTGCTACCGACTGTTCAAGGCCGTGTTGTTTAAATGCCCAAAGTTTTCCTTTGCCAAAATCTAGTAGCCGATCTTATTCCTGTCATTTTACATATATAAAGTCTTCATATTATAACGTTATATTATCGCGATGGACCGCATTAAGCAAGTTTTGACAAAATATACAGAGTAGTGGGTGCTTGCGTTTCGATCCAATTGTATGTCCATCGAGTCCATCGTGCTAAAATTTGTAGCCACCCTCTGGACCCTTGGGCTGGCAGGCATGGAACTCCAAGGCCCCGTTCGCCTCCTGGGGAGCCAGTTGGCGTGCGGCTTCCTCCTCGTCGGTACTAAAATAAGTGTCGATAATTTCATACGCCTTGTGGTACACCTCCTCGTTCTCATGATGCTGCAACGCCTCGAGTTTCTCCAGGCCACCGAGCCTCTCAACCATCAGACACAGCCTCTCAGTACAGCCCAGCTTCGTCTCCAAGGCAAGCAGATTGGACAGCCCAGTCTGCACTAGTTTGATGGTGCCAGCATTTGGGGCATCCAGCAGGCCGATGTACGGCTTGAGAATGTCGTACTTCTCAATCAAGGTCAAAATTTGAGCAGCACTGCCCGTTGACGTGGCATTTGTCACCGCCCAGGCAGCCATCTCCTGTGACTTGAACTCCCCGGTTTCGAGTACCTGGCGAATCTGCTGGAAAATGCCAGCCTCAATCAACGCCTCGACTTGCCTTTGATTGCCAGCCGAGAGGTAGCCAACTGCGCAGGCGGCCTCCTTGACAATGTTTGCCATATAATGCTGCAGCAATAGCGCCACCTGGGGCAGGCCTCCAGCGGCAATGACCACATCTGCCTGGTGATCTGTGCCAGACACAATGTTGCATACCGTGCGCAGGGCCGGTAAGATGACGGTCGGCTCTTCACTTTTCAACAGATTAACGAGACGGGGCACCACATCCGCAACGACCACAGTTTGTATCTTGGTCGCGTCATCGGTGATGTATGCAAATGTCCAGCAGGCGTTGGCCAGCACTGGCATATCCTGGCTAAACAGAAGCTGAAAGAGCACGGGAAGCAGCAGCTTCACCTCCTCCAGGGAGGGTCGGGCACTCTTATGGCGGCACAAATTGGACATCAGCCAGACAATGTTGCGCAAAAGCGTCAGAGGCATTTCGTTACTGACCAGGCGGAAGATGCCGTCCATTACATTGTGGCGGATGAGAGCGTCGCGAGCGGCTGCGCCATCGCCGGCCACATTACTCAGGGCCCAAGTACACATCTCGGCCACTTTCTTGTCCTTGGACTGCAGCAAGGATATGAAGTGAGGCACGACACCGTTTTCGACCAGGTACATTGTTTGAATCGAAGTGCCGGAGGCAATGTTCGCCAGTGTCCAAGCCGCCTCGTACTGCAGCTGGGGATTGTGTACATTCTGGAGAAATCGAATGCAAATTGGCACTACGCCAAGTCCAATTAGCTGATCAATGGGTGGATTGCGCTTTCCACTCAGCATCTTTCGGGCCGACTGCATGCCCACGAACTGAAGATGCTCGTCCGCACTGTGCATGGCCGCCACCATCTCATCCACCGGTAGCTGCCGGGGCGAGTCAGGAATTATCTCCTCACGCGGTGAGTCCAGGTCTTTTTCGTTGATGTTGCGTAGCTTGATCTTCTGTTCCTCCTTCTTGGACTTGCGCAGCTCGTTTGTCACCTCATGTCGGCGCCGGCGCGAGTCCTCCATGCTGAGGTTGTTGGACTTGTAGGAGTCCTGCCGCGAGGTTGAGTTGGCTCTCTCCATGTTGAGAATATTATAATAGAAATATATATTTTTGCACTACAAGCCCAAAAATTTTAACCAGAAATAGATGTAAATGCTCCGACGACACGTGGCAAATAACTAGCAAAAGAAAGCTTCTAGAACTCAAACAGAAATGTCACTTGACACTTTTCGCAATGCCTACTTGACTGAGTTACTTTTTGGGATAATCTTAAAACAAGATGGGGGGAAAAGTTAATTAACAAAAGCCTCTTTGTTCATGGGTTGTGATGGCTGAGAGCGCCTATTTATTCCCCTCGAACCCCAATAAATCCACAGAACCTGTACCATTGTGTGGACAGAATAAACTTAAGTACAGCTGCGGTCTCAAGCTCGAAAGTTGATTAGAAAGAGGTGCTCTAAGTATTCTAAGTCTTCTGTCTTCTTTTTTCAGTTTTCCCCTTTTCTTCAATTCTGCAACTTCAACGCTGACCAAAACAGTGACTAACAGTGACCAAAAAACTGACTAAGGCCCGATTTCTCAATGGTTCCGGTTAGCCAACCACCGGTCAGATTTGTTCGTCAAGATGACGAGTGGTTAAGTCATTTGCAGCAGTTTCGCCTGAAATCGATAAATGCCTATCGCTACTTCAGTGTGACCATACTGTTTGACTAAGCGAACACAGCTGAATCGGTTTGGTTTGTTTGTTTATTTATGCGATTGGTTGTTGTTGGTCATTGTTTGGCGTAAAAGTTGACTAAAATTCGATGTTCTGCCTCTTCGAATTGCATTTCCATGGCGTGGAGTTGGAAAATTCGTTTATTTATAAACATTTTGTGTTGCAGCAAATTATACAATAAGCAAAGCAAGTGAGCGGCCAGCTGTTTGAATATCGATAAAAATATCGATAGTTTCATCGGGGCTGAGCTCGCGGTTAAAGTTGACCGGTGGATGAGCAGCGTTTAAGTTTGTTCCTGCGGTTACGCCACATACATCATGAGACACTCAAATTCGGTTAAACTGCCTGTCAAGTTGACCAACCGGACTTTGAGAAATTGGGCCTAACAGTGACCAAGAAACTGACTAACAGTGACCCAATAAGTGACTTACAGTGACCAAACCAATGACCATAAGCAGTAACCAAAATAATGACTAACAGTAACCAAGACAGTGACTAACAGTAACAAAGACCAAAAAACGACTAACAGTGACCAAACAGTGACCAAAACAGTGACGAATAAGTGGACAAAGCAGTGACCAACACAGTGACTAATTATGAACAATAGTGACCAAAACAATGACCAAACAGTGACTAAAATAGTAATTAATAGTGTGTAACAATGAATAAAAAAGTAACTAACAGTGACCAAAACAATGATCAAAGCAGTGACAAAAACAGTGACCAAACGGTGATTAACAGTGAGTAGCAGTGACCAAAAAAGTGACTAACAGTGACCAAACCGTGACCAAGAAAATGAACAATGCCGTGACCAACACTTTGACTAATAGTAAGTAGCAGTGACTAACAAAGACCAAAACAATGACCAAACAGTGATTAATAGTGTGCAACAATGACCAAAAAAGTGACTAACAGTGACCAAAACAGTGACCAAAACGGTGACTAGCAGTGAGTAAAAGTGACCAAAAAACCACTAACAGTGACCAAATGAATGGGCAAAGCAGTGACCAACACAGTGACTAATAATGAGCAACAGTGATTAAACAGTGACTAAAATAGTGATTAATAGTGTCTAACAATGACCAAAGAAGTAACTAACAGTGACCAAAACAATGATCATGGCAGTGACCAAAACGGTGATTAACAATGAGTAACAGGGACCAAAAATGTGACTAGCAGTGACTAAAACAGTGTGACCAAACAGTGACCAAAAAAGTAACTAACAGTGACCAAAACCGCGAACAATGGTGAGTAGCAGTGACCAAATAAGTGACTTACAGTGACCAAACCAATGACCTTAAGCAGTATCCAAAATAATGACTAACAGTCACCAAAACAGTGACTAACAGTCACCAAAACAATGACCTAAACAGTGACGAAAACAGTGACCAAAACGGTGACTAACAGTGAGTAAAAGTGACCAAAAAACCACTAACAGTGACCAAATGAATGGGCAAAGCAGTGACCGACACAGTGACTAATAATGAGCAACAGTGACTAAACAGTGACTAAAATAGTGATTAATAGTGTCTAACAATGACCAAAGAGTAACTAACAGTGACCAAAACAATGATCATAGCACTGACCAAAACGGTGATAAACAATGAGTAACAGTGACCAAAAATGTGACTTAAGAAGCCTATGGCGCCATAGAACGCAGATTTGTAAAATATTTGCACTGAAGGCGGTTGCCGAAGTGTCATCGAAAAATATCAAAAAAACCAGGGATACAAACTACTTGTAAAGAAGGACTGGTTAAGTTCAGTGGTTCGCAAGGCTTTCGAATCTGTGATTCGGTTCATTGTATGGTTTTTCGGTTCGATCCAGTGGTTCACTTTTAACTTATTATGGGTATTATTTTTCTCTATTGTGATTTCTAAAGTGAAATCAAATATTGGAGTTTAGGCGGCTACCATGAGAATTTCACTGCGAGAATGGTGCAGTATTCACTTGGATTGTCACAATTAGGAGTACAAAACATGATGACTTAGTTGGATTATCCAGTCACTCAAATCATAAAGCAACTACCACTGCTCAGGGCAAGCAGTCGGATGACAGATTTATTAAGAGCTCGATGGGAAACTGTAAAAATACTAAAAGCTACATCAATCCGGCAAAGCTAGGAATAAATTCGGTCGATGAGCGAACTCCCTTAATTTAACCGCAGATAATATTTTTCTTAGTGAATTCCCACATTTTTCTAGGTTATTTTGATAGTAAGTTGCTTCCGCTAGGTAAGCCATTAAATAGGCAGCTATACTTTTCTGTGCGGTGGCTATGTTAAGTTGAGTATTGCTCATTTGAAGACTTTCCCACTACGTGGTAGTTCATGGCGCAGATATAGCTAACTTTTGGGATGACAGTAAAGCTGACGGCTATGGGATGTCTAAAAATCTTCTAGCAGAAGTGCTCTCTACAAATGCACCAGAGATGTCATACAATCCTTAGCTTATATATTTAACTACCAGGGTATCTATAATTCAAGTCTGCCCAAGGCCAACCTACCAAATAAAACTAGAATCAAATCATTGGCCATGCGATGTGCCATGAAACTTCCATCCAAAACGATCACTTTCGTTCCCCTCCTCGCGCCCACCTCGGCCAGTTGTGCGAGTGCCCAAGTTATTCCCACAATCAATATGCATAATAGTCTTGAGGAAATGGGGCCTTTGGGGGGTTGGCCGATTGCATTTTTACTTATTTATAAATCATTTATGTATGTATTTTGCGAAACATGCCAAGCGCGTGGGCGGGCTCAGGTCCCGGTATCGATGTAGTGAAATCCCAAAAAGGTGCTCGGTATGTTAAGCTTCGGAGTGGCTGCTAAAATGCCAAAACAACAAAAAATTGTATTGATTTTGGTTTTGTTTTTTTCGTTTTGCTGTTGCCTATTTCCAGAGAACACAATATTTTAAGTGCTCTGTATGCTAAGTACCCCCCAGCTTTATACATATGTAATGAGTTGACGGCACATTCTCAATGTGTCTGCTCTCAAGAGTACGCAATGTCAAGCTCAGACATAACTTTTTTCAAGTGAAACGCAGTTTAGCGATGGACATGGGCATAGATTAGCCAGCAGCTCGCGCCACTGGTCAAAGTACAAAATTAAATTTGCGAAGCATTAAGCCATCTAGAGCTTCAGCCATCCACATGAGGGTGAGGAAGGGAAATGTTCAAAAACCTACCAAAAATTGCATACTGATTGGGGGACAGCCATTCGGTCTCTTCCACCAGCTATTGGCTAGCCGTGCCAAGACTTCTCTGACTTTGCCACTCGTGCTCGGCCTTGAGCTTTAATATCAATTCGGAAAGTCAGTCAGGCCCGACTGTAGGAAAAGTGTTTTGTACCTGCACTTAGGGAACAATGGTTTGTTATTTTAATATTTTCACTTCAATTTAAACATATTTACCACGGATTTAGCTTCGTGTGTCTTAAGAGTGTAGTATTTAATTTAAGGTTAACCTAAGCTTAATTTATATTGTTGTGAATTCGCTGCAGATTTATATCACTTTTAACTTTCTCTGGTATTCGAACTGAGGACCTTTGGACGGAGTTCGATTGGAATGATATCTCAACCAGTTGCGCCATCGCACACGCTGATTGCTACTCAGCTAAAATACTACTGATATTGAATTGTATCTGCTATCTGCCTAAAACCAACATATTTCTGGCGTTTTCTAGTTTTCAAGTAGGAATTCCGTTCACTATGTATATATGATTTTAATTAAACCAAAGGACGTATTAATTAACTTTAATAGAAAAGGGTCCTTGTTTTGTCCCTGAATGTGCCAAAGTTGGTATGTAAATGATAATTTTTAGGTATGACGATTTAAAAACTCGTAATATGCCACTATTACTTTACTCTAATATATTTCTGTACACCAGCGAAGCCGATGCTTGGGCCAAGAAAGCAAGCAGCTCACATTTTGCTTGCAGTTGCAAATCGATGAGAGCAGGTCAGAGCTGCTCTGGCTTTTTGGCTTTGCTCTTCTTGGCCCCTGATATGCATAAATCTTTTAGGTTGACTTGATTAACAACCCACAGCCCTTACCTCTTAACCTTGAGATCTCGGATTTCTCATACCCCTTCTTTCAGTTAGGAGAGTAAGCTTGGTGGGTGAAACTGCCAAGAAAAGTTTGTTTCAGGGGAAACATTTTAAGTGTATGTGTTCAGAACTTTGTCTAATTGACTTGAAACTTGGAACATCTACATACTAAATACATGCAGAGTTACAATATGGCGCTTAACGATTTTTAAGATCTACACAGAGAGAAAAAAGGATCTTAAAGAATATCCATTGGATGATTTCCGGTATCCATTTGGGCGGTATTTGTTTTAAATATGCTTTTAATCTTTCAACGGAGCTAAAAATCATACAAATTATATGAAAACTGTTGATCATTTGGGTGATTTTGCAGCTCCGTTGGATGATTACAAGGATTTTTAAGACATATTTCGATCTTTTTTTTTCCTGTGTATAAATATTTTTCTTCCATAACTTTAAATTGACATTTAAGCTTGCTTAAACTTTTTAGAAACAAGATTCGATTTAATGTTCCCGCCAGATCCTTGCGTGACTTGGTCCCATTTAGAGTGGCAACTCATAGGGTCAATTATGCCAATAACGAGCCGATATGTAGAGCCCTATTAACAGTTGGCATGCGGTTCGACTTTAAAAACGACAATATTATTGTTAAGCGACTTCTTAGGGACTTTTGATAAAATCTGTACAGAGTAACTTCGACTTTCAACTTGTTCAGTTCTTAGGGTCGATTTCTAGTCTTCTACATAGAGCTATCTGTCACATAAGCCTACAAATAGCAGAGCAAAATCTTAGTTTATCTGACACATAGCAGCTGTTAAGAAAATCAGAAATCGGCCTTAAGAACAAAATTATATAAAATAGATAATATCTTCAAGTCGCTCCCTAACATAAACGAATATAGCTATATCGACTCGTCTGTTGATGCTGATTGCAAATATAGTTCTGTAGTTCGGCTGCACCAGTGCAGCATTAACGAATTACCTAACTCTTTGTAGTGAGCTCTAGCCACCAGACTAACCACCAGTTAAATATTTTGTATCGCAATGTCCGCAAATCGTACCGATCGGTACAACGTTGCATTACAAGGAATTTCAGAAGCCTTTTTCTTTAAAACTAAAGAATACTATATCTTCTGGTAAAACTGTATATAAATTTGAGTTTTTCGACTTTAGTGTACTCTCTTTACTGCACTCTACCAATTTGGCTTAAATGCTTCTATTTTTTTTTTCATATTTTTTAGTGCAAGCCCCTGATCCACCTCTCCCATGTGTGTGTGTGTGTGTGTGTGTGTGGGGGGGGGGGGGCTCAAGTTGCTTAAAAGCAACAATGACAACACTACATTAACAATCACAATTGTCGTCAATTGAGTTACATTCGTAAGCGTTATTGAGCCTTAACCTAACGGTGTCTGCTTCGGGCAACCTTGACCAGATTTTAGCTGTTTTTTTGCGCAACTCCCCCTTTCATTCGCCGCGCTTCCCCCCACCCAAACACAACAAAATTATACAATTGTCGATTAACGGCTCTGTGCGCTCAGTGCTGGAACGGGTTTCTCTTATTGTAAATTAATTATTTTGGGTCTCAGCTTATCTGGCTCAATTTCGCAACCCTCCTCTTCGCTGGAGAAGTTTCGCGATTCATTTCATGCAGTTGACCTTCGGGCAAAGCGAAATTGGTTGACAACATTGAATATTATTTTGGCTTTTGGTTTTGTTTCTTTGCCCTGCGCATATTAAGTGTCAGCCGCCAACACACTCGTTTTTGGTGAAAGTTTTTTCGTAAGCCTACTTCATTATTATGGTGTGAGTACCATACCCAAATGAGTATCTCATCGGGTATCCTAAGGTGTGGCTTAAGTTGGGAAATACTTGCACTCCGAAATAAAATAAAACTGAAATGATTATGTCTGGCATGTGCAATGTCAGTGAGTTAAGTTTATGCGTGAGTTTAATAAAGTAATTGAAAAGTACTATATTGAAAAAGACTGCACACTCGCGCCACCAGCGGTTGTTTGGCGCAACTTTAAGCCAAGAACAGAACCCTTCACCTGGCTTGATAGAACTCAGAGAGAGAGCGACTGTGTGTGGAATACTTGCATACTTTTAGGCTCTCTGTTTTGGGAGGGAAATAACTTCAAAATTGAGAAATTTCAATTGGTTTTGCGAGCAGGAAAATGAAACCGAATCGGAATTGTGAGGGGTTTACTTTTCAAAATGTTTGCTCAAACTTTTAGCTTTAATTTTCTTTTCGAAGATCTGTGAAAGCTAAAGAAATTTAGATAAAAGCTACACAGTGAAAAAAAAGGATATTACAAAATAAAAATTGGATGATTTCGGTTTCCTTTTGGAATGCATATTGTTTGTAGATCCATTTTTGGATGTTAAAATATCCATTTAGTGTGAAATTGATCTAAAATTTTCATTCAACAGAGCTGAAAATCATCCAAAAAATATTATGAAAAATACATTCCAATTGATGGATCTATTTTTCTGTGTAGTTGAGAAAAAATTGTCTGCCAGAATGTGTAAAATTTGCTTCGACAAAAGCAAATAAGCCGGTTGTGGTGCGGCTGGTAGTGTGTGGAATAAGTTGTGGGTTTGATCTCACCTCGGAACATCCAATAAAAAAGTTAATAATGAAAATACTCAATCCCCGGTCACCTTCACTAGCTATTGACGCCAGTAATCCTTGTGAAGTATAAGGCTAACATCAACGTACTTCAGCAGTTCCGCTAAGATCACCAAAAATGTACCCTTAATCCAGCTGCATTTACGGATAGTCCGGCAAAAAACAAAATTTAGCGGGCCTGACAAATACCACTTTTATACACACAAAATATATCATGCTTAATGCCCTTTTAAGTATACTATGTTATATGAAAATCTTCATTTTGGTCAAGTATATATTTTAGATTTGTCTGAACTCAACATATTTTTTTGAATACACAACAATCTGAGTGAATCTGGCAGACTTGCAATGGCTTCATTTTAATACATAATAGCTTAAGGAAAAAAAGTTTGCATACTTCTAAGGGCATTAATCACAATTAATTTAATGTGTATAAGCATGGTGTAAGACATACCGTAGTATGTAAGAGAAGCTAATCCGATCGGATGCAAGCTAATCAACATAAATATATGTGAGAACTCTCAAGTCTCCCGATAATTGAACACTTTTTAGCAGAAAGATTGATAGCTGGAGATGCAATATAATCCAAATCTTAGACAAAACTGATCGGCTTATGGTATGCACCAAAAGTACGCTCAAAACTTAGTGGCGCTATCTCTTATGACATCCTACAGACAAGCGGACGTACAAACTTGCCTCTTTAATCATTTTCAAAGGACACACAGAATAGAGATCAACACAGGCAAAATAAGAAAACAAAACAATAAGATAAGATATAATATAAGTTGATATTTCTGCATCAAACGACAGTCATAACAGTTATGCAAAACTGCGCAAATGGCCTGTGGCTTATCCATTGTAAACAATACTACTACAACTACTACTGACTAATTAGTCATCTCTTGTCGTTTACCTCTTGATGGCAATGTATGAATCATCATTGCACAATCATTTACTTTTTGAGTAAAAGTGCAGAGCACAGCATAGAGGGTGCTCTTCGCCCGCCCTCAACCAACCACATGTGACCACCAACAAGTTGGGTCATTGTCAGCAAGTCGGGGCGGAAATCATGTAGGATAGGTGTGGTCAGTGGAAATGAATGAATCGAGCAGGCCCGGGGTCTTTGCAGTTGACTCGTTGCTGAGTAACTAAGTGAAAATGTCCAACCTGTCGACAGACGTGAGACGCTGGACTGTGCGATAGGCGGACTTTGTGCTATTGTCTGATTGTGCTCTCAATTCATCACCCACCAGAGGTAGAAATTGCTCGTAGAAAGTTGACACACAGAGAATGCAATTCAATAAAATGCTCCGATTGATTAAGCTGGCTTTAATTTTCTTGATTATCAATGGATTAAATTGACGAGCGCACTTGGATTGCTGCACCACAGCCAAACCGTTTAATTAAAATTCAATTTAAAAATTCGAAATGACATCATTTTAACGGGAATACAGGTTGTTGTGGTGCAGCCGATTCGTTATTGATAAACCATAAAACTCTGGTAACCAGAGTGGAAATGTGATTGGAAATATGATTTCAATTTGCATGCAAACTATAATTAAGCAAGCCACATATGTTTTAGCATACTTTTGGGTGCTTATGATAAAGGAATTCCACTGAGTTGATGCGCTTAACGAAACCGTTTGCTAAAGTCGGCTAAGACTTTGATTTACTCGTTTCTCTGGGGAAGAAGTAGTTAACATTATGTTGGCAGCAGAGCTGTAAAGTAATCATTACTTCGCAACAATAATTTTTCCTTATTCATTATTCAGATATTGGAAAAAGTACGATTTTTGTGAGTAATCGTAATTGGAACTACGCTTATTCATTGATTCTTTCAAGTTGTAATTACTTGTACAATTACCTGAATAGTGGTACCTGTAAAGGAGAATTATTGAGTAGTTGTGCATGAATTGTAGCATTATTCATGTAATTGAAAGTGAAAAATAAGGTTTTCTACCAACTAAGTTTGTAAAACAGCAAATTTAAATATAAGAAAAACTATTTAATTGAAATTTAACTATACCCACCCTTTACGAATCTTGCAATAAACCTGTAGAGCAATGAAAGCTTGTGAGAGTGGGGCTTATGTGTTTGTATCTAGCTTTGGATGTTTGGGCATTCGAACTAGTATATCATTTTAGTTTACACCTAGATATACATGAATGATTCCACATTTCAAGCACAAATACTCAATAATCATACTTTACAGATACAATTATTCATGTAATTGTAAAAGTAATTACTTTTTGTACATCACTGAATAATCACAAATATTCGTTACTAAACAAGAAAGAAAGTCGGTCAAACCCAACTATTACATACTTTGTACCAACCAAATGATACAATCAGCAAAAGTTTTGATATAGCAGCAGTAGCTGAAAGCAGCGCTTCCACTGCGCTGCAACAGCGTACAGTCTTTTGATCATAACTCCACAACTGTTCATCCGATTCTAACCAATCCTTTTGGGGATCGATTTGTAATCCTAATTACCAAAATTGTCTAGAAAGTACAAACCATCTATCTTTAAAACTGTGAGAGATATGACGTTTTTTTCCAAATTCCGGGGGCGGAAGGCGGCGTGGCCAAAATTGAAAATAAACTTGATCTGCCTGCAGACATAAGAAGCATATGTCCCTTATATGTCAAACCTCTATCTCTTACCATCTCTGAGATCTGTGCGCTTATACGAACAGACGGACTCGCTTGTTAATGCTGATCAAGAATTTATATGTTTTATGGTGTCGAAGATGCTTTCTTCTCGCTGTTACATACTTCTGCACAAACTTAATATACTCTGTGTACCTCAGGTAAAGAGTATAAAAAGCGTAGTTAGGAGTTGTTTTTAAAAAGTCTGAATATTTGTAATGTGAAAAGTTGACAGACTGCACACTAAACGCCGAAAAGTATGCAACAATTTTATTAACAGACACAAAATAATAGTCTTGTAACTCCGCTGTGACCATATACTGTCAACGAATTGGTTAGAACGCGGCGCCCAAAATAGGTTTGCTTTTTAGCAACACTGCATGATTCCTGTTAAGAATCCTTGTCACCATCAATCGTATCGCATTTGATCTTTGATCATGGCAAGAATGATTTTGTGGATTGTGGATCAGTAAAGTATTTGGGGGTCTTTCTGTAATCTTTTCCATTATTTCTTCTAGCGGTTAAGTTTGTTTCTCCGGTTACGCCAAACACAACCTGAAACACTCAAATCCTGCTAACCTGTCTTTCAGTTTGACTAACCGGGCTGTGAGAAAATGGGCCCTTAAAGTAAAAACTCGAGCATAAGTTAAAGTCGATTCTGTACGACTTCGATATACCCTCTACTCAGGGGAATAAATGTTTCATGGCCTTGTCTTATGTTAATTAACAGAGCATTTACATTAATGTGAATATTTCAACACTGTGTTATCTGATATCTCATATATCTCAATAGGAGAACTACAAAAATATATGAAAATCTGCATTAATAAGTTTTCATATGAGTTTCTTGACACCCAACTCATATGAGATCTTGTCAAGTGAACATACAGAGAAGCAGAAAAGTATGCAACGTTTTTTATAACCTGCATAACTCAGTCATTTAGTATGCTATCTTTATCTCAGATCACTGTAGAATTTAAGCTTAAGATCCAGGCGTTCATACAGACAAACGCAAATGGCTATACAGTCTCATCTGTTAATGCTGATCAAGAATATTTATCTACTTATTGGGTGTCTGAGATGCTTCCTTCTACCCGTTACATACATATGAGTAAAGGGATGTTTGTCCACTGCCTGGCCTACAACAGCGTCTAGTTCAAGATCTTGACTTTCAATTGCTGGAACATCCTCCCAAAAGAAGAAAGGCCGCCTCTGCCTTCTCCTGTGCCCAGAAATTGGTGTAATTTGCATGCCTGTAGAACCAAATAGGTCAATGGACATGAAAACAAGAGTAACCTTGAATAACAAATAACCAAATCAAAAAAAAACTATCAGAATCAAAACATAAACACTTGAGAGTCGGCGTGCCGTTGAGGGACGGTGAGATCCAACGGGGAGGAGGATCACCACGCGGTTTCTGTTTTTCTTTTTTGCCGCACAACATTTCAATGAAGCACCACGCACGCATGTTGACGACCTGGTACGATAATTCCACAGTGGAGTGGAGTGGAGGCAGCCATTCAAAGAATGCGCCAAAAAACCCACAGAACTTTCAGTCATCGAATCTCACGTAATCCGGAAATCTACGAGGCGCAGATCGGCGGCACCTCATTCACAGGTGCTGCCAAATTTCTATCTCAAGCCTGTTTTCGTCTGTTTATAACTCTGGCTCTTCGGTTCGCTCTGCTGTGTGATTTCTGCCGAACAGGAATATGAAATGAAATTAAATTTCATTTGAAAAGAATTTGCATTATATCCAACACACATATTTTAGTTGTTATTATTATGAAGCCAGATCTTGATCTGCGCCGACTGCGGCGATGTCGTTGGCCAATTGACGCAAATTGAACGCGTTTTCAATAATATATAAATATGTGTGTGTGGTGTGTGGACTTATGTGCGAATGCTGCTTACACCTTCGGTAGGAATATTTTAATTTATGCACGGAGGAGGAAGTCTAGTTGGGCGCTCTTCAGGCTGAAGCCCACCCCAAAGGTGGTTGAACCCCCCCGAGCCATAGTTCCAGTTCATAGTGCTCCAAGAATGCTAAGCGAATTGTATTTGTGTTGCCAACTCTGCTCGATTGGGATTCAGGTGTCAGCGTACGATCTCAAGGTTGTAGCCAAGCCATAGCGCATCGCTGGCCCGGCCATTATATAATCGCCCCCTCCCCCTTTCCAGCGTCCACTCACACACACACACACGCGGATTGGCCGTTTTAATGAGTCGCCGCAATTATACGAACATCATTGGAATGGCATCATTGGCTTCATCGGGTTGTTTTGCCGCCCACAAAGTTCATTGCTACTTAAATTCTAATCTAAAACAGTGGGCAAGCAGCGACGAATTTGTGCTCAAAAGTGTTGGGTATATATTTTTTGCTGCTAAACTTTGAAGCAAGGTGGAGGCAGCAACTGAATAGCAATCTGTTTGGATAGCCACTTGTTGGCAAACTTGTCCTAAGGGCAACGACTTGTTTGTTTCACTTCTAGATGATGCTGTTTCCGTTGTTGGCAAAACAACGGAAACTTTCTTTTAAAGCAGCGGAGGGCACCAAAACTAAACAGAAGAGCAGGATGAACTATTTTTGTGGCCGAATTTAATTGTTCGCATTGCTTTTAAACAGACTTAAGGAAACATTTATTCGATTCTAAGATTTCTTCTTTTCTCACAGTACTTAGAAAAGTTTTGTTTACACGTCTTACTACTATTTTTTGCACGTCTTTATTCTTAATTTCTTACTTTTTCATCATTTCTATGGTTAATAGATGCATTGATGATCATCAGATGCATTCACCAGAGACACTTGATCGCTGAGCGAGTGAAATGAATTTTTTTTACTGTAATAAATGGCGAAAGCTTCAGCTCATTTGGTTCATACATACATAAAGAATTAAAAAGATTTAGTTTAAATGTAATTTCTTTTTTTTCTTTTCCTCCTTACGGACCAATAGATGTTGCATCTTTTAAATCCATTTGACAATCTACCATATTTTCAAAAACATTGTCAATGGACCGAGTTCTAGTTCTAGACTAAATTTTAATTTTCAACAAAGGTCTTACAAATTTTTAAAGGCTTCTAAATAACACTATGCAACAAGATTGAGTATATATAAGAATTGGTGTTAATTATAGCTGATATTTGTGTGCCAAACAGTTTTCGGATTTGGTAAATCAAGTCTATTTTTTTGGTATTTTGAGCTTAAAGCATTCAGTTTGATATGATTCACTTTAACAATATTTATAAGTATTATACCTATTCTAAATAATTGTGCGATTTTTGAAGGCGAAGAACTACCATTTTGACTACATTTTGTTTCGCCCATGGATATGCTATGGATGTTGTTGAAAATTTGATTTTTTATAGCATATTTTTGGGCAGTACAAAATTGAATGATTTCGAGCACATATATTCAAAATGGTATATGTTCGTTAAAAAAAATCGCAGAACTATTTGGGATAACTCATTTCAAAGCTAAAGAGCAACACTTAACAGAAATATCAACAAATATATAACACATTAGTAAAGGTTCCTCACAAAATGTGACATATAAGGATAAAAGTACAAATTTTATGTAACTTTAAGCTCAAATTACTAAAGATCTTAACCTGAAGTACAGGAATCAAAACTATACCTTCAATTTACCGAAAAAGTCTAGTTTTCTTCTCTTGTGTAATCATGTATTCCTCAATTCGATTTTAAAATAATTTTTAAGTGAAGCGATATTGACTACGTAAAAGTTCATTCTATCTAGCAATGGGTCTTTCCCTTAAATATACTTGCACAAGATCGCTTAACGATCGGTCCTAAGGCAACCAAAAGATATAAACGTTCGATTTCAAACCAATTTCGCAGATCTGTTAGAAAGTATAAAGTATTTCTCACTTTCCGACCGATTGTTCCTATGGGACGATGCACTAAATCAGCGATGGGCAAGCTCTTACTCGCATTGCTTACATTGCTTCGATATTAAACAGACGCATTAAAAAATATTGTCGCTTGTTGGCGCCGACGCGCACAAGAAGTCCGAATGACAAGTTTAATTTATAGGTATGCAGTGTGTGTCTGGCTTCTCGAATCGAGAATCGCTAAAAGGGCTTGTTGTTTCTGAAGTGGTTGTTGGCTAGCTCGCAAACTTAAATATCCTGCCCACCAATGCTTTAAATGGAGGCAGCTTTCTGTTTGGAGGAAAGCTAATCTCTCAGTCTCAAATCTATTGAAAATCTGACGTCAACAACAGTTGGAACAAGCAACAGCAATTACATTTCTGGATTTGGTTTTGAAATATTTTCATTATTTTCTTCCATTGTATCCATTTACCCTTTTCCGTTGTATAAAATGATCCCTCAAAATTTTAAGTTACAATTTTCGCTTAGAAATTTCCATATTCCACTGTGCCTGTTAGCTGATCTGTTAAATCTGTGTCCCCCAGATACGCATAAACAAATACCCCCAAAAAAAAAAACTCAAGAATAGTAAACACGCACCGCAGATGTAGGGCTGAGGCTGGAGCTGCTGCCAGGTGTCTCCCCCTGGCATGAGTCAGCGGACAGAGCAACAAGTTGAATGACGCCCCCCAGCAGCAGCCTTTGAGCGGGCCCTTTGCCGGTGTCGAAGTCTGATCAGTTGCCGTGGTTGTTGTTGTTGTCATTATCAGTTAATTAAGCATGCGGTAGAAAACGAAATGTCGCAGTTTTGTTTTCAGTTTCAGCCGGGCCCTTAGGAGAAGTCACAGCCAAGTTTATTGAACTGCCCCGCGAGGGGAGCGAGAATATACGCACATTCGTTGATGGCACTAGACAAAGGTGACATAATGCAGCGTACACAACATTTTTCAAGCTTCAGTTTCCTACGAGCTGGGTTCAATGAATTCCCATATTTTCACACGTTCACCAATGTTATTAAATGTTGTGTGGCAAAGGTACAGAGAGTATACTGGGTTTTGCCAGTGTATGTAACAGTCAGAAGTAAAGCTATGTATAAGTTTATGTATTCTTGAACCGCTTCAACAGACCGCACAGATCTTAGGAGATAGAGGTTCGTCATTTCTGGGACATTAGCTTCTCATACTTACAAAACATTATATATACATTTTCATTGGTACAGAGTACATTACAGCCAGGATTGACCAACTTTCTTACTGTCCTTAGTAAGCCTCTGCATCGACCATGCCAATGGCAGCGGCTACAAATCTCAATGCTTCTCAGATGACATCAAAACTTAGAGAAAATACGTGGTATACTACAGTCGGGACTAGCCAATTTTCTTACCTGTTTTTCATATATTTTTGGTTCGCAGAAAAACAAAATCAACCAAATAAACTGCAATCTGTGCAGTTTAAGGAACCTTTCACGCCTGCCATGAATGACGTCTGTGTTTTGGGCCTTATGTAAACAACAAACAATTTTCCATTAATGGAATATATTCTTTTCAATTGGTTGTCTTAAGAGTGGAGAGCGTCCAATTTCTGCGGAGGGTAGCTTCAAAAGTTTTAGCTTGGGTGTAAAAAATGAAAACAGATGCCCATAAATAAAGTCAGAACTTAGAGCTGCATTGTTGTAATATCTTTCAAATTGAAACGGCTAAGGATGGATGATTTCTTACCCAGAACCAAGCAAACTCTTTGTACTTAAGGGATCAGAAATGCCTTAAGACTTGCTGAAAGAATCTTATCTCAACTCTTATTTGTAACCACATTTCTATCACAGCTTATCGCCTCTGTCTTGTGCAAGCTGGCACCAGTTGATCACACCAAGCTTACCAATATTCATCAGCACCTGGTCTTGAAAAAATCTTACTGTTGAAGTAAAATCGAACTTTTAAGACTTTACTCAAACTTAACCTTAAAAACATCTTGAAGGCTTAAACTAATCTAACTTAATCCAGAATTGTGAGGGTTCTTACAACATCCTTTAGTTTAAATCCTTTAGTTTCTGGCTAAAGGAACTTATGAAAGCAAATAGTGTTGAAAGTGACTTAAAATGTTTGATTCAAATTCTTTTAGATCAATTTTCAATCCATTTACCAACCAAACTCTATTATGGTGTATGATTCTTTAAAAGAAGGGTTGGCCAAATTGAGTAAAACCTATTTTATTACGGGCTAGGAACCATTTTGAACAGCTGCAAAAGTGTTTCACCGAATCTATTCAAACTTTTAGCTTAAAATACGGTTTGTGGGTGGGTACTGCAGAGTAATATATTACCTAGTATTCGCAACTGTTTCAGTACACGTATTGAACATATTCACTCCAACTTAAAGGCCATTTGTGACATTTATGCTAAATTACTGCAACAAAAGTTTACTATATGGCGTCAGCTGTTTGGAATCATGGAATAGGGCTCTCTGGAAATCATATTGTCGTAATTAGCCTGCATAAAATAGAAGATGAAATCTATCGGAAATCACCCGAAACCTTGTGTAACCTAAGGAGGACTAATTAGGAGGTACTGATGGAATAAAAGACCTCACGAAGTCCGGACGGACACACATTGTGCGAACTACACAAGCCATCAAAGTCCTGAAAGTACGAGTTCGTCGAAATCCACTGCGCAAGCATAAAATCATGTCTCGTTAGATGAACATCAGCAAGGACAGCACGTGTCTGAGGACTAAGTGCCTACAAGAGACACAACGGCCACTTCCTCCCAACAGCATTGAAACAAAATCGCTAGACAAAATCAAAAGCATTGCTTCGCCAGTGCGCAAACAATTCTGTTTATTGCGGAGAAAACTTTCACCATAGAGGAAACGTTCAGCAAACAGATCGATAAAGTGTTTGCTGTGTCATCAAAGCAATCGTCCAAACTCATTCAGAGAGTTCAGAGAGGTCACCAAGCTCCATTTTTATGATTAAAAAGTCAAAACTTCTTCGAAAGTCTATCAATCCGATGTTTCGGAACAAGTTGTGATGATTCTCAACACGGCATTATTTGCTAACAAGTATGGTAAAAGAAGTTTCTATGTAGACTAAACTATAACACTGTAGCTGTCTGAGTTGTCTTTAAGACTTTTCAGAATGTTATGAGCTGTCTGACAAACAAACTGATGTTAGAAACTAAGAAAGGCTATTTCTTGCATTGCTAAGACACTTTTTGGGTCTTATAGATTGCCGATTACCCAACCTGAGCGACTCAGAGAAGTGAAATAACAGATGTAAATAGTTAGAAGCCACGCTCAGCTTTTGCTACCAAGCCTACACCCAAAAAAAACGATTTTTTTAATATTTTAGGAAGTCTGATTAACGTAATTTTTAGTCAAGTTCCTAAAACTTGAAGCATTTTCTTAAAAATTCTTGATTAAGGAATATTTTTAAGTGATTTTCATAATACGATGCCATTTTCACTGCCGAAGTGTTAAACAAAATTGTGTAAATGCCTAGATTGCTATAACTTAGTCGTTAGTCGACGATTTTGCGGCTCTCGGGAAAGCGTTTTAGCCTCTGCACCACTGGCCTTTTTCATGCGTAGCGTGTAACATTCGAGTGACTTGTGTCACTCGAGTGTGATCGATAAACTATCACCTAAGTCGTCATCCCTCGAGACACAGCTAAAATATTGTTTACAATATTTCGCCACTTAAGTCAAGGGCAAACTATTAAAACAGCTGCCTGGAAATATCGTGCGAATTCGTTTTTTAAGCAACGTTTTTGGTTTCGCGAGTATTTCGCAAGTAACTTGATAAACAAAAAATGTAATTCATTTATCTTTACAATCATGCCATCCGCGGCGCTGGTTTCTGCGTTTCTTCATTAAAAGAAAACCTATTTTGGCCATCAGGTCTCTCAACCCTGTAAAGCCAGACACTACGTACACACTTTTTGTACAAAAATCAGATATTTGATATGCCTGTAACCCGTTTAGTATCTGTTGTCGCACAATTCTTGCTGACAAGCGGAGCGCAGTGTTTTGAAACTGGAGATGGGTGGGGAATCCGGGTGTAGTACGAGTATGTTGACTCCTAAATGGCCGCTTGTCCGTCCGTTTGCTTGAATGATATATGTTCTGTCAGATTTAAAGCTTTCTTGCTTTGGAAAAATTTCATTAAATTCGGGTGATTATATGGAATATAGCTGGCATGGATAGAATTGGTCTAGGGAGAACAACTTTCATGTTTTTGAAGCAAAATCCCCACGTATTATCTGCTTTCGTACAATTTTTAAAGATTGCTAGCCAACTTCCCAGCCAAATGATCACAGGAGAGAAGCCATCTCTTGGTCACTTAGTACTAGTAAAAGTTAGAGTCAAATCACTCAAAGCGAAAGCTATATTCGAAAAACATATTACGTCATTTTACTTAAATCAGCGATAGTCAAGCCCTGGCTCCCATTGCTACGAAAGTTATTTTAGTTGCTTCGAAAATTGTCTCGCTCCTGGGCGCTCGACTGTTAAGGGTTGTTATATCGAAGGAACATAGAGTATAATAAGTTTGTGCAAAAGTATGTAACAGGCAGTAAGAAGTATCTCCGAACCCCTAAGGTATAAGTATTCTTGATCAGCATCAATAGCCGAGTCGATATACCCATGTCCGAGATTAGACGTGTATAAGACAAGATCTTCTTATAATTGCAGTCAGATAATGCTTATTTTTAATTTTGGCCACGCATCCTCCCGCCCCGACAATTGGAGAAAAACGTCATATCTCCCACAGTTTTAAAGATAGATGGTTTGTACCTTCTAGACATATTTAGTAAACAGGATAACTTATCAATCCGCCAAAGCAATGGTAAAGATCGGATGAGCGATTGTCAAATTATGATAAAAAGACTGTTCGCTGCTGCAGCGCAGTAGCAGCGCTGCTTTCAGCGGCTACTGCAGCATCAAAATTTATGCTGAGCATATAATTTCGCTGGTACAGAGTATATTAGAGTCGGGCTTAACCGACTTTGTCCCCTGTTTTATCTGTTGTTGTAGTTGTTTGCTTGCATCCAAACTCAATTAAGCTGCCCACCACTGATTTAAACTATAAGAATTGCACGGGTATTGAAACCTCGGCTGAGTCGCAAATAAAAAACTCGCATGTGCAGGGTATGAAATGGTCGTGCAAATATCTGCATCTTCATTGCACCATTGAAGCGGCAATTCATCCTCAGGTGTAAACAACTTTTTATTACGCTTCCCGAAAGTTCTACGCGGACGACCTGCCTCATTCCCCTGTAAATTCGCTGGTCTGGCTAAATGTATGCAAAATAGTTGGCCGCAAACGACTTGTTATTGATGATGATGATGATGATGATGATGATGATGATCGGTGGTGGTGCTCTTGAACTTGAAAAATGCTACGCGAATTCCTGGTACAAATATCATAAACAACAAACGAAAAAAAAAGTAAAAATACAAGAGCGATGCCAATGACAACGCACAAACAGAAGCAAAATCAGAATCAGAATCAAGAAGGCGTAGTAACCACCATCATCATCATCATCATCATCATGGACCCCGACTTCGGCGAACGGGAATGGAATGGAATATTATGAAATTTGCGACGAAAACAAAAATAAATCTTCCCGCCTTCCATACGATTGTTTGATCTTTGGCATATTCTCAGCCATACATATGTATGATTGTCTTAGCTATTTCATTGGTTCATCCTTTTGGCCTTGAAAATTCATTAACCGATGTCGCAATGTCGTCGACGCCAAAGAAGAAACAGAATCCAAATTTGCCGCCTCTTGAGATAGCCACAGGTTGAGAATTTCTCGTACCAAAACAAAGATCAACAACAACGAAAAAAAGAAAGAAAAGAATGTTAAGAGGTTCGTACAGGTATGCCAAACAGTTGCGCTCCAATAACCAAAACAGATTCCAGATTCAAATCATTCAACAGCCAATGAACTATTATGAAATCATAAACAAAGACATATATCTTGGGTGAAAGATGGTGGGTTGGAATATTACGTCGTAGCTTGGCTATGGGAATCCGTACTTAAGAAGAGCCACAATTTTGCAGAATTCATTCACTTTAAAAGGCTTTGAGGTGAAATTTAAGTTAATTACGTCAATGACATAATATGAATTACTCAGAACTATTTCATTGCTTTCATATAAATTAACCCAAACAGTTCTGGGAAATTTTTAAGCGGAAATATACCATTAAGAATGCATGTGCTTAAAATAACAAAATTTTACACTGCCCAAAGGTATGCAACGCTAAAAAAAAGAACAAAGGACTAGCAAATACATTGAATTCAGAGTAACAATTTATTCGAAACCCGTTGCACACATTTGTCAGTAGACAAATTAGTCATAATGATATATATCCTCGCCTTTGGGAATTGAATCAAAGTTTGACAAAAACGCGTTTTAGGCAACTTTAACTCTAACGTTTAATTCTGTTGCCATGTGCTCTTCAGAACAGACCTCAAATGTTGTTCACAGCATTCAAGTGGAAAATCCACATTGTCAAATATGTTGCTAATATGGACCAGTTGTTACTTTTTCGAATTTACTATAAATAAAGGAAAACACACAATGTAATTAACACGAATTATTGTCAATGGGCTGTGTTAGTTGTTTATTATGGCGACCAAAATGTGTTTAATATGTAGGAAGCGTGCAGCATCCATATGGTTGAGCACATTCCCAGTAGCATCCCACACACAACCCTCCAGCGCATTATTATTTCGGTATATTTGTTATTTATTGCGTTTGGTTATTTTTTTGTTATTGTTCATACTTGTGGAATGGTTGCCTGTGCTTTGGCTTTGTTTGACTGCCCCAAGGTCAGGCAATAAAACAACAGAACAAAATACATAATTCTAAATATTGCATCACGAATTAAACGCCACACACACACAGCCAAAGAGACAAGAAGCCAGGGAACAGGCAGTCAACCTGATAACGAAGTGAAAATACTCTAGGGGA
Source organism: Lordiphosa fenestrarum (assembly GCA_035044985.1). Classification (NCBI taxonomy): domain Eukaryota; kingdom Metazoa; phylum Arthropoda; class Insecta; order Diptera; family Drosophilidae; genus Lordiphosa; species Lordiphosa fenestrarum. The sequence continues at coordinate 2,690,523 of JAWNNO010004426.1, forward strand.
ATCGAGTTAAGTTGGACATGTGAGTAAATGTTGATGCATTTCTTGTCGAGCAAAGAAAAGCAACTTTAAGAACAATTATTTCTTGATCTTGTGGATCAGGACGATGAGTTGAGGAGGTAGGAAGGGGATGGTAGGGGGAAGGAAGGGGAAAGGAATTAGGAGGAAAGGAGGAAGGAAGGACGGAAAGAAGAAGGAATTAAGAAGGAATAAGGAATAAGGAATAAGGAATAAGGAATAAGGAATAAGGAATAAGGAATAAGGAATAAGGAATAAGGAATAAGGAATAAGGAATAAGGAATAAGGAATAAGGAATAAGGAATAAGGAATAAGGAATAAGGAATAAGGAATAAGGAATAAGGAATAAGGAATAAGGAATAAGGAGTAAGGAATAAGGAATAAGGAATAAGGAATAAGGAATAAGGAATAAGGAATAAGGAATAAGGAATAAGGAATAAGGAATAAGGAATAAGGAATAAGGAATAAAGAATAAAGAATAAGGAATAAGGAATAAGGAATAAGAAATAAGGAATAAGGAATAAGGAATAAGGAATAAGGAATACGGAATACGGAATACGGAATACGGAATACGGAATACGGAATACGGAATACGGAATACGGAATAAGGAATAAGGAATAAGGAATAAGGAATAAGGAATAAAGAATAAAAAAAGGAAGGAAAAAGGAACAAGGAATAAAGTATAAAAAAAGGAAGGATGAAAATTACTTAGAAGAAAAGGACTTTAAGAAAAAATGAAGAAATGAGCAAAGAAGAAGGAAGATGGAGAAACAAGAAGAAAGAACAAAGAATGAAGGATGGAGTAAAATGAAAAAGAAGGAAAGAAAGAAGATGCCAGATGGAAGAAGGAAGAAGGAAGATAGAAGATATGTATATGGTAATAGGTTGAAGGAAGGAAGGTAGAAGGTATGAGGTAGAAGGAGGGAAGATAGAAAGTCGAAGGTAGTAGGTACACAGAAAAAAAAAATCCGAATTCGGGATTGAAAACGTGGTGATCCCGGGGCATGCTTGAAGTGATCCTGTTTTTCGGAATCAAAAAAAAAAGTGAAAGTAAAATCAATTTTTTCCGGGATCAGCTCAAGAATATCCGGGAGCACCCCGTTTTTAATCCCGTTTGGGATTGATTTTTTTTTGAGTGTAGATGAAAGGAACGTAGTAAGTATAAGGTAGAAGGAGGGAAGATAGAAAGTAGAAGGTAGTAGGTAGATGGAAGGAAGGTAGAAGAAAGAAGGTGGAAGGCAGAAGTTAGAAGATAGAAGGTAAAAAGTAAAAGGTAGAATAAGGGACAGGAAGAAGAAACAAGGTAGAAGGTGGGAGGTATAAAGTGAAAAGCAAAAGGAGAGGGTAGAAGAAAAAAGGTAGGAAGGAAGAAGATACGATGAACGGATAAAAGAAGGACTCAAAAGGAGAATATATGAAGTAAAGTAGTTAAGCTCCATAAAATTAAACATCGGTCTGGTACAAATTTTGTGTACTCTCTGACATTAATATTAATTTAAAGTTCGAGTTTTTTCACCGTTTTTTGGTTAAAATTCTCAGTTAGATTTACCTTTACACAGCACAAAGTGCCCAACCGAGTTTCTCTCCATCTCTTGGCTTGGAAAAGGGACTTTCAGCTTTATACTGAATCCAATATTAAATATTTAAGAACCTTTTTGAATGGCTACTTAAGTCACAGTTTGTTTGATGTTCCGCCCAAAGGGGCGATCGAATCCGCTACCTCTTCCATCCCCGAACCACAACTGGCCTCAAAGTCTCCTTTATATACATACATCTTCTTGATGTTAAACCCCCCAATTATATGCTCGGGCGTCCTTTCTAGTTAAGTAACTAAGACCCTGTCATTGAAAGTGTATTTTCTGAGCGATAACCATTAGTAAAAATACAATACAGGAATTGTGAAGTATTATAGTATCAATTCGCATTCAAAAATTTTGCTCACGACCACTAATGATAATGTGGAAATCTGTTGAAATCACGTTACTTATACTAAGTATGCATAAATATATATAAAAATATATAGAGATCAACAAAATGCGTATTTAGAGATTTCTGTTTCTTTTTCTTTGTTTATTTTGGCAAAAAACACGTTATCACTTCGCGCGGTTCGCTTATGTGCATACATAAGCGTGTGTGAGTGTGATAATGAATTCGTTTATAATTGACGATCTATAATATTGTATGTGTGTGTTTTAAGTGCAACCGATTCCCGGACAGATGTTCACTGAGTTTTTTGTGAGAATGGATCCAGTTAACTGCTGCTTAGTAGTAACGCTAGCAGCGATTCTTGAGTTCTGTGATAAAAGAGGAGAGAAGCACGACCTTTGAATATGAATGTTTTGCACCCAGTCCTTTTTGTTGTTATTTGATCACAGCTAAAGTGAATGGTAGGTAGGAACCAGAGCTGTAATGTAATCATTACTTCCCGTATTTAACTAATTTTCATTACAATAATCTCGATTAATCAGATAATGAAAAAACAATTCCTAATTACTATTATTTTGAGTAATCAGAATTGAAACTTGAAATTATAATTATTCAATTATTATTTCAAAATGTAATTACTTTTACAATTAATTGAACAATTTTAGATGTAACGAAGAAGTATTGAGTAATTGTGCTTGAAAAGATGAAAAGTTGTGCTTGAAAAGAAATTGTAAAAGTAATTACATTTTGTAGTTATCACCAAATAATCGTAATTTGTAAGCTCAGAAGCAATTCAGAACTCAAAAACCACTTTTTACCTTGGGTGAATCGGAGAATCATTGTCAATATTAATTGGCTTTGGATTTGTCCTATTTTATATACCGAAAAGACCTACAAATTTTGATCAAAATCAATTTCCATATTGTGGATCTTACCTAATCACAAGCTAGATGCTGCCTGTTAGCTCTGCGCCACCTTAACGATTTCCTTGTTCGCCGCATAGCTGGTCGGTGAGTCATTCCTGCAGATTGGCATCCTGCACAGCAGGCAGACGGGGCAGAATTTCGTCAGCAAATGGTAACTATTGCCTGTTGGCCGTTCTGCTTTCTGTGTCTTCCTCCCCGCTGGTTGGCTGGCCTAGCGCAGTCATTAGCCTTTTGGCAGACCTCAGCAGTTCCTGGAAACTTCTTCGTCGGACTCTTCTACTTCTCACTGTGGCAATGAACGCGTTCAAGGCCAACGAAAAGATTAAACAGTTTTCCTCTTCTCGTTTTTCACTTTGGTCTCGATGCGTTTCAATTGTCTGATCCTTAAGTGGACGATGCCTGCCTTGTCCTGTTGTGTCATTGACCCTTGGTCTGCGACCATTGTTTCAAGTGCCTGGTTTTAAGGTCGTTTTGATTTCCTAGACCAGCATTTGGTTGTACACTTGATGCACATCCTTGAGGGCAGCTGGCAAAAGGAGTTCAATGACTGCGGATCGATCTTTACCTGAACGTGAGGGTCCCTGTACAGTTGCTCAGCGTGGCGTGGTTTCTGTTCCTTTTTTTTTATTTAGGTTTATTTTGTTTTTTTGGCGCGTGTTAGCCCTAATCGGCTTCAGCTGCTGCCTTGTCAAATGTCTCACATTTTAACAGTGAGTGCCCTTTTTTATTTTGTTCGAAAATTAGTAGCCCACAAGCCAAGAGATTGAGTGCAGCTTGGCTTGGCCCTTTTTGGAGCTGTAAAGTTTTTCAAATAAGTTTCTTAAATTTAGGACAGGTTTATCCTTGAATTAAAAAAGGAGGTACATTACACGGTGTCTTAAAACAGGGCGACTACCATCGCACGTTTCTTAAATTTAGAAAAACAATTTAAAAATTGGCCCCAATATATCCAAAAAATAATCTAGAAAATAGAGGAAAGTAAACTTAGGCACGGCCGAATTGTTTATATTTCTTACTAGTTCGAAGGACATTTCCACTGAAAACAAACAAGTTTTCTCAGTATGACTACTTTTCTGACTCTACTTTTCTATGACAGCTATACTATATACATGTCCGATTTTGACCAAACTAAGTGAAATCATGGAAAAGCATAGCAAACCAAGAAATACAAAGTTTAGAGGCGTTTTCTTTGCAAACAAAAAAGTTTTTCTAACTAAAACTAATTTTTCGACCGATAATTCCTATGGCAGCTATAACCTATAGTCATCCGATTTTCACAAAACTTTATAGCATCGTGTGAAAGCTTAGCAAATAAATATATGCCAATTTAAAAGAGGTTTACATTAAAAACAAAAAAGTTTTTCCTATTAATACTATTTTTCTAACCTTACTTTTCTATGGCGGCTATACTATATAGATGTCCGATTTCGACCAAACTTGACAGAATCGTGGAGAAACATAGCAAACTAGTAAATACGGAGTTTGGAGACGTTTGCATTGAAAACAAAAAAGTTTTTCTCACTAGAACTAGTTTTTCGACCGATCGTACCCTATGGCAGCTACATTTTATAGACGTCCGATCTGGTCGGATCCGACAAATGTGCAGCGTATTTGTACCAGAAGACTTCGAGCAAAGTTTGGTGGCGATAACTTTAAAACTGACAGAGGCGATAGTATTTAAAGCAGACGGACAAGGCTAAATCAACTCAGCTCGTCATGCTGATCAAGAATATATATACTTTATCTAATCGAAAAACTTACTTCTATGCTTTACAAACAACTGGACAATTTAATATACCCTCTGCAAGGGTTTAAAAAGGTTTCTGGGTAAGATCCCTACATAGAAAAAACAATCTGAAATCAATCTCAAACGGGACTAAAAACAGTGTATTCCCGGAGTAGGCTTCAAGATATCCTGTTTTTTTGGGATTACAATCCAACATTTTCAAGAATATCCGGGATTACCCTGTTTCCAATCCCGTTTCGGATTGATTTCTTTTTTCAGTGTGCTTGCGCTCGTCCTCTTGCATCGATCCGCGCGTTTTTTGTTCGAGTTACCATAAGTTCTATCTATGGAGCAGTCCAATTTTCAGCTATAGGTAGAGAATTGACTGCTCTACCCATCTTTAAAAATAAACCCCTCACTTTCTGATACTTTTCTATGTGAAAAATGTGTCAAGTGTGTAGTATTTTTCAAACGGCACTGATGATAAAGCTTGCCGTCAATTCAGTTCCGAAAATTGTGTACACTTCCTAGCTTTGAGAAGCTATATGGCCCATATTTAAAAGCTACATCATCCACATAAGTTCGGATCTGTTAGTTTGTAATGAATTTCTATTGGAAAAGCTAACTTCTTTGTTCAAGAGCTGCGGTCAAAAAAAAAAGATTTTTCCTGCAGAATTAGGGCAGAGCGTCCACTGTGCTACGGTCACGTTCGACTTGACAGAAATGTCCATATATTTGTTCTTGCAGTCGTTTCGATCAAGGCAATTGCATTGGTCGTTCCGTCTCCTTGTGTGCGGCGGCGCCAACATAGCTCGATCTGGCCCACCGCTGACTTAACCCATCAACTTAACTTTCTAGAATCCAAAGCCAACCCACCAACCCACTCCAAGCCCTTCAACTCCAAATGGATTTTTTGTCTATTCTCTGTCTGCGATTGTCTCTTTCGTCGGTCGCCAATGCCATCGAACAACAAAACACAGCCGACTCCACCTTTTCATATGCATATTGGACATGATCGGCTATACGCGCGGGGTTTTCCGTATTCAAGCTGCTGCTTTGCTGCTGCCGCTTGAGGGTCGTACCTTGTCCTTAACCAGATACAACGAAAGAAGCAAAACAGATTCGTATGCAAAAAAGAAGCCGAAAGCCACCGAGAAACTTCTGCAGAATTAATGCATATGCATTTGAATTTCGATGGTGATTCGATTTGTTATTCAAACTTTTGATTGGGCCGAACTGGCGTGGTGACGTCACAGCTCTCGGCCGCCTTCAATGCATTTCCCCTGACCTGCATTTGGGCTTCCGCCTCCGCGTTATCACCGATGGCCAGCCGCGAGAGAAGACGTCACCAGCGCACGGAACGGCTAAGAGAAGCGGGCTCTCTTGAGCGGGCGAAAACATAAACAGAGAGCTGGGATTGAGCTCGAACGTGCTGCGGCTCCGAGGCAACATGTTTGAGTGGAATGGGGGAGCGGGCAACTTGTTGAGGCGAGGTTTGAGCCGAAGAGTGGTCAGCCGGAGGGTGGGTGTCGGCGGGCGGGGCGGACGGGCGGGCGGCCGTTTAACTCCGCGGCGGGTAGGTGGGAGGGTCAGGGGGTGGCCGAAGATGGGCATCGAGCAGACACACAAACGAGCGCTCGCACAGTCAGACACAGACGGCCTGGCGGAGGCGGCGCTGCCGGCGTCGCTGCCGCCGCCGCCGCCGCCGTCGTTCGTCGTTGAACGTTGGTCGGTGTTTTGAAGCCGAGATCAGTGCGCACCGTCGATCACTCGTTCGGCGCTCGCGCTCTGCTCGCTCGCTCGCGCGCGCCGCTCGCCGAGTTGTTATAAAAGTGGCAAGGACATACGGTCGGCCATTAGTCGAAAACTATAAACGCTCGACGCGAAATCGTCTCCGGCGCCCCGAGCAACCGCAACTATTTTTTTTACGTGATTCCAAAGAGCCAAACAAATTCACCCAACCCAGCCACAGAAACATTTTCAACGAAATCACAAATCTCCCAAGTCCGAAATTTATTTTTTTGCTGTTTTATGAGAAAGCCACCAGTGTCCGATGGCCGTGCGGTGCGATAAATAAAGACACTCTCACACACACACGCCCCCACTGACACACACACACACGCACGCGGACCGAGTCCAGAGACAATTCACCAAAAAAAAATAATAGAAAAACCCCACCCAAACGCCACACGCCACGCCAGGCCAGGCCACCCTCCAACATGCTGACGGACTCGTATCTGATCAAATTCGTCCTGCGACAATTCCAAGTCCAGCAACAGGATGCCGACGCCCAGCACCTGCTAATGGTCTTCCTCAGCTTCCTGCTGCTGATCACCGTGCTGCAGTGGCTGCTGCGGCATTATCGTGAACTTCGCAAATTGCCACCCGGCCCCTGGGGCCTGCCCGTCATCGGCTATCTGCTGTTCATGGGCAACGAGAAGCACACACGCTTCATGGAGCTGGCCAAGCAATATGGCTCGCTGTTCTCCACGCGCCTGGGCAGCCAACTGACGGTGGTGATGAGTGATTACAAAATGATACGCGAGTGTTTTCGGCGCGAAGAGTTCACAGGACGCCCGGACACGCCGTTTATGCAGACACTGAACGGATATGGTGAGTTGAGGCGACAGCGAGAAGTGAAAAATAACCCAAAATTAAGTGAATGGAACCGAAAACAAAGCTTTGAAGCTTAGGAAAGTTTGAGTGTTCAGTTTTTGAAAAGAATAGTTGAAGTGTGCTTGTTTTTTTTTTAAAGTTTAAAAAATGAAACTAAATTTGAGATTTACCCAGAATAACACCAAAGATGTGCGAAATCCATGTGTGTGGGCCACATTCCATTAGGTATTCAAGCTCCTTTGTCTTAAACTATTTTACTCACACTTCATCCAATAATCGTTCAAGTTTTTGTATAAAAGTTTAGTTTTCTGGAGTGTTTGCTTAGTTTCAACTATGTCAATTGTGTATAAATATAAAAGATTTTAGCAGAATTGTAGACCAAACTTTGTTTTATGGCTGCTTCTTCAATTGTATATCCAAATCGGGTCAAAACTGGGGAAAGCTATCAGTTTTGAGCAAGGAATTGACGCCAGATGTACTTAACGAATGAACCAAACCGAACTCCTCTCCAGCTCCTAGGCCTTTCTGCTTCTAATTTGTGCACAAAAGAAACAAACCTACAGTTTAACAACGATTCCGAACGAACAGCCAAGTCTGAGTAGCTTTTTCAAGGCTGTGATAGCTAGTGAAGGTGACCGGGTGTGTAAGTTTTAAACTGTTTTTATTAAATGTACCGCGACGGCAACGAGCCCACGCTTTCTTGCACCCACACACTACCCATTGCACCACCCGGTTACAATATACTAACTCCTGGCTTCTAACTTAATTTGTGGTTCCTTTTATTAGTTGTTAATCAAAATGAAGGAGTGGTTGCTTAAAGACAACACCATAAATTTATCATACTTGTTTCATTCTCATGCAATAGTTTCCTTGAAAGCAAATGGGAAACAAGGGCAGAGCCAAATTTAGCAAAATAAGAAAGCTGCTTCGTCAATTGAAATCAGCATTCTATGTTTCTCTTTAAATGACATTAAAATAGGTGTTGATTGTCAGTTTAAAATTGAATTTGCTTGAGTACTAAACCCAATTACTGTATATCCATGATTTTGTTTTCAATCTTAAGGAATTCGAAAAATGTAAGGCTATGTACTTTAGTGATAGCTAATTTGTTTCTAATTTCTTAGATTTTGTGTTACTTTTCGACTTATTTTTAGTTTTACTAGAGTTTTTGGTATAAAGAACAGAGTTGAACCTGACTAACTGGGAAACGTTAAAAAACTCTCCGAAAACTGTTTTATTAAACTTTTTTGTTTAGTGTTCGATTAGAATCAAAAACATTTTTGAAGATCTAAAGATTCACCCAACTAGTTAAGACAAAATGGGCGAATCTGTGAATCCCTTTTGATTCTTGAAAAGGCGTTACCCAACAAACAAGAAAAAAACTCTTAACTACTCTGTAAGAACGAAAGTGTATGCACCAGTATGAATTTTAATGCTGCAGTGAACATTATTTTGCTTATAACTCGACTTCCGCTTACCATTCCTTTGGCAAATCAGTAAATAATTTTAAATACTAGATATGTGCAGAAGATTCGAACCTTCTATCTATAAAACTTTGGCAGATATAATGTTTTCACCAAATTGCGCTAGCAAAAAGGGGCGTGGCAAAAATTGAAAATAAAGCTGAGCTGACTGCCAGACACAGTCACGGCTAAATCGACTCGGCTGTTGATACTGATCAAGAACAGGGTCAGAAATACTTCCAAACTTAATACAACTTTAAAATCCTTTTCAAAAATCCTCCCACCCACTAGAACTATTCGGTTTTCCCTAAAATGATGCTTTTCCGAATGCCCGGGTTCCGTTCCAAAAAAAAGTATTCATCGAAATGCTTCGAAAATGCACTCAATCAACGACTCACCTTGTTAGCTGTCTACTTCGCTGTCCAAGTGAGAGCCAGTGCAGCAACCAGAGAGAAACCGAATCCAAAGTTACTCAAGTTCTGCTCAACACTGCCCGAAAAGTGCCTTATTTTTGTTTCTTTTTTTGTACCATTTTTGCAAATCAGTTTTACTCACTGTGGCGGGGCATTAAATTGTATTTTTTCGCTGCGCACTGCAATAATCACTTATCAGAGCATCTGCCGCCGAGCCAAGTGCACAACTATAAATTTCTATATATAAGTTTTTACACACATATATGTACGTACACATGTATATACGTATGACATACCTGAGGTATTTCTGCTCATTATCAGATTTTCTGTTACTGCCAAATATGCAATTGCAATTAAATGTGCACAAAAAGAAAACAACAATCAACAAAATGTTTAATACGCAAACTCGATTAAGTGAAGAAACTTTTGTTGTCTTTCGGCCGTCTGTTTCGTGTTGCGGGGCATTCTTGCTGTTTGGCCTTAAGCGGGTTTTGTTTCATTCCAATGATAAGGCACACCGCTCTTGCGGAGGATTTCTTTTTGGGATTGCCCGAAGTAGGCCATCAGAAGCCTACCTCAATTAAAAAAAAATGTGAGGCATAAAAATGTTCATCAAGCGGGGGCTTTGTTTTGTGTTCCAGGCATCATCAACAGCACCGGCAAGCTGTGGAAGGATCAGCGCCGTTTCTTGCACGACAAACTACGGCAATTTGGGATGACCTACATGGGCAATGGCAAGCAGCAGATGCAAAAGCGCATAATGGTGAGTCGAGGGGCGCCGCCCGATCGTTGCTTCTGCAACGGAAACTAACCGAGTTCCTCCCTTCCTCCCCCCGCAGACAGAGGTGCACGAGTTCATAGGGCATTTGCATGCCAGCGATGGCCAGCCCATCGACCTGTCGCCCGTCATTTCGGTGGCCGTCAGCAATGTCATCTGCAGCCTGATGATGTCCACTCGGTTCAGCATCGATGACCCGAAGTTCCGTCGCTTCAACTTCCTGATTGAGGAGGGCATGCGTCTGTTCGGCGAGATCCACACGGTGGACTACATACCCACCATGCAGTGCTTCCCCAGCATCTCCACCGCCAAGAATAAGATTGCCCAGAACCGCGCCGAAATGCAGCGCTTCTACCAGGACGTCATCGACGACCACAAGCGCAGCTTCGATCCGCACAATGTGCGCGATCTGGTCGACTATTATCTGTGTGAAATCGAGAAGGCCAAGGCGGAGGGCACCCAGGCGGAGCTGTTCGATGGCAAGAATCATGGTGAGTCCCACGAGCTGGCCCACTGCCCCGCAGGGAACTGACACTTGCGTTTTCCCTTTAGAAGAGCAACTGGTGCAGGTGATCATTGATCTGTTCTCGGCCGGCATGGAGACCATTAAGACCACCCTGCTGTGGATAAATGTGTTCATGCTGCGCAACCCCAAGGACATGCGACGCGTGCAAGACGAGCTGGACCAGGTGGTGGGACGCCACCGTCTGCCAACCATTGAGGACCTGCAGTACTTGCCCATAACCGAGTCCACCATTCTGGAGTCAATGCGTCGCTCGAGCATTGTGCCATTGGCCACCACACATTCACCCACAAGGTAAGGATGCAGCATTGCCCAGCTGGTTGGTTATCAGCGCAACCGGGTCCCGCCCCCCTCGGAGTGCTTACGCACTACGAGATTTTTTAGAATTACGCAGATGCTGGAGGCGAGGTTGGTTCATTCACACTGAGTGCTCGTCATTCACTTCCAGCTTGGCCCAGTTAGATTACCCAGCCCCGGCCTCCTCCCCCTGCCGCCTTGCCCACTGATAATAACGCCACTCTCCGCCCTCTCTCTCTCTCGCCCTCTCTCTCATTTTTTCAAACAGAGATGTGGAACTCAATGGCTATACCATACCGGCCGGCTCGCATGTCATTCCCCTCATCAACAGCGTCCACATGGATCCCAATCTCTGGGAGAAGCCCGAAGAGTTCCGTCCCGCGCGCTTCATCGATGCCGAGGGAAAAGTGCGCAAGCCCGAATACTTCATTCCCTTCGGTGTGGGGCGCCGCATGTGCCTGGGCGATGTGCTGGCCCGCATGGAGCTCTTCCTGTTCTTTGCCTCGTTCATGCACTGCTTTGACATTGCCCTGCCCGAGGGTCAGCCGTTGCCCAGCCTCAAGGGCAATGTGGGAGCGACCATTACCCCCGAGTCGTTCAAGGTGTGCCTGAAGCGTCGGCCCTTGGCCCCCACCGCCAGTGAACCGCATCATGTGCGAAACGTGGGCTCCAATTAGATGGAGTGCCGTCTCGTCGGAGTGCCAGAGCACGGTTCTGTTCCTAATCAAGAATATAGATGTAGAAATATCTAGAAATATTGTTTCCAAGCTCGTTTATTCTAGTGCAAATCTTTTGTTAGGTTAACTGCCGAACCACTCTCGGGTTCGCCTCTTGCAACAAATTCTATTCTTTCAACCCCAAGAAGCTGTGTTCAAATACCACCTAAGTAAAATACCATCCCCTTCAGCTATGCAAAAACACAAAACAAAACACTAGAAATACGCGTATTTTTTGTATTCTTAATTGTTTTTTGTTTTATTATTGAGTTAGTGAATTTTTTTTTAGCCTAAGTCCAATAGTAGATACAACGTACACAAACAAAAACAAAACAAACAAAAACAAACTGTGGTTTAGTTTTATATGCACAAAAAAAAGAAAAGAAAAGAAAAGAAAAACCAACAAAAAATAGGCAAAAATCAAACAAAATACATTTAACTATATTTCGAAAGAAAAAGTAGAACAAACAAAAACAATAAAAAACCTTTATAATTAAATGGACTTTCGTTTTTCATCCAACAAAAAGGGGGAAGGCGCTGCCTTTTACAAAGTATTTTTCAACTCAGAATTTGAATCGTTTCCCTAAGATAATTCTTATACGACATTTCGTTCAACCCTCTACATCCTTGGCAATGTCGGATCGATATAACCTTTAAAGATGGCTTTACAAAAATTTCACAACATTTTAGGCTGTCTTCTACAATTTCCGCCGATCTTCTAATATATTTACCTCTCATCAATCTGCATTCATTCATTCATTCATTTTCTGTTGTACTTCTTTACCCTAATTCAATCTTAGCCAGCATAGTTTTATCTCAAATTCTTTTCTAGCCAACATTCTCTGTTTTCAAAGGGCACTGGCAACTTCTATTAGTCCAACATCATAGATTTTTGACCTTCCCTTAAGGATTTTATGGAAATTTAAATGGTTTTTAGGAATTCAGTTTCCAAAGAGTATTTCATAATGTGCCTCTAAGAACCACTGAACCGAATTGATACCGCGGTTCAGTTCCAGCTCCAAAAACCATGCAATGAACCGAACCTGCGGCGGTTCAGAAACTGTGTGAACCACTGAACCGAACCAGTACCTGTTTGCAAGTGGTTTACATCCCTGGGATATACATTTGCGATCAATTTTAAAGCTTAGCTTATACACATCAACAAAGGAGCGGCCAAAACATAAACTCCTTGAAAAAATAGAGGAAAGTTAACTTTGACTCGGCCAATGTTTGTATACCCTTGCAGCACGATTTTCTAACTAATTTGAAGGACATTTGCACTGAAACCAAACAAGATTTTCTAACTATGACTACTTTTCCGACTCTACTTTTCTATGACAGCTATACTATATAGATGTCCGATTTCTATCAAACTTGGTGGAATCATGGTAAAGCGTAGCAAATTAAGAAATACAAAGTTTGGAGACATTTTCTTTGCAAACAAAAAAGCTTCTTTCAATAGAACTAGTTTTTCGTCCGACCGTTCCTATGACAGCTATATGCTATAGTCAACCGATCTGGCCGGTTCCGACAAATGTGCAGTGTATTTGTACCAGAAGACTTCGTGCAAAGTTTGGTGAAGATAGCTTTCAAACTGACGGCAAAGATAGCATAGAAACAGATGGACGGACAGACAAAGCTAAATCAACTCAGCTCGTCGTGTTGATCAAGAATATATAATATATACTACATGTGGTCGGAAATGCTTGCTTCTATGCGTTACAAACATCTGGACAATGTTAATATACCCTCTGCAAGTCACAATAAAAAGTCACAAAACTTTTGGCACAAAAGCCCTTTGGCGCTCCCTTTGTTTCAACAAATAGCCTCTAGTATAGACCGCCAAACATACGAGATTGGGATCCGTCTGTGTCTTAAAAACGAAACTTTTTCGACAACTCTAATAAATCACACTATATTTAATCAACAGAAAAGAATGGCACTTTAAGTCTTTTATTTTTCCCATCATTAATAATAAATTTATATTTCCAAACAGATTTGCCAGAATAATTCGAAATTGGTTGACTGTCTTATAGCAGCCATAGGACCGATCGATCGAAAAAGGGTTGTAAGTGGAAAATCATTTGTTTTCTAGGTAACTGGGCCATTAAAAGTAATCAGGAATGTGCGGAATTCCGAACTTTTTCATAGGGTGAAACGAAACGAAAACAATCATTTTACTTATTGCCGTTTCCATTTGCGAACGATTTGAGACAGCAGCCAGAGTTGTCACCACTTATATTAATTGATCATATTTAAACTTACAAAGCCTTTTTACACTTAAAGTCCATTTATTTTCATTTAAAAGTATTTTAACATTACATTTGAATATCACACATCAGATAAGGTTTAAATAAAAAATTAACTCCATAAATCCGTATACAACAGCCCTTACAGTTATCGACTGAAGGTTGAAATCGATTAACAAAATAAAATGGGAATTTAGAACAGCTCGGTAAGAACTTGGACTTGATGTTAAAAAAATCTTCAGTCTTACAACAAAACAAATGAATAAAAGACACAAATCATTTTCAGGAACGTTTTGTACTATTATAGTTTGAAATATTTAATATTCAAAAAATAACAAAGCTAAATATTGATCAAATGTGATGGGTGAACATTTAGAGAACATCCGTCATCCGAGTTGCTTGAAGGACTTTCAGAGATTAATGTCTAATCCGAGTCCGCTTTTTGGACTCTCTTATTAATGGCAAATAAATGAGGAAATATTTTATAAGAAACAAATAATATATAAATTCCTCATTAAGTAAAAGAGAATAATGCAAATGCATAATGATGTGTGATATTGTTATAGTTCTGAATTGGGAACATTCCGGTAGATATAAAATTAAAAAAAAGAAGCTGAATATTGATCAAATATGGAGGATCATCAGGTTCAGCGGCTAAAGGGCCCAACCAAGTCACGTCGGTTTATACGACTTAACGGTTACTGCTAGGTGAACTTTCAGAGATTGATGTCTGGTCCGTAGCCCTTAGAACCAATTTTAAATAGCAAATAAAATCAGGAAAATTATACTATATTTTATAACAAATTATTAAAAATAAATAAGAATATATCAATTCCTAATGAAGAAAAAAAGAATAATACAAATAAATGATGCGCCACACAACCTCTCTCTAGGGCGATTGCCTTTATACTGTCAAACATCAGGCCCCTCGAAAGCGAGCAGTTCAATGTCAAAATACCACATTTCAATAGCAAAATAATACCAAATGTCAAACGGTCATACTATTTTTTGAGCGGGCTTTTTGCTGGCATTTAATTTTTGTTAAGTTTTGCAGGCATTTTTGGTTAATTTATGGAAGTCATATTTAAAGAACAATCTCATTCGTTTTGCAATCAACGACAAATCGATGACCAAGAATCGATTAATTTTGTTAGATTTTGCTGAAGAATGCGCCTTAGGTGCTATCATATTGGCCCATTTTTGTGACAACTTAAAAATAGTTGGTTAACTTTTTTAACGGACTCATCGTTAAGATGTCGCCCCATAGTTTCATCATGGAAGACTAGAATTTTGGAAAAATAGCTTTGTATACCCTTGCAGAAGGATGTGCGGATGTTTGTAACGCATAGAAGGCAGCATCTCTGACCACATAAAGTATATATATTCTTGATCAGCATGACAAGCTGAGTTTATTTAGCCATGTCCGTCTGTTTCCATGATATTTCCTTCGTCAGTTTGAAATCTATCTTCACCAAACTTTGTACGAATTCTTTAAGTACAAATACGTTGCACATTTGTTGGAACAGGCTGGATCGGTTGATCATAGCGTATAGCTGTCATAGGAACGATCGGTCGAAAAACTAGATTTAGTGAGAAAAACTTTTTTGTTTTTAATGAAAACGCCTTTAAACTTTGTATTTCTTAGTTTGCTATGCTTTTCCATGACTCCACCAAGTTTGGTTGAAATCTGACATCTATATAGTAAAGCTGCCATAGAAAAGTAAAGTTAGAAAAAAAGTCTTTGTATGAAAAACTCGTTTGCTTTCAATGTAAACCTCTTGAAAATTGGCATGTATTCATTTTACAAGCTGTCACACAATTCTTCAAAGTTTTGTCAAGATCGGATGACTATACCGTATAGCTGTCATAGGAACAATCGGTCAAAAAACTAGTTTTAGTAAGAAAAACTTTTTTGTTATCAACGGAAACCCCTTCAAACTTTGTATTTCTTAGTTTGCTATGCTTTTCTAAGATTCCACTAAGTTTGGTCGAAATCGGGCATCTATATAGTACAGCTGTCATAGAACAGTAGGGTCCGAAAAGACGTTTTAGTTAGAAAAACGTGCTGCAAGGGTATTTCAAATTTCCTCTATTTTGGTGAACTCAAATTTGAATGGTAAAACAGATTTGAATTGAACATCATGGTCTAAAATATGGAAAATTTTAGTAGCGCTAGATGTAACCCTGTTTGCTGAGAAGGACGTTTATCTGGGACACAAACCATTTCCACCAATAAAAAAAAATGAAATCTCTTGAAGTTCTGCAACACCAAAGGGATTTTCCGAGTGACTTGCCGACCAACCAAAGACAAAATCTCTCGAAGCCCCTGCATGTTCTAGTTGGAAGCAAGTTTCTCTTCATTCTTATGGGAACTCTGGAAAGTATGCAACACTTGGCTCGATAAATGGAACTCTTGGTATGGGAAGTATTCTCTGCCTGTTGCAGTTTCTAAAATGTTATTTATTTTGGTCAAAAGTACAAAAAAAAAAGGAATATAATTATAATTCAGCTGGCTCGCCCTCTATCACCTCCTCCTTCACCTCCTCCCTCTCCTTCGCCTCCTCCAGCAGCGGTATAAACGTCAACTTATAAGCAGCCGGTGCCAAAGTGATGCCACATTCGCCATTCATATCCACCTCAAAACCATCAACCAATTCCAAACGGAATCGCCTCAAAATGCGACCCGCAAACAAAGTCAACATCATGCGGGCCAACTCATCGCCGGGACACATGCGCTTGCCGGTCTGGAAGGGAATGAATTGTGCGGGAGCAGCATACTCGCCGTCCGCATTGAGAAAGCGCTCCGGCCGGAACTCTTCAGGCTCCGGCCAACTTTCCGGATTCATGTGAATGGCCCATTGCAGTGAGACAATCATGCTGCCGCGCTTTATCCTATAGCCAGCTACACTGATATCCCTCTCGGCGCCATGCGGTATACCTAACGGCACCACACTGCGTATACGCTGCACCTCCGACAGGCAGGCACGCAGATAGGTCAGCGGCTCCAGCTCCTCCAGCGTGGGACGCGCACTGAGATGGCGCAACTTGTCGTGCAGTTGTCGCTGAATCTGCGGATAGTGCGACATATAGAGCAGGAACCAGCGCAGTGTGGCCAAGGCGGTGTCCACGCCAGCACCGAAAAGATCGGCCAGCAAATGGCGCAGCTGTTCATCGCAAAAGAGCTCCGAGTAGGGTCGCCTCTCGCGCAGAAAGTGTCCCAGTATGCTCGAGGGTGGGCGATCTCCGTCCGCCCGCATCCGCTCCTCGCAGTCTTGCGTCAGCCGGTCATAGATCTGATGTGTCTTGGCCTTGCCCTCCAGCAGGAAGCTTATGTTGCGCTTGTTCCACGGCAAATGCCTCAGCCAGGGCAGGAAGTTGACCATGCCCGAGACACCAATCAATTTGACGCCCTCCTCCTGCAGCTTCTGCAGGTACAGCCAGTTGGCATCGTCCCTGGCGTAGGTCACGCCGAACACCAAGTCGTTGATAATGTTGCCCAGCGTGTGCTGCAGTCCCGGCGACGGATCCAGCGCCGTTTCCGTCTTCAGCTGTCGCTCAAACAGCTGAAAGAGTTCCCCGAAAGCGAAAGGTGGAAAACAGAAGAGCAGAAAAAAGTGCAAAAAACAACAAAAACACAGAACAAATTAGCAAATTTTTTTAATTTATGCATTGACAGCGACGGCGGCGGCGTCGGCGGCGTGCTCAGCAGAAAGTGAACGTCCCAGACGACAGTGGGACACAAGCAAGTGAAATGCGAAGCAGCCGCAGCCAGCATTATCTCATCGCCGGCCGCCCACTGTGCAGCCCGGCGCAGGGACCTTCGCTTTCTGGATTCTTGGAATTTTTGGTCACTCACCTGCACACACTCATCGACGCCGCGTCCAACGCGCTGCTCCAGTTGCTGTCGCGTCCCCCCTGGCCGTCGGGTCATGCCCAGTGCCTTGAGCCAATCAATGATCTGACGTCGCTGATGCCTCCAGATAGCGCCCGCCGCGCATATAATACCTGCCACACATACACAAACACACATAGGTATTAAGAGACAGACACTCCACATAGCTGAGCCGTGACTCATCCCGGAAAGCCTTACCATAGCCGCCCATTATGCCGTGCGTCAGATAGAGCGGAGCTCGTGCCGTCATCTCCTCGTGGCGGAAAAATTCACGCACAAGTGCCGCATCCGACAGAATCACCGCCTGCACGCCGCCCATGCGCAGTTGAAAGATGCCGCCATAGCGTTTCGCCAGCGACTGCAGCGACTTGTGCGGCGCCCGGGCATTCAGGAAGGGCAGGTAACCCAACACGGGCAGTCCCCAGGGACCCGGCGGCTTCTGCCCCACGATTTTCGCATGCTGATGCTCGCATGTCCACCTGATCAGCAGCACCACCAACAGGATGGGCACCAGCAGCACAGCCAGCCGCCTACCGAACTCCAGTTGCTCCTCGTTGAGCTGCAGCGTCATCACTTTTACTTTTTTGCAGACGTTTCACGTCCGTTCGCTGGCAATGCCACTCAATTACTGGCGCTTCTTTCAGAATTTGAAACGTGTCTGGGTCTGGGCCAGGCCCAGGGGGTTTATTGGTTATGGAAAAAGGTTCTTTCTTCCTCTTTTCTTTGTCGTTTTCATTTTCATTCGTTCTGTGGTGTTTGTGTGAAATTGAAATTGGGAAAAATCAGATGCACATAACTTGAGGTCCGGCGTCTTACATATGTAGGATATGGAGATTGTCGAGGGACGGACAGCAGAGACAAACAAAGTGGAAGCTTTGCATACGGGATCGATGGTCGATCTGGGCAATTTGTGATCCAATTCAACTGAAACCGTCCACCAAATCCTCATGCAACTGGCAAAAGGTTCTTAGCAGACTGTTCACACTGCAAATGGTCTAAGGCGGGTGTAAGATTCAGCTTTGTCTGCTCTCCTTCGAAATATAACAACTCCAGAATAGGTGACAGTCGCACAGTGGTACGGAAACGGTTTATATTGGACGAGATTATCTATCTAATAAAAATGGGCATTAATTATTGTTTTGTTTTGCTTGTTCTTAAGAGATTACAGATCAGACTCATTTCTCAAAAAGCTTCACTTAAAAGAAATGAAGCGAACTCTAAGCTAACTTTGTCCTTCCTAACTTTGTATACCCTTGAAGGGATCATTTGGAAATGTATTCAAATAAAGTAATATCTTTTCACATTACTTGGTGGTGTGTGTTGTTAGCCGACCTGAACAATAAACCAACAAGATTTCATCATACATCGAAATTGTGAGTAGAAGAATTGGTAAAAATTTAGAGCTAAATATAAAGAGAGGTTGGCTAAATTTTGGAAGTTTCCTTTTGGCATAAAAGTTTGAGCACAGTCAGTTCGCCAAACCAACTTATAGCCTCCACAACAGAATGGACGAACGAAAACAGAACGAAAGTGTATGTAACTAGTACTTAACTGGTAGCAAAACAGCTAGTTTCGGTAGAGCTGGGCAACAGCGCAGTGGCAGGTGGCACTGAAGCTAAAGTTGATTAAGTGCGGAAGTAATTAGAAGTGAAAATTAATACATTAATACTTCATGTAGAAAAACATGAAGATTAAGTCAAAGTTGATGCAAAGTCAATGTAATTAGGAAATAGAGTGTGCCCTGCGACTGCGAATAAAAATAGTTGTAATAAGGCGTACTTAATTGTGGTTGTGGAAAAGGTTCGTGAAAACATAAATGGTAGGTAAAGCACATACATGGTATTAAACTGGTTGCAAATGGCTACTGCAGTGGACAATGCCAACTGGTGTTTAGCTGGTTGCAAATGACTGATGCAGGGGACAATTAAACTGCACACAGAAAAAAAAGTATGTTAAAAAATATCCCTTGGATGATTTCCGGTATCCATTTGGAAAGAATTTGTCGAAAAAATATCCTTTTAATCATCCAACGGAGCTAAAAATCATCCAAAGGATATGAGAAATTATGATCATTTGATCCAGCTCCGCTGGATGATTAAAAGGATATTTATTACAAATGGATCTTGTTTTCTGTGTGATTAAAAATGTCTGCTGCCTGAATAATGGTCCCATGCCAATGAAATTTCTGTGCAAAAAGGACGACTCCAATACATTGATTTGGTTACGAAGGACGAGTTTTTAGAGACTGGAGTACTCTGGTATTAAACTTGACACTTTCTCTGCAGGGTATTAATAGGGTCTGTGCTGTTAGAAAGAATATAAAAGCCACCACCGAAACCCCAGCCAAAACATATGCAAAAAAATCCAGATTACAGAAATACCACTACGACAATAAGTGTGTTTTTGATTTGACTGTACATTTTGGTTATGAGTAACACTGCATAATGCAGTTCCCTAGACTATACCATGTCCAGATCAAGTTTGTTTTAGCCTAGTATTAATAAATACTATCTTCTTTCTATATATTTTGAAAGCCCAATTAGATTCGACCAAAAATACCGAAGTTACACTACACAAAAGGATCTGTCTTCAATATTCTTTTAATCATCCAGCGGAGCTGCTGTGTAATCGAGCATTGTTATTTGTCATCAGCCCACGAATACTCAAAATATAGCATTCCTTCGGAAGAATGATTGGAAGAATATTTTAGATATATCCTTCCATGTGGATACCGGATATCATCGAATGGATCTATTTTAATATATTTTTTCTAAGTGTAGAAATATCGGATCGGCAGAGGTTAATAAACGTTTTCAACGATTTTCATTCAAAAAACGACTGCTACTTTTTCGGCCAATCGTTTTCATGGCAGCTGTACCTCATGAACATCCGATAAATAGTACCCCAAATAACTTTCTACATTTTACTTCCAAGTCCATGAGACCAGAGCGTCTAAATTACAAAAGTCCATAATTTTTTATAACAGGTGACAGGTTCAGATTCAGATGTAAAAAGTTTGGTTTAAGGTTCGGTTCCCAATTGACAATAAATCAGAAAAATGCCTACCTCTTTACAAACTAAAACGCTCAAGATCAGATAACTAAGTAGTGTAACACCCTCAAGGGCAGCAATGCCTGCGCTCTATACGCTTCAGGCGCTAGTGTTGTTGCTTTCCGCATAGCCGTTGACGTGCGTATAGCAAGCACGCAGAACGAAAGTGCAACAACAACTTCGTTTCTGTTTCTCTTGCGCACATTGCAGGCAATCATAATAAGCGAGCTGTCTGCAGCGTTGATTTTGTTTTTGTATTGTGTATTTGTATTGTGAAAAAAGCACACGTACATACAGCATGAGGCAGCAGCTGGTTTTCTCTTTCGTTTTCTAGTGGTTGTTCTTGATGCAAAAAACTGTTGCTTACTTGTGTTAGTGAGTGCGAGAGCATAAGGTGAAAAACGAAGATCCTGATTAAAAATTTGTAGTTTTGCCAAGGAGAATTTAAAAACCATGAGCTACAATGGTTGTTCCTTTTTTATACAAATTGTACACTCTGAATTGGGAATCGTAAGCATTTCATACAAATTCAAATGAAACTCAGAAGCGGCAATCGAGTGCTTCTTGAAATTTCACTCGCTGCTTGTCACAATCATTTTCACTTACCCAGCCATAGACTAAGCCTAAGTTCAGTACAACACTTTATCTCATCCAGTTCAGACACGTTTTCAAAAATAAATAGTAACCAAAAAAAATAGAATAACAATCGTAAAATAAAGTAAAGTCGAAAAATTTGCATCGAAGAAGTAAATTTGATATCTCTATTTACTTTTGGAAACTCTTTATATACTCGTTACCCATGAAACTGGTGAATCAGCGGGAGCATGCTGTCGCCTTTCTGCGTCACAAGCTGCACAATTTGCTGCACGGCTTCGAAAAGGACTGCAAACTGACCTATGAGCAGGCAGCCGCCGACCTCTACAATCTGGAGGATCTGGAGATGCACATCAGCTGGCTGGAGAATTTCAATGCCCATGCCCCGCAGCTGAAATGGAACAGTGCCACCAATGTGATCGAGGTGCACAACATGGTTAACGGAGTGGTGCTAAAGACCACCTTCCAGGAGTATGGAAAATTGGCCGGCTACCTTAAGTACGAGAGACGGGAGGTGCAGCGCCAGAAGGCGCTCTACCTGCTGGAGATGTTGGACTGTGCGCGCGGACTGCGACAATACGATGTGGTGGCCGATGAGAGTGGTGCCATCTTTGACCCGCTGGTGGACAGCCTGATGCGCCTGGCCGAGACCATTGAGAAGTTTCACTATCTGGTTTATCATCTGATGCCGCTATACCATGACCACATCCGTCTGCAGCTGGTCTAATCCTGTTCAATTCTGCTCAATTCTGCTCATCAATAAATGGTTAATTTCTGTTCAACTTGTGGAGATGCTGGCGAAGCAAGGGGCTCCATCAATTTCAGTGGCTGAGTCATGGCGCTGGGTATGGGCCCTGGAACGGGGACGTGGTGGGGGCTGGGGGGAGGCTAGCAAACAAGTTCAGGGCCAATGGCATGCGCTAAAATAGATCTGCGGGCCATTGACTTTCACACACAAAGGAACAGGAGTTGCAGCTGGACCAAGATGGACGACCGTCTTGGCAACGACTTTAACATTAACTTGAAATTTTACCTGTACATTTTAATGACCCGGCGGCAACAGCAGCCGGCAGACCGGCGGTGGTGTATGTGCGTGTGTGTGTGTGTGTGTGTCAGCCAATGAACCGCAACTGCATCAGCTAGGTGCTGGCACAGATCAGCCATATTAGCCGCTAGCTTTTGAGCAGATTTGAGTTTAACCTTAGCTTTGGGTTATTCATGTTGCCCAACAATGAGATGAATGTCATTTCCAACTGAACCCCAGAAGTATGCCATATAAAGTTGTAGGGCGTTTGTGTCTGAAGTTGTTAGGATTTCATTTCGGGAGGGGTGAAAAATATGTTGAGGGTAAAGTCGAAGGAATGCTATATTTTGAGTATTCGTGGGCTGATGACAAATAACAATGCTCAATCACACAGTGTGAGGCAAATATAGTGTCATAATAGAGATCGAACACACTTGAAATGGAAAATTATGCAACACTTATACTACCGTGAATTTGCTATCGAAATCGTTATCGAAGATAAGGTGTTTACGTTAGCATAATGTTTCGTTATCCGTTAAGAGTAAAGGCCTGTTCCAGCACTGCGGAAATTCCTTCTGTTCTCTGCCTCTCTCTCCAAGCGTTCTTACAGTCATTCGCCACAAGCATATATAACATTAATGAATTTTATAACTTTGAACATAATATTCTTAATTTATTTGTGCACTATTCACAGAAATGTCAAAATGCTTTTTCACATTTCTTCGCCAAAGACATGGTCATGCCTCAACTGCTTTTATTAAAGCAATCTTCTCCTCACGTTGAAAATTTTCAATTCTCTTTTTGACTAATCACTTCTACAATAACTCTAAGCAGTATATTCCTGGCCTGTGGTTCAGCTGTTTCTCGACCCACACACGATTTCGAAACGCCGCTATCGATACGCCGCTATCTAGACAATTGTGGATTTCGTTCGTGCTGCTGGATACACAACAAACGAAATGGGAAACGAAAAATTCCTGACAGTATTTTATGCCAGGCAGAAGGAAGCATCTCCGACCCTATAAAGTACATATATTCTTGATTAGAATCAACAGCCGAGCACAGATCTCAGAGATGGTAAGAGATAGAGGTGTGACATGTATGGGACACATGCTTCTTATGTCTGCAGGCAGATCAAGTTTATTTTTAATTTTGGCCACGCCCCCGCAATTTAGAAATAACGTCATATCTCCCACAGTTTTAAAGATACATGGTTCGTTCCTTCGAGACATAATGAGTAATCAGGAAACCGTATCGATCCGCCAAAGGAATATATAAGATCGGATGAACGGTTGTCGAGTTATGATCAAAACACTGTTCGCTGCTGCAGCGCTGCTTTCAGCTGCTACTGCAGCAGCAAAAATTATGCTGAGCGTATAATTTCGTTGGTACAGAGTATGTTATAGTCAGGCTTGACCGACTTTCTTTAATGAGAACGTAAGCTAAAATCGGCCCTGCCCGACTTCGATATATCCATTACTCAGGGGAGTTAGTGCTTAATAACCTTTCTTATGTTATTTAACAGAGCATTAACATTAGTTTGAATATTGTAACATTATGTAAGCAAACAGCGCATGCGGCTCAGATAAGTATGCAACGTTTTTTTATAACCTGTATAACTCGCATTTATTATCCGATCTTTATGAAAATTTATGAGATTCAAGATATTGGCCACATGCATTACACTGCAAATTCTGATTTTGATTTGAAATAGACTTGAACATTTAAAATTTGGTTGCTTTAGCTCTTCTAATCTCTCAGATCTAGGCGTTCAAACAGACAGACGGCCATGGCTATATCGACTCGACTATTGATGCTGATCAAGAATTTATATACTTTATCTTAATCTTTATCTTCACATACCCATTTTTTGCAAACGTCTTCGAGAATGAAAAGCTAAATGCCATTTTCTAGTCCCAGCTTGACTCTGGCTAATTTCCCATACGCTCGCTGCTTATCCCCGCCAGCGGTGGCAGTGGTAGAGGTGATCAAGGTGCGTACCCTTAACAACGGCGACTTTTGCGGTCGCCGAACCTTTTTATTGTGTTTGCCGGCTGCCAGCCTGCCTGCCTGCCCGGTTTTTGACATGAATGCGATCTCGTGCATCCGACACAGAGCCCAGCATGGCTGGCACCTAGCACATGCAGCGACGAAGACAAAGAGATCATTGGCCGGGGCATTCACATCCTAAGGGAAAGGACATGAACCTGTCAACGCACTTGGTGCTGCTTGGTGCTGGCCAGAAGAGGAATGTCGGAATATTTTTAGATCGCTGGGCAAAAGGCGTGATCGTGCCTTGCCTTGGTCAATAAACTCATGCGCAAGGGGAGGGCCCGACGGCAACGCATTTCCACTCACTGGCCAGTGGCCACTCATGTTGATACAATGCGTCTAATCAGCACGATTGAAATTTCGGAAATAATGGGGCCAGCAACTCACGTGGCGTGCGAGTTATTCGCGTTCTTTCTTATCATTTCAACATTTTGTTGATATTTCGTAAAAGCGATTTTTATGACAATTGCAACAGAATATTGATATTGTAATTGGATGGGCATGCCATGCATGACCTACCTTCCTCCGTCATCGCCTCCGCCACCAGCCGCCTCATCGGTGGCGCGTGGATTGAATCGAGCGCTTTTCGAAAGCAACGACACTCCCCGCCGGGGAAAATGTGTCAAGGTAGTTTGGCATGCTTTATTTTTTAACCCAATTTTCACACTGCGCTTCGCTGTTGATATTTATTCATATTCGAGCATACAAGTACATTTGATACGATTGGAGTCTCTTGTTTTTTCTTGTGGTTTTTTGTTGTTTGCTTGCGCATTGTTCTCTATGTTGTCATGGCATCCCAGCGCTGCCCAAAATATGTGCTGAGTGTTGATTTTCATTCACTTGCGGGCAAAGTCCAAGGTTGAATGTAGGCATTATGGAAGAGTTCCTTTGTCGTCAATGTTTGTTGGGAGTGTGAGTATCGAAAGAATTTGAAAAACGATCGAAATGTACTTTGGTAGGCATACAGATATAGATACCCTGTACCATGAGGTACAAGGAGAACTCTGACGAGTTCAGAATAGTTTTCGTATGACTTTTGTTCTTTACTTTTCAAGTATTATTAAGTGCAAAACGGAATACATCTTTTCGACCCCTACTCTAA
This sequence comes from Lordiphosa fenestrarum, assembly GCA_035044985.1. Lineage (NCBI taxonomy): Eukaryota > Metazoa > Arthropoda > Insecta > Diptera > Drosophilidae > Lordiphosa > Lordiphosa fenestrarum. Next base: position 2,715,887 of record JAWNNO010004426.1, read on the forward strand.
GCCAACGAAACTGTTTTTATCTTTTACAGTATGTTCATGTCGATCAGTGAAGTCACAACTATATCTCAATACTGTGTAGCGGCTTAAAACGGTTCAAAAGTGATTCAGAGTCATATCTCAGAAATTTCTTAAGCTATGAACTTGATATTTAGTCTGTAGGATATTCAAATGGAGCTGGAAATTCAAATGGACTGAAATCAAACCAATTTTTCTCACTAAGACTTCTTTTCTGACTATACTTTTCTATGACAGCTGTACTATATAGATGTACGATTTCGATCAAACTTAGTGGAATCGTGGAAGAGCATAACAAAATAAGAACTACTAAGTTTGGAGGCGTTTTCTTGGAAACCAAAAAAGTTTTTCCCACTAAAACTAGTTTCTCGACCAAACATTCCTATGGCAGCTATAACCTATGGTCATCCGATTTTGACAAAACTTTGAAGAATTAGGTGAAAGCTTTTGAAATGAATATATGCCAATTTTAAAGAGGCTTACAATGAAAACAAAAAAGTTTTTCTTACTAAGACTATTTTTCTAACCTTACTTTTCTCTTCTATATTATTATTTTCAGATGAAAGAGGATTGATTTTAGATTTTTTTTAGATTTTTATTATCCAAAATGTGGATCCAGGTATTATAGGATTGGAATTAAGCCTGAAACTGAATAATATTTTTTTCGAAAGGCTCTTAAAACAAATGCGAAATTTGCCGAAAAATGATCAATCAACAAAGCACACAAAAAATTTGAGAGTATGCAATACTCCTAATCATAAGCAAACTAATTGAAATACCATCAATATAAACAGGGCACTGCACTCTCAGACACCCTTAGATATTAGATGTAATGTCACTTGAAGGTCTGTGAATAGATTTACAAAAAGGGGATTTCATTACTCTTACCAAATATACTTGATCCCGCTGACTACTAGCAGACACACACACCCGCACAGGCAAACCACACACCACATCTAACTAACTCTGCTTCTTAATTAGTTTGCTTTGTTTTTGGCTTCGCTTTTGTCTTATTTTTTTTTTGTTTTTTTTTTGTTTAGCTTGTTTGCACAAAATGGATGTGATTAGCGTACAAAATCAAATACAAATTTTACAAATACCTTGACATCTTTCATAGTCGAAGCGAGCGTTCATTTAACCCATCCAAAGCGGCAGCAGCAGCAGCAGCAAAATAACAAGAACGTGTGCACAGCTTCACGTATCTGCTAGATACTTTTTCACGTTTAAGAGCAGCAGCGACAGCAGCAGCCGCAGCAGCAAACGCTGCGGCGGCAATAAAATTAAAAGAATTTACATTTGGTCACATTTTCATTTCATTCTCGATTTCATTTGATGGCGGGGCGGTGTCAGTCGAAACGGACTCACAGCTATAGATTCGTGGGAGGATTACTCGCTGCCACATTGTTGACTCTACATGAGCTAAACAAAGGGCAGCCGGGGCATGTGAGACTGAGAGGAAAGCAGATAACTCTTAAAATGATATTAACATGAGCTTTTTAAGAGATTTGCCAATTAGTCAGTTTGAATGATTTAATAATGCAACTTGACAACTTCAGACAGATCGAACGGCTATATTTTACAACTGTCATTGGAATAGTGGGATTTATGTTATTTTGCAGGGCTGTAGTGTGACCAGAGTTTGCTAAAAAAATAAGGAATTCAGTGCAAATTACAATTACAAAACCCTAAACAAAAATTATTGCCTTAATCTCCCGAAAATAAACTCAAGTAGTTTGGTTTAAAAAACGGGCCATAAATACATCTTGGGGTTACTTTAAGGTTGCCCTCCGCTTTTTAGATTATTTTAACCTTGGTATAAGACAAGAGACAGTCTAAAAGTTAAAAATGTTGATCCCAAATTAAGGATAAAATATGTATTACTTAAACAGTTTACCAAATTTTATTCTACAAAGGACCAGTTTAAAACAAGGAGGAAGCTGGGTAGGGTGTAGGGTGGTATTGTGCTACAATTTGGGTTATATTTGGATATTGGGTAGGGTGTAGGGTAGTACAGTGTTCTTCTTTAATTCTTCTTTATGAAAACCATATAAAAAGTGTTGTTTTAAAGTCAACTTTAGCTTATTGGTTTTTGATTGATTGAACACTGATGTTGTCCTCCATTGCCAAAACTCGCAACTTGGAGTCAAGTTACTAAAGAGAACCTACTAATTATAGCTGCCAACACTTATAAGTCAGTTTATTCTTGAGGAAATAGGTTCCCTATATATAAGGTCACTTTTCCTCAACGTTCGTGATTTCGTAATTTGAGTTTCAGCTTTGAACTGTCAAGAACCCGAGTGGTTCAGGTGTTAGAACGTGGAGGTTGTGAGTTCTAGTCCAACTGCAGGTGTATATATTTCTTTTCTTTTGTTCTGGAATTTAAAAGATTTTTTTCAACAGTATTTGTATAATCGGAGGGGGATCTAAGTGCATTGTTAAGAAATAAACACATTTTCTAAGAAAAGTATCACAAGGAAGGAAAAAAGAACAATCTAAACAAGTAAGAAAGTCGGTCAAGCCCGAATATAACATACTCTGTACCTCCCAATGCTCACACAAAGTGTTAAGGTTTGTAAAAGTGCTGCCCATCGTTGCTACAGCAGGTGCTGCCCAGCATAAATGTTTGTTATTCATCCGAGACTGCATCAGAGTAGTGCTGAATTAACTAGTACAAAAATAAACATAGAACTTTTAACTCTAAGTTGATAGAAGACTTTGCGTATGTGTGTCTACCCATTAAGTCTTTTAGTAGAGCTGTAAGAGATTTTCTTGATCTCGGATTCTTTTCTCTTTCGCTTTGACATGGAACATCTGAACTTTTTTCAATTTTAAGTGAGGATTATTTGACTTTCTGGTTCTTTCGCTTTCACATGGAACATCTGCACTTTCTTCAATCTTGAATCAGGACTATTTGACTTTCAAGTACAGATACGAGATTGATATTAACCTTTTCGCATTGATACACGTCCTACAGCATTGTCTTAAGCCTTTCAAGCTTGTTTCAAGCTCGATTGAGTACGTCTTCTAGTTGAAATTTTAATCCCAAGGTCGAGATCAAATGAAAATTTGAGTGCTTGCATTTAGCTCCCCGGTTTTTCTCTTCGCATGAACTTAAATGAGCTGCAAGTGCATCCTCTGTGTTTCATTCCTGCTCCTTAAAACCCACTAAAATTTAAGTTACTCGCCACTCAGAGATCCTTTGATAGCCGGGCAAATATCAAAGTAAAATTTCATCCGTTTTTCTTAGTGCACGATTTCATCCTTTCTCTAGGGTATGCCTATTGCATGCTACCCATGCATACAGCTAGGCTAAAAACTACAGAAATAAGCATAAACAAACTGATTCAAAATGAACAAAAATAATGAAGAAAAAACCAAACAAGCGCCAAACCACCGCGCGTAGATTCAAAGTTCTGCCCAGATCCGGAGAATGGAAACTGCAGATCGGCGAGAGGTGAGTGCCTGAGAGCCGCCAGTGCGGCTGCTGTGGCAGTTGGCACCGCAGTTCAATGGCTTTTGAGCCATTTTAAGATCAATGCACCATGCACCACCAACGCCACAGATCGGTGAGCCAGAGCCGAGAGTTTTGTCTACGCGAATTGAAATCGAGCTGCAAAAAACCTTGCGCATGAACGAATCCATGGACATGGACACTGGTCCCCGCCTTATCAAAAAAAGAAAAAAAAAAAATTGAGAGCTCGCGGAAATTTTTTGCATGGGGGGTTTTTTTCTGTAAGTTTTTATTTGACTTTTTGGTGTATGAAAAAAATGCATTTCGAATGTAAAGTGGATACCCGGCCGCGTGTCTAGCCGGTTGCCGGTTGACAAATTGCTGTCTCAACTTGTTCTGACATTTTTTGTTTTTGATTTTTGTTTTGGTTTTTTGCTCAGCCTAATGAATGTGGCAACATTCTAATTTAAATTGCGCGCCACACATTGTTTCGACACCTGCTCAATACATACACTTAATTGTACAGCACACACGTGCTACCAGATAAAAAACAAAGATACACATACAGTCGGTCCGATTGTATCTACAAAATGAAGTCATCACAACGAATAGAAATGCATTGGGATTTCAGTCTCCCGAAAGTAAGAACTTACAATTCAAGATCGAAAATGTACAAGCACAATTTGGTTTTTATACTCTATATCAGAAGTACACAGAGTATATTAAGTTTGTGCATATCAATTTAACAGCCAGAAGGAAGTATCTCTATATATAGTATATTCTTGATCAGCATCAACAGCCAAGTCGATATAGCCCAAAGATGGTTCCAAATGAAGAACAGACGGAGCACAATTAGCTGTTCGAGTCTGAGACTTTACAAAATATGAGATAAGCCCCGATTTCTCATGTTCCTATCTTTGCAAATCTAGGTGGATTTTAAGCATTTGCATAGCTCATGCAGTGGATATGCACCAGCAGCTATCCCAGTGCTATTTATTGGTGAGCGGTTTACATATATTTCGCACCTTCGAAGTAAGCATTCATCGATAAGCAATCGAAGGACACGCAGTGCATCGTGTGGCAACGCTGTGCTATCGATATGCCATTTTGCACGTGAACTCTATACACACTTTTGCTTAGGCAAGCTGAGAAATTCGTGCAAAATAATTTTTTTGGAAGGAATTTTTGATTTTTCGACTATTTCGTAGTTCGTAGTTCGTAGATACCTAGAATCATTAATCACTGCAAGAAAGCAACTGCCATATCAAAACTTCTCAACAATTTGGTACCAAAGCCCAAAAAACGCCCATAATTTTTCACTTATTACCGAAAGTAATTACAACCGATATGCCATTTGCCACTATTGATATGTTCGCCTTGGCTAAGGCGCACGAAGAAGCCATTCGTGGCAAAAATGGATCCTAAAATCAAAATAGTGCGATAAGAAAAATAATACGAGAAAGCTAAACTAACTTCGTCTGTGCCGAAGTTTTTATACCCTTGCAAGTGCTCGCTTAAATATTTTCAAAAAATACTTTTTCCACTTTTCCGACCGATCGTTCGTTCGTTGAACAAAAACTTGTAGAATTATGTAAAAGCACCAGAAACAAACAAATACAAAATTGCAGGATGCTACCATTAAAAACAAAAAAGTTTTTCAAACTAAGACTGTTTTTCAGACCTATCTTTTGTATGGCAGCTATATAGTTGTTCGATTTTAATAAAACTTGGTAGAACTAAAAAAAAAAACCTACGATTACAAAGATTGGAGACGTTTCCATTGAACAGAAAAAAGTTTTTCATACTAAAACTAGTTTTCCGACCCATTTTTCCTATGGGAGCTATGAGATATAGTCATCCGATTCGGTCGGTTCCGACATATTAGTAGTGTGCAGCAAAAAGAAGACTCTGTGCAAAATTTCAGCTCGATTGCTTTAAAACTGAGAGACTAGTTCGAGTAGAAACATACAGACAGACGGACGGACGGACAGATGGACAGACGGACGGACAAACCTCAATCGACTCAGCTCGTCACCCTGATCAAGAATATATATAGGTTATGGGGTCGGAAATGAATATTTCTATGCGTTGCAAAATACCAATATCGCCTCACTTGTTATTTTTATGATAGGTCACACTATTCCTCAGCTGAGATATGTTTACACAACAACATTGCCACCATAAAAGAATATGAAATGTGGATCGGTAATACCCTTAAAGCTTTCGCCCCTTACTGAAAACTCAAGCTCAAGAATGATGCAAAAGGAGACTCCAGCGTCTCACTTGAGGTATGCCGAAAGGCGACGACCTTTTTTAGGATCAAATCTAATTTGACATAATCAGCCATGCTCCGGTTTTCACTTATTTTTGCGAATTGCGATTTCAGCAAATTCGTACGATTTTAGTTTAGAGCGCTCCGAAATTCGCCAGTTTGTGTCATCGATAATGTTCCATTCCCAACTTGTTTTATGTCATTTCACATAACAAAAACAGCTGATGAGCGCCACTAGTCATGCTATCGATAGTCGTATATCGATATATACCATGGCCAAATCGCAAATGTTTGTTATTGTGGTCAGTTTTCCATCTCGCTCCATTTTGTGTATCTCTATTTAATAATTGTATAAAATATTGCCTCAATGCTAATTGAGTGGATGAGTCCGTAAGACAAATCTAAAAAGGTTAAAGAACTGAATAAAAATAGTTCCGTGGGCTGTCTGATTGTGCATCAACCTATATTTTGCATTTACTTTTCATTTCACGGACTCAGATGTCGCCGGTTTAAAAACGGCAATACTTTGCGATTTCCTAATGTCGGAGCACCAACTTTTACGATTTGGTGACCAAATCGCAAAGTTTTTGCGAAAGCGAAAACGGGAGCATGGCTGTATAGGTCGAATCCCAGAAGTTTTCTCCCAAGACTTCCAAATGAGCTCCAACAGTTTTGATTGCCTCTTGCTGACGTTTAAGATCAATGCGAAATGTAATAAATTTTGCGTTATTTATTCGGTTTATTTCATAAGACTTGGTATGTATTAGGCTAGTAGCTCTTCATCGGCATTGGGACGGGCTCTGTTTGTAGACTGCGGAGGCTTTCCATGTCAACTGCATCAAAATGTACTTGAGACCTTTGTGGCAAGTGTGTATTGACTCAAAAAGGCTTTGGTGAGTTGGTGAGCATATTTCAGGAGTTGGTGTTCCGTTTGCCTTTGTGTTGCTAGAGACTTGTAGAACGCACCCGATATTCTTGATCAGCAAGACGAGCTAAGTGGATTTCCTTCTGTTTTAATGCTATTTTCTCCGTCAATCTAGAATCTAGCCTGATTAAACTTTACACAAAGTCTTAAGATACAAACAAATGTGCAGCCAACATTAGTTGGAGCCGGTCGGCATATACTTAGCAAATAGCTTCCATAGGAGTTCTAAACTCCTCTAGCTTGGTCGAATTGTCCCTACCATGCTTTGATCGGGAAAAACTCTCTACTATGAAAACGAGGTACTTATAAATCAGCCGCGAATAGTTAAATGACAACAAACAAATGCCAAATAACTAAATAGTGTGGCTGCATATTTATATGCACAAAATACTAAAATTAAAATTGACTATCTGTGTTTGCATTTATTCTTATAGTTTTTCGCTAGGTACTTACATCTGTGTTCAAAGAGGTGTCATTTGGCTAATTTTGTAGGATACATTTAGATACCACCCTTTGGTTTGAATACTTATAACAATTCGCATTTGATAAGTGTTTGACATTTTGATCTTTAGGCCAATGACTCAGCAGACCTTAATTTAATAAAAAGAGAAAAAAAAACCTAACTTTTAAGTATAGTCCAAGTCCAGTTCAAATCAGAGCCAGACTTATGTGGAGCAACAACGTTTTATGCTAATTTCAAGGTTCTGCATTGGTTGGGTCAACGTATCGCGCCGATGCCGCTGTCTCTGCTGCTGTCGATGCTGCTGCCGATTCAAATTGAAACAAAATCAATGTGAATCGAAAAGTTTTTAATCGCCAATAACCTGACCAACTAATCATCAGCAAAAGCTTGACAACAATAACTAGAGGGCTGGGCTAACTTCCCTTGGGCCGAAGCTTGTATACCCTTTCAAGGGCTAGTTTTGACATTTTGAGTTTAAGAACGCTAAAACTGAAAACAAGAAAGATTTTGGCACATGAACTAGAGTTTCGCCCTGTAGGTCCTGTGACAACTACTATATGGTAAAGTCATCTGATACAAGTCTCTGTTTGCCAAAGGTAGCTATTCAGCTGACCAAGAATATGATCGAAGATGCCTGCTTCTATGCGATACAAACATCTGAACCATTCCACTACACCCTCAGCAAGGGTATACAAGTTGGACTCAAAGCTGCTTGAAATGACAAAGAAAACCAAAATCATGCCGTGGTTTGACTTCGATTTCGATTTCGTTGTCAATTTCCGACCGAAAGCGTTCATTGATCTTATGGAATTCTTCTGCTTGGATGCCATTACACAGAACGGAAAATCACTTCAAGGTTGCTGTAGCGGCTCCATTGTGTCACCAAAGCAGCCAAACCCAAATATTTCCTATTGCCAGTGGGGCAAATGGAAAATATTTGAAGGTCGCTGGCTGGTCACATGGAAGGGCCAAAGTCGCTCAATTGAATTGCAACAGCAACGGCAGCTTCCTCGACGCATATTACACCGAATCAACGATTGCTGGTTCAGAAATTGTAAATATGAGTCGAACCTTGGACTAGGCATTGGGTAATGCCAGGATGGTTTCCAGCGATCGTTTCCATTCAATGGCAAGCTGCAATGAAACTCAATTCTGATTGTGTAACGCGCGCCTCCCACTAATCACCTGCGGATGAGGTTAACGCATCGCATCTCCATCATTTCTATTTCTATTTTACATTTTCATTTACATGAGCTTGCGCTTGAGCAATTTACAATGTCAGCGATTGGCAATTCCAATTACAGCGACAAATTTCAATTTGAGTGTGACAACTTGAATAACAAATGCACTTAACCAATAAAAAAAAATAGAAACACACACACAACAAATCAAAAAGTGAAATAGAAACGAGTTAGAATTCAAAGTGTGGGAAAGAAGGAGGGACTTGTACAATTCGCATCGAGAGTTAAAGTATCGTCTAATCGTGTGGATGGTGTTTAACAACTGATAGTTCTTCATGCGATATTGGGCAGTTATTAATTGCTGACGAATGAATGGAGCTCAAAAATTCAAACGCCAAGATTGCTCTGGTGTACAGTTGGAAATGGAAGAGATTCTAATTTTTCTTCTAGCACTTGGGAATAGTTTGCATTGAAACCCAGAAAGCAAGCAGCACCTCAAGTTCAACACACATTCATCCATTAAAAGCTTAGTGCTCAGACAAACATAATTTTGCTTCTACCCAGCTAAACTCAGTCAGCTGTTCAAGCCAGTCAAGGTTGCGGCGCCACGAGTTGAACTCTGGTTATTAGCGGCAGCATCTACTTTGTCTAAGCACTCGCCCTGCCAAGAGACGACCAGTAGGCAGTTTAATCCATCCTTTCGCTACCCTTTGTTAATGTATGGAGCTAAACACATCTAAGGTCCGTTTTCTCATCTTCTAGATAGCTGATATTCTGAGTAACGGGTACTTCGGTGTCGAGCAGGGCCGACTTTAACTTACGCTCTCGTTTTACATGGCTATATCAAGATGCCTGACATGTAATTTCATGTTCTCAATTTTTAAACTACTTAAATTATGCTTCTACTAAGGTCCTTTGGGTGGTAGCTTTTAAGTCTTCCAAGCAAGCAGAAGGAAGTACTACTGGTTAACCTTATTTTCCAACTTTCTTGGACCGTAACAATTGTGAACACGCGAATTCTCCATCCACAAGTGTCCAAATAAAACTAACAAAAAAATAGCTGCTTTTAACTGCCCTTTTGCGAGTATGAGCGCCTTGAACCTATCAACAAGCATGAATAAATTAAGTATTGAGATGAAATCAAGCAATTTTTGCATGTGCACGTGCGGAGCGCCGGATGTGTAGGATGAGCCAAGCTGCGCGACTAAAAGACCGACTCTGAATATCGGTAAATGAGTTCACAACTTTCACCAGAAAAAGAAAGCTTCAGCGTGCCTCAATCAATCATTTATCGGAGACTTTATCGGTGAAGTATGACGACAGCTTTTATCGATGTGAAAGTTGTCGGAAAAAGCCCAAATATCTGAAAACAGGGACTACAAACGGAACACAGAAACATAAATTCGAGATATTCGGGACTAAATCAAGCCCAAACGATGTCTGAATCCCGGATTTTCTCATTTTAAGTACGAACAGGATTGTCCTGATCACGCATTTTTCAATCCTGGAGTTCTCGTCTGGATCCCGACATTATCCCAAATGGGATTGACTCTAGCTTGTTATCCGAACTCGACTTGATCATCCCTTAGTGGGATCAAACCAAGAAGACCCGATAAGCTCGAAATTCGTACGTTAAATTGACCTCGATATGCAAACTACACACAATCCGAAAAAGGATTGTTTCAAAAATTACCAAGATTGACTTTATCTCTTTATTGAAACTTTATGTTACCCCCCAAAAGAAGCTTCCCACAAGAGCTCCATGCTACATATTTAACGAAGGCCTGTATCCATCCTTTCGAGCTTGTTTCAAGCTCAATTTAGTACGACTCGAGCTCGAGATTTCAATCCGAAGGTGGAGATCAAATGAATTTTTTTGCACTTGATTTTATATTGCCATTTTTTGTTTTGCGAGCAGTAGCAAAATATTTCGCTATCAAGAAAACACGGACCCATTCAACATGTTGTAGGCCTCCTCTGATCCTCGTATCTCAACTCTAATTACTTATAATTTCAATATCAAACAGCTAATAGTTAAAGTTAATGCCAAAAAAAAACTATGATCATGGTTTTGTGGGGTCAGCTGTGATCTCCCGGGGAAGCACTCGGCAACGTCGAGCGTCGCTGGCTCAGCTCCAGCCTCAGTCTCTGTTGGCGTTGACAAATGCGACGCGTTATATAAAGTGACAAAACGTCAAACATATCGACGGACGGTGCATGGCTAATCTGAATCAGCATGCAATTGCTATTCAAATGTCTCCATGAGCATTGCATGCAAATGCATTTTGATATTGGTTTAGGTGGGGGCAGAGCACAAGTGCACATGCATCCATATACATATGTACGGTAAGTATTTATCGGTAACCGAATCGAGATTGTATTGCGTCTTATAGATCCACAAGTGTGTGTAGTGTGTTTGTGTGTGTGGGTGTGACTGACAGAACGCTGGCTGACTTAGTATAACTGGGCCCAAAAATAGAAATGATTTAATCGATTGCTTGTAAATGGTTAAGCAAATTTGTAAAATTCGGTTGATCATTTAATTTTGTGCATTTTTCTAATGGTTTTGCTTGGCTTCTTCTGAATGGGGATTGGAAGCAGTATAAGTCTGGTTCGTTGGGCATTCATTCTTTTTTCAGCTGGCGACCATTAAGGGAATTATAATTTACAGCATACTCCGCGCCCCCCTCCAACTCGTTCAGCTTTTATATATTCGAAAGAATATCAAGTCCGTTGGCGTCCCAATTCTTGTTGCTTCTTAAGCCTGTTCAATGTTGTTGGCTCCTGGCGGGCTGCTGCAACAATGTTGCACAAAATAAAGAAACTTTGACCTCCAGCGGACAATTTTATTGTTTTGTGACCCATGGCACTGGCATTTCCAATTCCAGGTGCTGGTTTTCACCTCATGGACAGATGAAGCGGCATTGCTTTTTTGAGGCCAAATTTAATTGCAACAACAGCAACAACAGCAGCAGCAGCAGCAACAACAAAAGAAGAAACAGCAGCAGCAACATCATGAAAAGTAGGAAATTGGCAAACAGACTCAAGACGCTGCGACTGGTTGGGGGATGGTGTTGGGGATGAGAGTCCAGACACCGGACCGAAAGTCGCCTTAAGAAGCAACCGAATTCTGTGTTTTGCCTTTTTTCATTATTATTTTATTATTATTTTCGTTTTGCTGCTTTCGCAAAGTAATTGACATCAAACTGCCGCAGATGTGCGTTTCCATGCCCGTGAGTTAAGGCTGGGAACGCATAAAAAGCACAAATCAAATAAATAATTTATTATTATTATTACACATGATTTGGATGAAGGTTCTGATCTATGTTTAGGTGATGAATCTGTGGTAAGCCGGGTGTACAATTGAAAAGCAAGGGATATGGTGTGAATCTAGTGTGAGATCTAGTGTACACAGCGAAAGAAGGGGATGGTTTTTGACTTCTTTTGGAATGGATATTCAAACGTCTGTTGGAACACACTTTAAAAATTATTTGTACAATCCATTTCTGACCGGAATTCCGACAACTTTTTGACTGCGAACCGAACCAAGTGGGGAAAACAATTGAACCTTCTGTGTCCTGTTTCGAACCAGAGATTTTGGTTCGGTTGAACAAATATGATGAACTTATTTGTTCTATGCTGTCTGCTCAATAAAATGACAGGTACAGGTACATCAAACAGGCTCGCTTATCTTTTAAACACAACACTTTTTTATGCTTTCCTTGATACCAATTACTGTGATTTGCGGCAATGCCGCGCGAGAGCTTGATTGTCTTGTGGGCTGAGATGCCGGCATTTGTGTATAATTTGCAGAGACAAGTTAAGTGAGTTGTGTGAGTTCGAACCCCAGACAAGGTGAGAGAAAAGAATAAATCTAAGTTGAAGGTCTTTTCATCTGTGACCCTTTGGACCCTCCTCCTCCCCATGCTTCCTACTGGCTGTTACATACATTTGCACAAACTGAAATTACTTTGTACAACTTTGGTACAGAATATGGAAATTCTAGTTCTAGGTTGATCTGGGAGCAAACTGGTAGAACACCAAGGACCTTGCAGATGATGGTGTTCCGCGCGTACCAGGGAGCATCGAGTATTCTGCTTTAGAGCTTGTTTTGCATTGTCTCAACCCTTTTAATGGAAGTGACAGAGGCAGATACTCCAGGTACAAGACTGTATGATTATTGACTTGGTTATTAAGATCTTAGCTCGTAGTAAGACGCCAGATCTTTGATCTAAGGAGCCAGTCCAATTTGTGATAGCCACAGCTCGCCTATCCCTTATCCAATCCAGTGTTATGTCCAGGTGCCCAGGGACCAAGTGCTTATGTGGTATGACTGAGTCGTTCAGCTAAAGCCTCGGTCTCTCTTTTTATACTCTGTACCAAAGGTACACAGAGCAAAAGTATATATAAGCCAGCAGGAGCCATCTCCGATCCCATAAGGCATATATATTCCTGATCAGCATCAACAGCCGACTCGATATAGCCATGTTCGTCTGTATGAACGCACAGATCTCAGATATGATAAGAGATAGAGGTTATGCTTCTGCTTCTGTCTGCAGGCAGATCAAGTTTATTTTCAATTTTGGCCACGCCCCCTCCCGGCTCCGTTATTTCCAAAAAACGTCATATCTCCCACAGTTTTAAAGATAGATGGTTCGTATTCAGTAGACTTAGTTAGTAAAGAGTATAACTAATCGATCCGCCAAAGCAATAGTGAAGATCGGATAAATGGTTCTCGAGTTAGGATCAAAAGACTGTTCTCTGCTGCAGCGCAATAGCAGCGCTGCTTTCAGCTTCAAAATGTATACTGAGCGTATAATTTCGTTGGTACAGAGTATGTAATGGTCGGACTAGACCGACTTTCTTTCTTGTTTGCAAAGGAGCAGTGCTGACTTGTTCCAGGAAAGGATTGAGCTGTCACTAATACTTCGCTGGCGAAGGAACTTTAGTCAGGAGGGCTGTGTTCTCAGTCATAAATGGCTAGAAGTGTGTTCTGGGCGTCTGTTACCGGCTAAGTCCGCGGTGTTCAGGGTGTACATAACTTCCTTGGGTTACTCCAGCTCCAACGCGGCGGATACTCGATACCTCGTCCCTCAGTTCAGTTGGGGGAAAAGACTTTAGCTTAAAAAGCATCCTTGATGAACGTTCAGCAAGACAGCAGAGCAGTAGATGTCCTGCAGCATAGTCTCCAGCATGTGGTCGACAGCTCAGCTATTTGCTAACGTTTCCCTTTTCGAATATTATGATTTCGAAAGAGACTATGTGATTCTTGTAAATTTTGATATCTCAAAAGTCCTGTTAAAAGTGCTTGCAATAGCTAAATGGAGATTATTGTCCCATTAAGGAAATGGAGTACTTAGAAATGTAATCTGTTGAAAGGTATGAGATGTACGGGATCACATGTTCTGAAATGCTGACAGGTCATGCTTAGAAGCTACATTAACTCGGAATTGCCAAGAATTCGGTATAAGAGGGTAACCCCAAGTATAATTCTATTAAAGGCCAGCGTTTAACATTCAAAAGCTCGTCAGTCAACTGAACCGAACCGAACGGAACCATTTGGTTTAGTGGCTTTTGGTTCGGTTCAGCATTTTCAAAAAAGGGGCGACGACTAATGTTGGACAATCTGGTTGGTTGGAAAAAACGGTGTTCGAAAGTGTACCGTGTACTCCATGTCCATTCCGAAAATCAGCGTAATCAAGCCGTCTCTTAAACTCCTGCCAGCCCTGCAAGCAGCTGTCCATTTTGCCGTTCCTGGCATCCCTACCCAAGTGGTAGTTGCAGTTGCGAGTCGGCAGGCAATGATATATGGGTGAAATGCAATTAGTTGGGCCAGTTGCCAAAAGGTGGACTGAGCGTGTGTAATTGCCTTTTAACGGTTATTGCCCAAGGTGGTCCAAAAAGTTAATTATGCACTCGATCTGCAAGGCGCAGGATCTGGACCTGCACCCATTGCAGCTGCCGCCTCACCCACTCCCGGTGGCATGGCGAAAAGAAAGAGAATTCTGACTCAAATGAAAAGCAAAATAATCACAAGAAAAAGGGGAAAAACAAAGTCAGTCATTAAGTCAGTCTGTTTTCCGGTCACTGTGCCAACGACATTGTGTCATGCAATCCACACACCACCAACTCAATGGCGAGATCAATGCACCCGGGCCCGAAGTCTCCGTCTCCGTCGACGTCGTAGCCGTCGTCGTCGCTAGTCGGTTGCCTAATGCAATTGCAAAAAGGTTAGAAACAACAACAACACCGCCAGCAACCCGGCTGGCAAAGTGGCTTACCTACATTCCCCAGCAGCCGCCGCCGCGTCCGCGGCAGCAGCAGCAGCAGCAGCAACGGCAGCGGCAACACCAAGACGCCCCCACGACGACAGCAGCAACAGCCGCAGCAGCAACATCTGAGCGGGGAGTTCATTGACTTTTGTGCAAACGCACAAGCCTCCAACTCCAATTCAATGCAATGCACAAAAAACGCGACGACGACGCACACTCACACGTAGGCCGTCAACTTGTCCAACAAGTTGGGTAGACGACAGCGGCGTCGGCGAGCGCGCAGCAGCGGCAGCCGCCAGCAGCTAACGTCGTTGTCGTCATCATTAACTGTTTGCCTCTCACTGGCCCTCTCTCTCTGCCACAGTTAGATGTCAGGATAACAGCGGCAGCAGCAGCAGCAACTGTTGCTGCCGTTGCCAGCGTCCACGGCAACTGCAGGCCTCCGCGTCGACCATGCCAATGGCAGCGGCGTCAAGTCTCAATGCGTCTCAGTTGGTGTGTTGGTTACGAACGGTCAATGACCGACCGACTAAAAACAGCATTGGCATCAAGCCCACACACACACACACACACACACACACACACGCACACGCCGCGAAGCTGAAGCTCGCGTGGCTGTCGCGGCAACCGCTGCTGCCGCCGTCCATGCTCACTTCCGAAGCAGGGGCCAAAATCCTTGCTTCAATGTCAAGGAAGTTGCGGCTGGCTGAAAAGTCACTTCCTTATGTCCATGACTCAAGTGCACAGTGGTTGCAAAGCGCTGAAAAAGCTGCCGGGGCTTAGCGAACCCCACGTAACTTCACACTTCCCACTGTGCCTGCCTCTCTCCCGCGCTCTCTCTCTCTCTCTCTCCCTCTCTGTCACTCTGCTGGGCATTTGAAATGTGCGCCTCGTTGCGATGCTGGCGTCGACGTTGACGTTGCCGGTAGCAGCATTGACTTGTAAACAGAAAAGTTCGTAAACCTTTAAAAGTGAAAGTAAAATCGGACGTAGACCTACATATACCAAGGCAAAAAGTGCGACACCGTCAACGGCGAAGACCATGTTGCCCGTGTGTGCGTGTGCGTGTGTGTGTGTGTGCCCAAGAAGCAGCTGCCAAACCAGAAAACTGGAAGACGGGACGCGGGAGTAAATAGAGGTGGCAGAGGGGGAGGCAGCGAGCTGCGTTGGCAACATACACAAAGCTGACTTGGCATCGCACGCTTCTACCAATTAGATGGGCCAGAAGAGTTGGCTGCGCTACTCTAAAACGAAAGACTTCAATTGGGCACAAACTTGATGGCAAAAAAAAAACGACACAAAAGGTTAGCTCACACGAATTAGCTTTTAGAATGAAATCTTTGGCAAGATTCATGGGGCTATGTTTTCCAGATTAAAAGATGGAACACATTGACCCAGTTAAAAGCTTAAGAAAGGGCTGCTACACGCAGCGAACTAACAAGAATGTTGGACTGGTAAGTACAAGAATACATGATTCTACAACAAATTGTTCATTAATCATTTCTAATGGCAATCCCAAAGTATTCGGTGAGCAGCAAATCCGATTGCAAGAGACACAAAGTCGAAGAAGGAATCACTGTAGGTTGGGACATCTACCATGCCACCTTAAGTAAAGTGCTAGAACCAACCAATCATATTTGTTAGTCCAAGAACGACAGAAGCTAGTTGAATCACTGTTGGGACCAAAAGTTCTTTGTTCAAAAAGGATTTGTTTTTACTTTTCAAACTGACTTAAACTAGAGTCCAGCCTGAGTGGAGTCAAAGTGCCTTCTGTTTCATGTTCTAAAAACAAAAGTTTCCCGCTAATCAAGCCTGAAATTGGGAGCATTCAGCAGATAAACCTGATTTATGATAACTGATTTATGATTATGACAGGGATTCCCGATTACGATTGGTAAATCATTCAAAATGTATGATTGATAACGAACACTGAGCCATCCGTGACATTCACCAGAGAATCATCATCGTCTGCTGAATGCGCCCATTGTTGTGGTTCGAGTGTCTCCAAACAGATCAAGCTCCAGGGTTTCTTTCGATCAAATCAAGTCAATCCGAAAAATTGGTGTCCAAAACTATCAACTGCGCATTTCGCAATGCTTCGCTTCTTCCTCATAGCATGGTGCTTCAAGGTAGAGCTGAGGACGGCTTAGAAAGTGTAGTTTACACATTGCACATTGCCGAGCTGGCGGTTTCTGTCCACTTATGCTCTTGTCACTGATTTCCAGTCTTCCATCCAACCTGAACCTGGAATATCTGTCTCTGAGGTATTGCTATAAATGTCAGCACGAGTGCGATTTTGACCTAACTTGGCAGAGTCAATGGAGAAAACGGGTAAGACGAAGTTGGGAGACATTTGCATTGAAAACAAAAAAGTTTTTCTCACTAGAACTAGTTTTTCGACCGATTGTTCGTATGGCAGCTGTATGTTATAGTCATCCGTTCCGGCCGGTTCCAACAAATGAGCAGCGTATTTGTACCACAAAACTTCGTGCAAAGTTTGATCGCAATAGCCTTAAAACTGACGGTTTAGATAGCATTGAAACAGACGGACGGACTTAATCAACAGCTCGTCATGCTGATCAAGAATATTTACACCTTATGTGGTCGAAAATGATTCCTTCTATGCGTTATAAACATCTGTACAATTAAAATATATCATGCAAGGGTATACAAATAAGAGTACCTTAAGCAACTGCCCTAAGAACTAGGTTTGGGAACTTAAAGTTCTTAACCTATGCCCGAATTGTCCTAAAACGAGGTCTCTGTGTTGACCCAATTAATAAAGGAAATATCCAAAGATCAAAGTGGAATTACGATGGGTCAGACATGTACCAACTTTCCATAACAAAAGTGTTAGAACCAGTTGAGAATTTGAGGAACAGATCCGCTTAAAAATAGTTCGCATTTTTCATTGCACACTTTTTGGGACTAGCATAAGCAGTCTATTTAAAACATATTTTGTACTTGAACTAAGAAATCGCTTCTCTAGAATTTGCCAGCTTAATGTTATGTGCTTGATTCAAGAACTTTGGTTCTCATTTCAATAATTATTATTATTATTTGAAAAAATTGATACACAATTGCAAATTGTGTCCAATTGGAAAGCATTTCAATAATATTTATCAGGCTCGAAGGAAACTTAAGCCTACATTTCCGATCCCATTTGTTCCACCTAAACTTCTGGCCTGAACAAATTACAAGCAAGAAATAAATTATGTATACTCGAAGTTTTAGGTACACAACGTTATGAATTCTATACCGTTTGGTCTAAAAAGCAGGCAAGGGATATTATGATTTTGGAGAAGAAGTTGGTTAAAAGAAGATGGAGATGAAGGACGATATAAGAAGGAAAGAAGAAAACAAAGGGAGCTAAGGAAATTAAATTTGTGAGTTAACTTTAGGATTCGATTTTAGATGTTATACTGGAACATAATCTTGCTACAGCTCAGTTGAGTATTGACTTAATACTAAAATAAGCCCCGATTTTGTACTTCACTACGTCCGTTTCAGTGGTGAACTCCTGGTTAAGATCAATTCTTAAATCAAATCATCACTGATAAACTTGGTACTGAGGCGTATAAATGAGATTTCAAAGATTTTGTTTAGGTTTCCAACGTTTTTTTTTGGATTTTTATTGTCTTTTTTTTGGCTTGGCAAGGTTATTTAAACGAATGCAGCACGTGCTCCGGTGGCGGCACCAGACACAACAACGACCCCACACAATTCAAAATAACATACAAAAAACCACAAAAAAAAATAACATTTAAACTGGAAGCTGGAAGCCGATGCCGGCATTGAATGAACTCCTCTCCTGGTGGCAGCAGCAGCAGCAGCAACAGCAGACGCCGCAGCAACAGCCTCAGCGAGACAGCGCGACAACTTCCTGTCGATACCGTTACGTAAACAACAACAACAAACCATTACCCACCCCAACAATAATGCGTTGGGATCAAAAGTCAATAAACTTTAAACGGTATTCAATGATTTTTTTTGTTTTTGGCTTTTTGTTAATTTTATTTCGAGTAACTTTCACACTTTTTTTTGTTTGTTTTTGATTTCGGTCTTTGGAGGGGGTCGAGGGTCGAAAACTTTCATCATCGACAGTCAATAAACTTTTTGATAAAATAAAACAATATCGCAAGCGTATTACATAATGATCGGCAAACAGCTGATCTGAGCCGCTGGGCAAAAGTTTGACAACCCCGAAAAATACAAAACAACAAAAATTCCCATTTAAATCGAATCCAAAAAGGGGAGTGGGGTGGACAAACGAAAAAGGTCGTCGGCACCGGAAGCGAATCAAACGTATCTAAAACGTCTCGTGCAGCTAAAAATAGCGACACTTGATTTCCCAATTCGATATCTGATACACATTTTTATCATTGATCTCTGGGCTAGAGTCAACCAACCCACCAGCGCCACCACGAAACCGAAAACGAAGGCAATGAACGAAGCGGAAGCTGAAGGCAGCGCTTAGAACAGCTGTTCTCCACAGCTGATTCGCCGAGAGAGACTGTGTTCCTGGTTGCATATTTGGCATATTGAAAGCGTTCACCGAAATCCGAAAAAAAAGAATTCGACGGTCAACGAACTTCCCCAGTCGCCGCTCAAAGCCAACGTCTCTGCCTGCGTCAGCGCCGTTTGCCAACTTCTTCTAATCAGCTGCTCTCAGGCAGCTCGCTCAGCTGGTCAATTAGAAAGCCGAGTCTAGATTCCCCACTGAACGAAAAAAAAAACGAAGAAAACGTCATCATTATCAACTCTCGCTTCTCGCACTTCTTGTTTAGTGGGTCTTTCGTTTCATTTGGGTTTTTGACTTTTTGTAGGGAAAAAGTAGTTTTTGAATATGAAAGCATTTTCAGATGCTTTTTTTTTGGGCTTTAGGTCAATTGTTGAATGGGAACAACGCGATCGTGATGGGGGAATTAAAATTTGGATTCTAGGGCTGAATAAATTTAACATAGGCATGAATAAACTTGAAAGAACTGTGCACCAACAAAATAGAACTTCACTTATCATCGGTTCAATAGGCTTTCAGTTAAGACACGGACTCTAAAAGTTACTCGGCTGGGACATTTAAGACTTTGTTTGGTTTTTTGTAACGAAATTGTAAGCAGATTTGAATAGAATCATGTGGTATTCGATCATACAAGCTACTGCTGAGTGATCATTGAAGGAGTCTTTCCTAAAAACTAGACTCGGAAATAAATGGCTTATTTCTTCAGATCATACCAAACGTTCTAAATCGACGAACAAATTCAGAAAACTAAACTGTGAAAGAAATGTATTTCAAAGTATGGCTTCAATTTTGTTAAATATTACCAACAAAATGTGGTTCATTATATATTTTTAGTAACTGAACTTAAGTTTAAATCAGTGAACTTTATTTAAACTGGTGTATGTCTCCACAGGTGTCCCTCAGGGGAGTCTACTTGGCCCCTTGCTCTTTGGTCTGTTTATCAATGACCTTGCCCATGTTATCACCGCATTGCATGTTTTAATTTATGCGAATGATGTAAAAAAGTTATTTATCTTTTGATTGTATATCTTGTGTAATGTGTTACTGAACGATTTTGTTGTCCTACAATCTGCTGCCCTTATGGCATGACATTTCACCGGAATAAGTTTTACTTGTTAACTTATTTAAATGGGCCCAACAACCATAGCGCATTGAAGCTGTAAGAGTTCCAGGGGTTCATTTCGACCAAAAGCATTGCTGAAATGAATTTTTTATATTAAGTAAAAAAAAGTATATAACAGCCAGAAGGAAGCATCTTCGACCCCATAAAGTATATATATAGCCATGTCCGTCTGCCTTTCCTTATGAACGCACAGCTCTCAGAGATGAAAAAAGATAGAGGTTTGACGTGTATGGAACAAAAACTTCTTATACAGGCATTACTTTTGATCATAACTCAACAACCGCTCATCCGATCTTCACAATTTCTTTGGCGGATCGATAAGTAATCCTGATAACTAAATTTGTATAGAAGGAACGAACCATCTGTCTTTAAAACTGTGTGAGATACAACGTTTTTTCTAGATTGCGGGGGCGGAAGGGGGCGTGGCTGAAATTAAAAGTAAACTTGATCTGCCTGCAGACATAAGAAGCATATGTCCCATACATGTCAAACCTGTATTACTTACCATCTCTGAGATCTGCGCGATCATACGGACAGATGGACGGACAGACTGACAGACGGACAGACGGACATGGCTATATCGACTCGGCTGTTGATGCTGATCAAGAATATATATACTTTATGGGGTCGGAGATGCTTCCTTCTGGATGTTACATACTTTTGCACAAACTTATAATACTCTATGTACCTACGGTACAGAGTATAATAATGTAATTTTGCTACACACAAAAATAAGAAGATCCAATTGGAATGGATAGATTTTAAAATCCTTCATTTGAAATTAAAATATCCATTTTTTATATCCTTTGGATGATTTTTAGTTCCTTTGGATAAAAATTTAAGATCCATTTAACATTAATTGGATATTTTAGTATCGAAAAAAGGGTATTCGAAAATAACCATTCCAAATGGATACCGAAATTATCCAATGGGATATTGTTTAATATTCTTTTTTTCTCTGTGTACAATAAATAATTATATTATATTGGAAATGACAGGTTAATCATCAATTTACTCTGCTTTGTTGGCTAAGTATTTTTAATTATTTTAGAGAATCAGAAACCTCAAAGTAATAATTATTAATATTTTACTTACTTTACGACTTCTTGACTAGGGTCCGAACTCAGGACCTCGTGCACTTAACACGAAAAAAAATGGTTTCTTATCATACTCCACCATCGAACATTCTTAAATATTTCGTCACATTGTTTGAAGTTCGAAATGAAACACCTTCCATCCTCCACCTTCTCCTTCCATCATTTCATTTTCTATACAGCCCTTTGTCTTTATGGAAATGAAATTAAAAAAATTTTATTTGCCAAAATATCAAAATAACCAACCCAGATCAAAATGATATTGAAATTTTGTTCTTCGCATATATTTGGACCATTTTAGGCTCGATTTTTGCGGAATCTTTTAGTTCGTTTTGGCTGACTTTGACATTATCTTAAAGTTATATTTGGGTTGTTTTAAAATAGCTCTCTGAAATATTTCTGCGATTTTTTTAAGCGAAGATATACCGTTTCACATGAACATATTTTGTACGGCCCATAGATATGCCTTGGATGGTAAGTCTTCGGTTACAAAAATCGCAGAGCTGATTTTGATAGTTTGTTTTAAAGCTAACAAGTAATACTTTACGATTTTATTAAAAAGATTCTCAGCTATGACTATGATGGACCCAGTTTTAATAGCATATTTGACTCTTAAGCTACTGGTTCAATCCTGTAACATTAGCTACATCTTCCGCTTATCAAGAGATTTCCTTATACACATACCTTCATATTTCAACAAATTCTCTCTCAAATTATCATGGCTTCAAGTCAAATAATTCCTGGTTAACTAAGCTTTCAATGCAGGCAATTTGTTCACTCTTTTACTGGCATAGCATAGTCCACAGGACCCTCCCTAACAATTTTTAGCCAACTGCCAACCCACCTACTCCGGCTGACACCTGCTTAGAAAGCCACTAGAAGTTCGTGCATTTTGTGTCGTTCTTTGGCCTCTCTGGCAAGGCCCGTTGCATGGTAGAATCTGAAATCAGCTGGACGACAAAAACGAAAGCTAAAGTTCATAAACCTTTTCAAGCAGTCACTTCTTCAAGATTCTTTATGAACACAATGAAGGTTGATGGGCTGGATGGATGATCATCATCGCCAGCATCATCATCATCGCCATCGTCGACGTGATCATTATGATTGTAGTAAAGCATTTCACTTGGCGAGAGCGAGAAAGTTTCGATATGAATTCGATTTGGCCAGCGTTCGGGTATGTGGTGAATGTAAACGGAGATTAAGATCGAATCGGATGGGTTGATCGCTTAATTTTCAAATATGCGTTTTAAGCCAGGATCTCTGGGCAGGAAGTGTCAAAGCGAGAAATCTCTAGAGCTTTCAAAATCAGAGCCGTTTCAGATCCTTTGCCAGTCGGTCTAAGCTCACAGTCGGACCTGTTGGCTTGATCAACTTTACAAGCTTCACAGCATTCTTTCATTAAGACAGATTCCGATTTCGATTGAGATCGAGATTTGTATACTGAATCGCTTGGCTGACTCTTGATGCCTGGGACCAGCTTGCTTGGCAAGAACTGCATTTTGCTTTACACCTCAACTGCAGCAGCAACAACAGCAGCAACAACAGCAACAACAACAGCAACAACTACAGCAGCTCCAACATGCAGCCGCATATATCTCTTTGGGTGTACGTAAGCGTGTATGTATGTATGTTTACCTGTTTTAAAAGACACTTTTTTAGTTTATTGAACTTTTGTGCACTTTGAGCCGCACACCTCACCTCGCACCACTATTCCGCTTGTGCGTTGGCGTTCAGCAGCAGCAGCAACAGCCACAGCAGCAACAGCAGCCACAGCAGCAGCACCAGCTTCGGGGGTCTCTACTATTGCGCATGCCTAGCCTCGTTCGCCGATCATTTTCATACCAAAATGGCCTTCAAAACGATAATTCAAGCGCTTAATTTGTATCCACACTCTTTGCAAAGTTTATTCAACTTGCCCGCTGGCTGCGCTTCGCTGAGAGGCTACTCTACGCGACTTGGATCGGATCGGATCTGCTCTACTCCGCACGCTCGGTGCCTCACTGTTCGCTGTGGCTGTATTAATGGGATTGCCATTGCCTAGAGTTTTGTTTCCTTTTCGAATTTCTTATCGGTTAAATGGGCCGGGTTTTAATTACCAACTGTAAAGCGGCGACACATCAAGGCTGTAGAAAGCTCTGGTCGAAAATGTTATAGAAACGCAGGAAATCGTAAATCATCAGCGGTTAATCCTTAATTTTTTGGTTTTTTGGTGTCTGCCGCCCAGCAACGCAGTTATCTAGGTCAATTCGCGAAGTCTAATTGTGGGGTTGGAGTATTGGAATTAGGTAAGGGGTTTGCATAGAAATGAAAATGATTAATATGTTTTCAAAAGCGTGTGCATACACTTTTAGAATGTTCTTGACGCATTCTGTTGGGATGTGACTGTGAATACAGCTGCCATGCTTCTTAGAATGCACTCGTATGGTCAACCAATACTACAATTTTGCCTAAAGAAACCATAACTGCTGTCTGAAGCTGCAGAACAACAATACAGATTTATTCCATTTTATATTTTACAAGAGAAAGGGACCTACAGTTTGACCCCGAAGCCGAACGGCAAAGTTAAGAAGCTTTTCATGGTTAGTGTTCTTAAAGGTGGCGCCAATAGCTAGTGAAGGTGGCTGTGTGTGTAAGTTATTTAGAGAAAAAACTCTTCAATTAGATGCCCCAGGCGAGATCGAACCCATAACCTCTTGCACAGCAGGCACACACACTACCCGGCGTGGTGCATTAAGAAACAAGAAGGCTTAATTAACTTGTTCCGTGCCGAACTTTTAATACCCTTGCAAGTGCTTGTTTTGACTCACTGTCTTCGATCAAATTTCGCAAACTCAGTTTAATTAATAAAACAAAAATTGAAAAAAACCCTTGCAGCAAGTTTTTCTAACTAATTTGAAGGACATTTACACTGAAAACAAACTAGTTTTTTTTTCTGACTCTAATTTTGTATGACAGCTATACTATATAGATGTCCGATTTCGAACAAACTTAGTGGAATCATGGGAAAGCAAAGCAAACTAAGAAATACAAAGTTTGGAGACGTTTGCCTTAAAAACAACAAAGTTTTTCTCACTAAAACTAGTTTCACGACCGATCGTTCCTACTGCAGCCGTAACCTATAGTCAGATTCGGAGAACATTCGGTGTTTCTGTAAATTCAATCGGAGGACAGGTACTTATGGACCCCCAAAGCCTTATGGAAGCTATAGAGCCTCGAGAAGTACCATCAGTCAACCGAAGTTTTGCCGAATGTTCGGCGTTATTGGAACTGACATGAACCCTCCAAGAGGCTATGCCTAGCTATGCCCAGCCTACTACGAGCCAAAAACCCTCTAAGAAACTACCGAGGGAACGCTGAGCGAGATGTCCCAGCAATGCGGGTCAATTTAAGGAGGATTGCCTCCTTTCAAGTCTTAAGAAACTCCCACACCGTTCATTTGCACTGTACATCGACAAAGATATGTATTTGCACGAGTTTTTACACAAACATATGTAAAACGATTATTTAATTTAATTTTTTTTTTATGAGAGAAAGTGCAAAGCCCCTCGAACACCAGAAAAAACTAAGTGGGCTGAAAACAAAAACCAACCGAAAAAAAAAAAATAAATGCTTAATCACTTCAAATTACAAACGCATTCGATGACAAATTATGAATGTTGACACCGCTCCAAACCAAGCCAAACCAAACCAAAAAACAAAAAGAGACAGCGGCCAAACAACAGCAAACACTGGGAGAGTTCCAACCAGTTTTGATTTAAAAACGAAAATAAATAAAATTAATGACCGCAATGGCAACGAAATGCAAATAAAACAAAAAAAAATTTCTACTTATGCAAAGTAGAAATATTGCCTAAAGAGCCACCGCTGGGGGCGACCCTAAAACCATGTCACAATCTGCCCAAAGTGAACGTCTGGCCAGTCGCTGGGCTTGCCCACATCGACGCTGGGATACTCTAGGGTGGGGAAATTGATTACCAGGGCCAAAGGAAGCGTAGTTCTTATGCTCGGGACCAAAGGTTTGCTTCAAATTTTGGCATATCTCATTTGTATGACAATGTATGTACCCAATATCTAAAATATTTCAAAAATTTCATTAAGATCGGATAATAACTGGCAAAGTTATAAAAGTTATAAAAACCGTTGCATACTTTTTAGAGCACTATGCGGTAATTGCTAACACAATCAAGATATGTTTATATTAATGTAAATGCTCTGTTAATTGTTAGCATTTGGGATAAAAAAAAACCAAGAACTCCGCTCAGGGAAAAGCGCCCACCTCAACCACTACTTAGCCCGCATCAAAATCAAACCTGAGGCCACAGACCACATGACACCAGACACCTCTTCGAGTGTCCTCTGAACCCCACTGATCTTACACCTCTAGATTTATGGTCACACCTAGTAGACTTAACTTTTTTCCTCGACCTGACAGCGAATAGTTCTCTATATACAACTAAGTGTTTGCCCTTCCCTTTTTTGTTCTTCCTTTACATAAGTAAGTACACAACTAACCAGCTCTCAATTGACAGCAGCGTTGAACAATTTACACCTTTCTCATATACCCAGAAAAAACAAGTAAGGGCGCTGCAGTCGAGTTTCCCGACCACAAAATACCCTGTTCATTTATTTCCATTTATTTGTTTTTGAATTTTTGAAGATGTCATCCTAAATGTAGGCAATACTTTTCTAGTCCTGATCAACAACTGGGGGGCTGCTTTTATCTGCTCAACTGTTTCGCTTATAACTCCGGTGTTTTTGGTCCGATCTGATTGTACTTTTCAGAATAGATAGATATTGAGCCTAGCTTGATGTATACTAAACCACGAGGCTCTAACTTGAAAATTGTGGATCTGACGGCTTTTTAGGTCTTGGATTTATAGAGGAGGTCTAGGTTTTTTGGGGATAAAAGAGGGACGGGGTGGAATTTTTCAAATCTGAAACAAACGTGATCTGCGTACAGCATAAATCTACCTTCGTGCAAAAATTTGTGGCTCTATCTCTTATAGTCTCTGAGATCGACGCGTTCATACAGACAGACAGACGGACAGACGGACAGACGGACAGACGGACAGACGGACAGACGGACGGACGGACGGACGGACAGACGGACAGACGGACATGGCTATATCGACTCGGCTGTTCATGCTGATCAAGAATATATATACTTTACGGGGTCGGAAAATTTTCCTTCTCCCTGTTACATACATTCGCACAACTTCATGATCCCCCTTTTCCCATTTTCAATGGGAACAGGGTATAAAAAACGAATATAATATACTCTGTGCCAACGAAAGTTTCTGCTTAGCATGCATTTTCAAGCTGCTATCAGCGGAACATTCTTTTGCTCACAACTTGACCATCATTCTATTCTTTTTTAAGAAAATACTCAATTATTACCACATGACTGATTCTTCAATCGATATCCAAATCCATTGTTTGTACAATCAAAATAAAGAAGGAATCTTTTGCCCTGAACTTAGAAGCCCGGTTTCAGCCGTACGAAACATCATCGCCCCGCCGAAACCAACTAGTCTCAGATGCTCTCGATAGCCCAATCCAAATGGCCCTACCAGTTCCTTTAATTAACTTCCCTGAGGGGAAAGGGGGAAATAAAGAATCTGGTGATACGCAAGACCCCAGGCGTTGACAACATTGACAACAGGAAAATGAAGCTGCTGCCAGACAAAGAAATATTGCTTATCTTTAAGCCATTTCCCATCACCCTGGCAGAAAGCCAGAATAGTTCCACAAGACTGGAAAACCAACCTTCTGCCTTGATTCCTACCGGCCGATTAGCCTTTTATCCACATTTGGAAATATATTCGAGCGGTGTATTCTTCGAAGAATGCTCAATGTACGAACTATTCGAAAAGCCATACCCGATTTCCAGTTTGGCTTCCGACTGAGCCACAGAACTCCCGAACATATACATCGAGTGGTCAACTACATCCTCGAAGGGTATGACAGAAAAGAGTATATAGTAGCGAAGATCTCCTGACTGACAGAACTTTTGAGGTGGCACAGGACGGAGCAACATCCCAAACAAGAACAATGTGCTTCGGTGACATATTCAACCCGTCGTGACACCGGCCCCAGAGTATTCTTGCACGGCCAGCTTATGGAGCATAAGGCAGCCCACATATACCTTGAGGTGACACTGGATAGAAGACTGACGTTTGGACACCATGTGAAGGCAACAGCTCAGGCAAGGGCTACCAAAGCACGACGCATGGGTTGGCTGTCACTCAGAAACAAAGTCCTAATATACTGACTCCGGTATGCAGATAAGGCCTAAAAATGTATGGTATCGCGGCAAAGTCTCACATGGCAAAGATTACAGTGGTCTTTAGACGCATTACGGGAGCTGAATCGATCCTGAGAGCCAGGGATATTATAAATTATCTTGAAGTTCCTATGGTTGGACGCTTAAAAACGTATAAAAAGAAGTCGAGGCGCTTCACCATTAATTCAAAAGAAACATTTTCTAAAATATATTTTCCAGAATATATTTTCGTAATTTTAGAAAAAATATTTTCTAGATTCTAGAAAGGAAAAAAATGTTATCTCTGTGAAAAACACATACTAATTACATATAATTATTTTTTTAACTTCACTTTTTTGAACTAACGCATTCGACCATCTCAAGCATTCGCTGTGTCTCACGTCTAAAGAACGCAGTCAGATGCTAAGCCCTTAGCAAACCGAATATCAGTTGCCTCTTATATACTCCGAGTGCAGGGAATAAGTACTTGAGAATTATAAGCGGTGTCTTCTATATTTTTCTAAATGTTAGGGCAATATTCTAGATTATTACACCCTTGCAAAGGGCATTATAATTTTGCCCAAAAGTTTGCAACGCAAAGAAATATTCATTTCCGACCCCATAAATTATATATATATTCTCGATCAGAGTGACGAGCTGAGTCGATTGAGCTTTGTCCGTCCATCTGTCTGTTTCTACGCAAACTAGTATCTCAGTTTTGCAGCTAACGAGCTGAAATTAAGCACAGAGTCTTCTTTTTGCTGCTCGCTATTAATATGTCGGAACCGACCGGATCGAAAGACTATATCTCATAGCTCCCATAGGAACAATAGGTCGGAAAACTAGTTTTTGTATGAAAAACTTTTTTCTTTTCAATGGAAACGTTTCCAAACTTTGTAATCGTAGGTACTCTAAGTTTTTTTATAATTCTGTAAAGTTTGATGGAAATCGGACAACTATATGGTTAAGCTGCCATACAAAAGATAGGTCTGAAAAACAGTCTTAGTTTGAAAAACTTTGTTGTTTTAAATGGTAGCATCCTGAAATTTCGTATTTGCTTGTCTTACATGCTTTCATCCAATTCTACAAATTTTTGTCCAAAACGGTTAACTATATTATATAGCTCCCATACGAAAATGGGTCGTTGTGGGAAAAAGATTATTTTTGAAAATATTTAAGCGGCACAGTCGAAGTTAGCTTAGCTTCTTTGTCATTACGTTGGTCATATAAATTAGTTTATTACCTTGTCTGGGAATTAGTTTTACCTCGTCTGGTATTTAAGCTCGGAACCTCGGGGATACTTCACAACATGTAAGACACCTTGACGCAATCATCTGCATTTTAAGAATTCGCTTGAGACTCAGTTAAAGAACGCCATCAAATATTAAGAACTTAGCAAGACGAACATCAGTGGCCCCTTTTACATTCCGATTGCAGGGAATTGTAACTTGAGAATTACAAGCGGTGTGTTCTTAAAATATTTCTAAATTTAAGGCAGCTATTCTAAATTCTTAAATATAATAAATTTAGGGCTTTAAACTAAATTTAATGGTAGTCACCCAATTTGATCTCTTTGTTTTCTTAATTCAAGGGAAAATCTGCCCTAATTTTAAGAAAGTTTTCATAAAAATTTAGAAAAATTAGAAAATAATCGCCAAGTTTCTATAGCTAAGTAATTATTTTCTAAAACGGGAACTTTTCTGGTTGTTCTTTCTAAGTGTAGGAAGAAACTGAAAACAACTTGGAATTGAGAAAAGAAAATAGTCTCTAGGACGAATTTCCAAAAACTAGAAAACACTTTTTTTTAAGGTGTAGTTGCTTCACAGGGACATACATTTTGATGTAATGTGTTGACACCGGCCAAATGCTGTACCCATATACTCTGCCAGCGAAAGGGTATTACAAATAGCAGCAGCAGCAGCAGGCGCAGGCGCATTTCAAGCGCCAGTTACATTAATTTCTACCAATTTGTAAATATTTTTTAGTTTTGAGTTTTTTTGTAGGCCTTTGTATTATGCAAAACATGGAAAACACTGAATTTGAAATCATCCAACTATAATTTAATTTAAATTTTTTGCCTTTTTACATTTTGTTTGACCGTCTCATGTCGTTCGGCCGTTGATCTGGTTGGGGCCTGGTCTGGGCATACACGGGGGAGGTACGCGTGGACAATATGCGACAATAAAAAAAAATAAATCGAAATACAAAAGGGCTAAAGAAAAAACACTTTATATGGTTTGGTTTCATTATTGTTAAATTGGTTTTTACGTAAGGCCCTTGAACGTGCAGCGCTCGTAAACTTAAAAAAGCGGTGAAATTTTTTCTACTCTCTGTGTGTTTTTTGGTTTTTTGTATTAACCTGTAACGACACAAAAAGTCAGTCAGTCAGTCAGTCATTCAGTCACATAATCGCCAACAGCTGATTGCCATCGAACGCTGCTGCTGCTGTTGGTGGGGGGGCTTTGTGCTTATCCAATCAGCCAGTGCTGGCGTAACCATCGACGGTCCCCAACCTTTGCAATAAGATCAAGAGGCCCAGCTGAGAATTTGTACATTCAAAACCGATCTATCTACAAAGAAAAGCTAAGTTTGCTGTGAAACACTTGGAACATTTCCAAAACAGAGGAACTCCTACCAACACAACTTTCTGTTCAAGCTGTTATCAATGAATAACATGCACCAAGTCGCAGTGCTCCTACAGTCCTCCTTCTCATACCACGGCACGTTGTCAACAGGTGTCCGATTTAATGTTGATCGAATTGGATCCAATGTCAATGCGCGGCCGCGTTTTTGTTTCGTCAGCGAGAATGGAACCTTAACTTCTAACGTGTCTGGCAACGTGCTCCATCCGCACCCATGAGTACATATGCATACACACACACGCCGTAATATATTCCAAATACAAAACAACTTCTCCTCTTACCGAAAATTCGCAGGCTTCTGTAAGAAATTAAAATTGGTTGCTTTCCAACCACCGGAGGTGAGGTAAGGTGGTGGTATGCTCACATTACGCCCCTGCCTGCCATGGCACTCTCACGCTGCGCAGTTTCAATATTTGCGCATAAAACATTTTCGACCGACTTTTCAGAAACACGAAAGATACAGACTCAAGTGCACTTCAAATCCAGGAAAATAAACTGGCGGATCACTGATCGTCGGCCGAGTGAGTGGTGTGAAACAGAGTTTTATTAATGTGGTTAATATGTTTTGTTAATCTGTGGAATTTTTTGTATAACTTTGAGCAGAAACGATTTATGAGTTACACTTCTCGACACTTGAACAGATCGATTTTGGTTGCCTAGAAGTTACCTTCAGATATTCAAAGACTACAATCGTGAACCATCTCAATCGGAGTCAACATTTGTGTAATAACGCCATCCAAAAAATGAACCAAAAGAGATCCCTTTAGGCTGGATTTGTCTTTAATATAGTTTTAATCATTCAATTTTGCTGAAAATCATCCGAAGAATAATAGTTTTTCATATTGTTTCGATGATTATAGCTATATTTATGACATATCCAGTCCAAATGGATACGGGAAATTATGCAATGTATATTTTTTAATACCCTTTTTGTTCTCTGTATAGAGTTGGTCAAGAATATAAGTCGAATTGAAGCCCGTTGATCACAGAAGAGGGTACATGCCGGAAGTTCTTTTTGGCAGACATAAACAATTAGGGAATCTCAGCGATGCGAAAAACCAAAAACGTTGTTTACATATTTACCATTTTCGATATCAGTTACTCGTAACAGCAAATGGGAATACAACTATGTATTCTCATCCGTCCCGGTCCCGACCCGAGCTAGCCCGTCCCGTCCCGACCAAATTTGAAAATCAATTCCGTCCCCTCCTGATTCCAAACCAAACTATCCCGACCCGTACCGACCTTAAATATTTTTCAAGGAATATAATAAAGAGATGAAGAAATTGTTTTTTTTAAATTACAGAACAAAATATCAGTTTAGTTATGTAGAAACTAACTGTTTTAATAATGTTTACATATAAACAGGACTGCAAACCGGGTTTTCAACCGAACCCGGTACTCCGACTTTGATGTAACATGAACCAAACCTCTTTAGATATAAAAGCTGAATCCGAACTTGTTCCGCAAAAAAATTTTGGGTTCGGTTCAACAAATTTGACCATCTGCATAGCAATTTCAACTGTTTTATAATTTTATCGATACCAAAGCCTTTTCAATGATTCACAAAAGCAAGAGCTTTACAATACTTTGGTAATATTTTTCTATAAAATCTACGAAATGGAATTGAACTTTACAGTACATTTTATTTTGAATACTCCCAAGTGTTTCACAAACGAATTTCGAATCAAAGACAACCCGATTTCTTTACGATTTGAGAAAGCGATTTTTAGAACATAACTCTGAAACTCGAACCTGAAATTTTCGAACCTTAATCATTGTATAAACCGGAGAATGGATAAAATGTTTGGGTTTGCAGCCCAGCATATAAATATTCATATTCTTAACCAGTCAAAATTTCTTCTTAAGTATGCCGGTTCTTTATTTAATTTCAATTCCCTTGTTGGTGTGCCCATTTTTGTATTCGTATGTATTTAAGTGTGACCATTCGTTTCGATGTATAAAGATATTTTCGATATATTGTGCTGTGGCCCATAAAAATTAATCGGGACCCGGAAAAAATTTCGGTATATTGCATTAAGCCCGTTCCGTCCCAATACCGACCTAATGATCTAAATTCAATCCCGTTCCGCCCGATTTCCGTCTCTAATTTAATGTTAAAAGTAGGCTTTTAAATAATTCTCAAAATATAGAAGTCGATGAAATTATACAACATAACTCTTGATATTTAATATTTGTCAAGTCGGTTTTACAAAAGCTTAGCCATCTGAACGGTTGTGGTGCAGCGGGTAGTGTGTGTGCGTGCTGTGCCGCCACGGAAAATCTAATAAAAAGGGTTTTTCTTTCAAAACTTCTACACAGAAAAGAAAAATCAAGCCGTCCGGGATTTAATCAATCCCAAACGATGTCAGAACTCGATCAATCCCGGATTTTCTCATTCTCAAGTACGAATTGGATTGACTTGATGTCGGATATCTTGGATCCAGTACAACTTCTGCTTGAAATTTCAATCCGAAGGTATTGAATCTGAGAATGTCTTAAGCTTAAGTTGAACCAACCGAACCGAAACTTAAGTACTATTTTTTAGCACACTTTTGCTAATGCTTAGTTGAACTTCAATCCTTATATTTCTTCTATTGTTAATGGAATAAACAAACGCTGAACTTGGTTGCAGTAAACGTGCTCCCTGCGCAGTTTAAGAACCTTCGTTATCGGCATGATATGATCCACCTAAGCTCATCTTTACTTAGTTTGCTGGACAGATAAACTAAATTTTTTTTATTATGTTGCAGTCGATTGCAATCATTGCTTCCGATTATGAACCTATCCATCAGCTAAGGGGCGAACCCTTTCCTGACCCCTTTTCATTCTATTTTTGTTTCTAAATT
Organism: Lordiphosa fenestrarum; assembly: GCA_035044985.1. Lineage (NCBI taxonomy): Eukaryota > Metazoa > Arthropoda > Insecta > Diptera > Drosophilidae > Lordiphosa > Lordiphosa fenestrarum. The sequence continues at coordinate 2,748,955 of JAWNNO010004426.1, forward strand.
ATCTATTCTAACTTCGGAAGCCTATTCATCCAGCACTGATAATGCCTAATAACAAAGACAACTCATTGGCCTCCGCAGATCAAGCGACCAAACAAAAAAAAAAAATTGATGACGATTGCGGAGAAAGTCTCGTGCGTGGATCACGATGATGATTGTATTGATAATGATGACGGAACCAGCTGAGAGCCGCCACAGACCTCAACACTGAGAACTGTGAAAAGTTCAATAAACTTAACCGAAGTTTGCCAAAAAAAAAAAAAATGCTTCAGCGTCAACTGCGGCAGCAGCGGCATGGCGGCAGAGGCAACGTGCAACGTTTGTGAAAGCCACCAAAAAAAAAAAAAAAAACCAAATTGTAAATGCGTTTGCACTGCGGCGATGACATCGTCGTCGTCCCCACCCCCCAGTGCCCCCACCAAGTGTACCCAGTTCCCACTCTGGCGGATTTCAGAGAGCGTCTCCGCGGCCGTTGCTTACGGCGCCGGCGTCGATATGTTGGGGCTGCTGCCGTCGTGGTCGCCGCTGGCGTCTGCGCGACAGCGTTCGTTGACTTAACGCACTACTAACTCAGTGCCACAGTCACCGACTTTTGAAATGTGTGTTGTAAACACACACACGCACACACACACACTCACAGACACACACAAACGAATGAATGGTTGCGAGGCTTGTGTATGTTTGCTTCATTTTTCAGCATTATTTATGCTAATGATCACAGGAGAGGGACGGACGATCGGTGGAGTGCCAAAATGTTTGAAAATTTGTAGAGTTTCCCAAAACTATGAACTGTTTTAAGCGTTTTCTTAATCAACTTGGAGTTTTGTTTATAAAAAACTAAAAACTATGCTTCGTATTTAAAACGACATGCTTTATTTTGATGGCTTCTAATATCAGAAAGTGAACTTAAACCTATTATTCCTAGCTGATTTGCATAACCAAATATCAGTCACTATTGAGATCAGCGTCTACTAGATCGCATTTCATATTTGAACATTTTGGCTTTAAGTATTATTACGGCATCCGGCACAGAACCACTGCTTAAGCCACTCTTTTGACTGTCTTAACTACGCTCAAAAGATTAAAAAATTCGCCCTAAAATTATTATGCTTTCTTAATTTTTGAGAAAATTTTTTGGCTTTAGACAGTATTTTCTTAAAATTAGAAAAGCCAACCTGAAAATGGACTGTTTTAGAAATCTTTCTTAGTTTTCAGAAACTTGGTGTTTTTTTCTCATATTTAAGGCTATTTTTTTCAAAATGTATTTCAATTTAAAAGCACTCTTCTAAAATTTAGAAAAACAATTGAAATTGACAACAAAAATTGACCCTAAATATTAGGAAACTTAATTTAAAAAATCGCCTAAAATAAATAGGATAAATAAAGAGGAAAGTTAACTTTGGCTCTGCCCTTGCAGCACATTTTTCTAACTAATTTGAAGGATATTTCCACTGAAAACAAACTAGTTTTTCTTACCAAGATTATTGTTCTAACCTTACTTTTCTATGACAACTATACTATATAGATGACCGATTTTGACCAAACTTGACAGACTCTTGAAAAAGCATAGAAAACTAGTAAAAACGTAGTTTGGAGACGTTTGCATTGAAAACAAAAAAACTTTTCTCACTATAACTAGTTTATCGACCGATCGCTCCTATGGCAGCTATATGTTATTGTCAACCGATCCGATCGATCCCGACACAGGTGCAGCGTCTTTGTACCAGAAGACTTTGTGCAAAGTTTGGTAAGGATAGTTTGAAAGCTGACGGAGGAGATAGCATAGAAACAGACGGACAGGCGATCGGCCGGACAAGGCTAAATCAACTCAGCTCGTCATGCTGATCAAGAATATATATGGTTTATGTTCTATGCGTTACAAGCATCTGGACAATTTTAATACACCTTCTGCAAGGTTATACAAAATATGTACACCGCTTGTAATTCTCAAGGACGAGTTCCCTGCATTCGGATTATAAACAAGAAAGAAAGTCGGTCAAGCCCGCCTATAACATACTCTGTACCAAGAAAATTTGTCTTTTGATCATAACTCGAAAACCGTTCATCCGATCTTCTTCATTTCTTTGGCGGATCGATAAGTTATTCTAATAACTAAATATGTTCAGAAGGAACAAGCCATCTATCTTCAAAACTGTGGGAGATATGACGTTTTTTCAAAATTGCGGGGGCGGGAGGGGGCGTGGCCAAAATTGAAAATAAACTTGATCTGCCTGCAGACATAAGAAGCATATGTCCCATACATGTCAAACCTATATCTCTTACCATCTCTGAGATCTGTGCGTTCATACGGACAGACAGACAGACAGACGGACAGACAGACAGACGGACAGACGGACAGACGGACAGACGGACGGACGGACAGACGGACAGACGGACATGGCTATATCGACTCGACTGTTGATGCTGATCAAGAATATATATACTTTATGGGGTCGGAGATGCTTACTTCTGGATGTTACATACTTTTGCACAAACTTATAATACTCTATGTACCTTCGGTACAGAGTATAAAAATTATAACATTTGACTGCCTTCTTTACTGTGTCTCTTGATGATTTACATGTTGAAGTATCCCCGAGGTCCCGAGTTAAAGTCCCAATCAAGTTAAAGTTTCAATTTGTATGAAAATGTACAATATATAAGGACCATTTCATTTAGCTTTCACTTCTCCCTCAAACTACCTCACTGCATTTCCTCTCTAATAATTATATCTTTCGCTTAGATTCACCAATTCCAAGTATGATTAGACATAAAAGGCCTTTAAAAACCAATTAAATTACACAATCACATTCTGGAATAGTTACAGAATACAAGAAAATTTACTTACTTTTAGTGTGCGTCCGGCAACTGTAACAGTGCGTCCACTCTTAGATATAAGATATTCCCCTTAAAAGATATTTTTAGAACTTTCTTGTTTTTAAACCGTTTTTTCTTAAACTTGGAAAAATTATGTTTTTTTTTAGAAAATAATTCCCTAAAATTAATAATTCAGTTTAATTTTTCATTAATTTAGATAAATTTTTCTAGATATTTTCCCAAAAACTTTATTAAACGCATTCGCCCTTGCATTAAAGAAACACATAGCTTAGATTCTATAAAAAGGGCGACCACTTGAATAGTTTTAGTTTTTGCTGAAAGTCCAAGGACAAAAAGTGGAAGACTTAAGGGCCGTCGAAGTCTGTGGATTTGTCGATTTGGATTTTTGCCAATACGGAAAATTCATTTAATGTTTGGCTCTCCCGATCGACTTCAAACCAGGCACCGGAATACATTTTCCTACACAGAGAAAAAAAAGGATATTAAAAAATATCGATTGGATGATTTCCGGTATCCATTTGGACGGCATATGTCTAAAATATCCTTTTAATCATCCAACGGAGCTTAAAATCATCCAAAGGATATGAAAACTGGTGATTACTAGGATGATTTGCAGCTCCGCTGAATGATTAAAACGATATTAAAGACATATCCATTCCAAATGGATCTTTTTTTTTCTGTGTAGTAAGTGAATCATATCAAATAAGGCCCATTACAAAACCAATTAAGAAAGTCGGTCTGGCCCAACTATAACATACTCTTTACCTACCTAAGTTTCTATTTATCACATAAAGTGTTAAGTTGTGTAAAGTGCTGCCCATCGCTGTTCCAGCCGGTGCTGCCCAGCATAAATGTTTCTTATCCCTATAACTCGACTATTGTTCATGATTGTGCAAATGTAAGATGATCCTTAGAGTATGACTTCAGGTGGTCTTATTGTTTCTCAGCCTTAAAGCTCTCAAGCTTAAATTTCGCACAGAGTCCTCGTTATATGGCACTTTACTAATATGTAGGAACCCATCAGATCAGTTGACTATGCCTTATAGCTGCCTTGGAAAGATCGGTCGACAAACTGTTTTTAGTGAGAAAATCTTTGTATTCCATCAATTTTGGTTTATTACTTTAATCAACCTGCTGCTAGCCTTGTGCCCTTCGGAAGTAATAGTACAATTTGTATTGTATAATTTATCTATTAATTTCCAAAACTGACCGATGGCGGCAACAGTGGGTAGCCCTTATCAATTGCCGTTGTGTCAACACTTTCATTGCATCTTGGACACACTTCATTATCAGTTAAAGTGTCGGGCAAACATTAAGCGGCAAACAGTTCGAAACTCGAACACACGGATGCAAATGCAGTTGGTTAATGATGTTGCTGTTGGTGCTGTTGCCGCTGCTGCTGCTGCTGCTGCTGTTGATGTCTTCTCCTCATACGGAAGAAGTCACTGAACAGCATCAACAACAACAGCAACAGCAGCAGCTACAGCAGCTGCTGCCAAATTGTTGGCATGGAAGTGAAAGCATCTCCGAAAGTTGTTAAATATGAATGTGCACACAGCAACAAAAAACAGCAGCAACAACAGCAATATTAGTGATTGGCGTTGGTGACTTTCGTTCCCATCCAAATGGACGTACTTGACTAATGTAGGCAATCAGAGATTTAGACAATGCGCTGCACAGATTTTGCTAAATATAATTACTTACTAAGCTTTGTAGGTAAGGATTGGATTTACAAAACCTTTGAAAATTTGGTGCAAGGGAAATGGTCTAGAAAGGTTAGCACGCTGATTCTATCTTTAGAATATGTGCTGCTTAGCTGATAAAGATTTTGAAGGGTCACGCGAACCAGGAGAGACTCAAGACTTTGTTTGAACCTCATTTGAAATTCATAGAATAGCTCTTTAGATAGGCTTTTAGGTTAATATGTGATCTAATAATCGCTTAAATTAACTTCTAAATTTTAGCAATATTTTGTATCTAAACAAATGAACTGCCATGTTTTATATCAATATTGAGAACAGCATGGACTGAACCAAGGTTCGAACCAAAACCTTCTTCCAAAGACCGCTAACCTGAAATTTTTGAAGCCTAACTATTAGTACATTTTGGTTCGAACCAGCCTTGCGGATATCCAAAACAATGTATGGGCTTGCAGCCCTGCTTTTGATACAATTTCTATACCAAACGAGGCGTTTTATTCCCACCACCATCGCTCAATTACTCTAACTGACTTCATAAAGCACTCCACTTAGAAATTGTGCTTAGAAAATAAATTTTTGACAACTTAAGATGGCTTAAGTAGATGCTTAAATCCAAAAAGAATCACTTAGATGTTAAAGCTTTTACTAGTACTAGATCGAAACTCAACACTTCCCTTTCTGAAAACCCTGTTAAGAACCTTGTCTGCTCATTGTTTTTCAACTTCATTGAAAATGGATCCATCTCAGACCGAAAATGATTAATGTTGTTATAAGTACCTTAGCTATGAACATTTAGGGAAATGTCAAGCCTGTTCTTGACTCCAACGAACATCGTTTTGTCTTGCGACTTATTAATTGTCATGGCGAATGCCAATATAACAGCATTTAGAATCAATGGAACTCGTGGCATCAGAATATTTTCGGCTTGGAATTTGACACTCAAGATGGTGGCTTCGATAATGTGTTTCATACATTTTTTAATGATCAACCGACATGCCTGACAAGTCCAATGAGCTTAAAAACTCTGCTTTAAAGAAATCGCGACCAAGCTTTGCACGAAGCCTTCTGGTACAAATTCGCTACACATTTGTCGGAACCGACAGAATCGGATGACTATAACATATAGCTGCCATAGGAACTATAGGTCGAAAAACTAGTTCTAGAAAGAAAAGCTTTTTTGATTTCAATGCAAACGTCTCCAAACTTCGTATTTACTAGTGTTCTATGCTTCTCCATGATTCTGCCAAGTTTGGTCGAAATTGGACATCTATATAGTATAGCTGCCATAGAAAAGTAAGGTTACAAAAGTAGTCTTGGTAAGAAAAACTTTTTTGATTTCAATGTAAACCTCTTTAAAATTGGCATATATTTATTTTATAAGCTTTCACACAATTCCTTAGAGTTTTGTCAAAATCGGATGACTATAGGTTATAGCTGCCATAGGTATGATCGGTCGAGAAATTAGTTTGAAAGAGAAAATTTTTTTTGTTTCCAAAAAACACGCCTTCAAACTTTGTATATCTCAGTTTGCTTTGCTTTTCCATGATACCACTAAGTTTGGTCAAAATCGGTCATCTATATAGTATAGCTGTCATACAAAAGTAGAGTCAGAAAAGTAGTTGTAGTGAGAAAAACTTGTTTGTTTTCAGTGGAAATGTCCTTCAAATTAGTTAGAAAAACGCGCTGTAAGGGTACACAAGCTTCAGTTGAGCCGAAATTAACTTTCCTCTATTTATTGTTATCAATTTTAAGGGTCCCTAAACTTGCCATTTATTAATATTCTCTGCTTCAGCTCAATTTTGCTCAAGTTCATTCAAATCGGATGAATATACCATATCGCTGCCATACAAAAAACTGGTCATAAAAGAGTTGCCATCTCTTGGTCAGCTTGAAACAGCAGTCAACTAGCTTTCTTCAAGTGAAAATAAACTTTTTAAATGATACCCTATTAAAAACTTTTTTTTAGATCAACTATACGAACTGATAGAGTGTATAAGCTTGGGGTTCCAAAGTTAAGTCTCTTCTACTTTTCTTCTTTATATTTTGAACAACTTATGATTATTGAATTGTCAAAATCAAACTTAATAAGGTGCATTAACAGACAAGTAAACTAACTCAAAGTGAAATGTGTATCATATCCTAATTGCACGCATATTTTCTAATACTCCTCAAAAAGTCAAATACATTTCGACCAAGATCTCTCCAAAAACTCTTACTTTCATGATTTGGGTTTTTTCCTTTTCGCATTTAAAAATTAAAGCTCGGATAATCGCTGCCTAAAAACAGGCGAAAACTTTCTAAAGTGTGAAAAAGCAAAAAAAAAAAAAAAAACCATTAAAATTAAAAAAGAACTTACAGCTCGTAAATTCATTTATGATGTTGCTGCCTGTGCTGTTGCTGTTGCAGATTCTGTGGGTTTTTGGGGCCTATCTGAAGTGCCGCATTGTCGGTCGAGAGTGGCACATCGACGAATTTTAAAGCTAGTTGAGAGATGGCCCAAGATGACCAGTAGATGGAACCTTTACCAGTCGCTTTGTGGGGCTAATGAAATATATATTCATACTTCAAATCCTCTGAAAGGGTAACAAAGGGTTACCTAACATGACTCCAATTCTTTGACACATAATCATTCAGGTGGCAAAGGCTAATAGGCGATACACATAAAGAGAGAAAGAAAGGAATGGTAAGAGAGGTAAAGCACGCAATAAGCAAGCCTCTTGACCTACCTTCAGACTTAATTAAACAATTCGACTTAGTCGACCATTTCAAATTTAAAGGCACACAAATTTAACCAAAAATCTAGTAATACATTTCATAATTTTCGGAAACATAATTAAGCGGTAAATAAACACATACAGGACCAAACGGGCTGGTTTCACTTTTCATTCGTGGAGTTACACTCTTCAAATATGTTTTAAATCAATCAATTTGAACCAATCTCAGCACAAGGGACTTCTCTTCATGATAAATGGATTGTAATATTTTCCAGTATTTTTATCTAACAAGAAATTTCTTGCTGTCACTAAATAGAATTGCCTCTAACTTTGTCGTAATCCTGGTTGTATCATCGAAACGGTTTGCCAAATGGAGACTATACACTCAGAAAAAAAAAACAAGTGCTTTGTACTTGAAATAATTGCGAAAATTCCTTTATCAAGTACGATTCCTTAAGTTCCGAAATACTTGATTTAAGACTGTCTCGGTATATATATATCAACTCTCAAATTAACTACAAGACACTGTTTCTTATAGTCCAGTCATTTTAAATGTCAATCCAAAATCATTCTTAAAAAAATAGAGGAAAGTTAACTTTGGCTCGACTGAAGTTTGTATACTCTTGCAGCACATTTTTCTAACTTATTTGAAAGATATTTCCACTGAATACAAAGCAGTTTTTCTCAGTTATACTATATAGATGTCCGATTTCGACCAAACTTAGTGGAATGATGGGAAAGCATGGCAAACTAAGAAATACCAAGTTTGGAAGCGATTCCATTGAAAACAAAAAAGTTTTTCTCACCAAAACTAGTTTCTCGACCCAACATTCCTATGGCAGCTATAACCTATAGTCATCCGATTTTGACAAAACATTGAAGAATTGTGTGAAAGCTTATAAAAGAAATATATGCCAATTTTAAAGAAAGAAATACCAAGTTTGGAAGCGATTCCATTGAAAACAAAAAAGTTTTTCTTACAAAGACTATTTTTCTAACCTTACTTTTCTATGACAGCTATTTAGGAGTCCGATCTCGACCAAACTTGGCAGAATCGTGAAGAAAAAAGTTGTTCACACTAGAACTAGTTTTTCGACCGATTGATCCCATGGCAGCTATATGTTATAGTCATCCGAATCTGCCGGTTCCGACAAATGTGTAGCGTATTTGTACTAGAAGACTTCCTGCAAAGTTTGGTCGCGATAGCTGAAAAACTGACGGATGAGATAGTATAGAAAGAGGCGGACAGGTCTAAATCGACTCAGCTCGTCATGCTGATCCAGAATATATATACTTAATGTAGTCGGAAATGCTTCCTTCTCTGCTTTACAAACAACTGGACAATTTCAATACATCCTCTGCAAGGGAATAAAAAGAAAAACAATTAAAATTGACAAACAAAAAATGTTTCTACTACCAGAAAATCTGAATGCGGTCAGAGTTGTCCAAGAATAAGTTGACGTCTTTCTGATTTCTGACTTAAATTGACAATCGAGCGTCAGAACTGTTGTTTGGTAGTGTATTTGATTCCCACATTGGGCATCAGTTAGACTGAAATGACACTTTCAATTTTTATCAACAATTTTGGTCACAAGTTTTCTTCTAAAGGCAAGAGTCGTTGGTGTCAGCCAGAATATCTTAAAGAGGCTGAGGCTTGCAACAATAATTGTCGCTTAAAATTTATAGTGTCATTCCATCTGTTAACCAGTTTTGATATATTTCCAACTATAACTATTTCAAAGTTTTCCATATTCAAATATAGAGACTAAAGTTTTCTATGTTTTTTGTTTCATTTTCAGCAAAATTGCTTAACTTGTTCAGATTCGCCACATGGTCATAGGTCAGCAAGTGGTTCCAGCAATATTCCAAAATATCTCATCAATTTGTTTAACTATATCGGTCACATTTCTGCAGCAGCAGCAGCAGCCGCAGTCGGCGCCACAGCAGCAGCGGCAGCTGAATTTAGTTTTATTTCAATTTTAATTCGAATTTGAATACAAGTAGGTGAAATGTCATTGAACTCGCAACCAACAGCAGCAGCAGCAGCAGCATCAACACCAACAGCAGCAGCAGCCACCAACAGCAGCAACAGCAAGCCGAACTTCAAGCAGCCAGCGACACCTAACTGACACGACGCGTCGACAGCAGCAGCGCCCACCAGAGCCACCGAGCAGCAAAAAACCAAAGTCATAAAGCAAAAGTGCCACCGAAAAAAACCAAAAAAAAAACAAGGATCGTGTCCTGGTGCTGGCTGTGGCCGCCACTGCTGCAGTTGCTGGCTAAGTTCAATGCTCTCAATTTGGCATACATTTGCCGCACATTTCGCCAACTTTCTGGGCAATTGCAGTTGCTGCCAGGCCAGACCGGGCCAGGCACGTCTTATCAACGCCACAGCGCGCTGGCGAATGGCCAGCCAGCAAACTGATAACAGCCACCGCCGCAGCCGCAGCACAGAGTGCAACCCACAACCCGTTCAAGCATGTTCGATATCAAACCCACTCAAACCAATCAAGAGAGTGGCACAGGGGCCAAAGAGTTGGCCTTAAGAGCGAAGCGTATCTTAAGCCATACAGTCCAACAGCTGATCTTGGCGCACATGCGGCGAATGAGCAATTGCTAAAGTGGCACAGATCGTTAGGTAAGAGGCAGCTGCCGCCAATCGAGACATGCCTCAAGCCAATGTCAGCGTCAGGCGATGCTGTGCCACATATGCAAACTAAATAGCTAAAACAAAAAAATAATGGAAACAAAATCGAATGCAGACTGCCGCTGTCCAGGCGGATGTTGCCGCTGCAAAGTTCATTAACATTCGTGAGGCAAATTGACCAGAGAGGGGGGCTCTAACCGGCTGCAAACGTTCTGCTTTCGCTCTGCCACAATTTGCAATAAAATCAAAAAAAAACAAAAACAAAAAACAGGCCTCTAATCAGAATCAATTTTCAAATTGCCTGATATTATAATCTCTGTAGGAGTAGAAAGTGGGTAATCAATCAATTTTTTCTGCACCAAAGATAACTTTCGCTCTGCTTGGCAACCAAACTGTATGCGAGTGTATTTTACTTTGCCAGCAAGTTCGTGGCCTAAGTCTTTTGTTAGCAGTGTCCGTTGGAAGATGGAATCAATGTTGTTTCCGCAGCCGGGAAGAGAAGATTTTCCGAATTTCCATTCATAAATATATAGACGAGAGAAGGGTTTCAAATCACATTTTCGTTTGGCACTTGAACAGGAATAGTTGAGTGATTTTTCTAACTGACTAAAAGATGGCGCCAGTTTACCCAAAAACTCGCAGCTTGGATGCAAAGAAAATCGTCTTCAAATTGCGACCGAGGAATACGTGGACACCAGCAGAGCTTTTTGTGGCGAATCATCTAGGAGCATCAAATCCAGGAAAGGCTTCGATAGCCTTTTGAACTCGATGAAGTGCGAGGTATCGAAAATGCTGAGAAAAAAAGTCCATCTAAAACCAAGATCCTAGTCGTAACGGTAACAAAACTGCACAATTTCCTGCTAAAGCTCAACCCCAGATTATTATCTCGACTTAAGTCTTAATTCAACAATCTTGGATAAAGATCGTTTAGGATGAAGCAATCTCATTTTTAGTTTGAAAAAGAACCGGCCCAAAAAAGAAATACATTATATTATATTCATTTTATTTGTCTTCAAATATTTACTAAATTTTCCTGTTCTGGGAAAGCTTCTTTAAATTATATATCTTCAACCTTCCCACGTCTGGGGTTTGAACTCGGAACCTCTGGAGGGGACTGAGCACGAACTTCTAATCAACGGAATGCTAAACGGCTCGGCGAAACTGAGTGTTCCCCAGCCATGCCCCGGGGGCCGAACATTTTCGGGAATTCACATCGAATGCTTGCCGAAGTAATGCATGAGTGAGCGCCTCTCTTCTTAGGGAACTCTGGAGTAAAACCTCTCAGCCCGATATTAGAGATGCTGAAACCGTTGCCTTAAAACGGTGAGGTCGCGAGTTCAAACGATATATATTGAATATATTTTTCTTGTTTTTTCCACTTTGGACTCAAATTCAATTTGTTTCTTTTTCCGAAGACACTGAAGCTTAACAGAGATATTTAGAGGGATTGATCAGCAAGTTGGAATTTAAATTTTGAAATTTTCAATCTCATTTCAAGTTTTTTAAACCATTTTTCTAAGATTGCAATCTTCTTAAAAAAGAGATTTTCAATCTAGGTTTTTTTCTCAGTGTAGAAATTTAATTTCTGAGCCTGAGTAATGATGAAAAACGATTTGTAGAGCAGAAAGAGCTCTATCAAACTAGTACACAGAAAAAAATAATGATATGATATGACTTTATTATACACTTGAAAATAACCTATTCGAAAATATCTAACTGATAATTTCGAGTTTAAAAAATGTAATACTTTAAGATCAAATTGATATTGATAATGTCATTTTGTCACCTAAAAAAGTAAACAAAATATTAGAAATGACAGCTTAATCATCCTATAGAAGCTGTACATTACTTAACTGCTTTGTTGATTTAAGAGAATCATTTTTATTATTTTATTTACCTTACCTCTCCTTGACTGGGCATCGAGAAGTCCAGCCTCTTTCACTTAAAACGAAAGGATTAGCGTCTTATCGTACTCCTAAATCGGAAGCACTCAGAGTCTACACTATTTGTCTCATTCCATCTTCACATTTTCTAAGCGTCCCTTTCTCTTTGTGGTCAAAATAAAATGTTATCATTTCGAAATTATATGCAAACGAGAGCGTAAGTTTAATATATTCGATATACCCGTTACTCAATAGAATTACTGTTTAATATCATTTCCCTATGTTAATTAATAAAGCATTAACATTAATTTGATTATTTCAACATTATGTGGACAAATAGAGCACGCGGCTCAGATAAGTATGCAACGTTTCTTATATCCTGTATAACTCTGCTATTTATTATCCGATCTTTATGATAATTTGTGAATTTCTGCAAAATATGAACTCGATGTCTTAATTTGTAGGCGATATTAAAGTTTATTTATTGCGAAAAAACCCCCGCGATAAACAAAAACTTTCCATAACTACTGAACATTTTAGAATATTGAGCCCATATTTTGCACTTTGTGCCCAATATCTTTAGTTCATCAAGTTCGGATAAAAAAGATAAAAATTCTAGATTATTAGAAGCTTTGCAGACTTTCCAGAGCAGTAAGCGCTACCTGCTAACATAAATGGAGGTCGATACTCTTAAGTCTAGAAGACTGAAGGGTAAAAGAAAATGAGTATACAGCGCAGTTTGCATATTTTTATACAGATTTTTATATTTTTGTTAATGTGCAAAACATTTTAGGTTGTGCAGACACTTTACGTTTATAAAATGCCAAGAAAAAACTGCATTTAGTTTCAAAATTACTTAAATTATTAACGTTGAACCGCCAGCAAAACACAAAATGAATAAATTCATATCGATGTTTTACTTTTCAAACATCGAGTCCGCCATAGTTTCCTTTATAAGTATACGTAGAATAAAAACCAAAACATGACCAAATGTTTATGATTTCAAAACGTCACTTTGTTTTCTGTTTAATCCAACTGATTAATATATTTATGTGGCTCAAATAATATTTGTTGGGAAACATTATTTGGATAATGTTAATCTTGGTCCAGAAGTATATATATATATTTTCTTTTTTAGTATTTGATAAGAATTATTAAGACCTGCCGCTAAACAAAACATGGCCTACTTTAAGGCGCACATCTGTTAAAGCACACACTAATATGTAGGCAAACATAAAAGAATACTAAATAGTCGATGTGTACTTAGAAATACTCGAATAACTTCGTCAGATGGTTTATTTAAATTTATAGATCCTACATCAGTTCTACGGAGAATTAAATTGGCTGTTATAATAAAACTTAAAAGAAAATTGCTTAGAACAAAATAATAAAATCAGTGGAGGACAAAGAAGAAATTTTAGAAAAAATTGTGAAAATGTCAGATCTGTAAACCGCATTTTGAGTTAAGTCTGTCAAGCTATTGATGATAATATTTTAGATATCTGTCGTCGCCATCGGAATTGCCAAGTTTATACACAATCAGACGGTCTATGCGTGAGTAATTTCGATTTAAATTAGTAAAAAATTCAAAAAGCGGCTTTTAAGTTTTGGGAGTGTTAGGAAAAATCCAAGTATGAGGAAATGCTATACTCGACCTGCTCTACAACGAAGGGTAGGTAATTTCGAAAGTATATTTTCCCCGTAACACTGTGTAATTTAACTTTAAATACTTTTTTCCTGGCATTTATCATCATGTCGGAAGTGTCGTTTATTTTTCATGACCCAATTTAAGAACAAGTTTTAATACGTTTTTAGGGTGGAAAGGAAAAATCAAGAACGGAATGGATACAAAAGTAAGAAAATGAGGAAAATTGAGAAGCTTTCTCATGGCTGGTTACTTCAAAGCTGGCGCCAATAGCTGCTGAAGGTGACCGTGTGTCTAAGGGTTGAAAGAAAATAACAGGTACAACTTCAACTGTCGGCACCATTCTATCGGTTTGATTGCCCAGGCCACACAAAACACACGGAAATTGGGCTCCATTCAAAATACTTTCGCCAAATGCGTAAATTTCACCAATTAAACCAATGTTAAATTGACGATGGAAATTTCTTGGAAAACGTCTGAAATGTGGCAAAAAATAGATAGATAAAAAAAACAGGCAAATTCCAAATGGGAAGCAGTCACATATCGGAAAAGCGCATGGAAAACAAGACAAACGTTAAAATCGCATTCAGTCATGACGTTGAATGTTGTTTGCCACTACTGACACACTGACTGTGGCAGCTACTGTTGCATGTTTTGTTGCTGTTGCCGCAAATTTGTTGACCATGAACGTGAAAAATCAGCAAAGTGAAAAATAATTGATTCCGGAAGGAAACTGCCGCAACTGGTTTGTGGTGATGTGGCTGTTGTTGCTGTCGAAAGAGATTGCATTTGGTTATTGGCGCTGCCGCCGTTGTGGCAGTTGCAGTTGTTGGCTGCACTTTGCATTTGTGTGTCGTAACAGTGAAAAGCCATTTAATTTTGTTTGCTTGTATTTTTGCTTTCCTGATGGGTGAAATTTTAGCTGTTGTCACACATTTCTGGTCTATAGAAAAAAAAGCTAAGACCAAATACAAAAAAACCTTCCAACGAGGCATATTTGTGGGGGGAACCTTAAAGTTTGATTGACCCGAAACCAGATTGGGTCGAGTAGATTAACTTGCTGTCCACTGCTAAAACAAGAGTATATGCAATTCGTGTTGCCGTGGAAGGGATTTCTTTGACTATTTTTGTTTTTAAATTCATTTTTGCACTGCGCTTGACATTCGCTTGGCTGTCGCTGATATGTTGATGACAGTTTTGTGTCAACTCCAGCGATGCGCTAAAAGGAAGTGGAGAAATCTGAGATATGCGCCGGCTGAGTGCAAGACAATTTCATGAGAGGAAAGGAAATTCAAGTCAAGATCTATGAGTATCAATTTAAAATCAGGAAATATCCAGCGTTTGAGAAAAACAATACTACACTGAGGGAAAAATGCGCTGATATACTTTGGGGTACACCGAGTTTATTAAGCTATGAATAAAATATACTCGGTGCCAACGAAAGTGAATGCTCCGGGTGTACCTCAACTTTGTTTTGATCATAACTTGACTATCGTTTATCCGATCCTCAACATATCCAGATCGTTTTAGAGTCCTGATTACTATATTGTTCAGAGGCTACGAATCATCTATCTTTAAAACGCAGAGAGAAGATACTTTACCGACATTTGACTCGAGACCTAAACAAGAAAAGTTTTGTCTTTGCGACAGATTCATGATGCCAAACAGTGACCAAATTAGTAACCAAAACTGTGAGTAACAATGACCAAAAGAGTGACAGATAAAGTGACCAAAACAGTTACGAAAACAGTGATCAAAACAATATCCAAAACTGTGACCGAAGCAGTGACCAAAGCAGTGACCAAACAATGACCAAAACAGGTACTAACAGTGAGAAACAGTGACGAAAACAGGTATTAACAGTGAGTAACAGAGACGAAAAAAGTGACGAAAACAGTGACCAAAACAATGACCAAAACAGTGATCAAAGCAGCGACCAAAGCAGTGACCATACAGTGACCAAAACAATGACTAATATCATTGTAAGTGACCAAAATAGTGCCCAAAACAGTGACCAAAGCAGTGACCAAACGGTGACTAACAATGAGTAACAGCGATCAAAACACTGACGCAATCACTGACCAAAGCAGTGACCAAAACAATGACTTACAGAGAGTAGCAGTGACCAAAACAGCGCCCAAAACAGTGACCAAAACTGTGACTAACATAAAGTAAGGGGTGACCAAAACAGTGATCAAAGCAGTGACCAAACAGTGACTAATATCATTGTTAGTGACCAAAATAATGACCAAAATAATGACCAAAATAGTGCCCAAAGCAGTGACTTACAGTGAGTAGCAGTGACCAAAACAGCGCCCAAAACAGTGACCAAAACTGTGACTAACAGCGATCAAAACACTGACGCAATCAGTGACCAAAGCAGTGACCAAAACAATGACCAAAGAAATGACCTTACAGTGACCAAAACAATGACTAAAACTTGACCAACACAATGACCGAACAGTGACCTAAGAGTGGCCAAAGGTAGGTAGATAGGTAGTTCCGGCTGACGCCAGATAAGGTCACACATAGACCTTAAGTTCCAGAGCAAAACAGTTATCAAATCAGTAAAAAAAATAGTGATCAAACACCGACCAAAACTAAATAGTGCCCAAATTTAAAAAGGGGACCAATTTCTGTCAATTATTCAGTATTGTTCAGAATAGAATGAAAAATGATTAGGCGTCCCTAAAATATCGTAGTATCGGAAGTAATCCCTCACAAATCCCAAAACCTTCAAATGCTTCGTAAGTATGCGACGTCTTTGCCACCAAACTAGTAATACAGTCAGAATTCGTAATACAAATGCGATATAATATTCAAGGAAAAAGCAGTGCTCTGGAAATTAGTAATAGAGAAGTTCGACTGTACTTGATTTTGTAACAAACATGCAACTATGTAGTTACTTTTAAGAGAAGGAAGTGTCCTCTGAACACTTATTAGAACACTTCGACACTCTAACACGAGGCGCAGATTCTACAGATTTGTGCAACACAACCCAACAAGATGAGTAAAATTGGTAGTAGAACCCAAGAAGGCCCTGATATTCGAACTGGAAATTGAGCTGATAGGAGAGTTGTAACTCAGTAGGGGGGGCACAATAGACGCGGTGCACTATATTCCCAACCACAAACAATAATAATAATTGTGTAATATTAGCTTCTAAACAATCGTAGAGCTGTCTGGGAACATTAATTTATTTCAGCAACAATTCCGTTGGTTAAAATGGAGAATATCAAAAAAAAATATCGATAAAGCCGATCTTGACAACGAATTTGTTGATTTTGAAAACATTTGATGGTACCAACACTTAAAAGTGTGAATTGGAGGATGAATACAATGATGTATCTTCCTTCAAGCACTTACTTTTACAATTTATATTGTGACTAACCTTTGAAATTAAGTTCATACTTTTTATTCTCTTGCAGGTGTAATTTCAAATCAGTTTCTTCCCCAAAGTGTTAAGTTGTGTAAAGTGCTGCCCATTGCTGTTCCAGTACTGCCCATCATAAATGTATGTTTTCCCTAACCGAATAAATGAATAGACCTAAGTAAAAATGGCCAAGGCTTACAACAATAATATCAACTCAATAGTCTTAATCTTAGATACTTCCTCCTTCTGTTCCTTACGCTCAAATTGTTAGTCAAACTTGTTTGCTTCAAATTGTTTGAAATGGGTGTTACTAAGCCATACCAAGCCAAAACTTAACCTTAACTATTTTTCGTTTGTTTTGTATCTAAGCTGTCATTAGCCTTCATCTATTGTCGTTCTGTTGTATTCTTTTCTAGGCGCAGGCATTCCTGTCGGTTACCTGCACAAGAAACAAAAAAAAAATACTTTTCAATGGTTGTGCAAACAATATGCTTTCATACCTCTCTGCCTGGGCCAAAGAATTGCAGGGGCCACCAACCCACCGAAAGGCAGTTTGCTTGTTTCTGGGTCATTGGCGCAGAAAGTGACTGCCGGCCAAAAGTGAAAAACAAACAAACAAAAACAGCGACAACAGCAACAACAACAACAGTCAAGTTGCAGCTAAGGACCCATGTAAACCTCAACATAGCTCCCCCCTTTATCACACACAAACACACACACACACGCACACACTGTTGGTAACATTTACGTGTATCGTGAGGCTTTTTTGGGCACAGTCAGATGTAAACAACTCCACAATTTACACTAAACAACCGGGTAAGCAATTGGGGTCTTGATTTTCACATTTACAGCATGTTTTGTTGTCAAATTTAGTTTTAGCGTTCTTAAATGCAAGACTTTTTGCTTTCTTAGATGAAGTATGACAGCGACTTTAGTCCGGATGGACAGCTGATCTTATTTAATAACTTTAATACACTTGCAACAAAAGGTCTCAAGTAAATGCACCTAGAAAAAAGCAGAACAAATAAGTTATGAACGAAAGCTCTTTAAAAAAAATATATTCGTTCTAAAATGTTCAAGAATTTCGCTCTTGAAATGGGACTAAATTCGTTTTGAAGTAAAAAACAGAGAGGAGAGCAAGCACATTTAAGGGAACTCGCTCTCTCAGTTTTGTTTCCTATGGGAAGGCTATCCAGCGAAGAGCGCAATCGATTTTTGCACTCATGTGGCTTTGGAATTCCCAACCAGTTATTGCATTGCTGGCATGGAGAGACGGCTCTTCGACTGACAGTTGACAAGCAAAGACTGATGCTGCTGAACGATCTTACTCTTGAACCTGATGAGCTCTTGATACCAGAAGGAACATTCTCTGCTTTTGCAGTATGATCTTGATTCAAGAATGCGAAATCTTGAACTTGAGTATGTTTAGCACTGAATTCAAAAACTTTAGAACTATTCTGCTTGATTTGAGAATGATTCGTGCTTGGATCAAGTATTGAAGGTCTTGGATCAAGAGAAGCGGGATCCAAAATTCATACTTGAATCAAAAATTTCATTCTAGGATCAAGAATTTTCATTCTTATTGAACTTCTGACATCGAACATTCTTGATCCAAGTATGAAATTCTCTATTTTTTTCTCTTAGTGTACCTCAAATATACTAAATTGGTATTTTTCTGCCTCAGAAAAGTATGGGTATTAGGTTTTTGAAAAGGTATCCAACATTGCCGATATGCACATGTGACTTATCGAGTGCATTTTTGAATATTTAGCCAAAAAAAACTTGCAGATCGACCAACATACAAGAGCAAGCGAAGTTAGTCTTTTTATAACGTTCGTATTTTTCTATTATTAATGATATTTAAACAATCAAAAATCAAAACCAAATACTCGTCAGTGTGACCATAATCAATGCAGTTTTCTCAAAGCAAACTTCATGGAGTTCTCTTAGTAGGCGAGAGAATCAGGTGAGATTCTACACATATCCCTTATAGAACGAAACTTAATCGACTTGCCTGCCGAAGCCCGGATGAAGATTTGGGAGCTTCTAAAAACCTTGGGTGTAACACAACAGTTTGTCTTTGGGCCAAACCAAAAGAACCAACCAAAAGAACTGCAATCTTTTGAGGAAGCTGCACTTTTTCTTGCCAAAGCAATCAAACACAAAAACCTTGTAGCTTAATGTAATTTCTTCTAGCACAATGCAATAATGTTCTCAGCTCTAGCGCCTTTTGCAGGAAGTCAATTACCGCCTTAAGGAAAAGACTCTCATGTCTTGGCTTGCCATCGCCGTCGTCATCATCTAACTATGCTTGTCTCAACTCTGCGATCTCTGTGCCCCGCTAAACTTTCTCAATTGAAAATTGCATTTGAACGTCGGCGACGGCGACGAGATGATGGCAACGATTTCCCTCGAATTTTCCGCAGCTCAAGCGGAGCGGAGAGCTGGGAAGTCGTTGCCATTTGCCGCCAGCCGTTGACCGAAAAAAGTGTGTCAAGTTTTCGACAAAGATCAAGTACATCGCAGATAGTAAGTAGTACGTCAACAGCATCCGCTGCTGCCGTTGATGCTGCTGGCCAAGCCATTTCCAGTTGCCATGACCAAAATGTTCTCAAAATCGCTTGCGAATGTGTGGCTTAGATTTTGGTGCAATTTTCCATAGTGAAAGTGCAGCACGAGCACTAGAAAAAACTCGAACTCGGATAATTGGTGAAGTGCACCAGAAAAACGCAGCAACATGGCAAGCAATCAACTTGAAGCTGAGAATAGTGCGAGCTAAAAGTCAACTTTCAATTTGGCATCTTTGGGTTCTCTGAGAAAGTCCTAGAGATGATGTTCAATTCTTCCCTTTCCAGAATTTGACCAGTATTCATTGTGGTCTCTTCTACCCTTAAACCATTCATTTGTCCTTAAGCCCCAATCCCGTACAGATATTTTGCTCACAGCTTAAAATCTTTCCACTGACCTACTACTAATCCAAAAAACATCATCATCAAACCGCAGCTGGGTCTGGGTCAGAGAAAGGGAGAAGAAGCTTCGCTTGTATTCAGTGGTCAGTACGCTCACTTTTGCCACTGTCACTGGATCGCGCTCTGCGCACTGTCTGATTGCTTAATCGATCCCATCTTCGTGCACAGGTGGGCCATCAATTGACCAGAGACAGGTTCAAAGAACTCCATTCACTGTCGCTGGTTGAGGTATTTTTTTATTATGTTGTTGGTTTGTATTTTAATTTTTACCTTGATTTGTTTTTCAAGACGTCACCTGCCAAACGTGAGCGCAAGTCATTTTACGAACTGTTCTCCTTAAGTTCTGTTTAAAACAGAACAGAAATTCTACAATCCAAATGGGTGGAATACGTGTTTAAAATTCCCAACTGGTTCTAGCACTTTGCCTGTGGAATGAGGTACAACTTGAAATCTTGACCAAAATCCAAAGGATCTCAATATAATATGTGCTGAAGCATAACTGAAACATGAAAATGTAACTGTTAAATAACAGACTGGCATATGCTTATCTCCCTCGGATGCTATATAGAACTTGATATGGGAAATATTTATACATCATTAACTCAAAAATGTTGTTTTTATAGCTATAACAGTGTTGAAGTACCTATAAGATTTAAAGATTATCCTTTTTTCAATACACTGCTGTGAATTTTTCAATCGCCAGCCCTGAAATTGCCCACCAAATTGATTGTTTGTTTAGCCACCCCTGAAGAATAGCACAATCGGTTGTTGGAAGTGAAAGCACCCAACAATCCTAGAAAATGTATCAAAATCGGTAACTGGTCTGTCTAATTTGTAGTAATTTTTGGTTGATTAATCTCTTTCCGAATCAAATATTAGTAGAATCGATGCTTTCTGAATGTTAAAACTTTTTAACGCAATTCTGATACTAAAATCAAACATCATTATACCCTTTGCAAAGGCTATTATAATTTTGCCCAGAAGTTTGCAACGCATACAACTATTAATTTCTAATCCAATAAACTACATATATTCTTGATCAGAGTGACAAGCTGAGTTGATTGAGCTTTATCCGTCCGTCCGATTGTTTCTACGCAAGCCAGTCTCTCAGTTTTAGAGCTATCAAGCTGAAATTAAGCACAGAGTCTTCTTTTTGCTGCACGCTACTAATACGACGACCGGATCGGATGACTATATCTCATAGCTCCCATAGGAACAATCGGTATTAAAACTAGTTTTAAGTAAGAAAAACGTTTTTCTTTTCCATGGAAACGTCTCCAAAATTTGTACTCTTAGGTTTTCCAGGTTTTTTTATAATTCTGCCAAATTTGATGAAAATCGATCGACTATATGGAATAGCTGCCATACAAAAAATAAGTCTGAAAAACAGTCTTAATTAGAAAAACTTTGTTGTTTCAAATGGTAGCATCCTGAAATTTTGTAATTGTTTGTTTCACATGCTTTCCCCTAATTCTACATAATTTTTGTCCAAATCGGTTGACTAAATCATATAGCTCCCATACGAACGATCAGTCTGGAAATGGGTCGTTGTGGGAAAATGACTATTTTTGAAAATAATTATGAGAGGGTATAAAAACTTCGGCCCAGACGAAGTTAGCTTAGCTTTCTCGTTTTGTTTTGAAACTAAAAAGCCAATTCAACCGGTTTGAAATCGATAACCGATACGATTATTTTGTAACCAAGTCTTCAACGGATCGAAATAAAAAACTTTTGGATTTGTTCCCTGGTTGTAACAAAATGAGTACCATTGCCGACTCAATAGAAGAAACAATTGGATTCCTCTCATTGACAAGCCACAAGCCAATCTATTTAAATATTCCCAAGTCTAGGAAGGGCTTCCAGATGGACATACAATGGCTAGTTCAGCTCTATCAATAGAAATAGCAACTGTTTAATATTACTTGGTTGAAAATTGAACTGGACTTCGAGGCCTTTGGCATTTTGTTCTATTTCCTTGTAAATATGGCTGTTCCCCTAGCTGCATCCATTTTCCTCCCACAGCACAGTAGGCTGGATGGCCAAATTTTTGGCATAA
Source organism: Lordiphosa fenestrarum (assembly GCA_035044985.1). Taxonomy (NCBI): domain Eukaryota; kingdom Metazoa; phylum Arthropoda; class Insecta; order Diptera; family Drosophilidae; genus Lordiphosa; species Lordiphosa fenestrarum. Next base: position 2,770,777 of record JAWNNO010004426.1, read on the forward strand.
AGTCGAATTATTCTTGACAAAATTTTTTGATTTTGGCTATTTATTATTTAAGTGGATACCTTAAGCACCACAATTCAAAAAACAAAAGTTATCGAAATGCAACCGTGAGCTTTTACCAGGTCTGCAAAGTCTGAACTTCTGAACTGTGCACAGGTCTTACATAATCATAATCAAAATGCCTGCCTTTTGTTTTATAATTTCCGCCAAAAGCTTTACAACGGTTTTTTTTGTTTGTTATGCTAGTGGCGATAGTTGTGCTCGATAGGCAGCAGTGGGCAACACCTATCAAGTATAACCAAACTCAGTTTTTTGCTTTGTCATTTTAGATTCAGCTACAGAAAAAAAAAATAACCCATTTTCTAAACATTATTTAGTTTTACACAGCACAATAGAACCATATACATATATAAATACTTGGTTATGAAAATCAAACAAATGTGCAACAAATGATTCCAATTTTATTCATTCTCTATAATAAACTTTTCAAAGAATAGCAGGTAAGGGGCTTCCCAAAAGCACTGAAAAAGGTAGCCACAATATACTTCGCTCAACAAAAGCAAAAGCACTCATAACCGTTGCCACAATGTACTCTGTTCTGCAGTAGCACTCATTACCATGGCCACAATGTATTTCGCTCAGTGGCATTTACGATACCCTCGAAGAGCTTGGTCCCCATCATCAAGAAAGTCTCACTGTCAGCCAGGCGGTTTTCGGAGGCAATGACAGCATTCCCAAAGGACGGATATATCGGAATGGCACTGAGTCAGCTGCGGCCAGCTAGAATTAAAAGTCACATAATATGTAAAACCACGAAAATAATTAAATCACACAAAAAACTTCACCTTTTTGATCAGACGCAAATCCGGGTTTATTCTGGATCAGAAAATAATTCTGCTTTATCACAATCATAACGATAAACAATTGGGGAAACTGTACCACGTTTTCCTTTTTATTAATTTTTTTTGGGAGCCACGAGATATGCGACTGCTCACTGGGAAATGATCTGTCGAAATGAAGCCACGAGTCATGCATTCTGCGGCTTCAAACGGTAAACTTCCACAACTCAGCCGCTCAGCAGAGCTGCATGCAGGCTAGCTGTAAAATCGTTGATCTTATTGCTTCGTTTGCCTTCCACCCTGCGAGCTGAACGCGCGCGTACAAAAGGAAGAGAGCTGCAGAAATAGGGTGATGCATTTTGATTTATGTGTTTCTTATTAGACTTGAAAATAATTAAAACATACATTAACAAGTACAATATACATATTCATTTCTTGAAGATATTCTTGAATATATTTGGAAAAAAAGTTCTCAAAGGGAAGCAAAAGAATGCCGCTTACAGCTAAAACCGCAGCATCAATATTCATACTGAGCATACACTTACGTTGATACAGCGTATCATACAGTCGGCCTTGCCCGACTTTCTTGGTGGTTCAGTATCGGTAAATTCGATTTCAACTATATCTCTCGCCTGGAATTTTTCAATTTTTCTTGCCCTTTGTAAGAGAACCTCGGCTGCGTCTGCTGAGCATAAATTGACCAGTGACTGTGCTATTTGCATATGCGCACACTGTTGCCACTGATAACCCAATATCCCAGTTAAATTTAAAATCAAAAGCCGTAAAAAGACATCAGGCAAGAGAGAGAGTGATATGTAAATGACAATAAGTCCGTTAAGCATAAATCCAAGCTGAGCGAGCGTGGGCGTGCGTCGCTTGCTTCGGTTTTGGAGGGGCAGGGCCGCCCCAAACCAATTACTCGTACTTTCAATTTGTCGTATAAAAGCCGCTACGCACCGAGGCTGGCATTTCTTTTGCTCAAATCATGTGGCCAAGTGCGCTTATCAACGTGCCCAGCTTAGCGGCGACGGCAGTTGTTGTGTGTCTGTGGGCGGAAGGGGGCTGGGCAGCGGGTCTGGCACGCTTTAAGCCACCGGTACCACCCACACCACGTTGGGGCGCCAATATGCAAATGCTACGGCGACACAATAGTAAGTGAGGTGTAGTCCCATACGCATTAGAACCAGATGTTCAGCTAATTGCCAGTGGATCTTGATTTAAAGGTGCCGCCTTTAATTTCTGGACCGAGGATAGTGATACGAATATCTGGGAGCATTGCGGTCTCTTTGAGGGTGATATTATGCTGCATCGAGAACTACTTCGCAACGGATTGCTGAACGAACGACTGACCTGGCCAGATGCTGCAGTGCCGTTCTACATTGATCCACAGGATTTCAGTAAGTAGTGGAGGAAAGCAAGAGATTAAGAACGCCTAAAATTTATTGCGAGAGAGTTGATTCCTATTTTTATACCCTTGCAGAGGGTATTTTAAAATTGTCCAGTTGTTTGTAACGCGAAGAAGTTTCGACCACATAAAGTGTATATATTCTTGATCAGCATGACGAGCTGAGTTGATTTAGCCTTGTCCGTATGTTTCTATGCTATCTCCTCCGTCAGTTTTAAAGCTATCGCAATCAAACTTTGCACGTAGTCTTCTGGTACAAATACGCTGCACATTTATCGGATGACTATAACATATACATAGCTGCCATAGGAACAATCGATCGAAAAACTAGTTCTAGTGAGAAAAACTTTTTTGTTTTCAATGGAAACGCTTCCAAACTTTGTATTTCTTAGTTTGCTATGCTTTCCCATGACTCCACGTAGTTTGGTGGAAATCGGGCATCTATATAGTAAAACTGTCATGGAAAAGTATAGTCAGAAAAGTGAGAAAAATTTGTTGGTTTTCAATGGAAATGTTGTTCAAATAAGTTAGAAAAACGTGCTGCAAGGGTATACAAACTTCGGCTTAGCAGAAGATAACTTTCCTCTGTTTTTTCTTACTAATATCAGTTGTATATTGTGTTTATTAAGTTATGCTATATTTTTAAAAACGGCCAAACCTTTAAATTGTGGTTATATCGAGTGATGAATCTTGGTGATAGTTTCTCTTTGGGTTTTAGTTTCGAATACTTATAAAAAGTGGTAGCTGTATTACTAATTGTTCTTTCCGGTGTTCCACAATCTATATAGTTACCTAATATCCTTATCCGTATTTAAAAACAAGCAGGAAAGTCGGTCCGACTGTAATATACTCTAAAATGATTTGACTATGGTTCATCCAATATTTAGCAATACTTCGTCAGATCGATGAATAATCCTCTACACTTAATATGTCCTGAAGGTGCGAACTTGCTATCTATAAAACTGTGGAAGGTATGACGTTTTTAACAGATTGTGGGGGCGTGGCAAAAATTTAAAATATACTTGATCTAAAAAACATATGTCCCACATATGTCGAACCCCCTATTTCTAACCATCTCTGAAATCTGATTGTTCATAAGGACGGACATGACTCTATTGACTCGGCTGTTGATGCTTATCGAGAATATATATGCTTTATAGGGTCGGGGAGGCTTCCTTCTGCCTGTTTATGTCTCCAGTAGTTTTATAGATAAAAGGTTAGTATCTCCCCGACAAAAGATTGGCAATGATCGGATGTTCGATAGTCGATAGTTATGAGCAAAAGAATGTTCGCTGCAGTATCAATATTCACACTGAGCATACACTTTCTTTGGTACTAACATCACATCTTCTACATAAAGCTATCTATCACATAAACTAACAAATAAGTTGTTTGAAATAACAGAGTGAAATCTAAGCTTATCTGACACATAGCAGCTATCTAGAAGTTGAGAAACCGGCCCTAAGTATACGTGTATTACAGCCTTCTTTAACTTGTAGCCTTGCTTTTATTACAACTTTCGCAAACTTATGTAAACCTGATCATCTTAAATGGCAAAATCTTGCAAAAGCGGATTGAAAGCTAGGGTGATAGTATTTGACGTCGATATATTGATGCAAAGGCCTCTATAAATACTATAAATATTTGCTACATTTTTCTCTGCACAGCTACCAACCAGACCATGATCATATTAAAGGCCTTCAAGGAATATCATGAGCGCACCTGCATACGTTTCCGTCCCTATGAAGAGGGCGATACTAACTGGCTTCTCATCAAGGGCAATTACTCGGGCTGTTGGTCGAGTGTGGGTCGTCGTCAAGGTGGTCAGATACTCAATCTGAATACGCCCAAATGTGTCACCCACGGTGTGGTGGTTCATGAGATTCTACATGCCTTGGGCTTCTATCATCAGCAGAGCGCCACAGAACGGGATGAGTATGTGAAAATTAACTGGGAAAATATTCTGGATGGACATGAGCATAATTTTAACAAATATGCAAGGACCCATATAACCAATTTTGGTGTAGAATACGATTACCAAAGTGTGATGCACTATAGTTCGCGGGCGTTTAGCAAGAATGGCAAAGCAACTATAGAACCGCTGGTGAGTAATGCAAAGTAAAACCAAAGCCAGAACAAAATGGTCAATTCAATGGCGTCACCACCCGAAAGTAATGATGCAGTTCTAATCCTAAGACCCGAAATGGGTGAAAAGTTTGAGCATGTCTTGCACAGGAAGTCGAAGATGCTTCGACCTTGATTTAGCTATGTCCTTCTGTTTCTATGAAAAGCTTAGCATTTAAGAAAGTCTTTATTTGTATATTAGTTGTTAGGTTTCTAATATTTCTAGGCTTAAATTTGTATTTTAAAAAATATTTATTGGAATATTATGTTGCTTGGAAGAGCTGATCTTATCAAATATTGTTAAAAATACTAGGAATTGTGTCAGGTCTGTGGAATAATATAAAATGAGCAGAGAATTCGAGAGTTTCGAACCAAAACTGCAAACAAATTTCCCTATAATACTTTTCCCTAACTATTATCTTATATGTTAATTTTTTGATTTGGTCTTCCTTTCCTTGCAGGATCCATATGCTTCACTGGGTCAGCGCCGTGGCCTATCCGGCAAGGACATTTCCAAGCTCAATGAAATGTACGAACAGGACTGCAATGAGAGTTATCTGCTGAATTTCGATCGTTTTGGCAACTACGTTAACGAATTGCTGGATTATTTCCAGGGAAACTTACAGGACATATTTGGATAGCGATTTAAAGTCTTAAATATAAACAGCGACTGTCTCAAGCAACAAAAAAACTAAACTGGCTTAGCTCATCCAAAGTCTGGGCTGCCTCTAGACGGAGGGGGGGATAGATCTGCTGATCGGCCAGCGCTTGCAGCGCATTTTTTAGATCTGCACACCAAATGCACTGTACGCCACGCAAACTGAAACGTGCCAACAGGCGCAACAATTGGCACGAGCGCTGACGCAGCAACTGATGGCGACTCTGCAGCAGGGAAGCCAAACGCAGGCGAGGATTGAAAATGATTTTCTCCACCAGCTCAGCATTTTCAGGTAGCTCACGTAAAACGCAGCAGAATAAGGCCAACATGCAGCTGGCCAGACGCACCGAGGCGGAGTGTTTGAAATCTGAAACAAAATGAGAGAAAATTGGAGAATTAGTTTAGGGAGATTTGGTTGTTTGTTTTGACAGTACACCCACCATCTGTGAGAAAATTGATGAATAATTCATTCACCGCCAATATGGCCACTGCATCGCAGAATTGACTCAGAAACTGTTGGTGTTGATGCACCAGATGGCACACCAATTCATATAAACTGCAAGCCGTATTCATTTCCTCCAAACTCAGCTCGGCGAGACTACGCAGAGTGCGGCTCAACGAACCAGTGGTGGTGGTGGTGGGAGGCAGCGATGCTGCCGAGTCACCCAATTGTCTCTGCGATAACAGCAACTTGCAGGCATACATCAAATTCGGCACCAATTTCACATCTATATAGACACTTTTGATGGCATCCACCACCAGCAAAGGCTCGGCCAGTACAAAGGGCAGTGAGAGCAATTGAGCCACGCTCTGCAATACTTTGGGTATGGCCTTGGAATTGCGCAGTGGTGCAACTATAATGCTGACCAGATTATGTTGCTTCAAAGAATCAAATTCACCGTCGAGCAACTCTTGAACGGAACGATTAAGAAAGGCCAACCATTCGTCATTTTCGATGGGCGGACTCTGGGACTCATCACAACTATCCCAGCCAGGAAGCAAACAGGGTGGAGTGTTACTAAAAAAAAGGGAGACGAGAAAGAAGGAGGTACAAGAGATTAGAAAAATTTGGATATGATAATATTCTGTGTCGAAATTGGGGCTTGTGTAAGCTAGGCTAAGTCTACGACAGCTATCTAAGGTTTAAAACGAATAATTGCCGAAAACATGGAAAAGATAGTTTAGTTTTAGAGTTCGTAGGGCCACAAATGAGAGTTAAGAAGTGATCCTTTCTCGCTCATCTTTTTACTATAGAGCCAGATTTACTAGCTAGTTACCTAGTTGAAGCATCTTTAAAGCGACACCACCAAGCTGAACTAAGAATACTTTTTGCCAGAAAGCCACATGACGGTCACTTGTCTCTAATATCCACCAATCAAGTAAAAGGGGTAAACTAAAGTCATGCGAATGTGTGTAATCATAATCATACCTAATGTCTTTTATCTCAGAAATCTTCATAAAGATCTATAAAGGTTATAAAAACGCTGACTGCTAACATAATGTTAATTTGCTTACATTAGTGTTAACGCTCTGTTAGTTGATGTGAAAGAAAGCTATTAGACTTGTATTCTCCTGACGAAGGGGCATATCGAAGTGTACGTATTCGCTTTCGTTTCATCTATGAAAGCTAAGATGATATCATAAATATTTCACTTTAAGGGCCGATTTCTCATCTTCAAAATAGCTGCTACATGTCTGATAAACTTGGATTTTGCTCTGTGATTTGTCGGCTTATGTGACAGATAGCTTTATGTAGAAGTTAAGAAAACGGCCCTAAATGATGAAACCTTACATTTTATTGATATCGTCATACTTTTAGAAGCTATGGTCCAAAAACTATAGAAATTTTCGACTTATTCCACCTTGTAGTTTCATCGAAAATTTTCACACAAATTTTAGACGAAAATTTGATGAAAAAGTAAAATAGAAGTCGAAAAGTTGATTACTTTTAAGTTCATTACTTCTAAAAGTGTGATTATATTATAAATGTGTAAATTTAGTAAATTGAAGAGTACAATTGTTTATTAACTAGTTAATTTTGTGATTTTTTTCAATGGGCGAATCAATTACACTAATTTTTTGAACTTGGGGGAAAAAAGTAAAATTTCTCAGAAATATTTTTCATATTTAAATCAAAACAATAAGATCTGAGGAATCAGAACCATACTTGTTTGTTTGTTAACTAAGTTTATGTAGAAACAAACGTGAAAAGTTTGGTTTGAATGGGTGAATAAATGTGGCTACAGGACCTAGAAATATGAACACAAGCCTCGTTTAACTTACGTTAATGCAAATTTCTCTGAAACCTGATATGCTGGGTCAAAAGGGACTGCTTATTTAAACTCAGCTCCTGAAAATGTATAAGGAACGTTTGTTATCTAAACTTGTATTATTGGAAAAAGTGATCTATATCCAAACTAGATTAAATTGTCTAACAAGTTGTTTTTAAACACTTTACCAAAGGTACATGGTATGTAGGCAGAAGAGCGCCTCTTTGACCCTATAAAGCAGGTATACCCAACAGCACTTAATGCTAACGCAGTCACTAATACAAATAAAACAAATTATGTTGAAAGCAACCTCAAGAAAACGAAATGGAAACCCCGTTATGGCCTAATGCTGTGTGTGTATGTACTTTTAGCTCTCTGATGCATACGGCAACAACAAAATCAACGCTGCAAATGAATTGTGGTTGCCTTCAATTTCGCAAGAGGCATAGGAGAGAAAGAGAAGAGAGACTCATACACGAAGATGTTGGAGGAGTAGTCAGAGCAACCCTGTCACACAAAGGCGAAGGTGGCTGAAGATAGTGGTTTTTAGCTAACGGCCTCTGTGGTCATTTTGGTATACTCCAAGCTGAGCTAGCTGTAGAGCTAATGCAACTGATCCAGTGGAACATTGGTTACCCATCTCTTTTTCTGAAACTTACTCGTTGCTAAGTTTTTCCTCCTGGGCATAGTGCATGGATTGCTTCAGCTGTTGCTGCTGCTGTTGTTCCTTCTCCTTATCCCTTGGCTTCTTCTCCTGTGTCAGCATCTCGGTAGTTTTCCGCTGAGTCTCCACATCAATACTCTGACCCAAACGCAATGAAAAGTTGTCCAAATTCTGATTCAGTTTACGTTTCTCCAAATCTTTGCTACGGGACGGCTTCACGTTCAATGACATTTTCAGCTTAGAGGCCAGGCTCTTGACGGAGGCTTGTGTTTCCACCGGGAAATTATCATTCAAATGATTCAAAACCAGATTGGAATTGCCACTCACAAAGCAGGTCTGCGAGTTGATTAAGGGACCAGCAGCGGCAGCAACTCCAGCTGGGAACTCTTTTAAGGAGACTTCAGCAAATGGCACCACCACACGAGACATATTATCCTCCACATCCGTTTCGAGTTGCTCAATATCACTGGGTGCAATGGCATTGATGCTATCACGCGAAGTGCTCAGATTCTCATTGATGGCATCGCTTAGCTTGAGCGCGTTGAGAACATCATTCAAATCGGCGGCTGCTTGACTAAAATCAGTATAAGAGTGTGAGGACTGGGATTGGGAAAACTTTAGCTAACGTACCTGGACTTCTTGTTAAGCTTTTTGGTGACCGCCTGTGGATTGATAAATGGTGAAGTCTGAGCTAGTTCCGCCTGCACCTCTGCTATGTACAATTTGCCCTCCACAAATGGATGGCCCAGCAGCAGCTTCCAGGGCATGCGCATATTAGGATCCTTTTCCAGCAGGCCCTGAAGAAAGGATCTGCATTCACTGCTCAAAGTGCTGGGCCACTTGACATCCTCATGCTTGATCACCTTCACCAGATGCACAATGGTGGGAGCACAAAACGGCGGCTGTCCGGCCATACTCTCATAGGCTATACAACCCAATGACCAAATATCCGCCTGATGATTATACTGCTGCTGGGCCAACAACTCTGGTGCCATATACAAGGGTGTACCTTTTATGGAGGTAAGCACTTCTGTACCCATGGTCATATTCCTTGCCAGACCAAAGTCACACAGCTTGGCCTGCATTTGCTGTCCCAATAGCACATTCTGTGGCTTCAGATCCCGATGCAGTATACGATTGGCGTGTAGATAATACAGAGCAGAGACTAAATGGCAAATAACTCGACGAGCCACATCCTCCGGCATGGCTCCATTGATGGAGAGATAGCGATGTAGATCCATTGGAGCATATTCCGTCACCACAAAGAGATCGAGTTTCGATTCAAATGATTCAATCATCTCGATGACATGAGGATGCTTGAGACGTGACTGAATGTCGCATTCACTACGCAGATTCTTAAGCTCCCGATCCGTGCGACCGCGCTATATGGGATGGATTAGATTGGAAAAGGATAAATGATAAACTTAATGCCAGAGCCAAAGACACTTAATGTATTAGATGGCATTTTTAGAGGAATGTTGTATAATATAAACTTCATTAAATAAAGGGTGATTTTTTAGCAACATTCTTTTTGGCAACTGCTGTTTTTGTGTCACATGTTACTGTCAAACATGTTCGGTTTGGTCTAAAATTTTAACGTTTGTAAACCAAACTCAAATAAAGATTCAGAATTCTAAGTATTTTTTTTAATCAAATTCGAAAGCTACTCAAAAAATCACCCTTTACTTTACTTTATCTCCTTCTTTAATACAAGCTGCGCCATCTAGATAATTAAGTGTCTTTGCTGAGAGTTGAGTGCAAGTGAACTTACCTTGGAAATCACTTTGATGGCAACCACTTTATCATCGATGCGTCGATGAGCCTTGTACACACAACCAAATGAGCCATGGCCCACCTGGGAACCCCACACATAGCAATTCATTGTTGTTGTTTATTTGCGATTTATTTATTTACTTGAGGGGGCACTCAAAATGCGAGCACCGCTATGTGTGTGACCGTGTATGAAGCAGCTGAAAATACCGATTTTATGCACGCCTACTTAAAGTTTTATTGCTTAAATAATTAAGTTAGCTACATTTTTCCTCATTTATCTCTGGACAATTTTATATTTGGTTTTATGTTACCTTTTTATTTCTGCTTTTTGTTTTGCCGACCTTTGCCATTTCCCATTTTTGGTATTTCCAACAGCTTACGGTCACATTGTTCTAAGCTGCCGCAGGCCGGATCAACCAGCTGATTTGTGAGTGTGTGTTGTTCTTTTTTTGTTGACCAGAACGAAACATAAGCAGCGCAGATTGTAATGGTTAATAAATCGACTGGCCAAGTGGGTGCAGCAATTTAGTGAGCAGCTATCAAACGTGGCCAAGATGCGCGAGCCTAATTTGTATGTGATTCTATCGCATGCGCTGATTGGTAAGCAAGGAGCAGGCAGGGGGCCAGGGACAGACTGAAGAACTCAAAAAAAATTCCACTTTCAGGCTCGGGCTTCTTCTTTCTGTACATGCAGCATGTTCGTGTTATCTTCGAGACGCGCACAAATATACAACACTTGAATCAATTGGAAAGGGAATCCCTGCTGCGGCGCGAGGATGCCCTTTACTATACGTTCTACAAGAAGCTGGCCGATGGTCCCGACTTCTGGCATGGCTATGAGAAGCTGAAGAATGTCACCGACATTGAGTATCCGCACAGTGTGAATGTGCTGCAGCGATTCTATGTGCTGCCCGAACTGGTGACAGCGTGAGTGCATCCCCCAAATGACCGAATCACCGCCACTTCTTTATTAAGTATATCTCCCATTGTAGGTACTTTTTCCATTTGGTACGTGCCGGCTATAATCCCATCCTACAGCCCATGCAATTCTACTTTGAGTTTGTCTGGATGATGGGCGGTGTCACCCTGTTGGTGTTGTATTTGTATGGGACGCTGCTCAGTGAGAATGTGTTCGGTGGCATCTATGGAGTCATCTCGTATCTGATGTTTCACAGTTTTGCGGCCAAGATCTATGAACGGCCCTTGGCCCGAGAAAATTTCGCATTTCCCTTTATATTTTTGCAAATGTTTTATCTCTGTATTTGCATTGGACGGGTCATACACAGGCAGAAGCACAGCTCCAGATTGTTTATGGTAAGCCCGAGTCGATTGAATACGCAACCACAATATCCCCTTGTTTGCATGCTTCCTTTCTTCCTTGCAGATCTTTGTGATGTCTATATTCACCGCCTGTGCGCTGCTCTCATGGGAATTCTCCACCATCATATTCACCACCCAAATCCTCATTGTGATGATCTCTTGGAACGTAAGTGCCATGCCCTCGGGCCTGGCCAACGCCTTTGCCTTGGACTATTCGCTGTCACATTTGCTGGGCAATGGCTTGGCCTTTGTCCTATCGCATGGCAACAGCCAGTTACTTTTCACCTGGCAGCTAAGTGTTTCATTTAGCCTCTTCCTGATCACCATGGTGCGAAATTGGCGGAGTCGTCGCATTGTGAATGATCCCCTGCAGGGCGACTATTTTTCATTGAAGTTCATTTCGCTCGCCCTGATCCTTGCCAGCAGCATGCAGAGCAAAGTCTTAGATGTGCTGGGAAAGGCGGGTCTCTTGAACTCCCAGGTCAATACCTATGTGCATTATTGTGATCTCTGGGCCCACTGGGCCTTGCAGATGAAGGTGAACTTCGTGACAAATCTCTCAGCCTGCAATCCGCTATATGCCCGTGTGGCCTGGTCAGAACTATGGCAGTTGGTTAAGACATTAATAGTGAAACCCTATTGCATGTACGGTGTGGTCATGCTGGCCATGTTCTTTCGCAAATGGCGCAAAAGTAATGTCCCCACGACGGCCAGTCAAGAGCAGCGAGAGCGAGCTCGTAACTACGTTCTCGAGGACTTTCTGGAGGAGCATCATGTGTCCATGAGTGACATGTCTAATAAACAAACGGAACAGCAGCTGCAGAAATGTTTCCAAATGCTCGAGAGTTGTGATCATGACTATGAACGCTATAAGCGTGAGAAATCGAAGCTGCAGGAAGAGCAGCCAGCGGAACGCGATGATTTCATCAAGAATATTAAGAGGCTGAAAGAGCAAATTCATAGAAACAAAGAGCGAGAGCAATCCGAAACTAAGGAGGAGCCCAACACAGCGGCCAACACATTCACAAGCGAAGATACAACATTGCCGTCCAATTGCTCGGCGGAAGAGCCGACTATTGATATCACACCACCAGCTACTCCAACGCCGACGCCTCCTACTGCTGCCTCCTCGCCCACCAATGGCAAACGACGTCAAACTTCGCGTCGTAGCTCGGTGGTGCCCACCACAAATTCCCAGATCTTAAATTTTCATTATATGTACAGCTTCCTGCAGATGGTGGTATTTACTCTCATTGGACTCACCGTGCGCAAACTCTTTTTTCTTAGCTTCACTCAAGGTTGTGTCATAGCGCCCACGATTTGTTCCAAGGTGTGGTACCATCGACAGAGGAACATCTTTTGGTCGGTGTCATTGGCTGTCTTCCTACTAAGCATGTTTGATCCCGGCATGGTGGTGAGTAGAGTGCGAAATGCAACAAAGAGTATTTCGTTTTTGTAAGAGTTAGAAAAGGCTTCGCTTTCTCTTATCGATCACATCCGATAGAAAGCCGACGAGACGCTGTTCTTTTCTTTATGTTTTTCTAACTCCTTGCCATCCTTCCTCTAGAACATTCGCGAGGAGTATTTTCCTGCACGCTATGCCCACAATACGGACGATCTGGATAGTATGCTGGAATGGATAAAACTTAATACCGAGCGGGATGCAGTGTTTGCAGGACCGGTGGAGATCATTGGCACCGTACATCTAACAACCAAGCGACCCATAGTTAATCATGCACATCTGGAAATGCGACAAATTGCGTAAGTTTTAACAAAGAGAATTGAGCAGGGAAGCGATGTTAGGCTGTTAAGAAGAGAGATTTATGTTACCCGCAGAGCTTAAATCATTCTTGCTTTTAAATCCACGTTAACGGAACCGAATCTAGAAGTGCCTAAAGGGGCTGAAGGCCTCCCCAGGGACCACTTCTGTATATTTTTGTTTAGCTTTTTCTGCAAGTTTTGATGACTGCAAGAAGCAATCCAATGTTCCCAAAATAGTTGCACGTTGTAGTGACAGTTCTTTGCGCGTTCTTTTGTTTTTAATTTTAAGACTTACAAGGCAAAACATCTTCACCTTCTCTATACGGTTGACATCTGTTTAAATCCTGATCTCTGAACATACCGATAGGCACTTATATATCTCTGAAAACTTGGTGCCAGGCAGAATAACGAGTCCTTGGAGAAGATAGCAAAACTTTCAAATAGATGGATAGCTCCCTCTCAGCAACAGCTTCTCTTCTTCCTGCTGAAGAGAGTTTTTCCCCAATCCATGGCAGATGCAGTTTAAATTTCTCATCTGGACGTCCTTCTACATCAATTTGGTACCCCAAAGAACTTTACATTTATAAAACAAGAAAGAAAGTCGGTCAAGCCCGACTATAACATACTCTGTACCAAGAAAATTAGTCTTTCGATCATAACTTGAAATCCGTTCATCCGATCTTCTTCATTCCTTTGGCGGATCGATCATACGGACAGACAGACGGACGGACAGACGGACATGGCTATATCGACTCGGCTGTTGACGCTGATCAAGAATATATATACTTTATGGGGTCGGAGATGCTTCCTTCTGCCTGTTACATACTTTTGCACAAACTTATAATACTCTGTGTACCTACGGTACGGATAAAAAATCATGTGAAGAAAACTACGCTCGCTCTAGTTCACACTGTTGTTCATGTATTGGACTAGACCCAGCGGCTTAAATTGACTTTATATAATGGATTACTCCTTGATTACTTTGGTTCAGTTTGACGGAAGTACACCCATACAATCTGGTCTACTTTGCCGTATAAATGGCCGCTTTCTAGACAGTGTGCCCACATTCTGCATTACTAGTAATAAAAGTTGTATGCTAGTGCCAAACCGTCATCGTCATCCCTTTTCAATTGTAATGCGAGTTGTTCGCAGTCTGTTTACACTCTCTTGTACAGAAAGGCAGCAGTTTTAGCTCATTACTTTTCCGTCAGGCGTAATGCATACTGTCGACAGAACACATTTAGCTGTGCGCCGCTGGGGAGCTGTTGATGCATTACCTGTCGTTAACGACTGAATATGATGCCACCGGGCCATAATCCACACCGGGATGCATTGACAGTTCTTCCATTGCTTTTTACACCAAATACGACAAATTTGTTTGTCCTACCAGAAATGAGCTTCGGCGGTGAACACAATTTTCCGATAAAAAAAGTGGAATTTTTATATTTAATTCAATAATCTGTAAGCGTTGTTCGCTTGTAAGTGGGTTCATGGTTCACACATGCGGCTGAAAGATGAACTGACTGCAAAACTTACGGCTGATCCTGACAAATAATCACTTCGCGTGCATGCAACTGTGCACAACAAGCACTGGATTGGTCTTTAAACTTCAGTTGTAAGCTCAGCTTAGCGGAATCAACCAAGCATATTAGTTTATTTCGGCTTGCTGACGGGCTAAAAAGTCAGTTCATCTTTCAGCCGTCTGCTGAGCCATCATCTGAGCTGCCAAAAACAGTGTGGCTAAAAAGAGAGTTGCAAAAAGATCACCATTTACTTGTAAAAGTTCAGACTGCAAATATCTGAGAGTTGGTTCTGTGTCTGAATCTCTCTCTTGTGGCTCTCTCTTGCCTATACAAGAACAACTCATCAGCGCCTACAGTTACTTCTACAAAAACAATACAATCATATTTTCAGCATCATTCTTCGTCTGCCTTTGAGTTTTTGGTTCAATATGTGCAAATTACTGAGGAGCTTTTGAGGTTTGTCTAGAAAGCTCATCTTTGGAGTAATACAAGCTGAAATAGTACCGTTACTTTGTCAGTAATTTGATTTGTGCTTGCCATTCTGAAAAGTTTTGCGAGTACCTCTGGAAAAAAGTCCACGTTTCATACCTTATTTCACCATGATTACAGTTGCTTTCAGCTCAAACAATATAGTTTTGCTTGTCTGTTTAAGGACCGATTTCTGACATATATGAGCTATTTAGAAGATGAAAAATCGGACCCAGGTAGTCCTATATATCTAGTACGTGGCAAAGTTTGTTGGTTTTTCTTTTGTGAAACAAAATATTTTTAATAGAGTTGAATAAAGAATTCTATCAGGTGACCACAGGGCAAATCGGCTTTAATCGCAAAACAGTAATTATTTTTGTCAAAAAATCTCTCATTTAGCCCATCCCCATTTATTTGATTGAGAAATTGTAATTGTACATGTAAGGGGGGGATTATTGAGTATATGTGATTGAAATGTTTAATTATTCATGTATTTCTAGGTGTAAACTGAAAATATTTACTAGCTAGCAGAGGTCGCAAAATCTGCTCAACCAAAATTTTCTGCGCGGTCTGCTCACAACAAAGACCGAAAAAAATGAAACGGCATCGCTCAGTGTCTGACCAGCAACCCTCTTTTTCGTTTCTTTCGTGTTCTCGCTCTTCGGTTTCGGGTTGAGCGCAACACACGAGTCGGTCTTTTACTGACCGCGCGAAGCGAACAGAACCGGTTGTTGTTCAGCTACTGAGAGTCAGTAAGTGAGCGAAGCAAGGAAAAAGTCAGCAAAAAAGGTTTTTATTTTTGTTGTTGCGTTTGCCTTTTGTTGTTGCCTTAGAATTTCGTCACAGGCAAAGCATTAAAGAGGAAGGGAGAAGGTGATATGGCGCTCATTTGTGTGCATATGCGTATGTATGCCCATCCACGCCTAGCTATCCACACGCGCAACTCACATGCATACATACATGCGCAAAAGACCATTTGCCGAGTTTTTACGACCGAAAAGGTCTCGAGTGAACACTGAGCCGAGCGAGTGACCAAAAGCGGTCGGCGGTTGAGCGAAGAGCAAGCCAAAGAAGAACGAAGTTTGTGTGTTTTTTCGCAACAGTTACGCATCGTGTCAGTGAATGAGCGGTTGTTTTCTGACAACAAGCACGAGAGAGACCGATTATTGCGACCTCTGCTAGCTAGCGAATGCTCATACATCCAATGCTTAAACTAAATGCTTAAACACCTAACCAAATAAAAGTAGGAAGGTTTATAGTTTTATTAAATAATTTTTCTAATTATTAAATTTTTTTTTTGGTAAAAATTCATATTTTTGACTAACATTTACTTGAATAATTCAATTGAAAACTTGTTTCAAATAACTCAGTAATCCCTCTTTACAAGTGCAATTATTCAAGTAATTGTAAGAGTAATTACTATTTGAAATAATTATTCAATAATCTTTCATATTTTTTTATACCTATAATTACATGAATAACTCAACTTTTCAAACACAATTACTCAGTAATCTCACCTTACAGGTGCAATTATTGAAGTAGTTGAATAAGTAATTGCTATTTGAAATAATCTTTTAAATTTTTCACCTACAATTACATGAATAATTCAATTTAACATGAACAATTGCAACAACAAGAAACATGTGCAATTATTCTAGTAATTGTAAAAGTAATTACTCTTCGTCTTTGACTCTTCTGTCTCGAGATTTGGCAGTGCCAGCAAAAAGAAGAACTAAAACGTAAAATTAAGCAACTCTCATTTCCGTATGTTCCATTTTCGATTGTTTCGCTTGGACATGTGTCCTCTCTTTTTATTTATCTAGTGCCGATTTCGTTTGGTTCGTGGTTCTTACAAGAGTATAAATAGAGCACATCAAACCGAAGTGGAATTGCATTTGGTTCACATTTCCATAAATAGTGGAATTGAGAACATACCTCTGTTTGTGATTTTTATGACAGCTTTCAATTTGGTTCAGTTGTCTAAACCTATGGGAGGAAAACTAGATTCTCAGGACCTGTAACTGATTCTGCTTGATTTCACATAAATTGCTATATGTTTGCACGAATTTGGTATGACTTTTCCCAAATGGCAGAATATTTCGGTTCGGTTATCCGGTTATTCTATCCCCGCGTTTCCATGTCAGATGGGCTGAAGGATGGAAGCATTGGCTTGGTGTCGCTTGGTCCACAATGTCCAACCATTTTGTCGTCATCTAATTTCACATTCTTTTAAACGTATTTTTTCAGTGACCGGACGGAGCATGTCTATTCGGTGTATAGTCGTCAGCAGTCGTCGGATATCTACAATCAGTGCTCTCAATTGAAAATTCAATACCTAATCATCTCGCTAGACGAGTGCACCAATGAAGTGCGGTAAGTTCCAGAAGCCACTTTCCACCCCACACTCCCCCCCCCCCACCCACCCATACATCCATACATACATAATCAACTGCTAATCTTTCCATACCCCCCTAGCGACGACTGCGATCTCTTATCCATTTGGGATGACAAACAGCCCACATATCGCAAATATCCGCAATTCTGCCACGAGCTGTTGCACAAGAATGTTCCAAGTTTCCTAAAAGTCTATGCCAATGATAATTATGGCATTATCAAAATGTTCTCACAAAGTGTACAGATCAACTTGAAGCATAACAAAATGCCCGAAATGTCCATATGAGTGTGGAGTGAGGAGACTGCTGGAGAGGATTGTAGCTAATCATTTCTATGTATTAAAATTACTTTTAGTATTTTTTTGAACGGCTTTGCGATAGAGAGAGCCTCCTCCTCAAATTAGAACGTTGACACCAAAAATGGATGCAAAAAAAAAAACGAAAAGAAAAACAAACAAAACTAAACTTAACTAATTATATTGCATTTAAGAATTTTCCCCTCAAGTTTTGTTTCACAGTTTTCATTTATCTCCGGAGCATTCCCTTTCCCTTTAAGTCTATACAAAAACAAACACAATTTACCCCTTTTGTTCATGTGTTAAGTTTAAGATAAGCTTTTTACAGACAAAAACAAAAACAAAACTATCTGTAGAGAAATATTGATAATGTGAGAGTTGTATGTGTATGTGAGAGTCGAAGGGTCGAAGAGAGGCCCCCTAAAATCAACCCCTTCCCAAACAAACAAACAAAAATATAAAAAGTATAAGAAGACGGCGAGGGCAACAAATTGCCAGGCAATAAAATAAAGTTAAAAAATGAATTTAGATGTATTCTCATTTGCTTTTTTGTGGTTTCCACTCTCCCCCAACTTTAAATCTGGGGCATAGGCACACTCTCAAAGGCAGCGCTGCCGCCACACATACAGTTTAAGCTCGACGTGTTCAAAGAAAAACTAACATTTCTTTGCCTCTGCTTGAGTATTGCCGCTAGTCTTTTGAGGTTACAATCCCAAATAGTTTGCGCTAATATTTCTAAAAAGTTTGCACTGAGTGAAAGCACAAAATTGTTTGTGCGCAAACATTTGCCAAGTAATATCTTTGCCTATATTTGTGAACGAATAATTTGAAACAAATATTTGCCAAGTGGAAACACCTTTGTGCAAATTTGTTTGCGGCAAATATTTTTAAAAGTTTGCCCTAAGTGGAAGCACCATCTTTGCCTATATTTGTCAACTAATAATTATAATTTGAAACAAAATTTTGTCAAATTTTGCGCAAATTTGTTTGCGTGTTTGCGCCAAATATTGAATTATTCCATATTTAGAGCTGTGGCTTGGGCTGCAAACTAAACTTAGGGGGCTCGAATCAAAATAGATCAATGTTAAGAGCATGTAAACTTAAGGTTCAAGGTATTTGAGCAAAGGTTGTGATTCGAACCTTGGTCCAGGCAGGTTTTCCAGAAGTTGAAATAGTACAACAATTAGTGTGCCAAATATTTACAATATTCTGGTCAGTTCTCTTTGTCGATTTCGATCAAATCATGAGAAGTCGGAGTTGTGAAACGATTCCGTTTCCAAAAGTCAATTGTGTTATGCAACAATTACTTTTAAATTTCTATCTATCTCAATTTGGATGTGTAGACGGCAAAACCTTTCAACTGAATTCAGCTGATTTTTAACTTCTAAGACAAATGTTGACTAATTGAGTGACAATGTAAGTTTTTAGTTCAGATATTGAAATTATAAGTTGGAACAGCCAAAACTTAACCATGTTTGACTCTAACAGTCCTCTAGCAATGCCATCCAAGGCTCTAATGCAAATGCACCTTACGATAGCGCAACAACAAATGCGCCTGATGCGTATATAGCGCGAGCACCCCTGCTCTTATGATATTTTTCTGCAGATTTCAAGTCTCTGTAGCGTCAAATCGACATTACAAAATCTTTAGGCAGTTTGTCCCTTCTTAGAACCGATCCGATGTTGATTCCGATTCGGAACAGGTTTATGATTCTAGGATAGTTGTGTAAAAAACCAAACACGTCGACATCAAATGCAGTACAGTACAGTTTTATTCAGAGAGCTTAAGAATAACAAGAGCGAGGGCACTTAACATAGTTCGAGAAGCGAGAGAAAGAGAGAGAGAATTCATAAGCTTAACATACGCATATTCACAGGTCACTAACATTGGGACTGCAAATGAGAATTATGTTGACAATCAACTATGTAAAAACAATTGGGCAGTAAAATTCAAAGCAAATACAATTGGTAGATTGGATTAAATGGCAAAATATGGGAGTTTGGCCGAGCTAACAACTGCTCAAAAGTCTGCTGTTTTCTTTCGTAGAAAGTTTGTGTAAAGCTCTGCTGCCTCCAATTGCAACTCGTCTCGTTTGGCCCATGATAAAACAATAAAGGTAGGGTGCTTGCGGTGTGTTCGGCGAACTCTTGAAGTGTGGGGTTCGTCGCGTAAAAGCTCAGTACTTAAAAAATATTAGGCGCCTTACCTTTTTTCTTGTATCATGGTGTGGCCTAACCCACACATCTCGTTGAGCTTGACTCCTTTGCGCGTCTTCTTGCTCGAAGTATAGAATTATGAAACATTTATGCCCTCTGCCTTCTCTGTTGTGTTATTTCAACAAAATCAAATTGTTTGCCCAAACAAATACAGACAAATCAAGTGTTTGTCTATTAAACAGTTCAGTTTGGGAAAAGAAAAGTTAAATAGGATTTGGGTTTAGCCAAAGGGAAATGTTTGCACAAATTTATTTAGAGCACTCGGACTTTCGTTAAACGCATATTGTTGGCGGAGGCAAAATATTTGTGCTAGATTTTTAAGAGCAAATATTTGCTTAAATTTTTTTTAATAGCAAATTGTTGCAGAAAATTGTTAAGAGCAAATATTTGCTTAAAATTTTTAGGCAAATATTTGTTCTTAAAATATTTGCTTAAAATTGTTTAAGAGCAAATATTTGCTCTTTCGGGAACACCAAATTTGTTTTGCGCAAAATATTTACCATTCAGTGCAAACTTTGTTTGCACAAGATGTACATATTTTTTAGCGTGTTGTACCTCTTGCTTAACGCATATAGTTGGCAAAGGGAAAATATTTGCGCAAGTTTTTTAAAAGAGAATATTTTTGCTTCTGTGGGAAAACAAAATTTGTTCTGCGCAAAATATTTACCATTCAAGGCTTACTTTGTTTGCACAGTGCGTACAATTTTTGTTAGCATGTGGAACCTACCTTCACGTACTATATATTGTTTGCGGAGGAAAAATATTTGTACAAATTTTTTAAAAGCAAATATTAGCGCAAATTTTTTATAAACAACTGTAGAAACACCAAATGTGTTTTGCCCAAAATATTTACCATTCAGGGCAAACTTTGTTTGCACAAGATGTACAAATTTAGTTTGCTTGTGGAACCCTACTTGCACGCATTCGCATATAGCGGAGGAGAAACATTTTCGCAAATTTTTTAAGAGCAAATATTTGCGCAAATTTGTAAAGGGCAACTATTTGCCGATGTGGGAACACCACATTTACAACTCAAGGCTAACTTTTTTTTTTTGCACAATGTGCATTATCGGTGGAGAAATATTTGAGCAAATTTTTCAAAGAGCAAATATTAGCGCAAATTTTTGAAGAACAAATATTTGCTCCCGTGGGAACACCGAATTTGTCTGACCAAAATATTTACCATTCAGGGCAGGGTTTGCATATGGAACCTTACCTTCCCGCATGTTCTTAGCGGAGGGCAAATATTTGCGCAAATTTTTTAAAAGCAAATATTTGCACTATTTTTACAAGAGCAAATATTTACTGCCATGGGAACACCAATTTTGTTTTGCGAAAAACATTAACTTTGTTTGCATAAAGTGTACAAATTTTGTTTGCATGTGTAACCTTACCTTACTTACATTTGCGCAAATTTCTTACAAACAAATATTTGCTCCAAATTTGTTTTGCGCAAGGATAGGAATACATTTCGTTGCACAATGTGTCAAATGGTTTTGTCCTCGACCTACTGAGCCTCCACAAGAGCAAATCTTTGTTCCATTTGAAATAACACAAACAGCATGATCCTCCTCAAAGCCTTGCGAGCATCACCCACACTCACACAAATGTTGTTCACTCCGGTCCAGCTCATGCCATATTCCTCTTCCAAAACGCTCGGAGACTTCGTGCTGCAAATTTCCTAAAGAGGATGAGCCACATTTTGACCGTTTCTTTGCCAGAATCAAAAATTGCACTCAATGGTTGAGCAGCAATCGAAGGGTTTGGCGGTTGGTGGTGGTATATTTGTTTTATTAGTTTTAGCTGAATTAAACACAGTGAAAGAAGAACTGAAAAAAAATTTCAATCACTTAAAGAGAAACTAGATTCTAGTCAATGGTTTTCAGTGTAATTTCATAATAAGCCGTTGACTTCAGAGTGTCTTTTTGCTGTTTTTAAGGTATTGCGTTGAATCACAGGCGATCAGCTTTGTTCGATTCAATTCTTGCGATTGCCACGCCGCCGCATGGAGGCGGTGCATTTGGGACAATACCATTTGCCCTTGGGCGGCTGCGTGATGCCGACGCAGGGATAATGGAACCATTCATAGGGACAGGCGTCATTGTCGCAGGCCACCATGTCGCCGTAGCTGACCTGATTGCAGGTGCAGTAGCGCGGCTCATTGGGATCATAGGACCATTCACCTTCGGTGGTCTGTTCCACAATCAGGCCGTTTTCGCTAATGGTCAGCTGTGAGCCGGGGGCCAGAGCGGTGGTGGGTAGAATCGACGAGGAGGCAGAGGAGGAGGCCAGGGAGGACACACTGGCTGTGGAGATATTTGTGTGGGTGGGCAGTGAGGACGAGTTGCTTAGGGTGGGCAGAGTGAGAGTGGGCAAGTGGTTGAGTGTGGTTGTCGAGGAGGAGACGGAGCTTACAGAGCCAAGCGGTCCCATGCCGACAGCAGCTGCCGAGCTGAGCATATCCACCGAGTCAATGCTGAGGGAGGAGGATACAGAGGCAGAGGAGGTGCTGGTTAGGCTGTGGCCCATCGAGGCGGAGCTCTGTCCTCCCAGATTTTGCACAGCCAGCGAGGCGGAGGGCAGTGAGAGGCTGGCATGAAGTTTTTTCTGTTTTTTGTGCTTTTCATGCTGGTGCGGCGGTTGCTGTTGGTGGCTATGGGATGTGACATGGTGATGCGACTGCTGCTGCTGCTGCTGTTGCGGCAGGTGGTGATGGTGCGAGGACACGCCCACTGTTACAGTCGCCGCTGCAACAGCAGCAGCTCCTCCTCCCTGTGCCGCCGCTGCTGCTGTGGCGGCTCCCGTGGCAGTGGACCAAAACTCGGTATTGCTACCGGCGGCACCATGTATTGCCTCATAGCTAGCTTTAAGACTCGCGGTCCTTCGGCCCTGTTGCATCTGTTGGGTGGCCACTATAGCCTGACTGGCTGCAGCTGCTATGGCACTCGAAGCTGACGCTCCGCCGCCCAGCTGCTGCAGATTATAACTTACTGAAGAGGTGGCTCCGCCAGCTCCAGTGACAGATGTGTTGCTGGAGCCCGCTGAGAGCACGCTATGCTGATTTAAGTGGGTGGCCAATTGCCGGACTACGGGTGCACTGTTGGCTATGGAAGTCACCGCGACAGGTAAGGTGCAATGATTGGTCAAACTATTGACCTGATTGCCACCCGGCGCAGTGGCTAACACATTCAAGGGAGTGGAGTGGGACGACACCGAGGAAGAGGAGCCGGCGGCACTGACAGTGGGCAGCGTATGATTGAGATTGGCTCGCTTCTCCTGAACGGGCACCGTGCAAATGGTTTCCCTGCGCTTTTCCAGCTTGCGGTGCCTTTGGTTCACACCCAATTGATGTGAGCTGGACAGATTCGTCAGTGGAGTGCCGCTTCCAACCATTAGGCTACCCGCCGAGCTGTTCATTAGACTATTCCCTGCGGATTGGCCACCATAGTAGCGGTTCTCCTTCTGGTTTATGCTGCTCATTATCAGGGCGGTGGCTGCTGTGGAGTTGCCGTCCAGCTCTAGGGAACGCTTCTCTAATATCTCGGTGATGCCATTGTTGTCCGCCTCCAATTCGCATTTGAATTTGAACAGCTCGCTGTCCAGGCGTCTCAGGTACCGCTCGACCAGCTCGTGTATCTGTGTGGCTATGGCCACCTTCTCGTCGGCATCTTCCATTACCTTAAAATACTCTCGTCGCAGGCTATGGAACTCCGTGTCCATGGACTCGTGCTGCAGTTCGCCGCGTTTGCATTGCTGAAAGAACAGACGCGACTTCTTGTCCAGCGAGTCCATGTTGTCTATAATGAAACCAGCGACATAATCTCAAACTCTGGATCTCTGGATGGAGTGGGGGCACTGGCGGAGGCACTTACTCTGCACGGCCAAGTCCAGCTCTCGCATCTCTGTAAATCGATCGCGCAGCTCTTGCGGCAGATGTTCAATCATCTCAAGGTAGTCCTCCAAGTACAACATCTTGGATTGGTTTGATTTGGGGTTTCCTGGTGCTGGGTTAACTCAATTTTCTTAGTTTTTCTTCGATTTTTCCCTAAATTTGCTGACCAATGGAAAATGCTGTTGGTGGTGGGTTGGCAAAAATCGATAGGCAGTGCAGTGCAGTTATCGATAGACGATGAAGGTAATGTACAGTGAAGACTCGCTAGCTGCAACTACTTGATTTTTATGGTATAACGGAGTCGAGAAATTAAAATTTAGCATTCCGACTCCATAACTGGGCTTAGATTAACAAGTAAAACTGTAAAAATACCCAAACCATGCAAGCTGTACTTTCACATGTCTAATATCAACATTTTAGACTCTTGTCAGCTCTGTGAATGCTTGTAACAACAACAATTACCGTTTGTTTCAATTATTAACTAATCAATTGTATTTGAAGGATAGTTTCGGCTGTTTTGGGAGCCAATTTTTCGGCAAGGACTAGAACTTATATGACGAACTTGTCAAGAAACGTTTGGTGTATCCAAGGCAAACTTTTTAATAGTCCCAAAAACGATAGTGTTTTTCGTTTTAATAAGATTTTCTTGTTAGTCTATGGAATTTAAAGTAAATCGAAAGTTACCGACATTTGTGCCAGGCAATACAGTACCACTGTGCAGCGACTTATAACTGCTTTTGCTAGATCTGGCAGCACTCGATCTTACACTTATCGATATACCGATAGGCAGCAGGCGTGCGCGGCCATTAGTCGATAATATAATCGCTTGTGGCTGCACTAATATCATAAATAGTCGAGGGTGGTCGCTCTAATGCGCTAGCGCCAAAACAATCAAAACATAAAACGGTCATACTAATCCCATAAGCAACCAAACGCCAGCGCCTGTGCCGGCCCACACGCTTTTTACTTAACACCTTTTAAACAATCTGCACTGCCATGGAGTTAAGTGAACTGCTACAACAGGCCCAACGGCTAACCAATGAGACCAAAATGGACACAGAGCTGCCGCGCGTGGAGCGCACAATTTCGCAAGTATTGCAAGCCACCCAGGAGCTGCATTCGCGCGTCACCCAAACGGGCACAAATGATCTGCAGGCGTAAGTACATGGCGGAGAGACCTGCACAGACTTGAATAATGCTCATTTGTAACTTGCCAGGTACATACTATTGGGCTCAAAGGGTGTTGACTTGCCCAAACTGACACAGAAGCTGGAAACGTTGAGCGCGCGCAAATCGTTTGAGCCCTTGGATCCCGTTACCGACACGGATGTGCAGGGCTTTTTGAAGAATGAACGCGAGAATGCCATCTTGTCCGTCATTGAGGAGACCAATCGTAGTGTAAGTCCACATCTCGAGTGATTTGTTTGTGTGTTAGTTCTAAACCAAATCTCTTGAGCAGATTTTCGATTCGGTAATGCGTCACAAATGGCGCGTCATCTACGCCGAATGGGGCGAGGAGAAGGAGCGCTTGCTGAATGCCCTGGTGGGACCCAAACAGGAAGACTTTCCCGATGTCCAGCGTCAAATGGTGCCCACCGTGCTGCCCGAGGAGCCTGCCCCACGTTCCCGCCTCAATCAACTGGAATCGCTGTACGCGCAAGAGATCACCCAGTACAATCAGATGCATATACAGGCAGGCAGCCATCGTCCCAATCTCATAGCCAAATTTGCTGAGCTGGCCAGGGATCAGTTCCAGGACAAGTTGGTGTATGAGATGTGGAATGTCTTGGAGTTTATGGCCGGAGTGACGCCCTTGTCGAGTAACATTGATCCCATACGCACACGCCAGACGGCGCCCCAGTTTGTGCTGCAGGCGCGCGCCTACCTGGAGCGGCGCTACAAACACTACATGAACACGGTGATCCAACAGAATCTGATGGTGGCCCAACGTGGCGGCATACCCAATAACTATAACCTGGTGAACTCGTATGTGGGCGTCACCTTTCGTTTGCCCCAAACGCTGGTGGGTCTGCTGGATGTCAGCAAGGGTCGCCCGCTGTGGCCCCTGGTCTACTATAGCCTGCGCAGTGGCGATATCAACGGTGCCACAAAATTTCTCAAAGAGTCCGGCGCCAGTCCGGATCTGTTGAAACTGATGCAGTTGATGCCCAGGCCAATTGTGGACCGAGACGATGACGAATTGGAGCGTACCAATACCAAAGTGGAGGGTCAACTGAAATTGGAGTATAGCAACAAACTGCGCGTCTGTTCGGATCCCTACAAAAAGGCTGTCTATGCCATTGTCCTGGCCTGTGATCCGCACGACCCGCATGCGGAGATAATGCACAGCATAGATGACTTCCTCTGGCTGCAGTTGTCCATTCTACGCACCGATGATCGCCGGGACTATAATGTAGAACAGTTGACCTACAGCGGACTCCAGTCATTGATTCTGGATAAATATGGCGAGAACTATTTCAATGCACGTGAGAAGACGCCGCTGTACTTCCAGGTTTTGGCATTGACGGGACAATTTGAGTCGGCCATCGAGTTTTTGGCACGCACCGAAGCCAATCGTCCGCATGCCGTACACATGGCCATTGCCCTGAATGAACTGTGCCTGCTGGGAGCACCCACTTGTGTGCAAGAGCCCTTGCTTAGCTCCGAGGCGGATGATCCCAAGCCAATGAAACGTTTAAATCTGGCCCGTTTGATTATCATGTATGCCAAATGCTTTGAGCAATCGGATACCACCGAAGCCCTACAATATTATTATCTATTGCGACACTTTAAGGCGGCGGATGGCCGCAATCTTATGCTGAGCTGCGTTTGTGATCTGCTGCTGGAGAATTGTGATGAGGAGATGTTGCAGCTGGTGTTTGGTGCACCCGATTCTTGCGATTCGTGGCGTTATTCTGGGTAAGCGGGGGCTTTCTTTTGGCCTGGCCATCATCTTCTATTCCTCAATCTCGGAGGGTCTCAACAAACCGTTGCCTTGAGTTCTTCTCAGCTTTTCTTCATGCTTTCCGCTTCCCTAACGGTTTTGGCTAAAGGGTTTCATTCGATATAGCCAACTTGCTAGACTTATCGGCTGTCCATTCAATACCAGCATCGGGTTCGAATGGTGTGATGCAAGGAGGTTCTCTTTGACCACCTTATCCCGCTGTTATTCGATGCGGGTTGCATGGTAGCCATAAGAGACACACAGGTCTGATAAAGGCCACCCATTCAGTTGATAGTCTGCATTTCAAAGGCGAAGTCTTCAGTTTCCCATGCCCAAACCTAATCCATTTCTCTTCTCCCATTTGCAGCGGCATCTTTGCTGAATTTCATACCATGGACTTCGACAAGTACGCCCTGGCCGGCATGGTGGGCGATGAGTTGGCTCATCGTAGTAACTTCGAATCGGCCATTAAGCTGTATTTCATTGCCGGCCATCTGGATAAGGCCTTGCGTTTGGTATGCTCCCTGCTGTCGCAGGTGGTGCATCAGCCGCCACGTGAGGGTAGCTTGCGGGAGCGTCTGTATGCCATCACCGAGAAACTGAATCATGCCATGACCGTACGCAAAATGGATGTGGAGCCGCATGTGGCGGCCACTTATACACTGCTGGCGCAGCTATTGGACTTCTTTGATTACTATCATGCGGGCGAGGCGCGTTTGGCCAATGAAATACTGGCCAAAAATCATTTGACACCCATCACCTGCGCCGAGGTGGATGATTGTGTCAGCAATCTGAAGCGTGTGGGTTCGGAGATTATTAAAGTGCTGCCCGATGTGCTGCTGGCCGCCATGGATATTGTTTATGAGGAGTACAAGGCACAGAAGGCGGGCGGCAGCAGCAGTGAGGACCTGGATGAGAGTCAGAGCATGGGCAAGGAGGCGGCTCTCCGATATCTGCGTGGCAGAGCTAAGGCTCTGACCAATATGGCAGCCACAGTGCCGTATCGCATGCCCGCCGATACCAACAATCGTCTGGTCCAAATGGAAATCCTTATGCATTAGACAGATAGACAGCGAAACAGGTTTCCTTTGTATAAATGCATTTTGATTAAAGTTAAATAATGGAAAATTGGAATAGCTTGTGTGTTGCGTTTCAGTCAGACAGAGAGAGAGTGAGAGAGAGGGGGGTGTTGCAGGCTTTAGCCCATATACTGATAGGAGGCGCACACCGGCTCCTGGTGGCGTGCATGCGGCGAGGATTGCAGGGCCAAACGCTGCAAGTGACAACCACGACACAGCAGACGCCCATCCAGTGGATAGCAACGTTTATCCGGCTCATCTGTCAGCTGCATGCCGCATTCCTCACAGATGTAGCAATCCACATGGAAATCCTTATCCATGGAAACCACACGTACGGTCTCGTCGGTGCCCTCAACAGGGGTGATGCCTGCAGCAGGTAGAACAAAGTGTTAGGGCAGCTCCAAAGGTAACCAAAGTCCAGAGCTTACCTTTGCCACAGCTGGCACATTTGGGAGCAAACATGCGATGATAATCGTTGACACAATAAATTTTATGATCCACATCCACGGTGAAGGGTACCCCATCCAGACACTCATTGCAGATGCAGCAACGGAAGCAGCCCGGATGATATGACTTGCCCATGGCCTGTAGAATCTACACAAAATGAAGCGGGAAGCGCTATTCAGAGAGAGAGAGAGAGCAAGGGAGAGCGCTGTATACTCACCATTTCCATGATTAGATGACCACAAATGGCGCACTTTTCCGCTGTCTGCTGGAAACCCGAGTACTAAAAACAAAGAGAAAACATGAGACCAAGTTCCGGTTACTGACCCGCGGATTACCTACCATATAATCCTCCTCACAGTAGACACGTCCATGCACATTGTAGAATGCCTTGCCACGCAGGGCTCGTCCGCAGGAACAGCATATAAAGCAGTTCGTATGATACAGATTACCCATGGCCTGACAGGCTTGACCAGCACCCTTAACCTTTTCACCGCAGGTGTGACAAATGCCTGTCAAAGAAGGGAATGAAACATTATAAAAGGCAGCGGAAGGAAACGACGGGGTCAGAAACTTACCAAAATATTCACCATGCTCCTCACTTTGCTCAATCTCCTCCTCCAATTGGCGGGTGAGCTCTTCAATTTTACGTTGCGCCTCTGTGGGACCAGATGGACGTGGCGGTGTGACGCTATAGGGCAACAGATTCTTGGTCAAACCTGTTCGAGGGGTAGGAGGGGAGAAAAGTAATTCAAATAAAAAGTAAAGTGTAGCAAAAATAACTGTTATTCTCTGAGAATATGAGCGAGCTTACACCAAAGAGAGAGAGAGTGTGTGTTTATCGCTCGCTCAGTCGAAAACAGTTATTTTTGCTGCCTGGGCGGGCAACGGTAATCGCTTAGTTTTTTTGTCTGTATCTCTCAGTGAAATTGTTTTCTTAAATTTAAGTTGAACTCAAAAAAGTAACAAAATAAAGGGTTTTAAAATACAAAATTCTGGTTTAAGGAGTTATTTTTACAGATTTTAAAGTCGGCTTACACGATTGCTCGAAAACGGCTGCACCGTTAAGAAATTCATCGAAGCGTTTTCCTCACCGATTATTATCGATTATTATAATTTTTATTGTTTTAAGCAAAATTTCTGCGAAGAATTTTTTTATTTTTTTTTGCTTAATACAAATACAAAATTTTCCTTAAAATGTGTGCAAAATTTCGATACAATAATTTCAATGGTTTTCTTAGTAAAAACTTTTGAAAACTATCTTTTTTACGGCCAATTAAGTAATGCTCCTTTAGCTTTTTTCGTTCAATGGCTTATGCAGACGAGATTCTCCAACAGATATCGCCCTGGATTAAGTAATATTAGCTTTAGGGATTCTTTGGAATGTGTTTGCTACTTTGAGAAGTTGACTTTTCGTAATATTGTAAGGATATGGTGTAACCCTCCCTAGGAGGGAGTACCATCACAAAAAGGAACACTTTAAAGATCAATATACAAGTAAAAGGCTGGAATCTGTCTACAACACCCACAAATTTCATGCATATGAATGAAAATTAATGTTGTAGATTCCTTTGAACATTTGTAAAGTACGTTTTCGAGGTTGAACCAAACAGAATCTGTATAAAACTCAAACAAAATCGATCTTAAGAGTTTCCTGGAACCTGTTTTCCACTTCTTTTGCTTGACATTTCCGAAGATCGGGAGGTAAAGTAACTATACCGGACCTTATATGGGT
Source organism: Lordiphosa fenestrarum (assembly GCA_035044985.1). Classification (NCBI taxonomy): domain Eukaryota; kingdom Metazoa; phylum Arthropoda; class Insecta; order Diptera; family Drosophilidae; genus Lordiphosa; species Lordiphosa fenestrarum. The sequence continues at coordinate 2,800,579 of JAWNNO010004426.1, forward strand.
ATACCAGCCTAGGTTAATGAAAATGGACGTTATGAATTCCCTTACTTCTGCAAGTCGACTTTTCCAGACAACGGAAAGTACAGAATGTATACTGAGCTCTTAAAGGTTGTGCCAACTCAATAGCTCCAACAAATTTCGACCGGGGTTAATAATACTAGACGTTAAGGATTCCTAGGAATCTCTAATATACTTTAACAAGCCTACTTTTCTGGAAATTGGGACGAAAATTACCTATACCGTTCCTTAAGAGGGTGTACCATCTCAATAAAAATCACTCAGAAGACCTACAAAGCTAGATATTCCTATAACTCCAACAAATCTCGACCTATTTTGATGAAAATTGATGTTATGCTTTCCTTGAAACCTGTTATGTACTTTTAGTTTAGTAAAAACGGACTTTGTGGATTCCTTGGAATCTCTTATATACTTTTAAAAGCATACCTATCCAGAAATTGGGTTGAAAAGTACCTCTACCAACCCAAAAAAAACGCTCTGAAGACCTATAAAGCTAGATCTTCCTACAACTCAAACAAATTTCTACCTAGTTTAATAAAATCGGACGACATGGATTCCTTGGAATCTCTAATATACTTTTAAAAGCATATCTTTCCGGAAATTGGGTCAAAAAGTACCAATACCGTTCCTTAAGAAGGTGTACCATCTGAAAAGAAACACTCTGAAACCCCATTACGCAAGATCTCTCTACAACTCGAACAAATTTTGGCGTAGTTTAATAAAAACAGAAGTGATGGATTCCTTTACAAGCCGACCTTTCCTATAATCGGAATCTAAAGTACCGTTTCGAGGGAAGTACTCAACCTAATTGGAAATTCTTAAATGGTGGGGCAAGTTCAACTGGATTAGTAAGCAGTAATCAAAGATCCTACCTCGTTTGGGTCTTAAAGCAGCATTAACCGCTGCTTGGGTAAGCATTTGGATAAGAGATTACAGTTCAAAGGTTAGAGATTAATGATGAAACGTCTCATTTTCATCAATGTCTTACCTGTGCTGCCCTGCGAGGGCGTGGGTGAGCTGGCCACCGCTATGGGTGTGGCACGCAGCGATTGAGTTGTGGACGTTGTGGTGGCGCCTGCTGCTGCCGTGGTGCTGATGGCCGCTGCGGTGGCTGTCGATGTGTGGCAGGAATCCTGGCCCATTGCTACTGCTGGTGTGGTCGTGGCCGCCGCACGCTGTGGACTGGCGGCTGCTCTTACCGCCGCCGCTGCTGATGTATTACGATGCAGATTGGCCGTCATGCAGACATAGTCAGAGCTGTTGATATCCTCTATATAATTGGGATTCACAGAGACATTGATGCCGCCGCCACTGGGTTGCTGCTGCTGCTGCTTGAGCGGCGTGTGCTGTTGCAATTTGGCCACCGACATGGGCAGGGGCGAGGGAGAGGGTGTAGCATTGGGCAAGCTAAGATTTCGATAACGTTGAGTGGTGGGTGAGGTTAGTGGCGGAGCAGCAGCAGTGGCTGAGCTGATGCTGCGCTGGTGCAACGGCGAGGACAGCAATGCATTCAGATCCAGTCCAGAGGCCACCGAGACCACAGAGGCGGAGCTACTGGTATCTCCCTGCTGATACATGGTGGCCGTGGCCGGTGAGGCCTGCGGTTGTGCCCGTTGACCCGTGTGGGGTATAATATTCTCATAGATGGGCGCCGTGGTCACCATGTGTTCCGGTTCTAGCGGTGGCGGAGGCATTACATTGCCCTCCGGTACGGGTGTATGGGCAAAGCGTCCGCCTCCAATGGGCTGCATAAGTAAATAGTCGTTGAGCATGGCAGCACTGCCGGCTCCACCTCTGCTCCCCGGACTCTGTGGTTGTGCCCGCTTATGATTGGAGTCGAATTGTCCATAGAATTCCAGATTCTCATAGACCGGCGAGTGCTTCTGTGGGGCAATGCGTTGCCCCAAGATTTGGGCGGTGGGTGCATAAATCTGTGGACTACCGCCATTGTGGAGCATTTGATCCACGGGCTTGGGCGTGGCATACTTGGAGGCGGCTATAATGTTGCCACGCTCATACAGCTTGTAGTCCTGCTGCTGCTGCTGCGCCTGTGGGGGCAACTGCTGATGGCTACTGTCGTGGATGAAGTTCTCGATGGCGCCCGGCGAGCGTTGATAGGGGCGACCCGCTCCTATGTTTAGACGCTGCATAAGCAGCTCGTAGTCGGCTTCATTGGATGCACTACTGGCACTTCTTTGTGTACGCCGGCTGCTCATTCTACCACTTCCTCGCTCTGGTGCTCTCTCTCTCTGGCTCGTTTGTAAGCGCTCTCTCACTGCGGGGGGGACGCCGCCCCAACTATGTGTCCGGTCGCACTAATTCTAAGATTCGAGCGTGGTCGCACTAATACCAAAAATAGTCGAGTGGTCTCACTAATATCAAAAATAATCGTGCGTGGTCGCACTAATACCAAAAATAGACGAACGCGGTCGCACTAAAACTGGAGGCAACTGTCGTAGGTCAACATAGCGGCGGTTCTCTGCCTGCGAACTGGAACGCTAGAATATGGAACAAACATATACTTTTTATTTTTCAATTTTCTGACTAACTAGTGAACTTATTAAGGCAAATGCAGTTGCAATTAAAATTGGCTAAATCAGTTAAGTAGTCAGTGAGAAAGTTTAATAATAAACATTTCTTTTGGTGCATTTGTTTCAAACTCCACTGCTCCCGAACGACGCTACCTTGACGCACCTGTAAATAAAAACCACGAGTTGGTCTCCAACTCATATTCAAATCATGGCCAGGAAACGTAAGATCCCCGCCCGCAAGCATCATGGTATACGTGATCCACTGAAACAGCAGGAGCAGAAAGAGAAGAAGTAGGTCATCCAGCCATTTAAATCACCACAACTAAACCAACTCCCCTCGCTTTTAGGCTATCCAAAGTGACCAACAATCCGCCTCAGAAATCCGATGAGCAGCAGTTGACCTACCGCTTCAAACAATTCCAGCATTTGGCCCAAGCGGCCAAGAGTGGCAAAAAACTGAAACTGGGCGAAATAGGCAAAGAGGACAAACCCAAATCCTCCACAGCCACCAACTCCAAAACCAATGCGGTGCGTCAGATAAGGCAATTCGCTGAGGAGACGGACGAGGATTACCTCAAACGTGTGAATCGCATCACCTCGGCCTCGGTACGAGAGGCTCAATACGAGGCCAAATATGGGGTGAATGTGCTGAGGAATTCCAAAACGGGTGAAATCACCATACAAAAGCGACCCAAAAATGAAATCGATGAGCTGCTCAAGCAGAAGCAGAAGGAACAGCGTCTGGGCAAAACGGGACGCAAGAGGAAGCAGCAGCAGCTGGTCAACAAAATGGATCCCAAGACCAGCAAGGAGCTGATCAAACAGGCCTATCGTGAGGCCAAACAGGAAGAACTGGAGGCCACACAGAAACAGGAACAGGTGACTTAACCAGTCCAGCTTAGGCTTAGCTTCGTTTATAACCCTCTTCCGCCTGCAGAATGCCACCCCCCTGGAGTACAAACGGGATACGTTTGCTTTCGGTGAGATTGTGCATGCGCCGCCCTCGCTCAAGACTTTGCCACGCAAAGCTACCAAAAATGAGACTGTACCCCGCCCGGGACGCAAGGGTAATCTGTTGCTTAGCTCCATGCTGGACCCGACGCAACAACCACAGCAGCCCGAGCAGCGGCCGGCAAACAAAGTCAAGTCATCCTCAAGCCATCAAACACCCACAAAGCAGCAGCTGAGGGGCAAACGCAAGGAACTGCCCATAGCCACACGGAATATGCTCGAGGTGGAGCGCAGCAAAATGGTGCAGCTGTATCGCCAGCTTAAGAAGCATACGGCCAAGGAGTAGGCCATAATTTGTTTTCTCTCTCTTTTTTTTGAACTAGAAATATAAATTTTAAAGTGAATAATGAACAAAGAAGCTGATAGCCTCCACCAGCAAGTGGAATCTGAGTCGAGATTACCTGGGGTGGCTGGCAGATGGAAGCTTTAAGTTGGAAAGGCGATTCTCTTCAAGGAAGTGGAGTCACCTGCACTTGTAAAGTTCGTCTAAGATAAGATATAACGGGTACTTAAAAGAAACTTGACTAATCATAATTTGGAACCAGTTCCAAAAATATGAGGCAATCTCACTCGCTTTTTGAGCTCCATCTCATTGAAAATTAAGCCTAATTTCGGAAAAACGTATAAAAATCGAAATAGTTTCCAGAGAAAGATCTTGAGAAAAAGCAATTTGGAACCAGTTCCAAAAATATTTCTGACCATGGCCCGCTTTTGTAAGCTTTCAACCCACTGTGCCTGACACAACTACCGTTACGTTTCAAAACGGAAAAACGAGAAAGAACAAAAAAAGAAGGCAGAAGCCAAGATGTCGTCCCAGCAGCAGCAGCAGCAGAAAACTGAAGACCTCACCCAAATCCCACGTCGCCGTGGTCCGCCCATGCCCTCAGCTGAATTGATGCGCAACTCCATAGCCCGCCATCTCACCCAGATTGTGGTCAATATGGAAAATCCACTATACCAGCAACGTTGCCGGGAGTTGCTGCAAGTGCAGGACCTGATGCAGGGAGCACACATTAAGATTCTAGCTGCATTCGAGCGGATCGATGGGCAGCGCCCACCAGACAAACGAACATGAGTTTAACAGCTGAACATTAGTTTAATATTAATAAAGTGCCCCTCGTTACTGCTACTTCTTTTGCTGTTCCGCTTCCAGCAGTTCGGAGGTGATGCCCACTTTCTTCAGCTCCTCGATGAGATCGCCGCTTTGGTGCATTTGCATCAGAATATCACAACCGCCCACGAATTCACCATTAATAAAGACCTGCGGAATGGTGGGCCAATCAGTGTAGTCCTTGACGCCTGGAAGGTAGGAGCATTAGAGAAAGGAGACCGTGCTAAAGACACCGGACACACTCACCCTGACGCAGCGCCTCGTTCTGGAGCACATCGTGTGCATCATACTGCACGCCATGCATGCGCATTATCTGTACCACCGCATTGCTGAAGCCGCAACGCGGCGCCTGTGGATTGCCCTTCATGAAGACGACCACCTTGTTGGTGCGCACCAACTTGTCCAGCGTTGACTTGTCCACGGCGGCCACGTCGGCGCTAAGCCAACGTGCTGTGGCCGACAAGCGGCCATAGTTCTGACGCAACAAATTTTGGCAAATTCTGTTCATTTTGAAATAGTTAAGTATAGTTTGTGCTTTGGTTTGTTGTTTATATAAATGTCTACCAGGGCTACAGTAGAGAGCACATCTGTCGATATCGATGTCGATATCGATAACACTTGCAGTGTGCCATCCGTAAAATTATCGACATGCGATAGAAACAAACAGTGGGTGGGAAGTGCTTGTGTACCAAAGATATTAAAATAATTTGAATATATAATTATTCTCGAACAGGCAAATCAAAAAATGCCTAACTGAGTTGCTTGATTTCAGTATATGTATTCTAGTAAAGAAAGAAGCAGAAGCAAAAATTAGTGGTCAATGTTAGCTAACAGAAACAATCGCTTATGGTTTCATAGTGAGTCATCTTTATTATTTGTAAATCTTTGGTTAAGCTCCAAGGATCGCAAGCTCATCTTTAAAAATGGCTTTGTAGTTATTTATGATGTCTTTGATGTAATTTTTATAAAAGTATTGTGTCACGTCCAGAACGCCTTCGCCGATTTCAATGAAATTTGTTGTGTATATTTGGTAGATACGAGGATAGGTCGTTAAGTATATTTCATACCGCTAAGTGATTAGAGTGTACCAATCAATAAAATGCTTTCTATATACTTGGGTTTACTTCTATTAGCCATTCCTATTTTATTCACCGACTTTGATAGTTTTGAATGAACAATATCCAAGTAATTTAACCGTTGCACTGAAACTACACAAGACACAATTTATTATGTCTTTTTCAATTTTTAAGCCCACGTATGCACACTTTCTTAAGACACTGTATCGCCCTGTCTGCCGCCCTCTCTCACTCTCGCGTTCTCATTGTTGATTGTGGATTTGGTATTTCTGGTCATACCCAGTGCGGTCAGTCTGTATAGTTTGGTCTTCGAGTTGCCCGTCGCGGTGAATTTTGCAATAGAATTTAGAATTGTGTGAGTTTTAGTTTAATTGAGAACAATTAATTAATACATACGAATAAATTTGCCGTGTGCGTTCTGTGCGCTCGCTTGGCAGTTGGTTATTTTTTTTTGAGATATTTTGTTTTTGTTCTGTGAGTGAAAAACAACAACTCCAATTGGAAGCTGCGCGGTTTTTTTTTCTACTTGAGATATTAATTGCCGGTTAAACTTATTAAAAATGAGAATTAAATGTGAAAAAAGCTTTGGCAAAGCACAACCAATGAACGCAACTAGATTTCCACACGGATCGTGATATTGTTTAGGCAACAACAACAACAGCAGCCACTTTGTTTACCTCCAATCAGAATCGAGTAGAAGTAGAAGAAGAAGAAGCAGCATAACAGCAGCGGCAGCAGCGCAGCAGTTGCAGCACCAGCGGGGCTTAAGCAACCCCCCCAACTAAGGGTTAATTTTTGTATGTGTGTGTGTGTGTATCTTACAGTTTGGTGCTGGGAGAAGAATGTTTTGATGAGCTCATTGATAAGGCGCTTCTGCTTTTTATTTATACACGCACACACACACACATACACACACGCTCCCTTGTACATACTTCATGCTTCAAGGTTTACGTCATGCTACCCGGCCCATGTTTGCTCCCCCCGCCCCACACACACTACGCTGACGCCCTGTTGTTGTTCTATTTTTTGCTGTTTGATAAAAAAAAATTTAATAATTATAATAAAAAAAAGCTTTTCAAGTGCTTGGCAATTTCTGAGAAGATAAGTGTGTGTGGGTGTCTGGTGTATGGGTGTGTGTGTGTTTTTTTTAACTTGTATAAATTTCATTTGCACATTTCTCAATAAATTAAGCATACAGAACAAGTTGTAGTTGCTGTTGTTGGTGACGCCGCCCCAAAACAAAAACAACTCGCGCGTGCTTTATATCCAAATGACGGAATAGTGTAGCCTGCTTTTAGGCAGCCATTAAAAAAGCTTTCTCCTCCCCCCACTCCAAAAACAACACAGCGACAACAAAAACAAGAACAGAGAGGATAATCAACAACAACAACAACCAGAAAAGAGTTGAAGCCAAAGCGAAGCCTTCCGTAATTAACCATGGGCAACATACACACAACGGGTCCAAATGAGGCGTTAATCGTTTCAGGTGAGTTTTCCACCCAACATTTTTGGTTCATTCTCCTGTTGCACACACACTCTCTTCCTCGCACTCTCTCTCTCTCTCCCTCTGTGTGTCTGTTTTAACTGCAATTAGAAAACCGCATGTTGACAGGCTTTAAGGGAGAGGGAGGCGCGCACAGTGGGGCTGTGTGTCAAAACTGTGTGTGGCAACATATATTTCAAACCATCAAACTTGAATCAAGAAATCTCTACCGAAATTTAGCTACATAATAAGTAAGGAACGAAAGCCCAAAAACTTTCTACAATTGCAACATTATTTTGAAACTTTGTAAAGGTAGAGTCTACTGGTGATGGGATTCTTGAAACAGTTATTTGTAAGCTAAGAGGAGAAAAAAGAGGCCTCATTAAGGACCTGTAAAGCGGTAGGACAAGGCATTTTTATTAGAGAGTCAATAGTCCTTCGACTATTGATTGAAGTATTCAAGAAAACTTAAGCCCAGCAGTTATAAACTTGGATCGATTTGTTGAAATTGTACGATCTAAAAATCCTATAAAGCACGACTGCAAACCGTATTTGAACCGAAACGGCTTGAACCCAGAATACCGACGTATTCCTCACTATAAACCGAGCCTTAAAACGTACCAAGTGTGTAAAACTGTTGAACCTAGACCCTTGATTTCGGTTCGGTTCTAAAAAATGATGCACTACAAAATCTAATCTATTGCCTAGTCATTTTTTTAGTTATCTGGTCAAGATATTGCAAAAAAGCACGCATTGTATTAATGATTCTAGATCCTGGACTCAAAAGTACATGGAATAGTTTACAAAAACAAAGAAGCTAAGCCACAATTTTTTCTGTAGGGCTGCAAACCTGTAAACTTTTTCGGAGCTCCGGTTAGTAGGCTCGAATCAAACTTTTCCAATGGTTAACCCTCGGAAATTTGAGCCTGGAATCCTGGTTCACGCTTATACAAATTTAAATAGTAATCGAGCTAAAAACGACTCAAACCGCTTGGGAATTGGGTCGAAAGTGACTTGTAAATCACTTGGAATCAACCAAAATATCATTCCTTTTCCAAGTCAAATAATGAAAAATATTACCTTTCTTATGTTAAGCTCTGGGGTCAGCGTGAACTACCTACCTACCTAATACCCTGTTTATACACTACAAAGTTATCATGATAAATGCGCTTTAAAGTATGCTATGCTTATGAATATTACTAGTTCAGGATAGCAATTATCTTATAGTAGGCTGACTACCACCTCATGTGAATCCTTTAAACAGCTTTGAATTGCAGTATCTTAAAATTGGGGTGGCTATTATTGGTGGGGATTTAAAAGAATAGTTTTGAAGGTTTTTATGAATTTTCCTGCCTCAGTCGCTCAAAACTTCCCAGATAACAGGAGACGTCGCTAGGCAGTGGGTCAAATTTTTTCATATCTTCAAACCACCTGATGAAGTAGTGTATTGTTCTTAAGCCGAACCGAAATACTAGCTTCGGAATAGGTTCAGGTTCAGCTTTTATATCTAAAGAGGTTCGGTTCAAGGTCCGGTTCACAGTAAATTGAATGTCGCAGTTCCGGGCTCGAACCGGTTCCGCTTTAAACCGGGTTTCAGCCCTGGTCTTCTGTGTTACATCCAGAAGATGTAGATTTCGAAAGCTAGCTTTTTTCCAAATGTCTAAGTTCCAAATATGAAAAAATTATGAACAGTTTTTACAAGATTGCTCAATTTTGGATCGTACCCCTCAACCGGAAAGCTTTAAGGCTTGTAGCCCCATCATAAACTAAAGTGCGAAACAAAACATAAACACAAATGTTCGAAAATCTATCCAAAATATGTACAATTTCTTTTTTCTTTGGCCGGCACTTCTTTGGAAGCAAACTCCATACGAATATGCTATTCACAGAGAAGTATACTTAAGTAAAGCCCATTAGAACTTGATTCCTACTAGAACTCGGCGCGTCACCGAATTTTCTGTCACTGCCACGAAATAAAATCTCGCTTATCGCACGATTTACGCATGTTATTTTATTTTAGAATTCTGCGTCACTCACGATTCAGGCATTATATACGGACGCGTCACGAATGATAATGTTTTATGGCGCTTTCTAAAAATCCATAAAATCTGAAAAACTTTAAAAATGTTCGTGAATCAAGAAACTTACGAAAAAAGCACGAACGAAACGAAACATGTCCAAGTCGTGACTGAATTTACACGGTGAGGCAAACTTCATAAAGCTTTAAAAAAAGCTCATGCTTGTCAGAAGGAGGTGTAGTGGTGACGCTTGTCCCTCTACACCCTTTCCTAAAACAGCAAGCTTTTATAAAACCTTCATAAAGCTTACTTCACTGAGTAAATCCGGTCTTAGAAAGTGTTTCATTGTTGCGGCTGCTTCCACTTTTTGGGTTATTGGGTCTTTGCATACATTTTGCTACTAATGGAGTACTTCCCTGCAAACATTTTGTCGTCGTGTTACTTATCTCCCTCGTCAATGCGAGAGTTTGGCGATTGCTTGAGGGGAGAGTTCGGAGATAGTTTGGCGACTTACACTAACAAAATACATTAGGTATCGCATTTTTATCATAAAAGGGATAAATTGGCGATATGTGCTATCACATTTTTTCAGTCCATTCGGTAAATTGGCGATATATCCCTCAAAATTCGCCTTGGGGGCAAGAATGCGATACTTTTTGGTTGCTCTCGCTTTTTCATCATCCCATCTGAGAATTGGCGATACATCGCTTAACACTCCCTAAGAAGATCCGAATGCGATTCTTCTTCCAGTGAATTCAACAACTTTTTACAATGTTACCAAAGTTAAATACTTTGGCAACGCTTTCAAAAGATGAAAAAACCGGCCCAATTTAAAAATTGACACATGTACTTAATGTGGTAGGAAATTCTTCATTCTGGAAAATGTGTGTTTACTTGTCCGCTGTAGTAACTTGTTTGATCTGTGGCTTTTAAGAAAGCTATTATGAAAATAAGCAAACGGTCAGACAATAATAATATTCAAAATATTTCAGGGTTGCAATATTATGCTACCACTTCTATTAAATAATATTAAAAAGAGATGTCTCTCTGATGTAAAGACAATTACATTTTTTTCTGACATTCCATTGCCAGTAAAGTTGACTATAGTGCACAGGCTCCGATTCAGCACAAACTACAGTAGGCCTCGATTTTTGGTTCAGCTTCCCCTGGGAAAACCTTTCCGTTTCAATAGTCAACGGAGCGAGAGGCATAATAGATTGTATATTTATTAAAAGCAGACCTTCTTTTTGTTAAAAATTTGTGTTGAAATTCCTCGCGCTTTGCGTAAACTAAGTCGAAATGTCCTCCATCAAAGCCAAAAGAGCAAAGACAAGACGACAAGCAGCCAGAATTGTCTTAAACTGTTATGGAAATACAGGGCCACGTTTTCAAGGGCGATCCAGCAGTGGTGGCGAGAGGTCAGCATTCAGATTTTAGTTTTGGTTGCATATACTATATGTCACTAATTATGGCCTTTGTTTTCAGAAATTGCTCATAATATGTTTGCCAAGATGCAGACATTAACAAAGTCTGTTCACAACATTTTTTGCATGCTGAAGACCGTATAAATAATAAGAAACTACTCAAAATCAATAACAAAACTTAAATTTATTACAAATAAAGAACCCACCATACTGTATGTAATTACACATATATATTTAAAGAATTTGACACACTTAGCTTTAAAAAATAAAGTATTTCCCCTACTGTTAAATAACAGAAATCGAACACACATTTTATTTGTATGGCTTATGTTGGGGGGAAGAATCGCATTATTATTTCTAAGAAGAATCGCATTCTTATTTCCAAGAAGAAACGCTTTCTTAACTCTAGGAAGAATCGCATTCTTATCTCTGGAAAAAGTCGCATTCTTATCTCCAGGAAGATACGCTTTCAGAACTCTAGGAAGAGTCTCAATCTTATCTCAAGGAAGAAACGCATTCTTATCTCTAAGAAGAATCGCATTCTTATCCCTCAGAAGAGACGTTTTCTTATCCCCAGGCTGAATCGCTTTCCTATATCTCAAAAGAGACTTTTTCCTATCTCCCTGAAGTGTCGCTTTCTCATCGCCCGGAAGTTATCGCATAGTGTCACATTTCTTCCCGTGGGGAGATGAGAATGCGACAATAATACGATATCGCTAGGAGAGTAAAGCGATACCTACTAGGCGAATCGCATTCTTATCTTCCGCGATAAAAAATGTTTGCTGGGTTTCAACTAGATCTTCTAAGTCTAATGGTGCCTGCTTTGTCAGCTCTTAAACTAATCTCTCGCTTTTGGAAAAAATCGGGTCGGAGGGAGCTATAATACAGCTTAAAACTTATTCATAAGGCTCATTTTCAGGCTTCTGCGCTCATATATGTATGTTAAGGGCAGATTTAGGTCATATTGTAGCAATTTTGCTATTGATTTTGGTTTATCGCCCATTTAAGGCCACGAAATGGTTACTACGTTCCAAATTTTTGGAAAAGTCTGAAAATATGTCAACTAATAAAGGGCATTTCATACTCTCAGAGAAGGCTCAATGTAAAATCTGTAAAGTAAGCGTCCCTTATGGCCCTTTGCTCTCTTAAATTGAGTATTCAAGCCTTCAGATGCCTTCAAAACCAAGTTTCAGCTTGCAGCACTGTGGCTCTACCCGGGGGCTTTTCAAAGTAGACTTCCCCCATGGTGGAATTATATTGAATTCATTTGAAATGAAAACAAAAACAACAATGAGCCCAATCATAGATGACAGGAACAGCAACAACAAGGAAGTCTAGCCACACTGATAACCACTTGTATGCACACACCCTGACAGCATCCTGTTCCCGTTCTCCTCCTCCTCCACCCCCCCCTTTAGACTATTTTATGAGTGGCGTCTACATCAAACCAACCCCCAAAAAAGTTTTCAACCCTCATGGCTTAGGCTTTTGTGGGTTAATGCACTCTATGAGCAACGTGGCCCCTCCCCTCCCCTTCCCTCCCCTCAACTCCCTCCCTCCACCAAACCAAGCAAACACTTTCTTCCTTTGAGGTAATTTCATTTAATTAACAATTCTTTGGGCTAACTCCACTCGTCTCGGATCATATCCGCCGCCTTCTCGCCAATCATAAATGCCGCCGCATTGGTATGCGCTGTTGGTGGCAATGGAATGACACTGGTGTCCACCACTCTTAAACGACGCATACCATGCACCTTCAGTTGGGGACTGACCACTGCCGTGTCATCTGTGGCTGGTCCCATGCGACAGGTGGCCACCTGATGATGCAGTGTATAGGATAGTGTACGTATGGAGCAACGCCAATAATCATCAGAGCCAAATGGATGCATCTCACAGCCAGGCACTGAGCGTTCCAATAGACGTGTGCCTATGGCCTTCAAAGCAGGCATTTCCGCTATGGCCAACGTAGCCTTAATCCCATCCAGCAAATACTCCACATCCTCCGCGGCCACAAAATACTTGGGATCAATTTTGGGCCAGGTCAAGGGATTGCGATCATGCAACCAAACACGACCCACTGACTTGGGATGAAAGTGCATGATCATAATGGTAAAATGATCCTGCTGAGCCAGCTCCAGGGGACGATAAAGCGTATTGTAGATGTCATCTCTGATATTGGCTCCCAACTTGAGGGCTGTGCCTTCATCACTGGCCAAGCTGCCGGCCACCATTATGAGTTCCAAGTCTGGCCAATCTGAGGGTAATTTGGAGCGTGAAGTTTTCAAAAAAGCCAAAGCTTCCACTCCGCCTATGGAGCTAAGACGGGTGGCGGGATTGCCAGCCAATAGGAAGGATATAATATCGGCGGGGGTTACCCGCGTGGGATACAGTGTTTGACCCGTGGTGTTGGTCACAAAGGTGGGTCCAAAGTGGCACATGTGATCGTACATCCGTTTGCCCACCGGCAGAGCCTGTATCAAGGGTATGCCAATGGCCTTCAAGTTATCCCTAGGACCGATGCCCGACAGCATCAGCAGTTGGGGCGAGTTAAAGGCTCCGGCGGAGACTATCACCTCCTTGCGTGCCTTGAAAGTGTACCTCAGTCTCTTGTGATAAAACTCCACGCCATAAGCCGACTTGGTTTGCTCATCGATGAGCAGGCGTGTGGCCCGGGCAAAGGTAAAGATGTGCAGGTTCCTGCGATGGTCCCGCACCGGACGTATATACGCCGAGTAGGCGCTGTGTCGTCGTCCATTTAGTGTGGTGGCCTGCACATAGGACACTCCATTTTGTGTCTCGCCATTGTAGTCGTTCAGCGGCAGACCCCACTCCACCGAAGCCTTGACAAAGGCATGCACCATTTGGGTGCGAAAACGCACATATTCCACACTCAAAAGACCGCTGCGATTGTGATAGGCCGAGTGCTCCAGGCCGTGCAGGTTGGCTGCTTCACTTCTCAGAAAGTAGGGTAAGACTTCGTCATAGCTCCAGCCGTAGTTGCCACGCTCTGCCCAGGCATCGAAGTCACGTCGATTGCCTCGATTGTAGATCATATAGTTGATGGCACTGGTACCGCCCAGCACCTTCCCCCGGGGCAGGGCACACTCCTGATTGTACATGCCCCAGCAGGAGAGACGCTGCGGCACCGAACGATAATTCCAATTGGAGTTGGTTTGCTGCAATTGCGCCGCCAGTATTGGTGTCTGATGACCAATGTTTTCCACACCGCCAGCCTCCAGCAGGGCCACACTCCAGCGGGGATTCTCCGAGAGGCGTGCCGCCAAGGTGCAACCCGCAGCGCCAGCCCCCACCACAATGAAGTCATATGTGGACAGCTGTCGGGGCACTGTTTAACAGTTGAAAACAATAAGTTGCCATAAACTGGTAAATCCTGGTTGTCTGACTTACCATTTGGTCGCGCCGCCTGCGCTAGTATATTCACAAATCCCTGCTGCTGCAGCTGTTCCCACAGACGATTCTCAGCCGAGTTCACCGATCCCAGCAGCGCCAGCACGAGTAAAGAACGGCATTGATACATTTGGTCAACTGAAATACCTGCCAACGCTGGCCAAGGCTTTTAAGCAAACGACAATGAATGTGACTCAAGCCTCAAATCTGTCAACAGACGCCATAAACGGCTCAGAAAGGCTTGTGTGGCATTCAAAATGCGTTAACACACGCATTATCGGGAGAGGAGATTCATAACTAAACCTGATCCCCACAAGTGAAGCTTCTGAGTGGCATTTAACTGATACCAGTTTGTATAACGGCTTGATAATTCAAACGATTTTTTGGAATTAAACACTTAAAAACAAGAGCATTTCATTTCAAGTGTACTTTTGGATAAATCAAACGCTGTAATGTGTGATTTCTAATCAGGGCTGCAGCACTAAGAACCGATGCTACTGGGTCCAAAAAGGAACTGTCTTAGAACTTTCTTCTTTTTGTACATCAACAGGAAGAAATTGTATATTATTGCACTCGATTAAGGATTTTGATATTGGACTCAATCTCCCTTAAAAAGATTCACTCTAGAAACGATTAAGTGAGAGGCTTCATAACCTTTTCCAAAACGTCGAATTGATACACTTTCGCCGAAGTTTTGAGTCATTTTTTTACAAAAATGTAGCTTGTTAACCCCATTAAACCTTTACATAAGCTGGATGGTGACCTATCTGAACTCTCGAAATGAGATCGGACGCTTGTTTTGATAACACAGCTTACCAGAGGGTAACATCGTGTTACGTTGTTGAACGATCTCTCTATGGTGAACATTTTCTCGGCTAAGGGTTTTGTAAGCGCACTGGCGAGGCAATGCTTGCGTTTTTGTTTTGTTTTAATGCTTTATGCTGAGTCCCAAGTCACTTTGAATGATGCGCAATATGCTGTCCTTGCTGATATTCATCTCATAAGTCATGATTTTCTGCTCGCGCAGTGGATTTCGACGAATTCGATCTTTCACGGCTTTGCACAGTGCGCGGACGCTCTGATTTGGCTCTGTCTTTTATTCCATCAGTCTTCTCAAATAACTTTAAGGTACGATACACAACGTTTCAGGCGATTTCAAAAAGATTTCACTTTTTTGTAGCCGCATTTATGTAAGCTGAACCGAAACCGAAAACCACAAAGCAAGGGGTTCGGTTCGGTTGAGTTTACTGAGGAGTTTTAAGACCTTCAGGAAAAATGTGGAAGCTGTAATCGTTTCCCTGAGAAAAGTGCTATCCGACCTTCGGTTTAATTCAGGGAGACCGCTCATCGACTGAATTCATACTTAGCGATGCCGGATCTTTTCTTTATTTTTATACTCTGTACCGTAGGTACATAGAGTATTATAAGTTTGTGCAAAAGTATGTAACATCCAGAAGGAAGCATCTCCGACCCCATAAAGTATATATATTCTTGATCAGCATCAACAGCCGAGTCGATATAGCCATGTCCGTCTGTCCGTCTGTCCGTATGAACGCACAGATCTCAGAGATGGTAAGAGATAGAGGTTTGACGTGTATGGGACATATGCTTCTTATGTCTGCAGGCAGATCAAGTTTATTTTCAATTTTGGCCACGCCCCCTCCCGCCCCCGCAATTTAGAAAAAACGTCATATCTCCCACAGTTTTGAAGATAGATGGCTTGTTCCTTCTGAACATATTTAGTTATTAGGATAACTTATCGATCCGCCAAAGGAATGAAGAAGATCGGATGAACGGTTTTCGAGTTATGATCAAAAGACAAATTTTCTTGGTACAGAGTATGTTATAGTCGGGCTTGACCGACTTTCTTTCTTGTTTGTATACTTCTTTTGGTATTTATTGTATCTTCTCTCAATGAGACTAACAATAATTTCTGAAATCTTAATCTAGAAACTATTTAAAAAACCTTCCAACCTTCAAGTCATTTGTTGGGTTGATTGATCATTTCTTTGGGGACAAGAATGCGTTTGGATATTGAATATTTTGCTAACACTTTAACTCGAAGTTGCTTTTGAATTAAAATCGGCTTGCAGAGACATGAAATTTGTGTGTATCTTTTAAGATGCACCACCCAAAATACCTAAAAAACCCCGAAATAGAACTTACTTCGATATCGATTAAACTTCATAAGAAATATGTTTTAATTTGGTTAAGCTAAGCATTCTGTAGTTTTCAACAAAAAATGAGAGGTGATTTTGTTTTTTACAATAAATAACATTATGTAAGGACGCAGCAGTCAAGTGCCACGACTAAAAAGTACCCTGTACTTTTCATTCAATTGCTTGAATATTTAATCTTAAAAGTCTGTCAAAAATCAAGGCTGCAAACCTCTACAATTCTGCATAAGGTTCGGTGCGGGGGTACGAACCCGTTGTAAAGTCTAAGGTCCGGTTCTCGAACCGTATAACACCCGATCCGAACCGTTTTTCATGGGAAACACTTGAAGTTTCTGAGTAAAAAAAAAAAAAGTAAAAAAGTGAAAAATTCGTGTACTGAATTCCACATTACAAAAGCTCCGAGCAGTTCGATAGGCTTTTGTCAATCGATAGTCATGTATCGTTGCATAAAGGGCTGCCAGACCAGTAAAAAAGTGATCATTTCGTTCAGTATTGTGTTAATTTCTCATATGGCTAATTGTTTAAATGTGATGTCATTGTGATGTGAGATGAGAATTTCTAAAAACTAGAAACTGGACTGGCCTACAAATGTCACAAAGATTCTGGCCTACTGGTTTGATACAGAAGTTGTTTCATTTCAATCTTCGGTTCGAGGAACTCAATGGATTTATCTAAATTCGATATAAACTGCAGCTGAAGCCAGGACAAATGTATGTTAACATTTGGGAAAGGGAAAAAAAACAGAAATACAAAAATGATTAAAATATTATTTGAGGTGTGACCAGGTTTATTTGTAGCTTTTTACCTAAAAGCTTGACTTGTTAAACTTTTTTTTCGTTGATATTGGAAACTAAAACCAATAACCCAATTTGTTCCTCGCTTTATTTGAAATTTGGGTGAACGGGAATTGACAGCATTCTCACTTTTTTGGCTTGGCAAGTTCAATTACCTTCCGGCGCGTGCCCATCCTTTAGTTATGACTCAAAACATTTTCAGTTGCTCAGACATTGAACTTGACTGGAGCGTTAAATACTGGTTCAACCTGTTGGCCCTTATTAAGCTAGGTCATGAAGACACCTCCATCGACTGCTGCCCGAGTGCTTTCTTTTTTCGCATTTTATTAACCCATTTACATGAATCACTTAAGCACTACCATTCCATTCAGCTCTTATCATATCCGCCGCCTTCTCGCCAATCATAAATGCCGCCGCATTGGTATGCGCAGTTGGTGGCAATGGTATGACACTGGTGTCCACCACTCTTAAACGACGCATGCCATGCACCTTCAGTTGGGGACTGACCACTGCCGTGTCATCTGTGGCAGGTCCCATGCGACAGGTGGCCACCTGATGATGCAGTGTATAGGATAGTGTACGTATGGAGCAACGCCAATAATCATCAGAGCCAAATGGATGCATCTCACAGCCAGGCACTGAGCGATCCAATAGACGTGTGCCTATAGCCCTCAAAGCAGGCATCTTGCTAATACGTATAGCCTCCTTAATGCCGTCCAATAAGTGTTCCACATCTGCGGGAGCTGAAAAGTACTTGGGGTCTATACGCGGCCATTCCAAGGGATTACGATTGTGCAGCCAGAGACGTCCCACCGAGGCGGGAGCAAAGTGCATTATTAGAAAAGTAAAATGATCTTGCTGCTTCAGTGCCAAATCTCGATACATTTTATCATAGATCTCAGGCTTCAGATTGGCACCCCGTGCCAAGGCAGTACCCTCATCACTGGCCAGACTGCCGCCCACCTGTATGAACTCTATGTCGGGTTGCGTGGAAGGCGTCTTGGCTGAGGGTACCTTGACAAAGGTCAACGTCTCCACCCCCCCTATGCTAGACAGAAAGGTATCTGCTCGGCCCAAAAGGAACTCCTTCATGACAGGTGGTCCCAGTCGTGAACTGAACAATGTTTGACCCGTGGTGTTGGTCACAAAGGTGGGTCCAAAGTGGCACATGTGATCGTACATCCGTTTGCCCACCGGCAGAGCCTGTATTAGGGGTACTCCTATGGCCTTTAAGTTATCCCTAGGACCTATGCCCGACAGCATCAGCAGTTGGGGCGAGTTAAAGGCTCCCGCTGAGAGAATGACTTCTTTGCGTGCTTTCACCAGATAACGACGCCCCTGATGAGTCAACTCTATGCCATAGGCAGACTTGGTGGCCTCATCTATGAGTACACGCGTCACCCGAGCCAGCGTAAGTATATGCAGATTCTTTCGCTGGGCACGTATGGGTTCTATGTAGGCACGAAAAGCGCTATGGCGACGTCCCTTCAAAGTGGTGGCCTGCACATAGGATACACCCATTTGTGATTCACCATTGTAGTCGGTGCGTGAGTGTCCCGCCTGTTGGGCAGCTCTGACATAGGCATGCGCCAGGGTGCTACGATAACGCACATCCTCCACACTCAGCGGACCCGAGTGATTGTGATAGGGCGACTGTTCCAAGCCATTCAAGTTGGCTGATTCACTTCTCAAGAAATAGGGCAGCACCTCGTCATAGCTCCAGCCATAGTTACCACGCTCTGACCAGGCATCAAAATCACGACGATTTCCACGATTGTAGATCATGAAATTGATAGAACTTGTACCGCCCAACACCTTGCCCCTGGGCAGGGCACAACGTTGGCCGGGCATGCCACGGCAAGCATGACGCTGCGGCTGACTTTGGTAGCCCCAATTGGAGGCGGTCAATTGCAAGGAAGGAGCCATCAGTGGCACCTGATGCATGATATTCTCCACACCGCCCGCCTCCACCAAGAACACACGCCACTTGGGATTCTCCGAGAGGCGTGCAGCCAAAGTACAGCCAGCGGCTCCAGCACCCACCACTATAAAGTCATAGCTGGCCTGGGAGTTAGGCACTGTATCCATAAATATTTGTAAATATTTGGCAGAAACTTGCTTAGCAATGAAACACTCACCATCGCTATACAGCGGCACATTGATTATATTCCCCAGACCCAGCACCCTTAATCTCTCCAGCTCCAGTGCATCGCGTTGCCTATTTCCAGCCCCCAGGGTCAATGGTAACAGCAGCAGCAGCAGCTTCCACCAGAACATCAGCTCAGGCCTCATCGTATGAATAGAAAGCAAGAACAACCACTCGCTTGGCGCAGTCTTTGGCGACTGTGCAGGTGAAATTGAAGACCTGCTCCATTTCAAGTGGGGCTAGCAGGCACAGTGGTACGAAATAAGAATGAAATCGTATCGAATGGAACCGCATTACCAATTCGTGCTGAACCTAAATGATTTGGTTCGGTTATGTCAAGCTTTTAACTCAAACTACAAATATAAAAGATACAAGCTTCCCCCCTCCCAAGTTTTAAGTCCATTCACTACACTAGGTACTACACAAGCCAAGTTTCAAGTCAATCAGTTGAGAATTCGATTCTCTTTCGTAGAATTTTCTGGCTATTTTTGTGTAGTGTTTTCTGAATCAATGCAAACTTTTCAATGCATTTTCATGCGCTTGGTCATCGAGTTTAATTCAAATTTTGAGATGACTAAACAAAGGTTTTAGTTTGATCAGTCAATCAGTAGTTGTTTGCTTTTAACTAAATATGAGTAAACATTGAAAAGCCCACACATTACCACAAAGAAGTTTTACTAAAAACCTTCAATGGACGCAAAGCCCTTATCAAAATTAATCGCATTCTTCTACAAAAATCACTCAACTTGAAATGGGCTATAAACCCGCATAGCACTTAGATTTGTTAGCACTAGAGGCTCTTATGAAAATTTGGAATTTAGTCTCGGAGCACTGGTAGTAAAATCTTCCAAGATTAGAAACGATGACAAAAAGTAATGTAATATGATTAGGAAGACCATATACGTCCAAAATATCCATTTGCTTCCTCTTTCCACAACAATGGGTGTGCAAAAACGACCATAAAGTGATTCAATATTTTCTAGCCACATTTTTATAGTTTCCAATCGAAAATCACTACGATAAGCGGCTTATATTGGGCTCTAAAGATTATCATTTGGTTTCAATTGATGACACATGATCGGGCTGACCAGCACTTTCGCTTATTAAAAGTTTATCTTATTCAGGCCAGATAATTAAAAGCTAACAATAAACCGTTTCTAGAAATAAAGCCAAGAATCTTACAAATAATATCGATCACGGCATGTGCCTATATTTAGTGGCCTTATGAGACTTATATTATACAGAAAAAATAAGACTCAAAAATATCCATTTTGAGTGGATATTTTTTAATATAACTTTTTTTGATATCAAAATATCCATTTTTCGTATCCATTGGATGAACATTTAAGATCCATTTGACATTATATGGATATTCTTTTTTTTATCCTTTTTTTCTTAGATCTGAGTTATATTTTAAGGATATGATCGATATTTTACCCATGGGGTTATGTTATGTCACATCCGGTTCTAACTTCAGTAGATTTTTTCTTGATTTTGAATTTAAAGTAAAAATTTTTGATGGTAAAAGGTATAATTCGGTGTTTTTTCGGAATCAGAAACTATACTGAGAAAACAGTTTTCTCCTCTTAGCTCGGTTTTACCGGTGCGCCATTAACGAATCCCCTAACTCTTAGTAGAGAGCACTTGTCACCAGACCAAGCACCAGCCAAAGTATACTTCTTCTGACCTGATAGAGTCGTAGTATTCAATGGTGGTGTATTTTCAAGGTGGTGGGTACCAAGCCTGACGCACCAAACCTGTTAATTCAAGGGCTTGCCGCTCACGTTAGCCAGCAACTTTGCGGGTGCATCACTTTGTTACCAGAGAGTCGACTTGAAAGGCTGTAAGTTAGAATCAATCTGGGTCCACCATGTTGTATTATTCATGTGTCATGACGGACTAACGCTCAGTGATGCATCAAGTCGTTAGGTCTGGTAGTGTCTTGACCCTACCTAGACGTGACACAATAAATCGAAACATAACCAAGGTTCGAAACGCTTTAAAAAACATATCCTTGAACTGATCTAGTACATGTTTGCTTATAGTTTTATCACCTGATTATGAGCCTATTTTATTTCAACGAATCATTTTATGATAGGAAGTTTTAAAATTACGTTGTAATGCTCCTTTTTGTTCAGTTAAAACTGTTACAGCAAGAAAACACTAAAGAAGAGCACGAACAACTGAGCAAAAAGGAGAAGCCGAATAGTTAATAAAATGCCAAAATTTGAAATATACTAAATCGATATTTGAGATATCGATATCGATAAATCGTTATTTCCTAAAACCATTTTAAATCACCGCAAATCTTTTTAATTACGTTAAGAAGAAGCTTTGTTAGTTCATGTTCTGATTGATCTTTGAGAAAGAATTATAATTGTGATTTACCATGAAAGTTAAAGGAAAAATACAGTAAACCCTGCTAAATTACTGAACCGGTGCTGTAATATTGTGGGGGTTCAGAAGACTTTAGAAAGGGCTTCTACTGAAATAAAATTTAAGAAGTATCGATCGATTTCATAGCAAATAGTTATGTTCCGATTGAATAAAACTACAATTTGGTCAATTGAAAGCTTAGAATGATATATTCATTTTTGATATATTGATAAATCACTAAAAATTATATCGAAATATCGGAAATCGTTTAATTTTGACATCGATAAAACGATTTAAAGATGCGAAATAACAAAGATGTTGGCTCACTGCTCAAATACCAAAACGAAATTTCTCATATCGTCTAAACACACATGGATAAATCAATTTATCGATACGATATTGACAACTCAAGTAACAAAGTAGGCAAAAAATGAATTATTATCTCAATACGATATCGATATGGAAATCCTTAGTAGCAAGCAAAGTGTCGAAAGTTAGTAACTAAACTTAGTTAGTCACTTTGTTTACCAACTAAAAAGTTAGCAACTACCTGCCCGTTATTTCTGGACCTTTGTAAAATGCAAATTATGCATAATATTTGCATATAGATTCGACCCACTGTGCCGAATCTTGGACACTGAAGGTTCTCTTGCCTTAAACTCACTCCGGTTTGATTCTTCTCTCTCTCTCTCTTCAACCATGTTGCCTCATCGTTTCATTTTTTATTGCCACTTGCTAATTTGCGCTTTCTGCTTGTCTTTGGATGTGTTTGCTCTTACCTTTTCCTTTGGCTCAGCATCAAAATCTGAATCAGAATCTGGAGTGTGGTTCATTGGCACTTTGGTTAGGTTTTTGACTTGGCCTACAACTTGTTTTTTTTTGCTATGTTAATATGCTTGGTGGCAAGTTCGACATCATAATCTGGCCTGCTCTGAGAGCAACCCCCTCAATGGACCGTTCCCATGACGAATTTTCTGTGAAAGAAAACCAAATTACAAAAAAGAGAAATATAGAATGCATCTAGCGCAAAAACCGAAGCAGATTAAACGAATTCCCAGTCGACGAGGGTTGCAACATAACACAATACATACATAACAACAACCCCGCAAACATCAATGGCCACCACCATCCTTTGAAATCGGACAACAGCCATTGACTTGTCGTTGTTCGCGTTTAAAATTAATTTGGATTCGGATTTGAAAAGCCCTCTGAACGAGCCTTGCTGCAACCTGCACGAGTTTCATGAATATTTAAAGGCGGCGATAATGAAAAAGCATCTGTCGTTGGGACGAAACTCATACCTAGCGGGACGGAGCGAATACACTGGGCTATTTTAATGGGTAGACTGATTTGTGGCAAATTTCACACAAGTTTCGAGTTGGTTTAGTTAATTTCTGAAATATGATTATGAAATAGTCCCAACTGAGCAAGTCCAAAATATATTCGACTTCATTTCTCCAACCTACACATCAAAATTTCAGTTCATAGCTCAAAAAACTTCTGAGACATGGCTCTGAACCACTTTTGAAACGACTAGAAACCGATTGAAACCAGAAAACAGGCAATTTGTATACTCTGTACCGTAGGTACATGTACACTTTTGACATATAGCGCTGAACCACTTTTAAACCGGTTCGAAATCGGTTTTAAACGAGTACACAAAATAACCAGCTCCATATTTTTAACCTACACACCAAATATCAATTTCATAGCTCAAAAAACTTCTGAGACTTGGCTCTCAACCACTTTTGAATCGGCTTGAAATCGGTTTTAAGCCAGCACAGAAAATATCCAAATCCATATTATCAATCTACACATTCAATTTCAGTTTAATCCTTAAATAATTTAAAAGTTATTACTCGGAACCACTTTAAAGCCGGCTCGAACCGTTTCTGAACCGCTTCATAAACTTGGGACATACCCCAAGACCCTCTACTGATCGGCAAGTGAAAAAGAAACGAAACGATCACTTACTCCCACATCTTCATTCTAGTGCTCTCAGCACTGCAAGCTGAAAGCGAGCGAAATCAGAAGCAATCTTGATATTTCTTTTGCATTGACAAATTGTTCATCTGGCGGTGTTTTTATTTAACTGCTTGAAATGAATACTAATCTACAATTTACAATCAAAGCATTTGATTAACTCCCAACAGAAATGGTTAAGTATTAGTTTTATAGTTGTCGTCGATTTGAACAGACAGATGATAAACTGTTACAGCTTTCCATATACTTATATCATAATTTATCTACTTAGTTTAGCTTAAAGCTGTATCTTGAAAGCCTTTTAAAATTCGATGTGGCATACTTTTTGGCAGCCCCTGAAAAATAAGTAATAATAATAGCAAGTTCTCACTTTTGTTTTACTTCTATGTTTATCTCTCCGATATAGGTCAATTTAATTTAAGCAAAACCGATACACATGTCAAAACATGTCTGAATGCCGTCTAGCAAAACTATTTCCGCATCAATAAAACAAAATCACCAAAAACTACCACATCAATAAATCAAAATAGTAAAACAAAAACCGAAAAACAACAGCCAAAATTTCAACAACGAGGTGCTGAATTTCATGGATTTCAATTTGATTATGTTGTTAGCATTTTGTGACTCCGCTACAATTGATTAGCATGAAAATCGCCAAAATGGGTGGGCCAGCAGAGAAATAACAAATATATAAATAAACAGAAATGGCCCCAGCAACCAAATTGTAAATGAAATAGAAAGTGCATTGAAGATTAATAGCTGATAAGTAAGATTCTCAAGTTCATACAATCCATTATACCCCTAAATGGCTAGCTTTATAGAGCAGAGCACGTTAATTGTTCAATACCCTAGAGTGACTGCAAATTATAATAAAGGAACTGCAGGTGGGTCTTTCAGGACAATTTCTTAATTCAGTTTAAAAGCTTTATTACTTAAATGACGTAAGCATAATTTTTGAAATGTTAGCAGAAAAATAAGTTTATTTTTACTGGTTTGGTCGGTCAGAGCCGAACTGCTCTTTACCACCGAATCCTTGGCTTTAAAACATAATAAGTTGAAATTTGGGAAAAACATTGGAGTGCAATTTGAAAAATGTATTCTTGCTTCCTTCGCTCCTATCTACATATTTTTATCATCAACTTCGGGTTGTATCATGACGAAAAGAGTCATGGCATGCTGCTTTCAATGTTATTCATTGAGTTCGAAAAGAATCATGTAGAAAAGGGCCAAGCTTTAAACAATATCAACAGAGTTTTCCTTAATTATAAAGTATTCGTTTATTCTTATTAAAAATGATTAAAGAAAAACCCATGACAGATTGACATTGGTTGAATGAATCGTTCCCTTAGAGCTTGCTTAATCAAGGCTACCAGCTTAAAAACTGTGGTTTGGAGAAATTCTCATGAAGGTTTTAAAACTGACTCATTTTAGCAATAGACTAACTGACCTGTTCTGGTTTTTACTCTCGGTATTAACATGGCGAAATTCGAATTTGATTCAGTGTTTGCTGTATTAAACTGATTGAGCAAATTGGCTTAAATCCTTTTATCTTGAGTCCGTCTGACTTAAAGGTGCATAAAAAGGCTACATGTACCGAATTCGAATTCACTAAAGTGAAAACCGAAAACCTGCCAGTAAAATAGACTAAACAATCGCTTCAAAGAAATATCTTTGAATGTCTAAGCAGCAAATAAAAGGAGCTAGATAAAAGCTGCCCTTAAATATAAACATATGTATTGGCTTCTTTCCAATAGTTTTTCAAACAAATCAATCCAATCCTGAAGACGGATGCCGATGCGCGTCCGAAATATATTGGAAGAAAAGCAATAACTTCATTGAGTTTTATTCACGACCTCGAGCCGGCTAAACAACAATATACAAATCAATTTATTTTGTACCATTTTTTCCATGTCAGCTATAAGATAAATTCATCTGATGTCTATCAAATTTGGCATAGAATAGTGGGAACGTATTATAAGTATACAAGCTGAGTTTAAAAATTCAGCTAAAGAAAATAATTATTCCCAACAAACCAATTTTTTGTACCAATTTTTCCAAGGCAGCTTTAAGATATAGTCAACCACTTTCGCTTTAAAGTGTGCTGAACTATTTCAAACCGTTTTATTTAGATGTCAGCCGATTTTTAAGAAGATACTGAAGATTATATGCAATTTTTTTCAATAAAATCAAGTTTTTGTACCATTTTTTACATGTCAGCTATTAGATATACTCAACTGATTTCTATCAAATTTGGCATAGAATAGTGGGACCGTGTTATAAGTATACCAGCTGTGTTTAAAGATTCAGCTAAAGAAAATAATAAACTTTTTCCCAACAAAATACATTTTTTGTACCAATTTTTCCATGGCAGCTCTGAGTTGTAGTCAACCGATTTCGCTTTAAAGTATGCAGAACTATTCAAAAACTTTTAATAGAAATGTCAGTTGATTTTTAAGAAGATACTGAAGAAAATATGCAATTTGTTAAAACAAAACTAAGTTTTTGTACATTTTTTTTCCATGGCAGCTATGAGATATATTCAACCGATTTTATCTAAACTTATTTGAATAAACCATCAGATGAGTTGTAAGACTCAATCCAAAAAAAATACTAAATTTTTCCTTACTTGAGTAACGTTTTGTACCAGATTTTGTATGACAACTGAAGGATATAGTCAACCGATGTCTCTTAGAAGTAAGCAAAACTAATTGAAAGCGTTTTATAAACATATAAGCTGATTTTGCAGATGTTACCAAAGCAAATAAGAACTTTTACCCAACAAAATCAATTAGTTGTACCGTTTTTTCCATTGCAGCTATAAGAAATATTTAAACGATTTAAATTAATCTTGTCTAAAGTAACTATCAGATGAGTTGTAAGACTTAATCAAAAATAATATTCAATTTTTCCCAACTTGAATAATATTTTGTACCATATTTTGTATGGCTGCTAAAAGATACAGCTAACCAATTTCCTTCAAAAGTGAGCAGAACTATTTGAAAGCGTTTTATAAACAAATCAGCTGATTTTGCAGAAGGTACCAAAGAAAACTAGAACTACCATGGCAGCTATAAGATATATTCCACCGAATTAACTATCAGATGAGTTTTTAGATGGTACCAAATATAACATTTTGTCCAACAAAACTAGTTTTTTGTACCATTTTTTCATGGCAGCCCTAAGATACATTTAAACGATTAAGCTCATATTTGGGAAAACTGTTTGAAAGCCTATAAGAAAGACACACATTGACTTTGAAGAAGGCACCGAAAAAAATGTTTAATTTTTGTTTAACAAAATTCATTTTTTGTACCATTTTTTCTATGGCAGCTGACAGCAGTATTCAACCGACTCCATTCAACTGTCCCTGAGTGTGTTGGCGTACCATACCAAATCCTTCTGAGTGCTGCCAAATTTGGCCGCCTTAGCCAATTAGCCTTAAAATTCACAAATGAGTTTCTCCAATTCAAAGCCCACGCCATAAAAAATCAACACAAAAATTAGTTAATATTTACAAAAAAATTTCTTAAATCATTTATTTATATATACACATTTGTTTTTGTGGCTGCTTAAGGTCTAACTTAAATTAGAATCAGTTCGTTATATGCAAAAAAAAGAGGCAACTATTTCTAGCTACGTTTTTGTTTAACACCAAACTATGATAAGTTTTAAGGTACAGCAATATTTTTGGTGTAAACGACTCGATGGAAAGACTAAAGACTAAAGCTGGGTGAGATGTGTGTGTGTGTGTGTGTGTGCGTGTGCGTGAGGTTTCACTTGATGTAACCATGATCCTGCTTAATCATATCCGCTGCCTTCTCGGCTATCATAAAAACGGGTCCATTCGGATGTCCCGACATAATTTCGGGCATTATGCTGGCATCCGCCACTCGCAGATTACGTATGCCATGCACGCGCAGGCGTGCATCCACCACAGCAGCCCGATCCGATTTGGGACCCATCTTGGCTGTCCCGGAGTAATGATAAATGGTAAAGGTGAAGTGGCGCACATAGCAGGCCCAGTAGGCCCAACTCTTGTAGGCATGCTGCTTGCAGGTGGGTATTTTGCGTTCCCACAGCTGCGCATCGATGGCCTTCATGCCGCGCTGCTCCATCAGACTCACCGCCTTGAGTAGACCACGCACCGAGATATCCACATCATAGGGATGGGCAAAATAGTTGGCATGTATCAAAGGATACTTGAAGGGATCACTGCTCTTTAGCATGATACGACCACGACTCTTGGGACGCAGAATCATGGGAAAGATCATGAAAGCATTCAACGACTTGTCCTCGATTTCGGCAAACAAAGAATCGTAAATGGATTTCTTGAGGCCAAAAGCACGTGATATGGCCGGATTGGAGGACATGGAGCCACCCACCAAAAACAGTTCAATATCCGGCCAGCCATCCTCATCACGCTCATGATCCAGATCCCAAAAGGCAATGGCCTCACAGCCACCGGGTGAGCCATAGGGTCCCTCCCGTCGATTGAAACGATTGATCAAAGTGGGATCCGAGAAATCTTCAAATTTCAGCGAAGTGGCATTTGTGGTGAAGGTAACCGCCGGAGCCGTGTGATCCTGCAGATTGTAGCCCACGGCCAGATCAGCTATAGGCTTAATGCCCACCTCACGCAAATGCTTGGCAGGACCCACACCCGAAAGCATCAACAATTGTGGCGTATTAATGGCACCGGCGGACACTATCACCTCCTTGCGGGCCAAAACCTTAAACATGCGTCCCTCAGTCTGCACCATGATGCCATAGGCCGTCTTCGTCTGCGGATCTATGAGCACACGTGTGACCAAAGCATTCTTCTTCACGTGCAGATTGGTGCGTTTTCCCTTCAAAGGATACAAGTAGGCACGATTGGAGCTCCAGCGTGTGGAATTGCGGGTGGTGGTATGCAGAAACGCCACACCATTCTGTATGCGTCCGTTGTAGTCCCTGTACTTGAGGCCATCCTGCTGGGCGGCATCCACAAATGCCTCGGCTATCTTTGAACGCCAGTTGACATAGCTAATCTTGACGGGACCATTGCGTCCCACATAATCCTCCTCGGCATCGGGTACGCTGCTGCCCTCATATTTCTTGAAATAGGGCAACACCTCCTTGTAGCTCCAACCGGGATTACCCAGGGCCTCCCAGCGGTCATAGTCCCGGCGATTGCCTCGCGTATACATCATGTAGTTGAGCACCGAACTGCCACCCATAACTTTGCCCCTGGGCCAGTTGCAGCGATTGTTGTTCATCGCCAGACAGGCATGATCCGACGGCTGGGTACGGTACTTCCAGTTCATTTCACCCAACTGCAAGAAATGCGCCACAATGGGCACATCCATGACCAAGCGTTCGGGCCCACCGGCTTCCAGTAGCAAGACCTTCCACTCCGGATTCTCGGAGAGGCGTGCCGCCAGCGTACAACCCGCTGTACCGGCACCCACCACTATGAAATCGTATTCGGTATCCAAGACCAGGCCGTTATCAAAGTTCTCCAGCTCCACATCGGCCTGGCCGCGTCGCAGAAAGTTGATGGTCTCGAACAACACATTATTCTCCTGGGCCAAAGTAAAGGCCACCAATGTAATCAGCCACAGCAATAGTTTCATCTCAAAGCACACCTCACTTCACAACAAAAAAAAACACAAAAACGATTTAAAAAAGTCCACTGATTTCGCGGCGTTCTGATCAACGGTCGCGCATGCGTGGCTCACCGTCTTGCCCAATCGAATTCGGAACTAGAAATGCTGACTAGCTCGGTGGCCAAGTTCAATTTAATATTAAATTTAAGCGCCGATCTTGTGCGAATCTCTCGTGCTCGGCTCGGCCGATGTGGCCACGATGCTGATTACTCATGGAGAGACACCGTCAAGAATCTTCAGACCCAGCCAAACAATGCAGCGAACCAGCAGCAACAGCAACAACAGCCAACTTTGGGCACAAAGGCAAAATTTGAAAGCCCCCAAAAACTGACATTGACTTGAGCTTCGTCTCTCAAACAATTTGATCTAAATGCGGAAGCTAAGCGCCCATTAGACGTGAGTTGT
This sequence comes from Lordiphosa fenestrarum, assembly GCA_035044985.1. NCBI lineage: Eukaryota > Metazoa > Arthropoda > Insecta > Diptera > Drosophilidae > Lordiphosa > Lordiphosa fenestrarum. The sequence goes on from JAWNNO010004426.1 coordinate 2,830,182, forward strand.
TTTATGTAAGGGCTGGGATCAGCTAATCAACAAGAAGTTCTTTCAAGTTCATGGTTTCAAATTGAAATGCAAAGTTGGGACTTAATTTAAATTAACGCTCTTGATGCTAGTGACGAAAGCCACCGGCTGAACTAGCAAGTTTGCATAGTGAGACTTTTACAAGAAAAACAATTTGGTTTGAGTGTGGCTTAAACTCACAAGACATTGATGTGAAACAAGCTGTAGGAGATGTGCTACGACTTTGATTGACTTGTGTGTGTGCTCGATACTCAGTAATCGATACTTAGGTATCTTTACTAAGTATTTGATACCCCGTACTCGATATTCAATGCTTGATACTCAGTACTCGACACTAAGTACTCTTTATTCAGTACTCGAAACTCAGTACTCGATACTGACTTCGTTACTCAGTATTCGATACTCTGTAGTCGATGCTCAGTACGCTATACTCCGGACTCGACAGTCAGTACTCGATACTTAGTCCTCGATACTCAATAGTCGATACTCAGTCCTCGATACCCATTTCGTTACTCAGAATTCGATGCTCTGTTCTCTATTCTCAGTACTCTATTCTCAATACTCGATACTCAGTACTCGATACTCAATACTCAGTCCTTGATACCCACTTCGTTACAGAATTCGATGCTCTTTACTCTATTTTCAATACTCGATACTCAATGCTCGATATTCAGTCCTCGCTACTCAGTACTCGCTAGTCAGTACTCGATACTCAGTCCTCGATACTCAATACTCGATACTCAGTCCTTGATACCCACTTCGTTACTCAGAATTCGATGCTCTGTGGTCGATACTCAGTACTCTATTCTAAATACTCGATACTCAGTACTCCATACTCACTATTCTATTCTTATTACTCGATACTGAAAACTCGAAACGCAGTATTCGATTCTTAGTACCGTACAATATTACAGTGCATTCGATTCTTAGTACCGTTACTCACTGCTCGATATTCGATACCAAGCTCTCGAAACTCAATACTAAATACTTGATAATCAGAACATGATAGTAAGTACTCGATACTAACAACTAATACGCAATACTAAGTACTCAATCCTCACAGTGAAGCAATTAACACCAATACCTCAAAATATGCAATGTCAGCGTGACGCGTGACGTTGAAATCCAATTTCATTCCTAAAAAAGGTTTCATGAAACTTTCATGAAACTTACAAAATTTGACTTTTCCAGAAGATCACCCAGTTGTTTAGAACTTTTTTCTGTTATCGGTCCCAAATTCGATTGATCGTCAATAGTGAAAGATCTGATTTCTAAAAAAAACGATTTAAGAATCCATTTTCCTGTCAAGATGACCGAATTAAAGTTTTTGGAACCGAAATTATAAAGCAATTTCGAATCCGCATGAAACGTGGAAAATTTTCTTAAATTTCGAGAATTATGACATAAAAAACACCACACAGAAAACAAAAATCAGTTATTCGGAATAAAAACAATACCAAACGATGTTAGAAGTCGGCCAATCACAGATTTTCTTAAACCAAGTACTAGAGGATTGACTTGCGGAGTTTTTAATCCCGAAATTCTAGTCTTAATCCTGACTTGAGCTCTGGTAAAACTTATAGCTTACCACTACTTCTTAGCTGCATACGCTCGAAAAGTAAATGTTGATATAAAATTGTACCTCAGCTTTCCTTCAAGAGATTATATATTGTGTATTTATCCCTTGCACCTGAACAACTCAGTTTAGTAAGCAGCTCCTTTTTGTTCGCTTACTCCAAATCCGACCACTAGGTGGGGTTAATGTAAAAAAAGGTTACTTTTTGGGCTTTTGGGGAATGAGTATTGATTATTAAACTCATGAACGTTCAACGAACCGTGTGTCTCTCTATACTTGATGCTTTCCGCTGGCTCAAAAAATTGTGTCCAAAAATATTCGATAATTGTGTGCAGTTGTACTAAAAAGCGATACATTTGCGAATGAATAAAAACGAGCTTAAGGGGCTTAGAAAAGAGCCTTTAATACGCATTCATAATACTTTCGTCTAACTAAGGTTATTTCTGTAATTTAATATAAATTTTATAAGCTCTGCACACATAAAAGACAGAAAAAAATGAAGCAAAAAACCACTGGTGAATCGAAAATAGTTACAGAAAAGCATAATTTTTTGAGAGCTCGTAAATAATCATTCATACGTATTTTCACTCAGCTCTGCACACATAAAAGACAGAAAAAGTGAAGCAAAAATCCACTGGTAGATCGAAAATGACTAAAAAATCAAAAACAATTCCCAAGAGCACTTAAATAACCATTCATACATAGTTTCACTCAGTTCTGCACACATCAAATACAGAAAAAATGAAGCAACAAATAATATAAAACTGGAAAATCGATATTAATTACAGATAGAACATTTGGCGTAGCTTTTTTCAGCTCCCTTTTATTAGTCAAAGCGATTTCGTTATCCACCGTCCGCATAGTTGTGATCCTCCTTGATCATATCGGCTGCCTTTTCGGCTATCATAAATACTGGTCCATTCGGATGACCCGATATCAAGTACGGCATTATGCTGGCATCCACCACACGTAACTTATTTATGCCATGCACACGCAGTCGTGCATCCACCACTGCAGAGCGATCCGATTTTGGACCCATTTTGGCCGTCCCCGAATAATGATAAATAGTGAACGTGAGCTGACGTGCATGACACTCCCAATAATCGCTACTCCGCCTAGGATACTTGCGACAGGCAGGCAATCGTTTCCCCAGCAGCTTTGCATCGATGGCCCGAAACGCGGGTTCCTCAATTAGCCGCAACGCCTGCTCAATGCCTCGCACTGTGATATTCAGATCGTACGGATGTGAGAAGTAATTGGCATAGATCAGGGGATGTTCCTCGGGATTACGACTGCGCAATTTAATGCGTCCCCGACTCTTGGGACGTAAAATCATGGGAAAGATCATAAAACCATCAGCCTGACGTCGCTCCAGCTCACCAAACATGGTCTCATAGATATCCGGCTTCAGGCCCAGGGCTAGGCGTAGGGCCACATTTGTCTGTAAGCCGCCACCCACCATAAACAGCTCCATGTCGGACCAACCCTGTGGATTTGCCGGGTCATCGAGGGCATAAAATGATATGGCCTCCACGCCGCCCGGCGTGCGTAAAGGTCCGCGTCCTCGCAGAAAGTTGCCAAAAGCATCAACGCTCAACATTTGATTGACTTGCAACGAGCTGGCGTTGCACAGCATCGACAAGGCCGGAGCCACATGGTCTTGCAGGTTAAAGCCCACGGCCAGATCCGCCAAGGGCTGAATGTCCATTTCGCGCAAATGCTTGGCCGGTCCTATGCCCGATAGCATCAGAAGTTGCGGGGTATTAATGGCGCCAGCCGAAAGGATGACCTCACGACGCACCAATATCTTCTGCAAGCGTCCTTGGATCTTCACCAAAACGCCTGTGGCCGACTTGGTCCTGGGATCTATCAGCACACGGGTGACCAGGGCCAGCTTCCTAATATGCAGATTGGGTCTTCTCCCCTTGAGGGGGTACAGATATGCACGATTTGCACTCCAGCGTGATTCATTATACACACTCGCCTGTAAATATGAAACACCCAGCTGGAATTCGCCATTATAATCACCGCGTCGTAGACCCGCCTGCTGGGAGGCCTGGACAAAGGCATCTGCCATTAGCGTATGTGGTTCTGTATAGCTTATATGTACTGGTCCCCCTTTGCCGGGTCTGGCTCGCCCTGTATCCGCATCCGGTATATGTGAATCTTCGTATTTACGAAAATAGGGCAACAGTTCTTCAAAGCTCCAACCGGGATTACCCAGGGCTGACCAACGATCATAGTCTTGGCGACTACCCCTCGTATACATCATGTAATTCAACACCGAACTGCCGCCCATCACCTTACCCCGTGGCCAATTGCAGCGATTGCCCTTCATGGCCAGGCAATAGCTGGTGGAGGGCTCTGTACGATATTTCCAGTTCATTTCACCCAACTGCAAATAGTGCGCTACGATGGGCATATCCATGGCATAGCTCTCGGGTCCACCGGCTTCCAATAGTAAGACACTCCACTTGGGATTCTCCGAAAGGCGTGCGGCCAAGGCACATCCAGCCGTGCCCGCACCCACCACTATGAAGTCGTATTTGCTTAGGAGTTTGTCGCGATCATCCTGCGATTCCATGGACATTTGTTTTTCGCCACGTTGCATGTAGTCCATTAAGTCCATCCAGGCATTCGCATGGTAACTTTGTCCAGTGGCCAATCGAACCAACCATAGGGTCAGAATTAGTTGGATCATTAGAAAAAATAAATAACCGAGTACTTAAAGCACACCCGGACAAATGACAAGCACAGAAAGACGTTTGTAGAAATTTTCTATTGACAATTGTCGATCTTAGATTAAGCTTATATACTTGGTAAGGTGTTGCATTTCAAATGCCTCTAAGGCGTGACGTCAACTCGAGTGGAAATGCAGAGAGAGAAATCGGGAAGAGAGGAAGCACGATGGCAAAATCGATACGGACTCGATTCACTTCAATTCCCTTCCGATGAGTATTGAGATAGTTTGTCTTGACATAATGAGCGAAAGAATTTTGGAATGTGAATATGAATGTGAATGCGAATGCGAATGTGAATGTGAATGTGAATGTGAATGTGAGTGTGAATGTGAATGTGAATGTGAATGTGAATGTGAATGTGAATTTGAATGTGAATGTGAATGTGAATGTGAATGTGAATGTGAATGTGATTGTGAATGTGAATTTGAATGTGAATCTGAATGTGAAAATGAATATGAGTGACTTCCAGCAACGAAAATCAATCTTAGATGAGTACTCAAATGACTCAGTAAATTTATTGCGATTCTCTCATCTTGCGTTAGGCTATTAGAAACGTTTATTTATTTGTCCCTACGCGTTTCTGGTGCGCCTAATATAAGGTATTAAATTATTTGTGCTTTCGTCGGTGTGTACAGTAATTCACCATTCAAAATTGATCTTGTGGCTAAGTACAGGTTTGTGAGAGAATTAATACTTGAGAAAACATCAGATTTCCTTGAATTTAATTGATCGGATTAAGATAAAGTTCAAATGGACGGTGGACAATAGTACCACGTGCGCATTCTATTATGTCTATTGGGCTTCTATAATGAGCTGGAAGTATCTTCTCCCATTAATCTTGATTTACTGACCCATTTTCATAAGCTAGGCTCAAGTGCAAGCGCATGTAGGTAATAAATGAACAATCACAACAAAAGGGTCGCACAATCGACCTTTTGAGAAAGATGAATAGCAAGTTGTTTTCAATAATTAGGGAATCTTAATAGAATTTTGAATGAAAATACTAAGTTATTCGAGTTGCATGAGCATGAGAAAGAACGTGATGTTCCTTTCGCAGACAAATACTAAACAATATTCTGGTTGCTCCATTTCTTTCGTCTGGTTGTTGTTGACAAATGATTTTCCTAATGAATTCATCTAAAAATAACTATTCCAACTCACTTTAATTGGAACTACCACTTAATGTTGTAATATTGGCTATTACTAAATAAATTCCAACTGCTTGCCGCATATTTAAGACGATCGAGTAATAGGTTACAGCACTCGCTCAGGGTATAAATCTTAATAACAAGTCAATGAATTAGTAACGCTTTACGATGTTTATATTAGTTGGTACATTTCCACCTTGGTGTTGACATAAAGATTTCTTAATACAAAAATTAGTTAAAGATCGTCAATCGCTTAAATATTGATTTCCACACCAAATTTCTGACCTTTACTACCTACTTTGATTTTTTTTAGTACTTTGAATAAAATTTTAATATCTTCGGGGATTTTTATGATGTTTTTTAAGTACCTAGAAAAGTATATCCTCAGGGAATTGGATAACAAAAATAATAAGTATCGAAAATAGAGGGTACCTAGAAAGTGGGCTTCAAAATGTCGGTGCCTGGAAAAGTTTATATCACAACATTTGTAAGATGCAAGAAAGGTAGTTTTTAAAAGTAACACGAAATGTAGGTACCAAAATTAATAAGAAACAGTACAAGTTATTTACAAAAAGGTACCAGAAATAATGAAATATAGGTACCATGCAAAATAGGTTTACGGAAGTTGGAATAAGGTTTATTTTAGATACCAAGAATGTAAGTTACTAAAATAGGAAATAATCAGAAAACAGTGCACTATGATAGAAATCTGTGAACCAAATATAAAAGAACCAAGAATGTGGGTTTCAAAAGATAGGTTTCATGAAATGGAGGCTCCAAGAAGATACAGAATCAAGAACAATAAGTTTAACGAAATAGGTAGCTAGATATCTTGTCACATTAACAAATAGGCTTACTAAAAGTAAGTAGTAACAAATTAGGTACCAAATGTTATAGCAATAGACCAATAGGTACCAATAATAGCGTAGGCTAAGAAAGAAAAGTAGATTTAAAAGGTTGGCATAAAATAATAAGAACCAAAATAAGTTGGGTTTACGAGTAGGTTTCATATATTAGATATTAAGAAGTTACCAAGAAACGTAGGTGTCCTAAAAACAAGGTGCCAACCAATAATAGCAAGTTATAAGAAAGATAAATAGAGACAAGTAGATACAAAAAGTATTTATGTGGCAAAATAGGTACCAAAAATAGGAAGATCCAAGAAAGAAAGGGGTTTAAAATTTAGGTAAAAAGGGTACCAAGGATATAGTAGGTATCACCAAAACTAGGTACATATAAAAGAGAATACTAAGAAAGATAAGTTGATACAATAAATATGCAATAAGGCAACTAGGTACCAAAAAATAGTACGAATAATTAGTAACAAACAATAAAGAAAGTCGGTCAAGCCCGACTATAACATACTCTGTACCAAGAAAATTATACGCTCAGCATAAATTTTAATGCTGCAGTAGCAGCGAACAGTCTTTTGATCATAACTCGAAAACCGTTCATCCGATCTTCTCCATTCCTTTGGTGGATCGATAAGTTATCCTGATAAGGAACAAGCCATCTATCTTCAAAACTGTGGGAGATATAACGTTTTTTCTAAATTTGCGGGGCGGGAGGGGGCGTGGCCAAAATGAAAATAAGCTTGATCTGCCTGCAGACATAAGAAGCATATGTCCCATACATGTCAAACCTCTATCTCTTACCATCTCTGAGATCTGTGCGTTCATACGGACAGACAGACGGACAGACGGACATGACTCGGCTGTTGATGCTGATCAAGAATATATATACTTTATAGGGTCGGAGATGATTCCTTCTCGATGTTACATACTTTTGCACAAACTTATAATACTCTGTACCGTAGGTACAGAGTATAAAAAGCTATTAAGTAAAGTAGGTACACCTACAAGAGGGTACCATGAAAATTGGTAACATAAATAGTTTCGAAGCAAAAAGGTACCATGCAAATAGATACAAACCAGAAAGGTACAAAACAAGTAGACCCACAGTAAAAAGGATACAAACCTAGTCGCTACCAATTAAATATTAGATGCCTCTCAAAGTGGTACCAAGCAAATAAGTACCAAGGCAAACCTAACCAAGCAAATAACAGAGAACGCATACGAACGTAGAAGAGACCGAGCTATCATTCGCCGGTATCTTAAATATCCGAAGAAGGCTATGCTCGTTCGTCTGTTTTTCTATACTATTACAAAATCTTCATTAGAAACATACTTGATCATTCGGTAAGTTAGCACCAACTTTTTGATGCAATCAAGCCGAAACAATCGCATGATTTAGCGTTTTCAATGGTAGTTCTACCCAATCTAAGTACACCGGCTTCTCTTACTCCCCCACCCGCCCATCCGCCCCACGTTTACATTTCATCCACTTCTTACTTGGTGAATGGGACAGACTTTAGGCGCATTGTTTGTAAATTTAGTATAATTATTTCCGCTTGCATGTGAATTCATTAAACATTAAACCGAAGGGGGGAAAAAATAAAATACAGAAATGAACTTAGAATTGAGAGACCAACACAACACGAGACACAACATTTAAAACTTAAATCAAGCACATGACACACAACCAACAAAAAATTCAAGATGAAAAAGATGTGGCTGAAGGTGCTTAATGATTTTTTAATGGGTTTCGCCATCAGCATGCCCAGATTTGGTTGAGTGAAGGACACACTGGCAGGCTCTAGGGAGGACCTAGACGGCAGGTAGAATCTTTTGTGAAGAAGGCCTCAAGGTGAGATAAGAATCACTGACATTCAAGTCGCTGTTGTTGTGGTCGGTCGTCGGGCAACTTTGGAGCCAAGGCAGCAATTCCAACTGGCATCAAATTTCGCAACACTTTTTGGCTTGGCAATGCGCTTGAAGTTCGCCACTAACGGCAATTAAAGCTTGGCTTACAATCGATAGGTTTTTGGTGGCACCGGTTGCTTATACAAAATCTAGTCAAGAATTTTCGTTAGCTGTTGTCTTTGACCGACTTTTGGTGGCTTTTTGGCAAAGTTGTTGTTGTAGTTGCTAAAGTTGTGCTCTTACCGTCGGTTTTTTATTTGGCATTCATCAGTTTTGGGCCTCGTTCATGGTTTGGCTATGACATTGCAAGAATAAACGGGATAATTGCAGACTTGTTCAGTTTTTTAGAACAATCTTGCCTCCTGTGTGAAACACTTTGCCAAGAAGTGAATGACAATTTAAGGAATGAACGGAAGCCAGTTCAACAAATCAAAACAAATCAATTATGGTACTTCCCTTGTGGGAACAAATCGGTTTATCAACACTAAAATTGAAAGATTGCCATGACAAAGCATTTCATTGTATATGCAAAAGTTGAATAACACTTTGAGATGACTCTAATGCGCATAATTGTTGATTTGTATATACAAAAGATATGTTCAATCGACTCCAAATACATTCGTCACTTGTCATCAATCAATTGGAGAGATCAAAAAATAATTTGGTATACATTTTTGTTTGCTCAGCACTAAAGCACATTGAAGTGTGCAATTATTTGGTTTGGACCCGAATTGAAGCTATTTTTATGTGTGTGTGAGTGTGGGAAGTTCAAATGATAGCAAGAGGAAGTGATTAAAAGCTCAGCGGTCAATTAACTTGCGAAACTATTTTAAGAGATGAGTTTTTTCGAGCAATTCGTTCAAGGTCAACGGTGCTGGGGACAAGGTGTTAGAACGAGATGAGACAAAGAAACTAAATGGCAATATTAAGAAATCTGTTTGCCGACCTTGTGGTTATATTTTCCAAATTCCAAAAGAAACGAGTTTTTCCCACACAACATTTTCCGACCATTTTTAACATGAGTTGAACTTGCTCTTGCCGTTTAGGTTGTAACTTCAAGACAACTCATTGCATTTTCCGACCATTTTTCCTGACTTGAAGTTGGAATTTTCAAAAACCGCTTCTTGGTGCCCACTTTTAACACAAATAAACCTTTTTGTAAAAGTTTCAGCTTGTTAACTCTTACCGCTTAGGCTGTGTGTTGATAATAAGTGAGTGAATCAGTCAGTCGGTGTAAAATCCTATTAAAACATAAGAGTGTGAATTAAAACCCAGAAGACAGGTGCGTTTGAGACCCGTGCAACTTCTAATGGAGTTGGTACCTTTGATGGAGTGGAGTACCCCTAACAGTCTAAATATTGCTGTCAATGAACAGCCCAATTCGAGAACCATTCCATAGATATGCTAGGAACTAAAATGGATCAAAATGCCAAGCCTTGTTTGGTTTAGCTCGCTTGCGATTTTAAAACGAATTGTCCCATTCATAAAACTATAAGCCTTCTGTCTACTCGCGTAAACTTTATGTTAAAACTGTTCAATCTACACCTCCTACTCACCCTTCTACATTTACCATCTAACAAATCTTTATGATCATCCATCGGAATTACACATTAAGCACGTTTCGTGATTTTTTTTACCCTTTGATATTCTAATTTTATTTACCCTTCTTAATGATAATACAAACTAAAATGAGAACTTTTCAAATTTTCCCCAACATCAACAATTGAGTTCTTGCTGGTCGTTTGTCAGCTTGTATGACAATGCCGTGATCACCGGATTGCATCTGTTTCAACAAAGTGAGTCGTTAACAGTTTGATGAGCTTATTGTGTTCGTGTAACATATGCTGCAATTGCTGAACTACTTCTCATATCCGTCCAAACAACATTTCGGTGTGGCGTTGCATTCTGAGATTGAAGATTAAGGTTACCATGATCTCTCCTTCTCATTGTAATGGATATCGAACTGTAATTGATCATTAAGCTTTCACAAATCTTTAATTTACCTTTAAAAAATCAAAAATAAAGGTAGCAAACGAACGAAAAGGATACAAATGAGATTTAGATAGCTGGAAAAACAAAGCAAAAGTGTCAAACAGAATGACCGCCTACCACGCCACTTGGTAAACAGTAATTAAAGAACTGAAATTTGAAATATGCGGTTCATATTGGTTTCGAACCGGTTCAAAAGTGGTTGGTTCAGAGCAATATTCAGTTGGTACCATCGAGTACATTTTCGATTTTCGAACCGGTGCTTCAGAGCCCATCTTCTCTGTACTCTCTTGACTAGCTTTTCACTTCCCCAATCACACAACAAACTAAACAATTCATCATAATAGCCAGGCAAAAAACACAATCTCCAATCTTTTCCAGAGAGCGAAAAATGAATGCCAAAAAGTAGATACATAAATGAATGCCCTTAACTTATCATCATCATAAAATTATGGAGTTGCCGTCAGTGTATAAGCGCTATCCGTCTGTGTGGCCTCCTTGTCTCCTGGACTTGATTGACTTGGCGGCATGGTGACCTGACCAAATCCATTAAGCGGTCCCATCAGATTAATGCCACGCGGACGTGGTCCGGGATTATGCCAGCAATGCTTATACCAGGCCGCCTGCTGCCGGCTCAAACCAAAACCGGCTGCAATCCGTACAGTCCAATGTATAAAACTACGTACCAAGGCACGCAAAAAGGCGCCACAGTGTGTGGCTGATTCAGCTTCTGTAGCCGAGTACATGGCCAATGGCGCCGCATTGTTGTCATAGTGCCAGACGCCAGCTTCCGCAGGACCACGCCACTTGATCTTCTTCCAGTTGGCTGCCTGAAATTCCGATAAAGTGATCCGATCCTCTTCATCATCTTCATCCTCGTCGTGGCTGCTATCGCCCATGGAGCTGCGATAGAGTACTCGGCACTCGTGGGGCATTTTATTCAATGTATCCAACGATTCTCTGCCCTGCAGACTCTTGGCTTGCAAGCCCAACGACTGGGACTGACGCGATGTGCTGGGCACATCATCGGGATCCATAGGCATGCGATCGCAGATGTGAGGACCGGCTTTAGATAATTTGATGATGCCACGCAACTGTTGTGGCGTATTCGGGCTGTTGGACATGATACTAGAACTGGGTTTTTTTTTTGGGATTTTGATTACTCTGCTCTGACAGCATTTGCAAACGTTCTCCGACCGCTCTCTACGAGTGTGTGTGGGGGGGTCTCTGGCTGGTACGACAAGCGACCTTGGGTAACACTCTTAGGCAAGACTTTGTTTGATATTTTTGGCATTTTTGTTTAGTCATTAAAACGGGTTTAAATATTTACACACTTAAAGACCGAAATCCAAAAAAATGTCACAAAACTTTCAGTGTAAGAAAAAAATCAAATTCTAAAATGTGTGTGTATGCTCAGATTTGGCAACATTTTATTTCATTTTAGTTAGCTTAATTGTGGAAGTCATCTGTATCATTAGTTTGCCAGGCGCCCGAACACTTGCGTTCACTTGAGCCATTGTTTTTTTTATTAACCCTCTTAACCCTCACCTAGGTTTCAGAGTCCCTGGACTTGGTTGCCCATTTGTTTTTATATTGTTTCGTTTGGTTTTAGTGTTTGTATTTTATGGTATTCGTTCTAATAGAAGTTCTAAAGAAATCGTCTGAGTTAATGTTGTTTTGGGATTTTTTTTCTTTCATACAGGGTGCGCCATCTAAAGAGTCGGTATGGCAACACTGAATAAATATAAAAACAAACAACCGATTGCTATATGTTGATCTTGTTCCTTTAATTTGGTCCTGTACAATTTATTTCGACTACTTTTTGAACACAACATCAATCAAGTGGCCGCCTTTATTGGCCACAACAAAATGTGCCCTTTTTGCGGCATTTTCCATCACTTTTTCGAGCGTCTCAGTCGATAAAGTGGCGATTTCGGCACGAATGTTGGCCTTAAGCTCTTCAATGGTCTGTGGATCGCTGGCGTAAACCTTGCTTTTTAAATAGCCCCACAAAAAGAAGTCTGGGGCGGTCAAATCTGGAGATCTGGGTGGCCAGTCAATATCGCCTCTTTTTGATACCGGCCCAAACAGTCACTTTTTGGTCGTGTAAAGGTATTTCATGGATGCGGTGTGGATTTTCCGTGCCCCATATGCGACAATTTTGCTTATTAACACCACCAGAAAGCGTGAAATGGGCCTCATCGTTCATCAAAATTTGTTTCCAAAAATCTGGTTCAGTGTCGGCCATTCGAGCGACTGTTTGGCCGTATTTCAAACGACGTGGGCGTTCCATGGTCAAAATTGTACTAGATTGATGTTTCCAAAACATGTCTAACAAAAGCAATCGGTTGGTAAATGTCAAAGTTATTCAGTGTTGCCATACCGACACTTTAGATGGCGCACCCTGTATTTTAACAGATTTTAATATTTTGACATTTAAATACCGTGTTGTATTCATTCATTCATTGAATAAAACTAGGAGGTTTTGCCTCAACCAAAATGTTCAGGTATCCTACAAGAATTTGTTTGGTCTCAGCACCAAACAGAATACAAAATTTGGTATTTTTTGAAAATATTTCACATTGTTTAAAATTTTGTTTAGTATTTTTTCAAAGTACTTTGTGAAACTTAAATTGATTGAGATTGTGGTATTTACAGGAATCTCTGGAACTATTTTAGTATTTTGCGGATTTTAAAGATATTTTTTATAAATAATAAAAAACCGCTTTCGGCTTTCGGTATTGGCTTTAATATAGCCCTACCCTTTACCGAAAATCATTGCTTGCTTGAAATATTTTTTTTTTTAGTATTTTTTTAGTATTTTGTAGTATTTTTTTAAAAAATATTTTCTGTATATTCTCGAAAATCAGTATCTTATATTCTTTTTAATTTAGTTAAAATGATTATATATTGGTATTTTGAGTGGATTTTCTGTAATAAATATTTTTTGAGTACACCTGGCCCTCGCTTAACTTGAGGGTTGCGTTCCTAGAAAATCTCCTGTTAAGCAAAATTTTATAGAAAAGATCCATGAACTACAATACAAAATATGTGGTTACGTTCCTAATCTCCAACAAAGCTAAACAAATTAACAAGTAAGAACGCTGTAGTCGAGTGCCCCTACTTCAAAATACTCTGTACCCTTGATTTCGTGTGTTTTTTTGAATCATTTTCTAGCCGAATGTAAACATGCACTCACTTTTTTTTTGAAAATATTTTAAAAATAAAAGAAAAGAGCCTGGAAGTGTTAACTATTTTACATCCAGCTTATTTCAATAGTATAAAGCGTTCAAATGTAAAAAGTCTGACAGCAAAGTATATGCATAAAAGTGATTGTATGTATCTCTCTGCAAATAAACCGTTGACAGCTTCTTCAGGTCGATCAGGAATCATATAATCAATCGTCGGCCATTTAGTTTCCGGTTATCGGATGCTTGTTGAAAAAGCGAAAGTACTTAGTCTCAGATCAGTTCGAGCTACAAATTTTCCGGTGATTACCGTGCCCAACTTAAAGGAAATTGCGCCGAAGAACAAGATCGTATTAAGCTAAGGCTAGCTATTTTTTGCTATTTAAGTATTTTGTGACAGTTACAAAGTGTATTTTGTAGAGTTTATTGTAAATTTTGAAAATTATATTTAGTACTTTGTTGAATACATTTTATATTTACAAATTTATAAACTGAATTCTTGATTCTTTTTATTAAATTTCTTCAATTGTGGTATTTTAGGGAATTTCTGGAAATAAAATATTTGCAATTTTTATAATTTTGTAAATTTTCAGTATTTTTTAGTATGTTTTAGTATGTTTTAGTATTTTGCTAGTATTTTTGGTCTTTATACTATTTTTACAATCTATATTTAAAAAAAATATTCACATATCCTTTAGTATTTTAGTATTTTTTTGTTACTTTTTATTTGGTATTTTCTTTATTTTATTTTAAGGACTTATTTCTTAGGCAATTCCGGTGCATATTTTTAGTATTAATGCATTTTTGGATTTTCTGGTATTTAAATACACAAAACGAAATTGTTAAATTTGGTTAGCTTCTTCAAAGTATGAACTTGAATCTATGAAAGCGTTCATTGTTTATATTCTGTTACATTCCATGCCCCACACTTCCTGTCCATTTATGACCATCTATTCGCTTGAGTTTGATTTGTGGGCCCATTAATTGAGTCAAGGTTGGGTCTAAGAATCGATACTTGACTTTTAGAGGGGAGCAGCAGCTGTTTGCTGCTTTATTTATAACCATTTTAAGTGCCTAATCATGTTGTAAATGGGTCAAGTTGTGTAACTTATGTCTAAGCCCTATACAGGGCCGTTAAGCGAACCGGTTGAGGCCGAAACTTCCGCTTCTAAGACCATTCAAATTAATTAGTTTTCAAAATTAATGATGTAAACTTAACATAATTCTCTTCTTCTGTCTTACAGGTAAGCTTCTGGCATGACGAGCAAATTATTCTGAGAGACAAAAGATCAAGTTCACTGGGTCTGGGTCACACGATGTTTGGTCTAACGGACTCGATCAGAAGCATAACAAGTTTATTGACCTCTAAGTGGAACGGTAAAACAATGACGGAAGTGATGAAGTTCAACCAAAAATACAAAAAAAAAGAAGCAAAGATACTTCCGCTAGCCAATGACCCAGTTTGCCAATCTCAATATGTTTTTATTGCGCTTTTGGTCAAGTTAAGTTGCAGCCGGCAAAGACTAGGGCGGTTGACAAAGCTCAAGCGTGGCTCTCTCTTCAGTCTTTAGTCTTGAGTCTGGTCACGTAGACCTGCAGCAGCCTAGTGCTGTTTTTGTTTTGTTTTGTGGGCGTGTCACGCTCTTAAGGCTTAAATCAATTACTGCTTGTTGGCCTTGAACTTAACTAAAGTCCAGTCGAGTAAATTTATATTTATGTTTTATTACATAAATTAGCCTCAGTTTAATTTATTTATACCCCAACCTGTTTTATTAAATCTGTTTAGAACTTGTCGCTGGCTCTTCGTTTAGCAACTTGGCATCCATAAAATTTCCGTTCAGTTTCTTTTTTTCTTCCACCAAATATAATTTGCATTGATTCCATTTAGTTCCAGCTTCCGTTGGCTTAATGAACATGAAAATTGCTCGCCAAGGTCTTTTCCTAACCAACGATGATTTACGATTTCCAAAACACGCTTTGGGCGTTGTCGTGTCAAGTTCAAAGTTGAATATTTCAATCACACGCTTTCAGTTGGAATGCGTTGAAAAAAAATTATCATAAATTAAACAACATCTGCATGTCATAATACCTAACGTATGGATATAATGTTTGTATTGATATTTATGGGTGCGCCTAAATGGGAGGCTAAACATTTTTGGGTGCGCCTGAATGTTAGGCTACACATTTTGGGGTGCCAACTTAGAGATGGGAAAATGTTGAAATACTATCGAAATGTTCGTTTTGATTAGTTTTCTAAATCCACTAAGTATGAGAAGAATCGAACAACTTATAGCCTAGCTGTTGTGGGAACTTTGGGTCGAAAAACTAGTTCTAAGCTTATTTTTTAACTCCTCTATGTCGAATTGTTGCTATAGGACTAGGAATTCCGAAAATAATACCGATATTCCAAAATATCAATATATTTGTCCTGTAAGTCAATATAATTTCACTAAGATTGAGAATAATCGAACAACTGTATGGTATAGCTGTTGTGGGAACCATCTATAGGACCAGGAATGCTGAAAAGAATACCGATATTTCAAAATATCGATATATTTATCTTATAATTCGAAATATTGTTATCGAACATGTTTCCGAGGCGATATATCGGATATCGAATATTTCATGCTGATATTTTTCAGCGATAATTTTTTTTTTTACCTTTTTTAACAACTTTTTTTTGGGTCCTTCGACCCGGGCGCAGTACCGTACCTTTGAGTTTGTTAACATACCGAAACGGTCTCCTCTGCTTGGAAAAAGATTCGGTTTTAAGAAACACTTAGTCAGTTTTTTTTAGAACTATCGCAATTTTTTTAACCTGACAAAACAACTGTTTATAGTGCTGAATCGAAACATTATCGTTTCAAAATCGAACTCAAGCACCTCAATTTTCGATTTGGAAAAGAATAAAAGCATAAATCAAGTTGTGGCAAAACAAATTCTCGTGCTTACGGTTAAGCTAGCTTCTAAATAAGAGTCCAGGCAATTTTCTGAGCCGTGTGAGAGAACTTTTAGTATTGGTTAATGTTTTTAGTAGTTTTCCCAGCTAAACGCTTCCTTCTTCTCAAATATAATTTTCGCTCAAAGTTCCACTAACTTTGATCAAAATCGGTATTAGTACGTGTATTTTTTACCCTCCCTAACAACCATAAATACCCAGCTGCTACACAGTTTCATTGCCTGCTTTTGGCTGTTTGTTTGTATAAAAGAAAACCATATTCAGTTTATGCAAATTTAATTTATTAAATAGATTGATGTATGTATATGTCATTTAAATAATTTTATGTAAATGTGAAATATCTTATAAATAGTCAAAAATTAATGAATTTGATTAATCAACATAATTAAGTGCAGAAGGAATAATCAAAAAACACACAAAATAATTAACTTTAATGCTACAAAATATACTTAAAAAAAAAGACTAATTAAACACATAAACTATGACTCGATTTCATGCATTGCTGTTGCAAATTATCTTAATGAAAAGGAAACATGCAATGGTTTTTTTCTGTGCTTTGGAAATTGAATGGTTGGAGCCAGAAACTTTGTATAATTAATCGATTTTTAGAGAAAAATGGTTGTAAAACTGTAACTTACAGTTGGATGGATGATTCATGTTTTAACGACACAAACTAATTTGTGCAAAACAACCCTTAGAAAACGGGTCAATTAACACAGCACCTTATCCATATTCCTTCATTGGTTATACTGATTTTGATTTACTCTTCGTTCGCAAATTTCTTTAACCTCTGCTTATGTCCATGTCTTTGACTATGAGTGTCAAATTGTATATTAATACTATTGCTAGTTTGTTTGTTGCTTAAGGAGTGTACACTGTAAAACAAAAGCGATTTTAAGATTTTCAACCATTTGATTCGTCAATTTTCGATCTGTTCTTATAATGAGTTTACTGCATTGAATCAAAGATAACTTAAAAGAACCAAAGTGCCTTTGGCAAATGCTCTAACTTTATTATCACTTAAGAAGTTCATCATGCTTTAGAGCGGTTTCGAGAAGGTTTTCGAGAATTGTCAATTAAAAAACAATAAGATCCGGCTCGAAGGACCAACATAAATTATTAAAATATTACGATATTAATAATGCGTACAAAAATTATACCTTAAAATGGCTAAAAGACAAAGGTCTTGAAAAAATAATTTCGAGTATTGCCAAAAAAAAAACAAAAAAGATATCCGACTCGAAGGACCAGTCATTACGCAATCAATGATGGGTAAAATACGTATAAATTCCAGTGATTCATTTAAAAAATATCGAAGAAAATGATTTTGTATGTAAAAAAGTAAAACAAAAACGATATCCGACTCGAAGGACCAACTAATATACTGCTTTTGGTTCTAAGGGAAACATTTCCGTTACGGTGATGTTTAACTCCTTTTTAATAGGTAAAAAAGTCGGCTTTAAAGTCTGGAACCAAATTATTTATACAGAAAACAATCAAATCCGCCTCGAAGGACCAACAAAAAAAATAGTTTCTTTCCTTAACTCTAACCATAGTGGGTTTAAAAAGTGGCCTTTTAAGTCTTGCCAGGTAGAAAACAATCAAATCCGGCTCGAAGGACCTATGCAAAAAGTAATTTCTGGTTATAACTAGTGCCATTCCGCTCCGTCAAACAAAATGATTTCGTGTACACTCCTTAGATTTAATAACTAGCTTAAACTGCTCAATTTATGTACAACTCTAGCAGTGTTTTTTGGACTCTCGCTAGCAGGCTTAAAACAAGTTTGTTAAGTTCTTAGATTTGTTTTTCTTTATGAAATGTTTGTGAAACAATGGCAAACTTTTGTTTATGTAAAGCTATCGAACCCCTGAGCACTGGATGGAGTGGAGCTTAGCTAACGGGGCTAGCTATCCACCGCACTATTGGAGCTGTTTGTCAATGTACTCCCGCTACTGCTGCTGCTGCTGCTGCTGCTGCTACTCTCTCTGTCTTGCCGCTTGACCTTGTACTCAGGATTCTTCAGCCAATCCTCTTTGATCAGATCCGCACCCTTTTCACCTATCATTATGACCGGCGCATTGGTATTCCCACTGCTTATGGTGGGCATAATACTCGCATCGATCACACGCAATCCACGCACACCATACACACGCAGACGTGGATCGACAACCGCTTCCGGATCCCAGGCGGGACCCATTTTGGCAGTGCCACACGGATGATAGATGGTCATCGAAATGGTACGCACATGACACTCCAGATAGGCATCGGAGAGGAATTTGTGTTGCTTGCAGTTGGGCAACGGCTTGCGCCACAAACGTGAACCAAATTGCTTAAACACCTGCGCCTCGGCCACGCGCAAAGCGATTTTGGCTCCCTCCACCAAGGTCTTGGCATCCAGGGGATCATCAAAATAGTTGGCATCTATCAGGGGATAGTGGAACGGATTCGAGGAACGCAGCTTGACCGTACCACGTGAACGTGGACGCAACAGCAGCGGCATAATGGTCCAACTATCCTTATTGGCAATGGGATGGTACACCTCCTGGTAGACGGACTCCTTCAAGCCCAAGACCTTCTTAACCCTGGCCCCATTGTCCGAGTTGATGGAAGCGGGAGCCATGTGAAACTGTATGTCCGGCCAATCGATGCTGCGATTGGAGTACGGTGTGTGCACAAAGGCCAAACCCTCGACGCCACCCAAAGTGGTCATGGGTCCACGCTCACGCAGAACATACTGAAACGTCACCGCTGTGGGATTGAAGCGGTCCTGCACTATGGCCACGGGCTTATCCACCAGAAAGGTTAAGCCTCCCATGCCAACATGATCCTGCATATTCTCACCCACGGGCAAGTCCTGCAGCACTCGTATGCCATGCTGTTCCAGGTGCTTGCGTGGTCCCAGTCCCGATAGCATCATCAGTTGCGGTGTATTAATGGCTCCGGCCGATAGTATCACCTCGCGACGTGCCGCTATGCGATACACCTTGCCATGCTTCACAAACTCCACGGCCTGGGCACGCATGCTGCCCGGCTCGATGATCACGCGTGTCACATGCGAGTTCATGGACAGGTGGAAATTCTTGCGCTGACGTATGGGTCGCAGGAAGGCCTTGGCCGTCGAGCAGCGCGAACCGCGGCGTATGGTGCCCTGAGCAATCATGAAACCCGCCTGCTGGGCCCCATTGATGTCACGATTCTGATAGCCCAGTTGCGTGCCGGCCTCCACAAAGGCCGCCACCAGGGGTGAATGCCAGGGTGACTCCTGTACGGTCATCAAACCGCCCCGACCATGATACGCACTCTTGGCCAAATAGGGATTGCGATTGTCCTCCGATTTCTTGAAATAGTGCAACACGTGCTCAAAGTCCCAACCGGTGTTACCCAGCTCCGCCCAATGATCGTAGTCGTGGCGATTCCCACGCACATATAGCATATAGTTCAGCACCGAACTGCCACCCAGTACACGTCCGCGGGGCCAATTGCAGCGATTGTTCTGCATGCCCAGGCAAGCCTTGGTCGAGGGCTCCGTCTTGTAGGCCCAGTCCAGTTTACTCAACTGTAGGTACGCCGCCAGCGAAGGTACATCCGATATTTCATTCTCATCCGGTCCCGCCTCGATCAGTAGAATCTTCCATTTGCGTACCTCGCTCAAACGATTCGCCACCACCGCGCCAGCCGAACCACTTCCAACGACTATGAAATCGTATTCGGGCCAGAGATTCAGCTGGTCCAAGGGTCGCGATTCGGGATCCACGGCATCATAGCGATAATACGTAATGGCAGCCAACATTAGGGGTATAAGCCAGAGGCCAGTGGTTACCACACCGAAAGTCGACTTGATCACAGTCGTTATGAAGAGCAAATTGAGCACCATTATGTTAAGGAGTGGATTGGATTGGATTTGAATTAGTTTTTGTGTGTACAGTTTCTCTCTCTCGCGCGCACTCTCTCTCTGGTCTATGGTTTCTTTCTTTTGTGCATGGCGTTTGTTGATCGTCCTCCTGGTTTGTTAACCAACGCCTTCCTTCAATGCCGCTAGTGGTCAGACGTCAGCTGAAAGTAGGAAGAAAATAGCAAGATGTGAGTAAGGTATGTGCATCCGGCTCGAAGGACCAAATGGCTTAGATTTAAAGCAATCTTAAGCAAACTTTGAAATACATAACCGGAGGGAGCTATCCTAAATAGCAAAGAAAGGTCTAAAAAATAGTCTTGATAAGCCTCGTAGATTTGTTTGAATCCGGCTCGAAGGACCAAATCTTTCTATCTCGAGTATTATGTCCAAATTACCCACTGACCGACTGGCGATTGCTAGGCGAAAGCTAAATTGAGAATGGCCAACCAAAAGCTATCAATTAACATAACAATTTTGGTGATTAGCAATCGAATTTCACACCCACTTGCAATGTTTTGATTTTGAAGGGAAAACCAGTTTTTGAAATGTTTCCCAAGCTTTTGTTTTGGAGTGGTCTGAAATACTATATTTCTGCATTACATAAAACTTGCCAACATTTGGGGCGAGTTCTTACAAAACTAGGGAGAACCGCCAAATGAATTGCAATTCAATTAAATGAAATCAACAAATTGGTTAACTGCACATTTCAACAGCACCCGCGCTCCGGCGGCGACCTTGACGCTATCGTTGCGGCTTTATAATGCGATCCACGTAAAATGCATTACAACAATGAAACATCTTTTGTTGTTTGTCTACCAAATCGCTGGCAGTTCGTTGGTATTACAATATATCTGGGAAGTCACAAAATGACGTAAGACAAACCAAAGCGTTGTATTTGTTTTCGGGTTATTCGTAATTGGCGCGCTCGATTGGTAAATACGTATGAAATTTTTTGTTGTATCTTGTAGATACCTTTTCGACGTTCAACCCGGCTCGGCTAAGGCTTTTGGGCTGTGCATAGTGTAAATACGAGTGTGAATGGTCGGGCCAAGGGAGCTGTTGACATATTACTTGTTGTCTGTTTGTTATCAAGCGGTGGGTGTTGAAATATCTAACGGCATTTCGCGGCTGTCTATCCAGTTTATGGGTTTATGCTGGCGTTGTTTTTGTTGTCGAGTCGCACTCTCTGTGGCTGCCACAGTGGGTGAGCACTTACAATTTACTTTGCCCAATTGAATGTTAGTGGTGGGTGGGGGAGGGGGGGGGGGGGGGGGGGGTACTTTTACTTAGCAAGTCGATTCAACCATTGCAATAATTTTTAGCCTTAGTAGTGACGTGTTGGTTAAGTGAGCAAGAATCAGCACTGGGCTTTTCAGCTCCTCCTTCCTTCCTTCCTTCCTTCTATTTTCAATCATCATTCCCCTTCCAAAGTTTTTCTTCTAACTTCTTTTTCTGTTCCTTTCTTCGTTCTTCTTTCGGTTTTGTACTCTGTTCCAAAGATCGGTAAGGATCTGATCAAGTTATTGAGCACAAACTTTCGTGGGTCCAGAGTATATTATAGTCCGGCTTTACCGACTTTTTATACCCTGTTCCCATTGAAAATGGGAAAAGGGGGATCATGAAGTTGTGCGAATGTATGTAACAGGGAGAAGGAAAATTTTCCGACCCCATAAAGTATATATATTCTTGATCAGCATGAACAGCCGAGTCGATATAGCCATGTCCGTCTGTCTGTATGAACGCGTCGCTCTCAGAGACTATAAGAGATAGAACCACAAATTTTTGCACGAAGGTAGATTTATGCTGTACGCAGATCAAGTTTGTTTCAGATTTGAAAAATTCCACCCCGTCCCTCTTTTATCCCCAAAAAACCTAGACCTCCTCTATAAATCCAAGACCTAAAAAGCCGTCAGATCCACAATTTTTTAAGTTAGAGCCTCGTGGTTTAGTATACATCAAGCTAGGCTCAATATCTATCTATTCTGAAAAGTACAATCAGATCGGACCAAAAACACCGGAGTTATAAGCGAAACAGTTGAGCTGATAAAAGCAGCCCCCCAGTTGTTGATCAGGACTAGAAAAGTATTGCCTACATTTAGGATGACATCTTCTAAAATTTAAAAACAAATAAATGAAAATAAATGAACAGGGTATTTTGTGGTCGGGAAACTCGACTGCAGCGCCCTTACTTGTTTTTTTTTATGTTTTTATGACATTTACCTCATATTGTTTTTTTTTGTAATTTTTTCTTCTTTCCTACTTTCTTTCTCCATTCTTCTTCTACCTTCATTCCTCCATTATCATTCCTCTATCGTCTTTCCTCCGTTGTCTTTACTCCAAACTTTTTCATTCTTTCTCTATCTATCTATCTTTTTCTATCTTCCTATCTTCTATTGCTTTCTATCCTTCCTATCATTCTTTTTTATATCCTTCCGACCTTCTGTTCAGCTTTCCTTCTATCCTTCTAACCTTCTATTTTTCGATTCTTCTATTTTTCTATTTCTCCAATTTCTTTATTCCTCTATTCTTCTACTTTTCTATTCTTTAATTTTTCTATTCTTCGATTCTTTTATCCTTCTATTATTTTATCTTTTTATTCTTGTATCTTTCCATCCTCTTCTTTTTCTATCTTTCCTCCTTTCTTCTTTCTGTCTCCCTTCTTAGTTTTTTATTACTTCTTTCTTCCGACCTTCGTTCCTTTCCTCCCTTCCTTTCTTTTCTACCTTCTTCCATCTCCCTTTCTTCCTTTATTCTCCTTCCTTTTGCCTTCGTTTCTTCCTCCCTTCCGTTTAATTCTACCTTCTTCCTTCATCTTCCTTCAAACGTCCCTTCATGCTTTCTACTTCTTCGTTCCTTCCTTCTTTGTCTTTCTTCTTCCTTCCAAATTCCTTCCTTTTTTCTTCTTCCTTCCTTCTGTCTTTCTTCCTGCCTTCCTCCCTTTTCCTTTCTTCGTCCTTCCTTTCTTTAGTTTTCTCTTTTTTCTTTCTTTCTAATTGCTAGCCTTTAAGTAGGTTTCGAGACTGTTGCCACTGCCAAATAAGTCGCCGCGTTGCATCGTTTCATTGTGCGACTTTCCAATAAATTCTGTCCAATCAATTCAGTTCAAGTTATTGCACTTTCGAATCTTGTATCATTAATCAAGTTATCAAAAAGCGTAGGATTCTACATCAAGAGTTGAGTTCCAATACCCAAACATCTCTTAATCCGTTCCACTGTGCCGCCGATCAGTCGATCCGGGGCCCCCAAGTGAAAGGCCAAAAGCCCTGGAACAGCAGGTGTATGTGTATTAACCTACCGAGGGTATTACAAAACCTTTCCTGACTACTGCGACTTCAACTTAAATCATAAGGCACACGCATTTCTTTACAATTTCTTGTGCAAAAAAAAATTGTAAAAATGTCGAAAAAAAAGTTGTCTGAAATTGGGTCAGCAGCGTCGTCGGTCGGCAAACAAGTTTCAGGCGAATGGGGCTTGGTGGGGGTACAGCCGCTGTTGCTGCTTTTTCTTTCAAACGAAGTTAGGCCAATTAAGGTAGCTCTTCCTGTCTTCGCCGCTGTTGTTGTTGTTTTTGCTGTTGTGATTTCTGTTTAGTTTTTTTTTGAAGGCCAACCTACGCGCATCTGAACAATTTGTGAGCACAATTAAAGTGATTTTGTGAGCTAATTTAGTGTTAACAAAGTCAACGCCATCAGCACGACGATGATTGTCATCATGGTTCATGATCAACTACATGATCATTGTGTCCGGGGTGTCAGTCACCTTGACAAGAGTTGAGTCCAACCATCCACTTGGTGTCATTGTGTCAATGACTTGACTGACTGACTCTAACTGTATTCGATATTATTCATAAACTAAGGCATTCAATTGTTGCTTTCTTATTTTGTTTTTGTTGTATTAATTACACGAAAGTATTGTAAAATGCGTAGCGGCAAATTTCATTTTAACTGCAACAACACCCATGGAAATTGTTGGTTGTATGTGCCAACGCCGTTCGACTTGAGTTGATGCGTGCTTAACCGAAATATTGGAGTTGATGTAATACATTTTTTAGTTCTTGGTTTTTTTTTTGGGAATTTTAATCTTGAAATAATGGAACAGGCAGTTGTTAGTGAAGTCTACTGATGATAAATAGGGACCAGTTCTTGCTGAGAGTTACTTGAAGTAGTAGTAAAGGCTTATTGAATGATTTAGTTTTCTATAGCTGGATCAAAAGCTCAAGCAACAGCCTATTCTACGAAGAAAAAGAAGAAATAGCCAAAAAAAAACAGTTAAAATTTATATTGCTTTAAAAGCATCTGTGCGGTTCGTGCAACCTACATTCCATTAGAAATTTTTCCATTTTCCATAATTTTTTATTAAAATATCTTTTAAAGCGGGTTGTTTGTTGGCCTTAGACATTGCACCGATCCTAAAGAAATTTTAACAGCTTGTTACTAGACTTATAGATCGTTTTTTGGAGTTAAAACAAATCTGAGGTAAGATAGAATTTACTTTTACTATACTATTTTGAGGGCTTATTTCCCTTCCCAGTTTTAAAGCTATCTTGAGAAAACGAACTCTTGAAATACATATAGGCTTCAAAGTTGGTGAAGCTGGCCGAATCGAATGACTATAGCATATAGAAACACTTTTCAGTTGGCAATAAAATTGTCTTAAAATGTTGCATTTAATTATTTAAAATGCTTTTACACAATTCTACAAAAGTTTTATCAAAATCGGATGGCTATAGCATACATATATCTGTCATAGGAACAAACGGTCAAAAACTAGTTTTAATAGAAAAATGTGTTTGCTGTTCAATGGGAAGGTCACTAAACTTTTTTTCATACACTTTTTTTTTTTTTTAGCATTTTCATAATTTTTCCAAGTTCGTCTCAAATCGGTAAACTATATAGTATGAAAAAAAGAAAAAGTTGTTTGCTTTTAAGTGAAACGTCTGCAATCATGGTACTTAAATGTGCTCTATACTTTTACACAATGCCTTTAAGTTTGATATAGATCGGTTAACTATAGCATTTAGCTGTCATAGGAACAATCGGGCGAAAACCCATGTTTTGTATATAAAACCTTTTGGTTTTCAATGGTGAAGTCTCCAAATTTTGTTTTTAGTAATACCAACAAGTTTGATCAAAATCGGTAAACTATATGATATAGCGGTCATAGAAACGATATGTAGGAAAACTAGTTTTAGAGAGCGAAACTTTTTAGTTTTCCATTAAAACTTTCTTAAATTTCACTTATTTGGGTTTTGAATGCTTTCACATAATACTGCCAAGTTTGATCAGCATCGGCTAACTACCGGAACAACCGGTTGAAAAAACCGTTTTTGTATGAAAAACTTTATGGTTTTCAATGCAAACGTTAACAAACTTTATATTTATTAGTTTTCCATGGTTTAAAATAGTTCCAAGAAGTTTGATCAAAATCGGTTAACTATATAGTTTTGCTGTCAAAGAAAACCCGCTGGAAAAACTAGTTGTGGTAAGCAAAACTTTTTTAAATTTATCTTTTAAGTGTTTTGAGTGCTTTCACAGAATACTACCAAGTTTGATCAACATCGGCTGACTATAGCATATAGCTGTCATAGGAACAATCGGTTGAAAAAAGAGATTTTAAGACAAACTTTTCATATAAAAATCAGTTTAAAGTTTCATTAAATCTGGTGAGCTATATCAAAGAGTGTCAAATTGTTGTTTTTGCAAAAATCTTGATTTCTCTGGCTACCCTTAGTTACCACCTGGATACAATTCAGTCAATTTTGCAGCCAAGACAGTTATGCATGAATGGGCTTGGCACAAGACCCTTTTTAACAAATGGTGGCCAGCAGCAGCGGCAGCAGCTGCCGTAATACAAATCTTTCTTTTGTTTCTTTTCTTTTTGTTTTTGGGTTTTGTCACCGTTTCGTGGTTTTGTTATGTAGGGGGGGTACAAGAGTGTGTTACAACCTCTTCATGTTGCTGCTGTGCAACATGTAGCCTACTTATCTCGAAAGTCTTGTCTGGCTGGCTAAGCTTTTACTTTAGAGTTTGTTTTTGTTTTAATCTTGAATGTATCTCAGACAGAGATTGCAAAACACTGTTGTTGTTGCACTTGAGTGCACCCCAAGGAAATCCCCTTAACCGGCATTGGTTATTGTTTTTGACCTCACTTTGCACAATCGAAGCTCGTTGGTGGTGGCTTACTTGCAATTTGAAGCCCACGCAGCTAGTTTTTTCTCTCTTTTCTTTTTCTTTTTTCTCACAATTGGATCAAGCAACTGGCGTATCCTGGTATTATCCACGCACCAAAAAAAAAAACAAAACAAAACAAAAGATGAAACGAAAATGAAATGTTAACAATTTATCCCGTAAGCAGCGTCCGTGCGGCTGCGTTGCACGTTTTCAACTAAACGCTGAGGTTTACCGCAAAATTCGTCCAAACGAAGCAGATGACGTCGACCGCGAAGCCAGCAGCAACAACTACAGTTAGTTTTAGCGATCCAAGCAGCAGCAGCAGCAGCACAGCGCCAGCTGTTGTTGTTGTTGCTGTTGCATATTATTGGCACATCGCGTCAGCCAACTTGTTGGAGTCAAACATGTTGGAC
The DNA here is from genome assembly GCA_035044985.1 of Lordiphosa fenestrarum. NCBI lineage: Eukaryota > Metazoa > Arthropoda > Insecta > Diptera > Drosophilidae > Lordiphosa > Lordiphosa fenestrarum. Next base: position 2,857,039 of record JAWNNO010004426.1, read on the forward strand.
GAATTGATAAGTGGAAGTGGAGCAGAGATCAATGCGAGATTTTCATTTCTTTTCAATTTAAAAGTGTCCAATTGTTCATTTTTAGGGCTAACAAGCTGAGGCGAGGGCTGTTCTGGGAATTTGGCATATGATGCCTTTTTAAATTTAATTCTTCCACACTTACTCTGAGTCTTATGTTGCTTACAACTCTGCGATTCTTCTACTGATTGTAGGATTAAGTTTCTTAAACATTCAATTTACCAACTTTTATCCATGTTTTTTAAGCATTCTTCCACAATTAGTCTGAGTCTTATGTTGCTTATAACTCCTCGATTCTTTTACTGATTGTAACTAAACTTGATTAAGTATCTTAAACATTGAATTTACAAACTTTTTGCCATGATATTTAGTTCATTTTTCCACAAGTATTGAGGTAGCGTATTTGTTCTGAGTCTTATGTTGCTTATAACTCTTCGAGTCTTCTACTGATTGTTAATAAACTCTACTAAGTTAGTTTAACATATAATTTTCAAATTTTTTCCATGGTTTTAAAAGCATTCTTCCACAAGTATTGATACGGCTGCCGCTAGCGCAGTTACACTAAGTTTTATGTTGCTTATAACTCCTCAATTCTTTGACTGATTGTTACTTAAGTTGATTAACATTAAATTTACCAACTTTTACACCCGTTTTTAAAAGCATTCTTCCAAAAGTATTGAGGCGACTGACGGTAGTGCACTTACTCTGAGTCTTGTGTTGCTTTTAAACACTCGATTCTTCTACTGATTGTTACTAAACTTGATTAAGTATCTTAAACATTGAACTTACAAACTTTTTGCCATGATATTTAGTTCATTCTTCCATAAGTATTGAGGTAGCGCACTTGTTCTGGGTCTAATGTTGCTTATAACTCCTCGATTCTTCTACTGATTGTTAATAAACTTGATTAAGTATCTTAAACATTGAATTTACAAACTTTTTTCCATGATTCTTAATTCATTCTTTCACAACTATTGAGGTAGCGCACTAGTTCTGAGTCTTATGTTGCTTATAACTCTTCGGGTCTTCTACTGATTGTTAATAAACTCGATTAAGTTCCTTTAAAACTTAGTTTACAAACTTTTTCCCATGATTTCAATTTCATTCTTTCACAAGTATTGACGAGATCATCGGTACCGCAGTTACTCTGAGTCTTGTGTTGCTTATAACTCCGCGATTCGTCTACTGATTGACTTTCTTAAGCAAAGCTTGTCAGATTCTTGCCCTCTCAGAGGAAGGCGGCTCCTTAGGCACTGTTACTCTGCACTTTTTGTTGCTTATAGCTCTACTTTTCTTTTTCATTTGTTTTAATTTTAAGTTAAGCTCTCCATCCACCCTCCCTCCTCCTAAATATGTGCACATGTTTTTGCCAATTAGTCAACGAAGACTACCGCCTGCCAGTGCCATACTTATTCCTATTTTGTTGGTGTTGCGTGACCGCATTCCGCGAATCTCAACGCAAAACTCCCGCTGCAAGAAATGAAAACAGTACAAAGAAGCAAAGTAAAAAAAAAGACACATAAAAACTAAGTAAAATAAAGTTATTAAGTTATTAATGTGGCTGAGAAAAATCTTTGTTTATTTTTTTAGTTTTTTTTTTTGCATCTTTAGCAACTTAATTTATATAACCACACAGTCATGAGCTAGATGAGGCTGTTAACCTTGTTTCAAGGAGCAGAAGTTTTGGCCAACTTTCGCCAGGAAGCCCAAAATAAGTGCATTTCACGGAAATTGGGCAATTTTCGCTGAAGGGCGGCAGGCTAAGTGGTTGCCTACGTGATCCGAGTCATCTAACACCTTCTCCTCCGCCTAACCTGACGTAAGCAGGCTCCAATTTTTGACAATGCACCAGCTCGCTAGCACTCGCCGACGCCGCCTCGAATTGCAATTGAAATTACATGCCACGACGCGGCGACGACGACGACGACATCATTTCTGGTTCCCAACTCCAACTGAGAGGCTGAAGCATAATTGACCGAAATTAAACAGACATTATTCAATACCCCAAATCCAGTTGGATACTTTACATTTTTTTGCTGTTTGTTTGTATTTCTTTGGCTTTTGTGTGGATCGTCGTCTTATGAGTAGTATGTGTTCGACATCACGTCGCCCTGTTTGCTTGGGTTGGTTGGGTTAAGCGAAAGATCAAAATGTGCCAAAAAGGAGGGAGAATGAAATGAAAAAATTATATAAATCGGGGAGCTTAGGCTTAACCAAGACACCGAAGGGGATACGAAGCTATAGTATAAGGGAAAGAGCTCTAAAAGAATAAAGTTTGAAAAGCTAAGGTTCGGGAAAAGTTGGGAAAACATTCAGAAAAACATTAAGGTAAGGTATGGTTGAGGTTGGGATTAAAGTGGAGAAACACTGAAGTAAAGGTTTGGATAGGGTTAGAAAAATATTCAGCTGAGGTTAGGCTAGGGTTTGACTAGAGTTAGGCATTTGATTGGAATGAAATGAGAATAAAGTATTAAAAAAATTAAGTAAAGGTTCGGGAAAGGTTAGGAAAAAACTTAGTAAAGATTAGGAAAGGGTTGAGATAAGATAAGACTTGGCTTTGGAATATTATGACAAAATTGTAATGAAGTGTGAAAAAGCTAAGGTTAAGATTCTTAAAAGATTGGAAGAACATTCAGAAGAGATGTGTAAAGGGTTAGGGACACGATTAAGACAAAATTTGAGTAATGTCTGGAAAAGGTTGAGTCAATGCTCAAATAATAAACTGATCAAATAGGGTTAGAAAATGGTTAGACCAGGGGAATACGATCAGAATAAAATGAAAATAAAGTGTAAAAAAGACTGAGTAATAAAGTTTCGGGTAAGGTTAGAAAAATAGTTTGATAACCCTAAGGTTAGGAAAATAATCGGATAAGGTTAGACTAGGGACAGGCATATGATTATAATTAAATTGTAAGGTAAGGTTAGGAATTAAGGAACTTAGGATAAGGTTGGGGTAAGGTTAGGATAAAGTTAGGATAATGTCAGGATAACGTCAAGATAAAGTTAAGATAGGGCTTTGATCGAGTTAGTAGGGGATGTGGTAAAAATAGAGTTAGGATAGGTTTTAGACGCATTATGGATACGGTTAAGATAAAATTAGAATAAAATGAGGTTAAGAAACAATTAAACTAGGTAAGAGTAGAGATATTTATGGAAAAGGTTTGTTTAACGCTTTGGCAAGGTCAGAAAATCAATCAGATATGATTAGGATAAGGTTGGTATAGGGTTAGGATGGGGTTATGATAGGGTTGGGACAGGGTTTGGATAGGGTAAGAATATGGTTAGGATGGAGTTAGGTTAGGGTTAAGCTGGGGTTAGGATAGGATTAGGATAGGGCTAGGATAGGGTTAGGATAGGGTAAGGATACGGTTAGGATAGGGTTGGGATAGGGCTAGGATAGGGTTAGGATTGGGTTAGAAGAGGGCTAGGATAGTGTTAGGTTATATTAAGGTTGGTTTAAGGATAGTATGGGGTGAAATATATAGAAAATACGGCAAATATGGTGAGAATAAGATTAAGAGAAGGATAGCTTAAGCTAAAGGACTTAAGGGTATAATGCTCATAGATTAAGATAAGCTTAGGAAAAGATTTGGTCAAGGGTTCTCTACGTTTAGGAGAGGTTTGGTTAAGGAGGAAAGTAAACAGATGGTATTAAAGGACAAATTACTTAATGATATGGCTAAGATGAGGTGAAGATAAGGTAAGAATAGGGCTGGAAAAATGTTTGCAATGATAAAAATAAAATAGAGATATCATAAGATGAATACAAGATTAAGAGAAGCTAAAACTGAATAGTATCATCAAGCGTTGTCTGTATTTTGTGGTCAGTACAATTGACCGCAGTGTATCAGTTTCTTACCATTTTCCTAACTCGCTTCAAAGTAATCAAATATGTTTGTGGTTTATTGAACCTGATTTCGAAATGGCTCAAGGTCAACTTTGGTTATTATGGATATATTCAATGATCAACAGACAGTAGATTTTTATGAGCATCCAAATTGGTTTCAACTCATCGATGCATCTTTTCCCCTGCCCAAAAATTAGCATTCCAAAACTGTGTCAATACTCGCTGGCTGCATTTCGATCTCCTCTCAGTCGATTAATGACCTAAATTTCGTTTGACCGCCGCACTGACCACAGACACTTCACGTTTGCAGTGTGTCATCATCGTCATCATCTCGAATCCACTTCACTCCACTCCGCTCCACTCTTCTGTCATGTCTTTCGCATAACACTTTCCATTTCTATCAGCTCACGTACGCGCCAGTCGTACCCCGACTATGACTTGGCGTTTCATTTTAAATCAAATCAAATATTTGCCTTAGGTTTTGGGCGTCTTTCTTAAAAATAATAAAAATGGGTCTTATATAAGAAGTTTTGGGTGGTTTATGACATTTGCGTTTGTACGATTTTTATGGCCACATTGCGAATTGGCTTTAGGCATGCGAAATTTGCAACTGCTGACAAAATTTAGTTGATCGAGTGCATTAGCTGGGTGTTGTTAATTGCCTGGCACCTGGCGAAACAAAACGTGTCTAACCTTGGCACACTTGAACCAAGCCCAGAAACTAACGCTGCAGCTGAACAACGCGGAAGTCTTGCGGGGATGCAAGGCCCCGCCTGCATTCGGGATAGGCCATCATTTCATTACGGAAGCTGGCATTCATCACAATTTGAGTTTGATTTGGTTTGATCGCCCGTTTAAGTTGGCAATTTGACATTTGGCTTTTCTTTGGGCCAAAAGCGGAAGTCATTGTAGGCGTTGAATCAAGGCCACGCCCAGCGCTTATGGCTAACATAATCGCCATCACGCATACGCACTGTATGAAACTTTCACCGAGGAGATTAGGTTTGAGTATTTGCTAAAAATTCAGTTGGTTCGAGTTTGGGATAAGTTGGGGTTTTGGTATTTGATTAATTTGAAGGATTTTCAAAGAGATGAACTGAAGTTAAGGCTAAGATGTGGACAGTTTATATGAGAAATCGAAACTTTTTGGGTGTTTTTCTTTATGAATTTGTATTCAACTTGGCAGCTATGCCCAAAAGCCTGCAGCTTCAATTAATAAATTTACTCTTTGACACTTTTGCCGGTAATAATCCAACTCACATTGGGGTAATCTATAAAAAACTTCAAGTTTTGCCACACACTCAATATTTTAAGACTTTCTTATGACTTTGGGATTGAAACTCGGGCCCGTAATATTAGAAACTGCCCAGAAGTATGCACTAATATATTTTCTTGCATTTAACATTAATGTTGCCACTTGTAATTCTCAAGTAGGAGTTCCGTACATTGTTTATGTAATGGGGGCAACTGAAATTTTGTGTTTACGCATATTTTAGTCAAATCAACCTTCTGGGAAACAATTTTTACTACCAAATAACTTAGTTTTTGTCTAAGGTAGCTTCAGCACAAGCCACAGTCAACATTTCGATAGATTTTAATCTTGGGAAACATTAAAACAGCTTTATAACTTTACCGGGGAATATGTTCTTTTCGAAGATGAAGAGCTATCGCGATTTGATAACCATTTTGTTGATGCCAATTGTTCGTCGAAAGCATATAGTGTATTACTGGTTTCGACAAGACTGCGCTCCACCAAGCACAAGCCGCGCAACAATCGATTTTTTGATGTCAGTGTTCCCTGGCTTTTATCAGATTTGACTCCTCCAGACTCCTTTTTGTGGGAGTATTTTGTTTCAAAGGTTTACCTCAACAAGCCAAGAACCCGGAAACACCTGAAAAACCATGTCAGCCAAGAAATGTTGGCCAAAGCCATACAAAATGATGCAAAACGGGCTCATTACTCCGTCTTGTCTGGATTTTAGCCTTAAGATGGCTGTATATGCCTATATTCAGGTTCTTTAGACACGTTGCTTAAACTATCCTTGGAATTATCTTAACCGGATAAAGTAGTACTTTTTAGCTTTAAAACCAACTGTCCCAATTAATTCTACCATTTTTGTTGGGTCTGTAGCTGTTGTTCAACGTTTTGGTAAATCTGCTGGTATGCTTCTCGGCTAAAATTTCGAGTACACATTAGCGGTTCGGTTGCGTCCCACCTGTTGGGGTATATAAATCTACAGGGCGATTCAGCTCTCCTTTGATGAGTAAGAAACGAGTACTTCAATATCCATTTTCCCTCTCTCTCGTCCTAAGCTATTTCCTGTTATTTTGAGAGTGACTTAATCATAGCTCAGTTTAGTCTTTTCTTTGACTGGTGCCTGTCTTTGCTTAACCTCCAGACTGGCCCTTTGCCTGGCTCGTGTCTTGACTAGGCCCTTGTAAAAACCATAGCCTACCTTTGGGTGTTGCCCCAAAATTGCATATTTCGTTATTTAAATTAATTTTATTTAACAACTAAAACAAGTACGTTTAAATATCAATAAATACATAATAGAATATTTAAAAAAATATATAAATAATTAAACAAATTTAAAAAAAATTTCAAAAAATTCCTACAAAATTTAGCAAAAAAACAAAAAAACAACAAATAAAATAATCCACATTTGACTAGTTGAAATTAGCGATAGACATGTTGAGGATGAGAGTTCAGATTACGTATTAAACTTAGCCTAGCTTCAAGGTGGTGGCGGTTGTGTGGAACTGGAACTGGTGGTTAACGGACGACGTGCTCCCCAATCCTCCTTAATCATATCCGAGGCCTTCTCGCCAATGGCTATAACCGGAGCATTTGGATTGCCATTGACAATGGTGGGCATAATGCTGGCATCGACCACCCTCACCCCCGAAACACCATAGACCCTTAGCCGCGGGTCTACCACGGCGGTCACATCCCAGCTGGGGCCCATGCGACAAGTGCCTGCCGGATGATAAATAGTAAACGTAAACTCCTTGACACAGCAGGCCCAATAGGCATCCGACTGAAAGGGTAGATGACGACAACCCGGCAGGGGAATATTATGCAGGCGTGAGCCGAAACGCTTAAAGGCCTGCGTGTTGGACACATTGATGGCCAACTTGATGCCCTCCACCAACACATCAATGTCCTGCTGATGGGCAAAATAGTTGGGTATGATTTTCGGTGGCTGTTGCGGGTTACGCGAGTTCAGGCGCACCCAGCCACTGCTCTTGGGTCGCAGCAGCAGTGGCAGAATGGACCAGGTCTCGCTATGCTGCAGTGGCTTGTACACCGTATTGTAGAAGCCATCGCGTAGATTCAGTATCTTGCGTATCTGTTCCCCGCCATCCGAGTTAATGGAGCTGGGACAGAAGTGGAACTGCACATCGGGCCAGTCCACGGCTGGATCCTGATATTTGGTATTGACGAAGGCCACACCCTCCACACCCGAAAAGGTCATGGGACCGCGTTCCCTCAAAATGTACTCCATGGAGACGGGGATGGTCTGAAAGCGATTACGGGTCACTGTCAAAGGGGCGTCCACCACAAAGGTGAGACCGCCCAGACCCACATGATCTTGCATATTGTTACCCACGGGCAAATCCGAAATCACGGGTATATGATGTTCCTGCAAGTGCTCGGCGGGACCCACACCGGAAAGCATCAACAATTTGGGTGTGTTCAGGGCACCGGCGGAGACAATAACCTCACGACGCACAAACACCAGCTGCTTGCGTCCTCCTTTGACATACTCCACACCGAAAGCCCGCTTCTGCTTATCGAAGAGCAGGCGAGTGGCCTCCGCATGCAGCAACACATCCAGATTCTGACGCAAACGCACCGGACGTATAAAGGCCTTGCCTGTGCTACAGCGTGCTCCGCGTCTGATGGTGCTTTGGGTGAGCATAAATCCCGTCTGTTGTGCCCCATTAATATCCCGATTCTCATAGCCCATTTCCATGCCGGCCTGCAGAAAGGCTATGGACAGAGGCGTGCGCCAGGGTGCCTCCTGCACGGTGAGGTAACCACCCGTCTCATGATACGGCGTCTTGGCCAAATACGGATTGCGTACATCCTCCGATTTGAGAAAGTATTTCAACATATTCCCATAGTCCCAACCGGGATTACCCAGCGAAGACCAGTGGTCGTAGTCGTTCTTGGAGCCACGCACATAAACCATCGCATTCAGCACGGAACTGCCGCCCAAGACCTTGCCACGTGGCCAGAAACAGCGATCCCCCTTCATGGCCTGACAGTATTGCCGCGTCGACGAGGGCGTCGTCTGGTATTTCCAGTCCAGTTCGGTCAACTGCAAATAGCCCGCCAGTGCAGGCACATCCGATATCTCGGTCTCATCGCCGCCGGCCTCCAGTAGCAAGACCGTCCAGTTGCGAATCTCACTCAATCGATTGGCCACCACCGCACCCGCGGAGCCGCCTCCTATGACCACAAAGTCATACTGACGACGTATCTGTCCCGAAAAAGAGAGAGAGCAAAACTGCATTACATTTCCCCTCTCAACCTGGATCTACTTACGACCGTTGGCTCCTGCACCTTGTTCTCGGGATCGACGCTTTGATAGCGATAGAAATTCATGCCTATCGCCAAGAGCGGGATCATGCCAAGCAAAGACGTCATTGTGCCAAACGCCATGTTTCAGTAATTGTCAAATCCAGGGATCCTCCGCAGAATGCTTCACTGTCGATGTGGCCGAGGCTGCCGCCGCTCGCTGCCTAAAGCCGGACGACGGTGCACTGGTTGACAGTGTGGAACCACCACCAGCCGCTTCAGCTAGTATCTTCGGTGTGTAGTTCCGGATGCCACCCGGTCGCGCCGACTTGAAGTGCGCGCGTGCACGTTCGTCTTCCTCCAAGATATCCAGATAGGATTTGATGTACAAATGATGACTCAAATAGTGTTTCTGTTTGTCCAGCGAGCGATTGGACTTGCTGGATAGCAGGGAGCTGGGACAACCGCTGCTTGAGCTGGCCGAACTGCTGCTGACCGCGGACAGTGAGGAGAGCGAGGAGCAGTGACACGATGAGTTATAGATGCCGCTGTCGGAGCTCTGGCTGTTTCTGCGTTGCAATTTGGCGTAATGGGAGTCCGTATCGGATTGACTGGTGGTGCCGCTGCCCAGAACTTTGGTACGCTCGTACGTCTGTTTGGTTAGATTGTATTTGTGACGCAGCCGATAGTTGGCGTCGTAGTCGTCGGTGCTGGTATTGGAACAGGAGCTGGTGGATAGGTGACTGGAGGGTGTGTAGATGGGATCTTTGTTGTAGCTCTTTCGATGCTGTTGGTGTTGTTTGTGGTAAGGTGATTGTGTTGGTTGTGGTTGTTGTTGTGGTTGTGACTGCTGCTGTTGCGATATCTCTTGGCCCATATTTCAGTAGCAATATGGACGTAACTGGAAGAGAAGAGAAGAGCTTCAGTTAGTTGAAAGTGTGGGATGGCTTAAATAGAACTGAGTCAAGCACTCAAAACTTTACTACCGTTAACAATCTAAACACCAAATTTGTGCAGAAGGTACTTATCGTTTATCTATAAAACTGTGGAAGATAAGCCCTTTTAGGTGGCTTGACAAATATGGAAAATAAACTTGGATCTGAATGTCTCATACAAATCAAACCCATATCTCTTACCACCTATGCAAGCTGCTGTAGCGAACTTTCTTTTGCTCATAACTTGACTATTGTTCATCCAATATTTACCAAATCTGTGGGAAATCGTTTAATACTGCTGACTATGTTTAGAAAGTAGGAGTAGGATTTTTTTTTATCGAAATTGCGTGTGCGGAAGAGGGTGTGGCATATATTGAAAATAGTTTTGATCTATTTTCCAAGTATTAAAAGTGTATTTCCCATACATATCGAACCTCAATCTATCAACATTTCTATGATCTGTTTGTCTATAAGGACAGAGAGATCTTAAGATGCTTTCTTCTGGCACAAACTAAATATACTCTGTATACCTTTTAGTGTAGGTCAAAGATCATCATGTTTCTTCATAATCAAACAATTAGCTATTATTTTAATGCTTTTTAGTTTGTAAATGTCTTCTTAACAAATGAATTAATTATTGTTTTTCTATTTCAGGTATGTGACGCCATCTGAAATTCAAAGTTTGGTAACCGTAAATCTATTAAAAACGAGTGAGTTGTCTTAAAATTTACTAAATTCGCACAATGGTCTATAATTTATGAACTTGCAATGTGCGCTTTCATTATGCAAAGCCGTAAATAAAGTAAGCTAGATAACTTTCTGTAGAAGATACGAAGTAAGACGGGTTTTACACGGTGAAGTTTGCTTTATGAAGTTTTTCAAAAACCTCATGCTTGTGGGAAAGAGGTGTAGTGGTGTCGTTTGCCCCTCAACACTTCTTTCCTACAAATGAAAGCTTTGGCTTCTCCTTATTATAGAGTGATACCATAGTAGTTGTATGAGATGAGCGCCTTCACTGTGACTGTACGGCACTGTAAGTTAACATTCTTCAACGCTGCGATATTTGTTTGTTCAAAAAATCTATAAATTATGTATACGTAAGAAGAACTATTCCTATGTATATACACACCAAATAATTCGTGATTAATGCCCTTCAAAGTATGCAAACTTTATTTCCGTATGCTATTATGTATTAAAATGAAGCAATTGCAAGTCTGTCATAGATATTCGGCACTGCATTTTCACTCAGATTGAAAACTCTCAAAACAATGTTGAGCTAAGACAAATGTGAAATATATACTAGACTAAAATGATGATTTTCATATAACATAGAATACTTTAAAGGGCATTCAGCATATTAGATTGACCGAGTCGATAGCTCATTCAGTGAAGATGAAATCAGCCTGTAATTGATTAAGAAAGCCACGTCTAATTGTATTAGTAAATTCTAGGAGATATGACAAGACAAGACGAGTGATCGGCATTGATGCTGCAGTTATTCAGTGATATATTTTGCAAAAAGTACAATTTTTAAAAACTCAGCTAGGAATCCATTCAGAATCAAGAGCAAGACACCGAAAAACGTCAGATTTGTGAAGCTATGTGAGGTAATGTGTGGAGATTTTTAAAGTTACAATCAATATATAATGAAATGACATTGATTCGGTGAACGAAGAATCGTGTGGCAATACACTAAGGGCCGAATTCACATCTTCTATATAGAGCTATCTGTCACATAAACTATCTGTCACATAGCAGCTATCTAGATGATGAGAGTATGACCCTATATATCTAATATGGAAGTACCCATATATTGCGATAATGTGGCAGAATCAGAAATAATAAGATCAGGCAAGCTGCTGCGGTAAAGCGGGCTTATATATCTGCGGCAGATATGAATAACGTTCTTGATTTACCCGCAAGTCGTAGAGTAACAAATAACGGCGATGTAGGCGAGTGCCCCAACTCCAAAATATCCTTTACCCGTGATTTCGTGTTATTTTCTAGCCGAATGAATACACTCTTTCACATACACACACACGCCCACCAGCGCGCCAGCTACTTAATATAAATTATCCAAATCCGAAGCAAACTTTATATGCTTATCTCTTATAGTCTCTGAGATCGACGCTTTCCTCGACTCGGCTGTTGATCAAGAATATATATGCTATTCTTCTTGCACAACTTCATGATCCCCCGCTTAACCATTTATAATTGTTGCAGGGTATAAAGAGGGCATACTAAGGTTGTTAAAATGTATATAACAGGCCGAAGGAAGCATCTCTGATTGTGAAGAATATATATTTTAGCTCAGCATCAAAATCCGAGTCTATACAGCCCTGTCCTTCTTTCTGTCTGTAAGTTCTTTTGTCCATCCCTTGGTGTAAACACCTAGATCTTAGAGACTAGAACGGCTACAGCAACCTGAAATGTTTGGTAATAAAAACATTGCTTACTTTTCACTGTTTTCTTTTGTCATAATTAATGCTAATGCTCTGTTAATTAACATAAGTAAAGGCTATTCAGCATTTCTTGCCCTGGGCCATCATTTTTCTCATCAATCTCTTTCTAAAGCTTGAAGTCTTTCCTAGTCCTAGTTCCTCCTATAGAGGAATCTATATATTATTAGCAGTTTTTCAGCTATTTGAAATGATTGTTATGCAGCAATTTTTGCATTTCTGCTAGACAATTACACAGATGAGGTCTGGCCTAACCTTTTGAAGTGCAGTATCGATGGTATTCCCTTCGATCGAATATCTGTGGTGGATAATCTGTAAATACGGTTTGAGACAAAGTTGTACTTTACTTGCCACATTTCGACTATGTGCAGTTAAGCAAAAGGTCTATTTGCTTTCATCAAAAGATGCTTAATGGACTTTGATCACTGTCCCTGTCTACTTGGTTAGGCCTGTATTGTATCTGCCCTCCTTTTTTGTAGTAATATGGGGTGTTTCAAGCAGAAAATTATATTTTCTAGGATAATGTCTTCGAATTGGTTGATAATTGGCCGAAAGGAAGCTTTTTTTAAAAAAAACTCGGTTAGCAAAAACTCGTTTATAGAAATCGTTGAAATTTTGCAATAGCTTGAACATTTTTAGGCAGAATTCATCATTGAAAGTCGTAAGCGTGGGATAGCCTCCGTTGTAATCTCAACCCTAAAAACGTGGTTTCTTTCACTATTTTGATGGATAATTGATGAAATGATGATTGCTGTTGCTGCTGCTGTTGTTGCATGACAACTGTTTACAATAACAGCGGAAGCCGCTACCTGATTTTGCAATCATTGGCCAATAGATGGCGCACGCTCACGCGCGCTGCTTCTCAGCTCCTAACAAAAGACTTAAGCAACGAACTTGTTTACATTTTTCGCAAGGCATATAAAAGTTATCAAACGAAAGAAATTCAAATGATGTCAACACACAGCATCTCATTATAGACATGCGCCGCATTTTGCTTACCCTCTCTCTCTTTCTCTCTCTCACACACTCTTTCTCTCTGTCTGTCTCTTTACTTTAGCAAGTTTTTCAAGTTCAATGCCGTCAGGCGGAAAAGCAACTTTACTTTTGGGTTGATATTTCTACCTCTTTTTGCTATGTTTTAGCTTGTCGTTGAATTTTATTGTAAAATGCAATTTCGTTATTTTGTTTGTTTGCCGTTTTTGCCAAGGAGTTTACCGCCTGCTGGCAGCGTCAGCTTTAATTGCTGTCCAGCCAATGCGGCTGCTGTTGCTGCTGCTGATGCTGCTGCTGTTTGCGGCGGTTTTTCCAGTCTGGCTTGCCGTCTCGATTTAAGCGATAGCAAAGCAGTGAAAGCAAAAGCAAAAGCCACTCCATGGCGACAGGGTACATCGCAAGCGGTTTATCAAGCTTCCTATGTTGTGTGCAACATGGAACTAGAGATGAGTTCGTGCTGAAGCCTGGTTGGCATTCTGAGTTTGAAGAAAACTTGAATAAGTAAGTGCGGCCCTTAAGCCCTCAACTATCGACTCTTACTTAAGCCTAAAACGAAAAAGTTTTTCAACCGATCGTTCCTATGACAGCTATATGCCATGGTTATCCAACGTAGATCAAACTTAAAGGAGTTATAAAAAGTCACAGAAAACTGATAGATTCGAAGTTTGGAGATGTTACCACTGAAAACCAAAAGTTTTTCTTACTAATACCAGTTTTTCTACCGATCTTTCCTAAGGCAGCTATATGCTATAGTTATCCGAATTTGATTCAACTTTACGACATTATAAAAAGTCGCATAAAACTGTGAAATACTAAGTTTGAAGATGTTACCATTGAAAACAACAAGTTTTTCCCTCTAATACCAGTATTTAGACCGAGCTTTCCTATGACAGCTATATGCTATGGTTATTCGATGTTGATCAGACTTTAAGGAATAATGAAGGGGTATAGAAAACTGATAAATAAGAAGTTTGATGATGTTACCATTAAAAACAAAAAGTTTTTCTTACCATAAACAGTTTTTTGACCGATCTTTCCTATAGCAGCTATATAATATAGTTATTCGATGTTGATTCGACTTTACGATATTATAAAAAGGAGCAGAAAACTGTGAAATACGAAGTTTGAAGATGTTACCATTGGAAACAACAAGTTTTTCTCACTAATTACAATTTTTTGACCGATCTTTTCTATTTCAGCTATATGCTATGGTTATTCGATGTTGATCAAACTTTAAGGAATAATGAAGAGGTATAGAAAACTGATAAATACAAAGTTTTAAGATGTTGCCATTGAAAATAAGAAGTTTGTCTTACTAATACCAGTTTTTCGACCGATAATTCCTATGTAAGCTATACGCTATAGTTATCCGATGTTGATCAAACTTTAAGGAATTATAAAAAGGCACAGAAAACGGTTAAATACGAATTTTGAAGAGATTTCCTTTGAAAACACAAAGTTTTTCTAACATGAATTAATTTACCGACTGATTGTCTCAATGAGCTCACTTGTGCAGCTAAGTGAGCAACTTATTAAAGCTAGAAAACAACACTAGAAACAACAAAATGCCTTAAAGTACAGTTTCAGCGTACTAAAGAGTCATAATCAAAGAGCTAGGTGTGCATTGGCTTGTTCTCTAAGCTTTTTTGCCGCTATGTGACAACAACACGCGCCCATCTCTATATCCGTGGGCTCCTTAGGAAAGTTTTTGCACTATTACAAACAAAAATAAAGACTCTGCCACCAACTGCTGGCGATTAATTACCCGAAAAGTATAATAATATTTCTTTTCGTTTTTGTTTTTGCGGGGAAAACTTGCGTTGCGTTGTTGCGTTGATGACGTTTTGAACGGCTCGGCGGTTGGCATGTAACTGAGGCAGTACAACAACAACAGACAGAAAAAAAAAAAACGATCGAGCTTGTTAATAATGAAACCCCCGTTAAACACAGACGCAACACCGCACAGCCTCAACTCGCTAATTTATGCAACGCCCTTGAGAGATCACATCCATCTACAATTTGGGGCAGCTCTCTAAGCAATGTAGTCCAACCAACTAAGCTAACGCCTCTTGACGCAACCGATTTTCAGCTTTTCTTCAGCCGCAACTTTGTTTGCATTCGTGCTCGTCCACGCTAGCTTTTTACATCATTGACTCTTTATGAAGAAGATGAACTGGAGCCGATTGTCGTTTCGTTGTGCTTATGCAATTCACACATTGTTAGATCCAGCTGTCTGTCCGTCGCTCCGACTGTCAATTATGAATTGACGGCTTTTAATTATCGCTTGAGCTAAGCTCTCACTGAGTAGATGGACATTTATAGACGAAAGATAATTGATGACATTTACATTTTTTTTAGCATTGTGTTTTGCTTTGCGTTTTTATGGGTCAGTCTGTCATAAATCCTAGTGGCAAGTACTTTTTCTTGACACTTTCTCGGCCTGAGTCATGCTTGCGTGACACATAAAACATACGATGAAATACAGCGGCGTGCACACGCTGCATGAAAATGGGCAACTAATTAGTTAGGTCTTGTCTCGTATTTCCGTCAGCTTGGGTGCATGAGAAAGTAAATGCGTGTATGTATTAGAGAACTGCATTCCAATTATATACTAGTACTTGCTGGAGAAGGAAACGGGGAAACTTTTTCTCTCGCGCTCTCAGCATTTACTCTGCAGACTAAGCTTGTAATTTGTATTACAAAATCAATCCATTTTTTGTGTTATTCTTAAACTCTAATGTTTTGCTCGTTTTTTGTGCCGCTTTTGCTCTACTTGAAAGTATTCAAAGCCCAACTGAGCTTCTCTGCACTCTGTTGGTTTGTTTTTGATGGATAATTGATTTCAGCTTTCGGTTTTGAAGAACTTAACATGGATTCAAAACCAGAAACAGAACTGGATGTGCATGAAAAATACTTTAACTTTGCTCAAAACATTAGAGAATCAAAATCAGACACAAAACTGAAAGTGTTTTTGGTGCTACCTTGCTTCATGGGTTCAACAAAAACTTATTTTTTATGTGTGTGGGACTGGGAAACCGTTGGAAAGTCAATTCGAGCCTATTCCTATCGTTTTGGCTCAAATCTTGGATCTGAGATTCTTAGATATTGAAAGGAAGCTTCAATTAACTGTCGAGGGGTCTTGATTCATTTTCATTTCATTTCATTTCATATCATTCATCCAACCAAAAGCTTTCACACAATGCTTGGTATACAAAATTGAAAGGCAGACTTTTATATAAACATAAGGTTCTTTTTGTCATTAGCCACTTGACCTTGGCCTTACTTTCTTTTGAGAGTAGAATAACGTTATTAAGGCTTCTTCAATGAATAATAAACCGATTCACAGCTGTAAAACTATTTTACCAAACTTAATATTGTGAAAGTGATATAAGTTATCTCTGAATCCAACCTTTTTATACTCTGTACCGAAGGTACATAGAGTATTATAAGTTTGTGCAAAAGTATGTAACATCCAGAAGGAAGCATCTCCGACCCCATAAAGTAAATATATTCTTGATCAGCATCAACAGCCGAGTCGATATAGCCATGTCCGTCTGTCCGTCTGTCTGTCTGTCTGTCTGTCTGTCTGTCTGTCTGTCTGTCTGTCTGTCTGTCTGTCTGTCTGTCTGTCTGTCCGTATGAACGCACAGATCTCAGAGATGGTAAGAGATAGAGGTTTGACATGTATGGGACATATGCTTCTTATGTCTGCAGGCAGATCAAGTTTATTTTCAATTTTGGCCACGCCCCCTCCCGCCCCCGCAACGTCATATCTCCCACAGTTTTGAAGATAGATGGCTTGTTCCTTCTGGACATATTTAGTTATTAGGATAACTTATCGATCCGCCAAAGAAATGAAGAAGATCGGATGAACGGTTTTCGAGTTATGATCAAAAGACAAATTTTCTTGGTACAGAGTATGTTATAGTCGGGCTTGACCGACTTTCTTTCTTGTTCAAAGCTAAATTTGTCCACTTCTTCCACCACTTTCTTTTGCTCATAGCTTGACTGTCGTTTATTCGATCCTTACCCATTCTTTTGCGAACCGATAAAGAGTTCTGATCACAAATATATCTAGAAGTTAAGAATCATCTTTTTTCAAAACTATGTCACTGCTCTACTAGCTCTATCTACTGCTCACTGCTCTACCCACTGCCCACTGCTCTACTTGCTGCTCACTGCTTGAAAAGCTGATGTACCTGCTCACTGCTCTGCTCTATAATCTATTTATTACTCTACTTGCCCACTGCTCTGCTCTCAAATAAATGCATTGTTCTTTAAGTGCTTACTGCTCTACACACTGCTCACGGCTCTACTTACTGCTCAGCTCTGAAATCTGTTCCATCCTTGATTCAGCGCTCACTGCTCTATCCACTCACGGCTCTAATTACAGCTCACTGCTTTGCTCTCGATTCACTGCTCTGCTTCCAAATCTATTCAGTGCTCATAGCTTCACTCACTGCTTTACATGCTACTCAATGTTCTACTACTCTAGCATCTCTAAAATCTATGTGTTCCTACGGACGGACAGTGGAACATGGCTATATCGACTCGGCTATTGATGCTGATCAAGATGATATATAATGATAGAGCCGGAGTTGCTTTGCACAAGCTTTATATACTCTAAGTACATTTGGTACAGATTATTAAAATGTCTTGTTCGAGCTATAAACACCTGTTAAAGATTCAATGGTCCTTCGAGCCGGATATTTTAAAAACAAAGTGCAGGAAGAAGGCTGGCAGCGAGCACAGTTTTGAGTGAATAGTGAATAGCTTTAACCCAACTGTTGTAAACCCTTTGCCACTAAAACAAAACAGACTCGTTGTTGATATGTACCGAACTGAAACTGAAAGTTTTCAGTTCGTTACAGCATTTTCTAAGGAAACCCAGATTTCGTTTGGTTCAGAGCCGGTTTGCAAACCTGAAGTAACTTCAACATCCCGTAATTAACTTGTAATTCTTATAATTGAAATTCATTTGAATCAACTTTGATTTTTACATAATTATACTCTGTACCGTAGGTACATAGAGTATTATAAGTTTGTGCAAAAGTATGTAACATCCAGAAGGAAGCATCTCCGACCCCATAAAGTATATATATTCTTGATCAGCATCAACAGCCGAGTCGATATAGCCATGTCCGTCTGTCCGTCTGTCCGTATGAACGCACAGATCTCAGAGATGGTAAGAGATAGAGGTTTGACGTGTATGGGACATATGCTTCTTATGTCTGCAGGCAGATCAAGTTTATTTTCAATTTTGGCCACGCCCCCTCCCGCCCCCGCAATTTAGAAAACGTCATATCTCCCACAGTTTTGAAGATAGATGGCTTGTTCCTTCTGGACATATTTAGTTATTAGAATAACTTATCGATCCGCCAAAGGAATGAAGAAGATCGGATGAACGGTTTTCGAGTTATGATCAAAAGACAAAATTTCTTGGTACAGAGTATGTTATAGTCGGGCTTGACCGACTTTCTTTCTTGTTTTCATCTAAAATTGTAATTAATTTCCTAAAATTCTCAAATGGTTTTGGCATATACTTTGACTAACTTTGCACCAACAGCAACATCATCATCTTGTTTAACTTAGCTTTCCTTTTTATTTGGACTCTATAATGTTTGCATTTGTTGTTGCCTTAATTGTTTTATGCATACGTATTGATGTACGAGTACGAGTGCGACCACGAGTAGATGCCACTGGCACTGGCTACATGTGAGCTGGCTGGCTGGCCTGGCTTGTTGTTTCTTTCGGCTTCTTTCTTTATGGCAGAGACGTGCACAAATTGATAATAATTTGCACAGAGGTGTGAGGATTCGGTAGCCACCATCACTAGGTAGATAGTGTGAGCGTGGGCGTGGCATATCAAAGAGGCGCTGCCACTTATATAAGAACATTGCAAGTCCAAGGTTTTGGTAAAAGAGTACACTCTGCATTGCAATTGGTGTGTTACATAAGCGAAGCGCTTTCCAAAAAGTGAAAATTAGCACAAGTAAAGCAAGGCAAGTACTTGTACAGCATGGGTGTTTTTGTTGTTGTTGTTTCTTTAATTATTGTAAAAACTTGCCTCCGGTTGTTGTGGTTAGTTATTGATGTTGTTGTTGTTGTAGTTGTCGCTGCAACGTTTAGCCACTTTCCTTTGTTTTGCACATTATTTTTGGACTTTTTTTGGTGGCAAATAAAAAAAATTACACAAAAAAAAAACAGATCTTTATTTTGCACTTCAAGCAATTCTCCACAAGTACAAGTTGTAGACAACGATCTCGAGATCGTCGTAGGTTCGAACGCGACGCTGTCTGCGATACGCACGCCACGGCTTCGTTTTGTTCAATGAGCAAATCAGTTGGCCCAAGACGCAGACAAAAGCTTTTCCCCCTCTTAACTTACATCAAAGCTATGGCCTGACCGTGGCGATTGGCGTCCGCATCGTACAGGCCAACATACATACATACACAAGTAGGTGTGTAGTTGCACTTTCGTTTTCATTCGTGAGTTTGCGGTTTTTTGTGGTGAATTGAAAGGGTGAGGCAAGTTAAGGTAATGCTGAAAAAGCTATTACACAACCGGTCATCTTTAGCAGTTAAGGGCGCCAGCTGAACTTTCTATGCATCTTTATTAAACTTTTGCTCTTACTCAAATGTTTTTTTGCCCATACCTCACCCTGTTATTGCCACTTGTTTCAGTCTACGTGCTCTGCTTAACGTTTCGCCTTGCTGTTGTTGTTGTTGTTTGAAAGCTCTTATGGTTGTCGATCGTCAGACAGGCCGGTTTCGGGAGGCTTTCTTGCCACTTGTATTTAGACTTGTATAAACGAGCCAATCAAAGGCAATCATAAGCGCGATCATCGTCGATCATCGTCAGCGATTTACATGTCTGAGCGTTTCAGCTTAATGCTGAGGCTTTAACCCAACAAATTGGCACCATGCAATGTTTTTATCTGTGATCATTAATTTAATTGCCAACACACTTGACTGTTGATCCTTAAAACCAGATCAACTTGCCCCTCCCTTTTCGGGAAATGGAAAGTTAGGCGATTCGAACTCGTTTTTCATGCTATTAGTGATACAGTTTTAAGCGAAGCCCTGGATTATGTTGTCTTTAAGGGCCTGTCTTTAAGAGACATTGGTCTAGCTCTAAGCTTTCTCATTATACGCTCAATTTTGGTGCGACAACTATATGGCAACTATTTGAAAACTAGTTTAGGTGAAAACATCTTAGAATTTGGCATTCATTATATTACTTCCCTGTATGATGAAAATCGGATGACTATAGTATGTAGCGGTCTTCGGAATAATCAGTCGGAAAACTAGTCTTAGTTAAAAAAACTTTTATGTTTCCTATAAAATCATTTACAAACTTTGTATATATTAGTTTTTTTTCTTTGCTCTTTAATAGTTCTATACAGTTTGATCAAAATCGGATGACCATAGCATATAGCTGCCATGGGAACAATCGGTCGAAAAACTAGTTTTAGTAAGAAAAACTTTTAGGTGTCCAATGGAAACATTTCCAAACTTTGTATTTAATAGTTTTCCATGCGTTTTCATAGTTCTTTAAAGATTGATCTAAATCGGATGACTAGCATATAGCTGCCATAGGAGCAATCAGTCGAAAAACTAGTTTAAGTAGGAAAACCTATTATGCTTCCAATAGAATCATTTCCAAACTTTGTCTTTATTACTTTTCATTGCATGTTCATAGTTTGAAGAAGTTTGATCAAAATCGGATAACCATAGCATATAGTTGCCGTAGGAACAATCAGTGGAAAAAGAAGTTTTAGTATGAAAACCTAATAAGTTTCCAATAGGATCATTTCCAAACTTTGTATTTATTAGTTTACTTTGCTGTTTAAAAGTCCTATAAAGTGTAATCAAAATCGGATGACCATAGAATATAGCTGCCATAGGAACGATCGGTCGAAAAACTAGTTTTAGTAAGAAAAACTTTTATGTTTTCTATAGAATCATATTGATACTTCGTATTTATTAGTTTTCTACGCTCTTTCATAGTCCTGCAAATTTCGATCTAAGTCGGATGGCTATAGCATATAGTTATAATAGGAACAATCAGTCGAAAAACTAGTTTTAGTAAGAAAAACTTTTATATGTTCAATGGAAACATACCCAAACTTTGTATTTATTAGTTTTCCATGCTTTCTCTTAGTTCTATTAAGTTTAATCCAAATCGGATGACTATAGCATATAGCTGCCATGGTAACAACCAGCCGGAAAACTAGTTTTAGTAAGAAAACCTTTGAAGTTTCCAATGGAAACATTTACAAAACTTTGTATCTGTAAGTTTTCTTTGCTTTTTCAAAACTTCTTTCAGGTTTGATCAAAATCGGATGACTAAAGCATCATCATCAGCCTGTTGAGGATCAAGTTTTTTTGTAGAATCCTTTGGCTTTCAAGGGAAGCGTCTTCAAAGTTCGTTCTAATTAGTTTTCTAGGCTAATCTCAATTGTACATCAACAGATTTAGTAAAGGTACGCCCCGTCCTTATATTGCAACTGATATAATTAGCTTCGTGTTGTGTGACTTAATGTGGTGACATTAGTTTATTACACTGTCAACTTAAGTGCGTTGAACCGCCCACAAAAGAAATAATCTCTCCACTTACAACCCATTCAGACATTCGTTCATTCATTAAGCCATTCAAATAAAGTTATAAAGTTGGCAAAAAATTAAAAAAAAAAACCTGGGTAAACTTTGTGCCACGAGCATGGGCTCCTCACAGTTGTCCCCCATTGAACTCTCGCTCTCTCTCTCTCCCTCTCCCTCCCTCTCCTACACACACACACACACACACTCTGCAAGTTTCACCAACAGCAACAAATCGTATAAATTTTCTTTTACCCGCTTCCGACAAGCGGGCCAACTTTGGGCTCAGGCAAATGAAATCAAATCAAAACAGCTGCTCCCCATGTTGACACCACACTCTGGGGGGGTGGAAGCGGTGGCAAGGCCTGGGGCAACTTTCGCGATTTTTTGGGCGATCATTGCACCGGCATTAATATTTATGCGTTGCACTTGAGAGCGTTGTTGTATGGCTTAGATTTATGCTCGGTTTCCGCGACCCAAGTCGGAGTGGGAGTCGGCGGCTAGACGCTTCTTCGACTCCACAAAACTTGTAATTGCGTTTTGTGAACAAATCATTTGGCAGCCCAAATGCATTATTCAATATGGAATTCGAGCCGTGGCTCTACGCACCGTTAAATTTTTAATCCCAGCCTTCAGTTAACAAACAGCCCAGCCCCCCCATCGCCTTAATGGCCAAACAGAAAATGAGTTGTAATTGAAATTTGTAATCGTAATCGTAATATGTGTATAGATTTAATTGCATTAGGTATTCCCATTACCTTGGCTCGAAATCCTCAACCGCATCTAATTGGATTTGGTTTCTTCTGCTGTGCGTTTTTTTTTTATTTGTTTGATTGTAAAAACATATTTTTGATAGCAGTTGCATTTCTCTGAAAACATTGTAGACAATGAGGAATCAATATTTGTTATTGCATAACAGTGGCTAGTTTCTTTAAAGGTACGCAGTGCCACAAGCGTGGAGGCTTGTTATTAAAGGAAGTTAATTTTTGTACGCGTTATTTCCCCTTACAAAACATTTTCTTACCCTCCTCCCCTCCAGCTCTTTGAGCTTCCTAAGCTGAGAGCGGTTTAGATTCAACCGTTTGTCCTGTGCCTTAACGAATCAGTCAGTCAGACTATGCAATTTATGAGTTTACATTACTTGAGGCAACTTGGGCTTCGCAAATGAAAATTTTCTACTTCATTTCTATTCTATAGCACCCAATACTGAAAATCTGTTAAACTTTTAGTCCACTTCCTTAGTTTTATTATGAATTTGGGACGTGTCTGCGTGTCTGAAGTATTACTTATCTCTCTTCAAATGCTTTAAAAACTCAAATGAACTGGTTTGACTGTTTAAGCTTGCTCCCATTGGCGCTGTTTTTATTGACCACCCATCAACGCGCGTTTACGGTAGGCATCTTAATTGGAGGCATGCGTGAAAAATTATATTGTGTTGAAGACAGTTTTATTATCAAATATTTAGCAACAAATTGCTGCATCTAAATGCAGAGAAATCAAAGTAAGACTAAAACTGAAACAGTTGGAGTGATTGGAAAATGAAAAATTCTTGGAAATACAGGAAACGACAGGAAAATAGCTGTAGATGAACTGGAGTTTTTGCAACATCTGTTTTGGAAAATTTCCTAAATTCTACTCATCTTAGACATTTAAGGTTATAGCCGCAGTAAAACGCCGAACCAAACCATCCCTGGTTTTCTTAAATAAACTTAGAACCCGTTCATACATGTTTATATCAATTTCACAATAAGTGCCCTTGAAAGTATGCTATGTATATGGATAATAGTGATTAAGTAAAGTAGATTACTTACATTTTTTAAAAAAAAATTCTTATTGCCCCAACAATCTCAGTTAATTTTCTGCGTGGACACTGCCACTACCATAGCCAATAAGGAAAAAAATAAAGCTTGCATACTTTGAAGGGCACTTAACATGGTATGGTTCTTGCTTGTAAACAGGGTTTCCAACAAGCGAGTCATTCTGATATCAATCTTAGATGAAGTAGTATTTTAGGATTAAAAGGATTTTCTTTTTATACCATTGCAAAGGGTATTATAATTTTGCCCAGCAGTTTGCAACGCATAGAAATATATATAAACTATATATATTCTTGATTAGGGTGACGAGCTGAGTCGATTGAGCTTTGTCCATCCGTCTGTCCATCTGTCTGTCTGTTTCTACGCGAACTAGTCTCTCAGTTTTGAAGCTATCGAGCTGAAATTTTGCACAGACTCTTCTTTTTGCTGCACGCTACTAAAATGTCGGAGCCGACTGAATCGGATGACTTTATCTCATAGCTCCCATAGGAACAATCGGTCGGAAAACTATTATTAGTATGAAAAACTTTTTTCTTTTCAATGGAAACGTCTACAAACTTTGCATTAATAGGTTTTTTATGTTTTTTATATAATTTTGCCAAGTTCGATGAAAATTGGACAACTATATGGTATAGCTGCCATACAAAAGATAGTTCTGAAAAACAATCTTAGTTTGAAAAACTTTTTTGTCTTTAGTGGTAGCATCCTGCAATTTAGAATTTGTTTGTTTCTCATGCCTTCACCCAATTCTAAAAATTTTTGTCCAAATCGGATGACTATATCATATAGCTCCCATACGAACGATCGGTCGGAAAATGGGTCGGTGTGTGAAAAAAATTATTTTTGAAAATATTTAAGCGTGCACTTGCAAGGGTTTAAAAACTTCGGCACAGACAAAGTTAGCTTAGCTTTCTCGTTATTCCTTGTTTTCATAACGCTCAAACTAAAGCTGCATTCTAATCGTTCAGGCAACAGAGCAATAAACTTGCTCTGAAGGTGCCGAGTATACCGAAAGGAAGGTCTTGCTTGTACATTTTCACGATACTTTTCTTTGCTCCAGAACTAAAATTGGTGGTGGTTTTCCGAAATAAATAAAGGTTCTTAAATTTATGTGATCCTTAATCCTTAAATATTAAACTGTTTGAAATCAGGATTTCGTATTACTTTATAACAATTAATTTAAGTGAGTCTTTTTAAGCCCCAAACACAATATTTTCTACGACTACTGCAGCGTGGTTTTCATAAAGATTTACTAGCAATATGGATTTTGTTTTAGTTTTATTAAATAGAAAAGCTTTTAAATAGAGCTTTTTCGAAACTATGCTTTACTAAGTAGCCACAAAATCGTACTTCTTCATACTTAACTAGCAGAAACTTCAACTTCTTGGCTATTGGTAGGAAAAGCTTTAAGTTACAAATATTTTATATACAAATTTACTAACAAACTAAGCGAATTCAAAGAGCCCGGCTTAAAATAGAGTTTTCGATAAAGCTTTGTTGCTGAACTGAGCTTTTTTCAGTGCCTTAGTAAGTCAAATTTTGGGAGATCTTTTATAAAATTGGTTTGTTGATGGCAAAAAAAGACTAAAAACACTTTCTAAAAACTGTCACTTACAAGCAGGCTTGCAGTTATTTAAATATAGCTTTTTAAAGCTTTGCTATTATTGTCAAACTTTAGAGCTTTTCTTTAAAGCTTTGTTGTTGAACTGAGTTTTTCTCAGTGCTTAAGTAAGTCAAATTTTTAAAAGATATTTTATAAAATTAGTTTGTCGATTTCAAAAAAGTCTAAAAAATGCTTAAATAAACTATCACTTAAAAGCAGTCTTGCAGTTTTTTAAATGCATCTTTTATTAAGCTTTATTACTACCGTGAAACTTTAGAGCTTTTTAGCAGTGCTTCACCAGTGAGGTCCACATTTGAGCGGCTTACTACAAACTGAGTTTGTTTGACTGAGTTGAGCTTTGATCCGCGCTTTTCAAATTAATCAAACTGTAACCATTGGATTTTAAAGAAGTTTAGCTTTTCGTAAGCTTTCAATTAACCTTTAAAGCAAGCCAAAAGTTATTTGAAAAGTTAAGCCAAGCCTTTAAGTAGAGCTTTATGGGTATGGGCCACAAACCCAGCTCTGTTTACCAAGCCGAACATTGAACAGAGCTTTCTACAAAGCTTTTCCTTAGGTTTGTGTCGCCGCTTAACAACCCGCCCTGAATTCAAATTCTCGACTTTCTTTTTGTACATTTTTTATTACAAGTTGTTTCATCTTTT
The DNA here is from genome assembly GCA_035044985.1 of Lordiphosa fenestrarum. Classification (NCBI taxonomy): domain Eukaryota; kingdom Metazoa; phylum Arthropoda; class Insecta; order Diptera; family Drosophilidae; genus Lordiphosa; species Lordiphosa fenestrarum. Next base: position 2,882,498 of record JAWNNO010004426.1, read on the forward strand.
TTTGTTTGCTTGTGTTTTGTAACCAAACTTATATTCTACATTGAGGTACTCCAAGTGTACGCGGCAAAAGTCTAAGAAAAAAAAAAAAAAACAAACAACACACACACTCATTAAAAATTAGCATAAATGACTCGATATTTACATGAAGCGCTTAAATGACTAAAACGAACAAAAGGCGAACTGAATGCTTAATAAATTAAATTTGTTCAACAGCGGCGAAAAAATTGTCTAAACTAAACGCTACCCGAAAAAGCTAAGCGATGACCCATTGAACCCACCCCGAGCGCGCGCTCGCTATGAGCTTGGCAGTGGCCATTGATGCACTTGTCGTCGTCTCTCTGTTGTCGTCTCATTGAGCGCACGTTTGCTACGCCATTGCCCCCTCGTGCTGGGAGTCAACCAAAGTTGCTTAATGAGATCGGCACCCTTTTCAGCAATCATCACCACCGGCGCATGTATATTGCCATTGGTGATGGCTGGCATAATGCTGGCATCGATCACCCGCAATCCCGGTACGCCGTAGACTCTCAGTTGTGGATCCACCACCGCCCAGGGATCAGTAGGTGGTCCCATTTTGGCTGTGCCGCTCATATGATAGATGGTCATGGTGTACTGACGTATGTAGCAGTTCCAGTAGTCGTCGGTGAACATTGTCAGGTGCTTACAGTTGGGCAACTTTTTACTCCAGTAGCGTGCTCCGAAACGTTTCATGGCCTGGGTCTCGCCTATGGCCACTGCCGCCTTGACACCCTCACGCAACACGTTCACATCATCGGGATGCGTCAGATAATTGTGATACAGCAGCGGATATCTTAGGGGATTCTTTGAAGCCAACTTAATGTACCCACGACTCTTGGGTCTCAACATCATGGGAAACACACCGAAAACATCGCGATTGTTGACCTCCCCGAAGACTTCCTCGTAGAACTCGTCCGTCAAGCCGTGTGCCGTCTTCACCTGTGACCCACCATCCGACATCACCGAAGCCGAAGTCATCATAAAGTTCATATCGGGCCAATCATCGCTGGAATTTGCATATTTCGTGTTGATAAAAGCCACCGCCTCCAGACCAATACTCGAGGTCAAGGGTCCATCCTCGGTGATGGCATACCGCAGGGCCGTATTGATGTTCACCATGCGTTTCATCACTATCGATATGGGGTAGTCTATGAGAAAGGCTATGCCACCCACAGCTATGTGATCCTGCAGGTTCTGACCCACTCCTGGCAGATGTTGCACCAGGGGTATACCCACTCGTGCCAGCTCCTCGCCATGACCTATACCCGATAGCATCATTAAATGTGGCGTGCCTATGGCACCGCCAGCGAGGATCACCTCTCGGGTGGCATACACATTCTGTAGCCGTCCTTCGCGTATAAACTGAACGCCGGTGGCGCGTTTTGTCTCCGGATCGGTTAGCACCTTGGTCACGTGTGAAAAGAGTGCCACATGTAGATTCGGTCGCAGACGTGCCGGTCTTAAAAACGACTTGGCTGTAGAGCTGCGCGAACCACGACGCATATTGAACTGATAGAAACCAAAGCCGGTCTGTTGTTCACCATTGACGTCCACAATGTCGTAACCCATTTCTTCGCCGGCTTGTAAGAAAGCAGGTCCAAGGGGTGTGTTGTAGGGAGCATCCTGCACGGTCCAGAGGCCACCTAAAAATGAAATAAAGGAGGTTAAAGTTGAAAGTCACGGTCGCCATTTCGAAATAAAGTAACTCAAAGCACAGTCCTCCACCATGATGTGTCTAAAAAAAGCGAGTATTAAGTCAACATAGATGACCCGGTATTCAAACTCTAAAAAGTTACAAAAATTTCAGTGCTAGGTCGCCATTTGTATGAAGAGGTGAATGAAGTACAGTCATCCACAGTTAAAGCCATATTGATCAAACTGATGTGTTTAAAAATGCTAGGACTAAGTCAGCATAGACGACCAATCCAAACTCTTAAAAGTTACAAAAATTTGAGTGCACGGTCGCCATTCAATAAAGAATTGAATAAAGTACAGTCATTCACAGTGAAATCTTTAAGTATTTTTCTAATTTTAAGGCTATCTTCATCAAACTGATGTGTTTAAAAATGCTAGGACTAAGTCAGCATAGATGACCCATATCCAAACTCTTAAGAGTTACCAAAATTTCAGTGCACGGTCGCCATTTTCAGAAAGAGTTGAATAAAGTACAGTCAGCCACGGTGAAATCCACAAGTACTTCTCTTTTTTTAAGGCTATCTTGATCAAACTTGGCACGACGTCTTACAATAGACACAGGCTGTTAATTTTTAGGAATCAACCGTTTCGGATAACTATATCTTATAGCTGCCATAGGAACAATCGGTCAAAAAACTGGTTTCAGTAAGAAAAACTTGTTTGATTTCAATCCTAACGTCTTCAAATTTGTCAAGTATTTATTTTACATGCTTTCACACTTTTCTATAAAGATAGATCTAAATCGCATAACTATATCTTATAGCTGTCATAGGAATGATCGGTCGAAAAACTAGTTTAAGCGAAACAAACTACTTGGTTTCCCATGGAAACGTCTTTATACTTTGTTATTCTTAACTTTAAGAACTTGTACACACTTTTGCAAAGATTAATCAAGGAACGTTTGGTTGAAAAATGCTTACCAGAACCATGATACCGCTTATTACGCGCCAAATAGGGATTTCGTTGATCTTCCGACTTGCGAAAGTAGGGTAAAATCTCCTCATAGGACCAACCGGGATTACCAAATGCTGCCCATTGATCGAAATCACGACGATTGCCACGAATATAGAGCATTGTATTCAATACAGAGCTACCACCAAGGACTTTGCCGCGTGTCCAGCAGCAGCGTTTGTCCTTCATTGCCTGACAAGCCGTCGATTGAGGCTGTGTGCTGCAAGAGAGATAGAGAAAGAGTAAAACAATCAGCTTTCATCATTAATCAGCAAATAAACGAGATGACAATGAAACAACATTTGCCCCTCCCCAAAGCATAAAGCTGCCCTGCGGTTACATTGACCAAAAAACCCAAACAGATGGCCAACTTAATAACAGTCAGCGGAGACACTGAAGTGGAGTGTTAAACGCTCATTAGAGGGCAACACTGTGTGAGATTGATACACGTGCTTGTGTGTGTGTTTTTTTAAGTGCCATAATTGCCTTAAGCCTTGGAGCTACAATTGGGCAACTCTTTCAATGCCGATCTTTTCTGATGGCTATATTTGGTTGATGATTCAACTAATCCTTTATGCCCGCTACGTGTCAGCTAAACACATAGGAAAATCACTATTAACCAAGTTAATCAAACACCAAATTATATGCCCGAGAAAGACAAAACATGACAAATTCGCCACGCTCACAAAACGGAAACCAAATGTCACTGCGGAAAACTTGGCCAACAAAATTGTTAACATGCCGTGTGATGATTAAAGCGTGCCAACTTCCATGGGATTACAAGTTGGGGAAAGATTTCAAAGAAAATAAAAAGCAACAAAATGAAAACTAATCAAACAACCCATTCGAAAGTGCAAATGTTCGAAGAGGATATATGTACATAATACTTGAGGTGCATGCGTTAATTGGCTTACAGCTTCTTTTCATAGTCGTACACTGAGAGAAAAGTAAAGGAAGTAATGCTTGACTATTCTCTTTTGAAGCAGCTATGGTCCTGGAGCTAGAGTTGGGCGAGTGTCGTGTTTTTGTTCGTGTCACAAACAGGCACGACTCAACACGTCGTGTCCGTGTTGCAAGATTCTGATACCCAGACACGACCGGATATGCCGGTACTATCTTACTCCACAGAACGCTTAGAAAGTTTTATGTTTTGAAGATACACCGACATGGATATTTAAGTTTGAACCTAACTTAAACTTAAAATAAATATTACACACCGAAATTGCTGGACTTACAGCTTAAACTAAGAACCCAGAAATCACTGGAAAACCGTTTTGTACCCACTGATCTTCATTATGTAGGTTAGTTATTTGTCCCGAGAAACAAACTGTAGTTTGATGAATATAGGTCTGAATATCAGGCTAAAGATATAAGGTCGTGTGTGTTTTAAATATTCTCTTCGTGCTAAAGTCGTATCATGTGGAAAATATTTAATATGCGCCCATCTCTACCCTGTTTATGAATATTAATAATATACATTTGCCTCCTTTAAAGCGGAAAGACACCATGCTTGAATGGTAAAGCGGGGGATTAGTTGGCAAATCATTATGGTTCATTTACCGATAGATCATAGCCAAGATGGAAGATAGATGCACAAAGAAACTGGCATTGCCTTTTGGTGAATTGCTTCGAGTTACGTTTAGAGCGGAAAAATACATGCTTTTGGGTTAGTTAGGCAGTTACTTATCAACTTAAAGAGTAGCATAATTTGAGTCTTCAAAGGTCAAAACCGAATCAAGAACTTTGATCGCACAGCTTAGGGCCAAAACTACAAACCCAAATGGAAATTATGTTATTATGTTTTGTTATATTTGAGGAACTTGAGGTTTCGAATTTCTAGGTGCAGTTTTTGGTTCGAACCTTGGTTCAGTTCAGGCTTTATACAAGTTTTTACAGTAATCAATCAGGAATATATATAGTAAGGTATATAGAAAGGTATTTAAAGGCGAATTTCTAAAAACTAAAAAAGAGAAAGCTAAGCTAACTTCGTCTGTGCCTAAGTTTTTATACCCTTGCGAGTGCTCGCTTAAATATTTTCAAAAACAATCTTTTTCCCACAATGACCCATGTATCCGACCGATCGTATGTATGGGAGCTATATGATATAGTCATCCGATTAGGACAAAAACTTGTAGAATTGGGTGAAAGCATGTAAAACAAGCAAATACAAAATTGCAGGATGCTTCGATTAAAAACAAAAAAGTTTTTCAAACTAAGACTGTTTTTCAGACCTATCTTTTGTATGGCAGCTATACCAAATAGTTGTCCGATTTTCATCAAACTTGGCAAAATTATAAAAAAAAAACATAGAAAACCTATTAAAACAAATTTTGGAGACGTTTCCATTGAAAAGAAAAAGGCTTTTCATACTAAAACTTGTTTCCCGACCGATTGTTCCTATGGGAGTTATGACGTATAGTCATCTGATTCGGTCGGTTCCGACATATTAGAAGCGTGCAGCAAAAAAAGACTCTGTGCAAAATTTCAGCTCGATAGCTTCAAAACTGAGAGACTAGTTCGTGTAGAAACAGACAGACAGACTTACAGACGGACGGACATGGCTCAATCGACTCAACTCTTCACCCTGATCAAGAATATATATAGTTTATGGAACCGGAAATGAATATTTCTATGCGTTGCAAACTTCTGGGCAAAATTATAATACTCTTTTTGAGTGTAGGTCTGACCAGAGAATCATATAGGTCTTTAAGTTACTTAGACATCTTTTGATTAAGTCAAGAACTTTCATAGCTTTATGTCTAAAATGAATAATTATACCCTGTTCCCATTGAAAATGGGAAAAGGGGGATCATGAAGTTGTGCGAATGTATGTAACAGGGAGAAGGAAAATTTTCCGACCCCATAAAGTATATATATTCTTGATCAGCATGAACAGCCGAGTCGATATAGCCATGTCCGTCTGTCCGTCTGTCCGTCTGTCCGTCTGTCCGTCTGTCCGTCCGTCCGTCCGTCCGTCCGTCCGTCTGTCCGTCTGTCCGTCTGTCTGTCTGTATGAACGCGTCGATCTCAGAGACTATAAGAGATAGAGCCACAAATTTTTGCACGAAGGTAGATTTATGCTGTACGCAGATCAAGTTTGTTTCAGATTTGAAAAATTCCGCCCCGTCCCCCTTTTATCCCCAAAAAACCTAGACCTCCTCTATAAATCCAAGACCTAAAAAGCCGTCAGATCCACAATTTTCAAGTTAGAGCCTCGTGGTTTAGTATACATCAAGCTAGGCTCAATATCTATCTATTCTGAAAAGTACAATCAGATCGGACCAAAAACACCGGAGTTATAAGCGAAACAGTTGAGCTGATAAAAGCAGCAGGACTAGAAAAGTATTGCCTACATTTAGGATGACATCTTCAAAAATTCAAAAACAAATAAATGAACAGGGTATTTTGTGGTCGGGAAACTCGACTGCAGCGCCCTTACTTGTTTCTAATTCAATTAGTTTGTCGAACAGCAAAATATCATAAACAGCACTTGCAATATTATAAATATTTTGAGTTGTTAAGTTTCTTGGTTAATTCTGGGAAAGCTTCGCTCTAGAAATGTGGTTCAGCTGGTTCACATTCTTTAAAAATTACCCAATATCTCTCAGTGTTTACACATGTAAATCTACTAATCATTTCCCCCCTTTTATTTGTATTTTTGTTTTAAACGCTGAAAGCTTAGTCACGCCTCTCTTGTCTCTGGCCAGATTAGCATATGACAAATTCGTCGTTGTCACCTTTAACTTCAACATGGTTAAGGTGATTTATGTTATGATGCCATTTGGTGAAGATCAAAGATCTATTAACCCAGCCACCCCCAATGCCCAGCTCAACAAATGCAATATCGATTCGCGCCACTCTGTGGCACATTGTCTCTGGCCTTTCCATAACTTATTGAGTACGTGTTTGCTTCAAATGAAAATAACAAAAAAAATAACTTTCCCTTCAATAAAACCCAACGCCCAAAAACCAACTAAACAACGATGCTAAGAGCTGACGCAATTTGTTTGCCTTTTTATTAGCCATTTAACAGTTAACTCACATAAACGTAACAAATTATTATTAGCTAATTTTTTGGGGGCCCTCTTTGGGGGGCAATAATTTGCACATTACCAGCGAGACAACAATTTCGGCAAGACAAACGAAATTGACAAACCAATTGAAGAGAGCCGCCCGAAATGCATTCAATTGAAACCAAGTGTAAATTGCCTTGTAAATACATGAAGCAGGAGGTTGCTAGGAGTACAATAAATGTTTTATTAATGAAATTATCAATGCTTGAAAATGCAATTGTAAAATTGCCAAGTGGAAAGTTGGACGAGAAATTCGCCAAAAATTCCAAAGCAAAAATTGAGGGCAGTGTATATAAAGTTTGTGCCAAGGTATGTAACAGCCAGAAGGAAGCATATCCGACTGATATAGCCATATGCATATAAACAAACAGATCTCAGATATGGTTAGAGATGGATAGACTTCTTAATTTTTTTAGCACGCCCCCTCAAGCCTGCGCAATTTTGAAATATCGTTATAGCTAACACAGTTATGTAGATAGATGGTAATCAGTCTAGCTAAGCGATGGTCAAGTTATGCGCAAAAGAAAGTTCATGCATACACAGCATACACTTTCATTGCTTTAGAGAATTTAGCAATCGGGCTTGACCGCCTTTTCTACTTGCTTACAAAGTCTTTCTAGATCGGATGACCACAACAACAATATCTGTTTGCTGATTTACATACAAAAGAGGTGTTCGCCCCACAAAATGGAAGTTTATCAAGAAAATGCCTTCAAACTGGATTTTGAAATTAATTTAATAAATTTATTTCGCAAAGAGTAAAGCATGCTAACGATATGGTTTGAGAGTTGGTGCCTTTCACATGCATAGCTAGCATGTTTTCCTCTTTCGAACCTGTGTCTGGGGCTTTGCCAACTTTCTGAGCAATCAATTCAACTAAACTCAACCATCCAGCTAATTCCACAGATTCTTTTTGTTTTCTTTAAGAGTTACTTGGGGAATTTGTGATATTTTTGTTTATACACGGTATCCCCACGCTAAGTCATTGCATAAATGTATTGTATTTAAGTGTTAATTAAGTTGACACAAATAATGTGTCACATACCAGATGGATAAAACTAATTTGATTTCATTTTTCTTATCTTTGCAGGTGAATATATACAGTTATTGGCAACCAAGTTTGTGTCTTAAGTCTTTTGATTAATGGAAATGGATATGGTATCGTATTACGCTTGCTCTCTTCATTACTCTCGCTGTCCCTCTCCCAGCATTCTCTCTGTCTCTTTTATGGGTGTGAGAGAGTCATTGAAGCCTGTCGCTCGACAAAAACACACACACAAACTCAAGCTGTTGTTGTTGTTGTTTTTCTTTTGATTGGCAATTGCGCTCATTGCAATTCAACTTTCAGCTGACGCCGCCACCTTGCCAACGTTTCATTTCATTTTGTACCATTTTCAAAGAGTCCAAAAACCTGTAACCGATTAACCCACTTTGCGTACGGCACGCAGCCGGTTTGCTTCGATTTTATTTTTGTAATTGTTGATGGAGAAATATTAAGAAGTTATAGGACCTCTGACTGACATCCGTTATGGCATGTTATACTTAGTTTGAGGGGTCGCAAGATGCCAGAAAAAAAATTGCATAAGATGCAAGCCAAGCTTTAACCGGCAACTATCTGGCCTGGCCCTGGGCGTGGGCTGGGTTCGTTTTTGAAACCTGTGTTTATGTTTGTGTGGCTTTTGTTTTTCATTTGGTGAGAAATCAATATTTTTATTTGTACAGCACTTTTGATGGATGGTCGCCCATTTTATGTGTGGGCTTTAGCTAATAAAACGCTTCTTGTTTTTGTTTTACTTTGAATCGAACAAAAATATCAAATTTCAAATACTTACAAATTATGAAACGCTCTCATAGTAATGAGTCACTGAACGAAAAAGAACAACACAGCCAAAATTCACTGAGTAAAGAGTCACCGAACCAAGTCAAAGAACAACTGAGTAGAGAGTCACTGATCAAGAGTGTCTGCATAAAGAGTCAAGTGTGAAAAGTGATTGAGTCACTGAGTAAAGAGTAACTAAACTAGATCACAGTTCGACTAAGTGAAGAGTCATTGAGCAAAAGTGACTGAATTATGAGTCACTGAGCTAAAAAGAACAACACAGTCCAAATTCACTTGGAAAAGACTCACCAAACCAAGTCAAAGAACAACTGAGTAGAGAGTTACTGAGTAAGACTAAACTAAACTAAGTCAAGAATCATTGAGCAAGAGTCAGTGAAAAATGAGTCACTGAACCAAAAAGAACAACTCAACTAAAACTCACTGAGTAAAAAATAACTAGACTAGGTCATCAAACAGAGTCATCGAGGGAATGGTCACTGATTAAGGGTGACTGAACAAAGAGTCACTTTTGAAAAGCGATTGATTTACTGAGCAAAGAGTAACTAGCTGAGTGAAAAGTCAACAGACTGAACAGTGAGTTAATATTTCCAAAAAAAAGAGCAACCCTGTCAGAGGATCTGAGTAACTTAGTCAGAGAACAACTCAGTGAAGGGCCACTAATCAAGAGTTACTGAACAATGAGTCTTGGATCAAAGGTGATTGAAGAAACACCAAACAGAACAACAAAGCTAGCTAAGACTAGACTTGAAGCAAACTTAATGGCCAAATGAATACATTTTATAAAGGAAAGGCTTAGACTCTCACCTGATTCTCTCGCCTACTAAGAGAACTTAGTCTAAGAACCAGTCCAACGGTCACTTAACTTTATCAAAAAGCAATAGAGTGAACAGCCACTGACCAATGAACCACGATAACGATCACTGAAGTAAATGCAGTGAACATTGAGTCACTATTTAATAGCCATCGAACAAAAGAGTCACTTAACAAAAAGCAACTACACAACTAAGTTAACAGCGACCACTGGGTGAACAGTTCCTGAACTACAATTCACTGAACAAGAGTCTATGTAAAGTGAGTCAGTGAATTAAACTGACCAAACAAGAATCACCGAGCCAGAGACACCGAACATGAGACACTGAGCAATAGTCACTAAATAAGAATCACTGAAAAGAAATACAAAGCAGGAATCGCTAAAAAGACACTGAATCAGAGTAACGGAAAAAGAACCATTAAGCAGGAGTCCCTGAAAAAGTCGCTGCACCAGAGTCATGGGAAAAGAAGCACTGACAATGTATGAACAGTATGAAATTCATTACTGAAAAGGACTGCCTGTACAAGAGTCACTGAATAACAATTTCTAAAAAAGAATTACTATTCTAAAGTCGCCAAGAATGTCACTGAACAAGAGTTACTAAAAAAAAATCCAAGTAAAAGGAGTCACTGAATAGGACTGACATCAAGAAACTCTTTACAAGTAAACAAAAATCACCGAGCATGAGTCACTGGATAAGAATCACTAAGCAAGAGGCGCTATAAAAGTCACTGAACAAGCATTAATGTATAATGAGTCACCGAATAGGATCAAGCGAACAAAAGTCAAAGAAAATGAGTCAGAAAAAAAATCGCCTCTGAACCAGTTTCAAAATAGGATCACGGAACCAGAGCCTCTGTAAAAGATGACTTCACAAGAGTCGCTAAGTCCCAAAAAAAAAAAGAATTAAACAAAAGTCAGTGAACAAGAGATACTAAATTAAAGTGTGAAGAAGAACAATTTCACTTCTTCAGTTTAGTGGCCAACTCAATATTGTTCACTGACTTATAAACAACCCAACTCTATTATATCTCTATTCTATTTTTCTGGTATTTCTAGATTGAAAGACAAATGAGAGACTTCAACTTTAGACGCGGAATTCAGAAACTAAAGTCAAAAGCCAATCGGAAATTGATGTGGTTTACTTTGTTCACAGGAAATACTCTTGTCACACACACACACACATATCAGTTTATACAAATGCAAAAAGAGTTGTTTTGTATTTACCGGACGGTTAATAACCTGGTACAATATTTTCAGACCATTATTGTTTAGGTCTTTCCTGAGATAAGTCGCAGATCGCTAATCTGGCAACTCCATTTGGTGGCCGCCACTCACCGCCATCAGTGATGCAATTTCAACATCTCTTGCCTCACACGATTCATTGCAGTTTTATGCCCCTCGCATGCGGCGCGAGTTGCATTCAATTACACCGAATGGGGGGACGGGAAATGGTTGTGGCAATGGAAATTAAATTCTCTCGCATAAAAAAGCCACAAAAAGATCAAAAACTAAAGTGAAATTTCAACGGATCGCAGCCAAAATGTTGCTGGTTGTTGTCAGGTGCCCAACCCAGCTCATCAGCACATTAAACAGTTAAAAGCGGCAGAAATTCCAAAAAAAAAAATGAGGAAAAAAAAGCCAGCTCATGAATAATAAGCAAACAAACGAAAGGCCTAACAAACAGCTCAACGGGTGATCAGCTGTTGAAAAACCGAAAACGTTTTGATAAGTATTTAACAAGTTCTAACGGTAGCCCGTTCCAATTTCAATCAGTCTAATGATGCCCCAGACCATATAAAGTCTAATTTGATTGTAATTTAAAAGCGTATGCCAGATTTTTTTTCTGGTCTGAGCAAAGAAAAAGAGTTTGGAGATCAGCGACACCAACGAAACAATGATACATTGTATGGAAATCCAAGGCGTATACCAGAAGTGCAATGCGAATGAAAGGAGAATCTTAAAGGGATGTGAAAGTAATCGTAAAATTGAAGCGATTTGAAAGTAAGTGAACGTATGAGTCTACAAGGAAACGCAAATTTTCTGTAAAGTCCTCATAATCCGCGAAGTCTGCAACCGGCAATTACCTGTTATGGTTGTCATTTGCCAAAGAATTTTCTTCACATGTATTGTGCATTGTGTGAGCATCCCTTGTTTCTCAACTATAGCTATAATGTTATATGCCACAGCCCCATCGTTTTGTCGACCCCTCTCTGAAGTGAGCATGTAGTTAGTTAGGGCTCATTGTCCAAAATGTTGAAATCTTTTTTTTCTATGTACGTGTGAAAAAAGATGGCAAAATGCAAATCGATGGCCGCTACTTAAAGTTGGAAACATTTTTTACATATTGGCATTAGACAGATGCCACATCATATTGGACATTTATCGTTTTGTCTATTTTTGGTTGTTTAAGTGCTAAAAGTCCACGAAAAGGGCAAGTCAGTTAGTAAGTATGTCGCCTTAATTTAAAGTTAATATTGTAGCCTGCCTTGCTGCGATCCTATTAAGTATACAATTAAATATACCGGATTGTATATGGAAGCAAATTGATCAAATTGCATAAATACGGCTATGAAATATATGAAATATTCAAATTTTTGAGCCCACTGGAAATTCTCCCAAACTTTCTGTGTCCTATAAAAGACCCTGCGAAGTCCAGCTGGTCCGCGCACTGTGTGAACGCCACAAGCCATCAATATTCCTAAAAAATCGCATTCGTCGAAATCCACTGCGCAAGCAGAAAATCATGTCTCGTGAGATGAATCTCAGCAAGGACAGCATCATAAAACGTAACTAGGGACTCCAAGAGTCCCTTGCAACTTATTTACCAAAACATTGAAACAATGGAGACAAGACAAAATCGAAAACATTGCGTGGCCAGTGCGCGAACATAGCCCATAGACAAATTCTGTTTACTGACGAGAAAATGTTCACCATAGAAGAATCGTCCAACAAACAGAACGATCAAATGTATGATGTGCATCCAAACCCATTCTGAGAGTTCAGAGTCAAGTCTCTTAACACGACATTATTTGCGAAGAAGCCGTGAACCTTTGAACAAGACTCCTTTCTAGCTAACAATCGGAACCATCGTTCAAAAAATAAGCAAATAAACAATTAAACTCCGCTCTAAGAAGAAATGTTATATAAAACCTAACTGCTCTGCCGTATTTGGTCAAAGTCGACTGACTATATCCTATAGTTGATTTGGTTGGAAAAGGATTACTAGTTTACTAGTTAAACTATTTGATTTCAGTTTAAGCGTAGTTAATATCGTTTTGATATGTTTTCCAATAGCTCTGCCTTATATTAACATAATCAGAAGACTAGTATGTATTCTGTCATTGGAACGATCAGTCGGAAAATGGGTTTTTATAAGAAAAAGAAAATGTTTTTAATGATAGCTAACTTAAACTCATTAGATACGTAAAATCGGTTGACTTTATGCTAAATCTAGCATAGCAAAAGGATAGGATCAGCGTATTGATACCAGTTTTACTGTAATCAAACTCAACAAAATTGACTTTGATATGCTTTGGCTCAATTCTACAAAAGTTTGATCAAAACCGAAGGACTATATCCATAGAAACGATTAGTCAAAAGCTAATTTTCCTGAAGAAAACTTTTTTCTTTGTTATTTCTTAGTTTTGTAAGCTATTCCAAATCACCCCCAGGATTAATCAAAATCGTACATCTAGTAGGTATAGCCGCCATATACAGATAGCTCTAATTAATAGTCCTAGTAAAAAAAACTTGTTTGGTTTGCAATGAAAACTTGCTCAAATTTGTCATTTATGTATTTAATATGCTCTCAAAAAAAACTCTACAAAGTCTAATCAAAATCGGATGACTATAGCATATAGCTGCCATAGGAACGATATGTAGAAAAACTTGTTTTTAGCAAACAAAATCCTTTTTTTTCTCTTGGTAACGTCACCTAGCTTCGCATTTCATAAATTTTGATGTATTTTATAAGTTTGATTAAGATCGGACCTCTATATAGTATAGTTTCCTTACATAAAAAAGGTCTGAAACTAGTTTTAGTACGACAAACTTTTTTGTTTTCCACGCAAACGTGTCGAAACTCGGTATTTCTTTGTTTTTTGAAGCTGTTTTATAACTGAACCAAGTCTGATCAAAATCGGAAAACTATATAGTATAGCTGCCTTATAAAAGATAGGTCTTAATAACAATCTTAGTGAGAAAAGCCTTCTTGTTTTCATTGGAAACGTCTACCAAGTTGTTACTTCTTTGGCTTAAAAGCTATGACACAATTCTACAAAATTTGACAAAAATAGGTTTAGAAAACAGACCCTTAAGGGGAAAATTTTCATAAATTTGCTGTTAATAATTGCGAGTTCCTTTAACACTCACCGATACTTCCAATCCAATTTGCTTTTATGCAAATATAGCGACAGCAATGGAACATCTGAGATTTCCGTTTCATGTCCGCCCGCCTCCAAGAGTAAAATCTTCCAATGTGATATCTCCGAGAGTCGTGAGGCCAGCACAGTGCCCGCTGACCCACCACCAATTATGATGAAATCATATGCCAAATCCACTTTATTAACATTAAACGGACGATTCTCCGGATCAAAAAGATCATAATTATAATAGGCAATGGCGGCGATCAGAAAGGGCAAAATGGTCAACTTGCCGACACCAATGACAGCGGTGGCCAGTTTGATGGCACCAGCAATCGCCAGTCCCAGCTTCGAAGCACCCACAGCGGCCACTCCGGCTGTGGCGGCAGCTTTGGAGGCGGCACTTGCCTTGAAGAGGAGGCCACCCACTGAAAGAGCAGCGGCTCCCAAAGCGGGTACCACCACCATGATGAGGAGTCGGAGCTTTGGAGCAGGACTTTAAACTGTGTTTTTCAAAACTTCTAAGTCGCTTCCGAAATCGCTACAAATTCTTCTTCATATTATAGAACTCTGTTCCGTTAGTTGAATTCCATTTGATCACTTGTCGCTTTTCACTTTGAGATGCTTTTCATTTTCCTTAGAACACTTTTACTCGTTTTTCGTATTTGGTGCACTTTCAAAAAAAAAACATAATAAGTAATTGTGATAGAAATTTTGTTTGAATTTTGTTGTTGTGTCGCGCGTTTTCAGTCTCGTTGTATGCTCATCGCTCGTTTTGGCCAAATAGGCATCCGCCTCGTTTGGCAGCCGCTGCGTTTCTGAGCCACAAAAACAAGTCGTGTGCGACGTTTTGTCTACAGCTCTTTTTTGGCTTTCTTGTTGCAAGCGGCGGCGCGGCAGCGGCGACGCTCTGCGTCAACTGCAGCCGCCTGAGCGGCCGTCTCTGCCAAACTCGAAGCAGTCGAAGCCAGCCATGCGTTCCGTGTTTGCTTTGGCCTGACTTGGCGACCCAGTCAGTCTGCATCTCCTTATGTGCCCAATTGCGAAACGGTTACATTACGGGCATATAACCGTTTGCCAACCGTTTGACGCTCCTGCCTCTCTCTCGGCTTTCTGCGGCTGTCAAGCGACCTTCATGCTCTGTTCACATTTTATGCGACGAACTGGCTCACGTAAGCACCGGCTCCTGATAAGAAGAATCGGCCGAGAAATCGAAATCCACTTGTAACTGGCATTGAAGAAATGTCTGCGGACAATTAAAAACGGTTACCCCAAAAAAGTGAAATTGCCAAAAGAAATAACTGGTTTTGTTTTTGCCAATTGCAAAATATTACTATTATATTACTCCAAACACTTGGCGGTTTCATGAGCAAAGGAAATGGGTTTGAGTACGAGTACTTATTAACAACAAAATTTGCTTATAAATCAATTGGAATTTTGTAATGATTCATTTACACACCTGGGGGCTATGTAATTTTTCGTCATTTGGTAGAGTTACAATCCGCGACGCTTGAATAGCGCCGCTGAAAGAAAAATGTAATTATATAGATTTTACTACAAGTTTTTTGATTCCACCGAAAATTGGAATTGGGATGATGTGAACTGGTGTGCGTTTTTCAATTAAGAGATTCGAGTTACTCCACCTAGGATAAATGGAATTAAATTTGAGTGGTAATCGATAGCAAACTCTACTAAAGACTTAGGGCCTAGGAGAGTAAATGCGGCACCCTTCAGCAACAAATTTTGAAAGTATTCTTCACTCTATTCATAAATTGTGTACATTAAAATAATGAAATAACACCTAAAATCAAACATGACCTTAACCTATGGAGAAACGAGGCACCCATCTTTAGTGAGTTTGAAAATTTGTAATTTATCTTTAAATTGTAAGCCTTGAAAGGGAAGTACATCAAATATAAACTTGAAAGATGCTTCTACCATATAAATTGGCATGAATCTCATTCAGCCAACAAATATGAATGGCGATTGTGAGGAAATGCGGCACCCAAGTAGCAGCGAACTTAGAATTGACCACTTAACTTCTAGCTTATAAATGTTACAAACCAATAAAATAACACCCAAGTCCAAATGGGCTTTATCCTATAGGAAAACGAGGCATCCATCCTGCAGTGGGTTTGTAAATATAAGATTCATCCCTAGATTGAGGGGAACAAAATATCTGGGTTCCTGAAAGTTACATGCAGTATGGAATGTGGCATCTAGATTCAATCAGGCAAGAAGTATGACTGCTGAGCGTAAGGAAATGCGGCACCCAACTATCAGCGAGCTTAGAATTGATCACTTTTCTTCTTACTTATAGATGTAACAACGAAATGAGAATGAAATGTATTTGTAAAAAAATAAGGCACCCATCAAGCAGTCAGCTTCGTTAACTCTTTTTTTTAGCTTATTAAAAAAGGCTAATAATTTCATTCGCAAAACATTTATTGCTGCTAGCTGTCAGAAAATGCGGCACCCATCTTGAGAAGGGATTCTAAATTCCCTAAATTTCCCTTATTAACTTCAACTTGAGAGCCTAAAGTTAGGACGAACTACCCAACAAAACTTAAATGAATCTTTTGAAATGTTTTAAGGAATTGCGGCACCCATCTAGCAACCAAAATACAAGATATATCTCTTCTTCACTAGTTGATAGAACCAAAACAAGGTGCCACCTGAAATGTAAATGATTGTTGTAAGGGGTTTTGAATGTCATCGTAAAAAAATGAGGCACCCATCTACCTGAAATTATCTCAAACCACCTCTTTTATTCTAATTTTTGTGGCTAAAACCAGTCCGAGAGGCCAACTGACACCATTATACCATAAGCTGACTCATTTGGTAGCCGTCTCTTGTGTCCACCCTTTTCTACACAGAGACAAAAAATATACTAAGAAGTATACATTGCATGATTTCGGTATCCTTTTGGAATGGATATTTTGTATTAACCATTTTTGAATATTAAAATATCAATTGAATGTTGAATGGATTTTAAAAAGTCCCTTAATATAGCTGAAAATCATCCAAAGGATATAAAATATATATATTTTAATATCAAAATAACGATATTAAAAACTATCCATTCCAATTGGATCGATAGTGAATGTATTTACCTAGGACTGAAATAAATCTGAATTCTGAAGCAGCTAGTTTGGTTAATACCTATTTTCCCCTGCATTTCTGAACATATTTAAGTGCCTGCTGTAATAAAATGCGGCACTCATCTAGCAAATATAATGCAAAGCAAATATAATGTAAGATTAAAACAGAAAATCAAAGCTGAAATGCAACTTGTAGGAAGTTCTAGATATTTTATGTGAGAAAATGCGGCATCCGTCTGACCGTTAGCCCAAAAAAGAAGCAGGTAACATTTTTGAGGGGCCCTCTGTAAGGAAATAAGGCACCCAATTAGCATACAGAACAAAAATTAACTGTTTTACTCTTGCTTGTGAGTCACCAAAGCATATTTTAAAGGGACTTACCCATCTTTTGAAGGCACCCATCTGTCCAAAAGCTCTGTCGGCAAGCTTTCCTAAAGCTTTCTCAATTACTGCTGCTTTAAATGAAAGAAGAAACTTGCCAATTGATCTAATGAAAGTTTCTACAAATGATCACCTCCAAAATCGCCTTTTGTATGTTCTATTAAGCATGACCGAGAGTAGAAATCAAAATCATAGTATTTTTTTGTTGTATTTGTTGTAGTATTGTTTTTGTTGTACAAACTCAGTCGTAAAATAGAACCCATGCATGGTAAACCAATT
Organism: Lordiphosa fenestrarum; assembly: GCA_035044985.1. NCBI lineage: Eukaryota > Metazoa > Arthropoda > Insecta > Diptera > Drosophilidae > Lordiphosa > Lordiphosa fenestrarum. The sequence continues at coordinate 2,900,011 of JAWNNO010004426.1, forward strand.
TCACACGAAACAAAACCAACCATAAAGAAAACCTGCACCGCCCCCAATAACTATTTCTATTTTCATGGCTGTCAAATGTCTCAATCAAAATTGTGCAAACTAAACCCATTTCACAGGCGGCACACGCTTAGGCTATCTAATGAGGCACTTCCTCGCCGGTTCGAAGAAGTCGAACAAAATGAAATGTCGGAAAATTAACAGAGAGCAATGTGACAACGGAGATACTTTTTGTTTTGTGTTTTTTTTTTGATGTGGTTAAATCAGCTAATGGGACAAGGTCAACGGTAACCGAAAATAAAGATAATAATGAAATGTTTTACTTCTCAGGCCCAGGCCCGGGCCCTTCCATGGGCCAAGTCAAGTGTGGCGATGGTGTTGGTCAAGGGCCAAACGATGTTAGCTTTTAATTGACACAGAATTTATGACTATGACACTGCGCTGTATACGAGTTGTGGGAAGGAAGGCGTTCGCACTCCCAATTTCCGCTACAATTGCGTCAACTATTTCCGGTCACTCATCCAGGCACTAAAAGGCGATTTCCTAAGTATTACTTAAAAACAATTTCAGTACCAAGTGGGGAAAAAAGTGAAGAGGCGCTATCTGGCAGAAGAAAGCCCACGAGTGACATAATGTATTTCTGTTTTATCACTGTTTTGCTGCGTCATCCAGGTGACATACTTACATATGCCACGAGCAAGTACATGCCGAGCGTCATGTCTCACACTGAAAAAACACACAACAGACGAAATTGAAAATGAACTTCATTAAACAGGCAGACAGCAAGCAACACAGCCATGAAGTAATGTATAAGGCTAGTACGAAGCTGCTGTAACTTTAGATACATCTTAAGGCAGGTGCGTGCGTTTAGGGGGCTGGGCGAATATCTAGTTTTTATACTCTGTACCGTAGGTACACAGAGTATTATAAGTTTGTGCAAAAGTATGTAACAGCCAGAAGGAAGCATCTCCCACCCTATAAAGTATATATATTCTTGATCAGCATCAACAGCCGAGTCGATTTAGTCATGTCCGTCTGTCTGTCCGTATGAGCACACAGATCTCAGAGATGGTAAGAGATAGAGGTTTGCCATGTATGGGACAAATGCTTCTTTTATCTGCAGCCAGATCAAGTTTATTTTCAATTTTGGCCACGCCCCCTTCACGCCCCCGCAATTTAGAAAAAACCTCATAACTTCCACAGTTTTAAAGGCAGATGGTTCGTACCTTCTAGACATATTTAGTAATGAGGATAACTTATCGATCCACCAAAGAAACGGTGAAGATCGGATAAACGGTTGTCGAGTTATGATCAAAAGACTGTTCGCCGCTGCAGCGCAGTAGCAGCGCTGCTTTCAGCTGCTACTGCAGCATCGAAATTTAGGCTGATCGTTTAATTTCGATGATACTGAGTATGCTATAGTCGGGCTTGACCGATTTTCAATCATGTTTTATTCACCAATTTTTGTATTCATTTGTTTTCTATGCGCCTTCACACAACTGTACACAGCATGATAAAAATCGAAAGACTATAGCATATAGCTTTCATAAGAACGATCGGTCGGAAAACTAGTTTTAGTAAAACCTTTTTGGTTTTCAATGGTAACGTCTTTCCCACCAGTTTTCTTTGCTTTCTTTTTGAATCCACTAAGTTTGATCAAAATCGGATTACTATATAGTACAACTGCTATAGGAACAATCGGTCGAACAACTAGTTTTAGTACAAAAAACTTTATAGTGTTCAATGGTAACGTCAGCTCATGAGTTATCTACGCTTTTTTTTAAATTCACTAAGTCCGATCAAAATCGGATTTCTATATAGTACAGCTGTTGTAGGAACAATCGGTCGTAAAACTAATTTTATTAAGCTAAACTCTATTGGTTTCAACGGTAATGTCTGTCCCATTAGATATCTATGCTTTTTTATGAACCCACTAAACTTAATCAAAATCTGATTACTATATAGTACAGCTGCCATAAGAACAAGTCGGAAAACTTGTTTTAGTTAGCAAAACCTGTGTGTCTCACATAGAAACGCATTCGAAATTGGTATATATGAGTCATCTATGCTCTTTCAAAAATCTACCAAGTTAAATCAAAATCTGACAACTATATAGTATATTTGGAAGAGAAATAGTTAGACCAAAAACTAGAGATAGCAACTTTTCGATTTTAGTGATAGCGCATGCAAACTTTTATATACTATATATTACTTTTATTTTTGCATTTCAATGGTTCTACAAAGTTTGATGAAAATCAGTCTACTATATAGATTTGCTGAAATAGGAACAATCCGTTGGTAAACAACTTCTAATGAGAAAAGCAGTTCAATTTTAATCATGTAGTTTCCAAACAGTGTATCTATTAGTTTTCTAAGCTTTGCATAATTCTAACAAGTTTGACCAAATTCGGATGACTTTTTCACATATTTCATGCATACTCCTACAACTACGCCCATGACCCAGCTAACAGTCAAGCTTGGCTTATGCTCTGTGCGTACGTGGCTTATATGTACGAGGGTAGCTTGAGAAATACTAAGACTCAGCGTTTGCAAGTCTCTTAAAGCTGTTCAGTAAATGAGAAGAAGGTTAGCCATGTATTCTAAATCGCAATAGATAATTCTCTAGACGTTTTCCTGACCAGACTTGCTAATCAACCGAGTTTTTTCACAAACTTTAAAACAAGATACCATAATTTTTGATACCCCAAGGCACCAGATATGCTCATCCAACCCTCGCATTGTATGTAGCATCTATCGCTAACAGATTTAGGTTACCACGCACACACGAAGTTCAGGTTGGCAGTTGGCGGTGGTTAACTGACAGGCGGCAGCTGGAGCTGCTGCTACCACAGCAGGCAGCGTCTCTCTCATCTAATTGCTTGCCTAAACAGCTCAAATTGTTGGCCACTGTAAACAGTTGGTTATTTCTTTTTATGGGTATTTTGCATGTCATCCTCACTGGGCGCCAGCGAGTCGCACGTAATTCACTTGTTTTGTTTTGGTCTTTCTTTTCCGGATATCTCTCTGGCTAAGTGATTTCATCGTGGCATACTTGCATTTAATTTGATTCAATTTTGTGGCCGCCTGGTCAAGTGCAAAGCCAACGCGTATCTGCGGGTATTACGTGCCTTTGCTAATTACTCAATCACTTACGGATTTTCCCACACACTTTTGGGATGATTTCCAAATAAAGTAAACTAGTTCACAAGTTTTGCATTTAATGTTAACTTTCTTTTCGTCTTCTTTTCTTACAGGTAAACTTATTTTTGAATGCTAACTAATTGATTGAAAAGCCAGTAAGTTCTTAACTTCTTGAGTAACCACATTTGCCCATACCAGTAAACTTAAGTACCCAATTCACCCAATTTACCCATCAGCTGCACGCCATAACCGAGAGTCCACGACCATTGGCTTGTTGAGCACCTGCCAACCCCACCAATTAATTATGATTAGTTTGTATGCACCTCAAAAACTATTCGATAAAAACCCGCCATCAAAACTTTGTGTGGGGGCACGCAATTGCGGCATGCCAATCAGCAATAATTTGCACCGGTTCAAATATTGTTTAAAGTGAAAGCTGTCAATCAATTGGCCAAAAATAAAGAAAGGAAAACGTTTCAAGAAGTTTTTTTGTTTTTTTTTTAATTGACTGCAGTCGGCTGGCTTTATTCAAGTTTAAAGGCATCGCTGCGAGAGATTCCATGAGTTCCACTCTCGGATCACACAACGCGTGCGTGCACTTGCAACATGGGGGGGTATTGCTGAAATATGCAACAACTGCAATCACGATAAGACCGATAAAAGATATTTAAAATTTTTGAGAGTCCAAACAGTATATAGAGTGTGAATGGTATTTGTAGAGAGAACTGCAAAGAAAACAGAAAGAAATGTGAATTTGAAATAGATAAGAGCTACAACGGTTTGCCAAGGTAGCGTTTGTGTGGCAGTTGAAAGCTACTAAATTCCTAGTTTTGACATGTTTGTCTGTACAAAGTTGAAACATTTTCATTAAAAATCAAATGTTTCTCACTACATCTAACTTTCCCACCGATTTATGCTATAGCAGCCATATACCATATTTGTTTTATGTTATTTGCATATCAAGACTTTGTGCAAATTTGATTAAGATTGCTTTAAAACTGAAGGTTTTAAGACTCTCGATGACCCTACTTCATTTGACTTTACTTCGATGACTGTACTTAAGGAAACTGCAACTCGAAATGGCGACCGTGACAATTTTTATGTCCTATACATACACAGTCTTCATACGGACGGTCAGACTATGGTCATAAAGAAATACTTTGGGTATGTCATGCTGATCAAAAATGTATATATATACATAATATATATATATATACATCATATATATATATATACATCATATATAATAATATGTCATTTTGTACCTGTACAAGATAATTGGTCCTTCGATCCGGATACATACTCATTTCAGAATAATTTTTAATTCAATGTACCGTAGGTACAAAGAGTATTTTAATTTTGTGCAAAAGTATGCAACAGCCAGAAAGAAGCATCTCCGACCCTATAAAGTGTATATATTCTTGATCAGCATCAACAGCCGAGTCGATATAGCCATGTCTGTCCGTATGAACGCACAGATCTCAGAGATGGTGAGATAGAGGTTTGACATGTATGGGGCATTTGGCGGACTATCTGCAGGTAGATGAAGTTTATATTCAATTTTGGACACGCCCCCTCCCGTCCCCGCATTTTGGAAAAAACGTCATATCTCCCACAGTTTTAAAGATAGATGGTTCGTTCCTTCTAGATATATAAAGTAATCAGACTAACTTATATATGGTGAAGATCGGATGAACGGTTATCGAGTTATGATCAAAAGACTGTTCGCCGCTGCAGCGCAGTAGCAGCGCTGCTTTCAGCTGCTATTGCAGCATCAGAATTTATGCTGAGCGTATAATTTCGTTGGTACAGAGTACGTTATAGTCGAGCTTGACCGATTTTCTTTCTTGTTTTTACCACATCCATCACTTACCTTATATTTGAATGAAATGAAGCATTTGTTTCAGTGAAGCAAATCATCCGTCATAAAAATCTGGTGTAATATGTTTTAACCATTTGTAAGCACACAGCGCAATTGTGGCTTTCTTGGTCCCTTCCGTTTTTTTGTGTGCGTCCTCCTTCAATATATATATAACCTTGAGCTACGATGGTATCAACCATCGCTTTATCATAAATTTTTCCTTTGTAGTTTCTCTAGAATTGTTGCTTGACCATTGTTGTTTTCTCACTCGTTTTGGGATTTTATCATAGGTTTATCTAGAATTGTGTTTTTTTTTTTGTTTTTTAACCATCGAACATGTTGTGTACTTGTGACATCGGAATCCACGAAATTTTAATACCAAACGACAACTTCGAACACTTAACATAAAATCACTGACAAAATTTAATTAACCGAGAACAAAAGACATAACTTGGGCTTTTTTTTAAATTTGTTCCAGTTTTTTTGTGTTCCAAATATTATATTAAATTTTTTTTTGTTAGATGTGTACGCTGCGATGCTCTGAGAACGAATGACCTATGCTAGGCACAAACTACAGGGCCTTCAAATAATTTGAGTTTGACACTTTATAGCAGGGATTACTAGACGAGGGAAATGATTTTATGGGTACAAATTGTAATTGTAATTCCATTTGTCTAAACATAGTAGGCTTTTGGGTCATGCGTTTCATCAAAGTTACTAAGTATACTAGATTAAGTTTTTTTTCTTTAAGAATCGCTGAACTGAATAGAATCTTTTTTTTTTGAAATGAACTTGTACTTGACTTGTAGAATTGTTTTAAATTTATCAAATTAAGATTTAAGACCTAACAACCTTTCGGCTTTTTCATAAGGCACACATAAGCACGAAGTGTTTTCTACCACAATTAGCGTACGTTTTAGGAACATGCAAAACGACTTGAAGTGTGACAACAAAAAAGTCTGCTAATGATAGGACCGGGACTACCATGAAACAGTATTTTATAGACAAACCATGATGGCTGTGTTTTGACAACAAAATCATTATTTATTATTAAAGGTTTTGGACCCTGGATCCACAACTAAAAGATTTCTTTCTTAAAATAATAATAAGTTCTTGCTTTTAGTAGAAATCGTTCTAAGCTTGCATTAAGTCTCAAATACTTTCTTTAAGAACAGAACTTCTTAATTCAAGAACAACTCGAAATACATTAGTGAATCGATTGGAATGGATTTAAGCATTAAGCGGCATTGATCCAAAAACACAACAGCATTGAATTAAGTGCAAAAAGGTTAAAGTTTTAGAAAACTTTGGTAATAGTTTAGATCGAAGAGTATTGTCCTTCATTAAAACGGGACTGATTTGAGATTACCATAAGATTTAGCCAAGTTCAAACAGGAAGTACTTAAAGAACTAATTATAAGCTTAGCTTAAGTATATTTCTGTGTTTCCCGAAAACTTACGGCAATTCACGCCAAATGCTTGCCGTACAAATGCATGAATAAGTGTCGGAGAGCTACAGAGAGTCTGTCATCTTGGTATATTTGCTGCTTATTTTAGTAACAAAGTGGTTTGTCCAAGTCTAAAACAGCCTCATATTTAGCTCTATAAATCATTTTTGATGTTTTTGAAAAGCTTTTGTTTGTTGGAAAGAGGTGTAGTAATAGTACATCTACTAAGGTACGGCACTCGAAGTGTGCGTCTTCAGCAAAGTACTTGAAGTGCTCAGTGTTTCGCGTACTCTTGAAGGTTCGTGAGGTTCTTCGCGGATGTCGGTTTATTGTTCACACGCAAACGCATACATAATTTGCGTCCATGTGAGCCGTTCGCTCTAGCGCTCACTCTCCCACTCTCTACCCCCTCTACTCCTCTCTCCGTCAAGCAAAAGCTTTTTGAAAAACTTCATAAAGTTTGCCTCACCGTGTAAAACCCATCTAACTCAATATTTCAAAAAATGTCCACCCTTCAGCTCTGAAAATTTTGATATCTCGATTTGGAAATGCTTTTTCCATCACTCTCAATTACAAATGTTAATGCAGTGCGTCATCTATTAAATACAGTGTCTTTGCCTTAGCCGAGTTGCAAACCAACACTCTGTGTGTTAAAGCAGTGAGCTTTGATTTTCATAGAAAAGCTTTTAATTACATAGCCAAAAAAAAGTACTTAATACAAAATGTTTAAAGCTTTAGATTACAGTAGATCAAAAAAAAATGAAAAAAAAATGAATTTTTAAAGTTCGTTATGCCTCTGATCATTCAGATAATCCTCTTTGATCAGATCGGCTCCCTTTTCGCCTATCATAATGCAGGCGGCGTTTGTATTGGCTCCCACAATATCGGGCATAATGCTGGCATCAATGACCCTCAATCCCTTGGCGCCGTGCACCCGTAGGCGGCTATCCACCACACTTGTTGGATCACTGGCCGGACCCATGCGCGCCGTACCCACCGGATGATACACTGTGGTGGTCATATGACGAATATAACAACGCCAGTAATCGTCCGATTGATAGGTCAGACCATTGCAGGCCTCCAAATCCAACTTATGCAGCTGCGCCTCACGCTCACTGAAAGCCTTGGTCTCTGGCAATTGCTTGTATATATTCAAAGCCCTGATATAGGTGTCCACATCGCGGTCATCGGTCATATAGCCGGGATGTATAAGCGGCGCTTCCAAATAGTCAGCGCTCTGCAATTCCAAATGGCCCGCCGAGAAGGGTTTCAGATGCAGCAGATATGTGATGTATGTGTTGGAGTTTTGATTCGCGGACAATATGCTCTTGGCGACGCGATCATTGAATCCGGTGGCGGCCACATAACCCTTAAGCTCTGGGCTCTGCATAAGGCTAAAGAAATTCGTGGTCTGTATATCGGGATTGGGACCATGCACTGAGGTGGTATTAATGAAGCCCGTCAAAGCGGTGGCCTCATGATGCAACAGTTTGCTATGACGACCCATCAAGAGATTGTACATGGCATCCACTAGCTCCTCCTCGGTGGGCTTACGTGCGGTTGATTTGTCAATTTGGAACATGACCGGTAAACTTGCATGATCCTTGAGGTTACGACCAACGGGTAAATCCAAATGAACGGGAATGCCTAAGCTCTTCAAATGATCCGCGGGACCAATGCCTGAAAAAGAGGGGAGGGAATTTATATTATATATAAAAAGGTTGACTATAGCTTATAGTTTTAATAGGAACAATCGGTCGAAAAACTTGTTTCTTTCAAGTGAAACATCTCTAAAATATCTATTCATTAGTTGTCTAAGCTTTTTTAATAATTCCACCAAGATTTGAACGACATCGGTCAACTATATAGTGCCATAGCTGCCTTGGAAAAGATGATGCTGGAAAATAGTCTATTGTTTTCAATGACAACGTCTGCATATTAACCATACTTCAATTTTTTAGGCTTTTACACAATTTTAAAAGGTTTGTTCCAAATCGGTTGACTATAGCATATAGCTGCCATAGGAGCAATCGGTCGAAAACTAGTTTTAGTGAGAAAAACTTTTTTCTTTTCAATGGAAACGTCTTTAATATTTGGTTTATATATGTTTTGTGTGCTTTTACACAATACCACAAAGTTTGTTCGAAATCGGCTGACTCTAGCATATAGCTGCCATAGGAACAATCAGTTGAAAACTAGTTTTAGTGAGAAAAAACTTTTGTGTTTATCATGAAACCGTTTCCCAACTTTGTATTTAAGTGTCTTCTGTGTCTTAACACAATTCTACAAAGTTTGATCAAAATCGGTTGATCATAGCATATATCTGCCATAGAAACAATCGGTGGAAAACTAGTGTCAGTGAACAAAACTAATTTGTTTTCAATACAATCGTCTTCCAACTTCGTACGTCTTAATTTTCTATGATTTTCCATAGCTCCACTAAGTTTCATAAAAATCGGAAAACTATATTGTATATCCGCCCAAAAAGACATGGGTCTGAGTGAAAAACCCTCATTCTTGTCTTCAATCCTTACGTCTTCAGTTAGCTCCCAAAGCTAACGTTCCATTTAGACTCGAATTACTTCAGCTAAATTTGGTCAATATCAGAGATAACAATCGTTAGTAGACGTCGAATTTTGAAAAATACAATTAGGCTTATATCAAAAAACTAGAGATTAGGCTATCTAATCAAAAAACTCTATCTTAAGTGGTGTTTATCAAAACCGGAAAGGAAAATTTCGCGATATAAAGTTCATCCTTCTTCTGCTGGTCTTGAACTCACCTGATAGCATAAGTATCTGTGGTGTGCCAATGGCTCCGGCCGATAGTATTACCTCCTTCGAAGCCTTCACCGTGTACTCCTTGCCCTCGCGATGCACAAAGGTCACACTCTCCACACGCTTCTCTCCATTCAGATTCAGGCGCTTGACATGGGCATGACGCACTATGTGCAAATTCGGCGTATCCTTGTGCAAATGTGAGCGAGCAGTGGTTATACGTCGACCACCGTCCTGTGTGCCCAATATATCCATTTGACCCACAAACGAGCCCTCTGTAAAGTCCGGTGCACTGCCATAGCCCATCTCTAGCATGGCAGCTCGAATGGTCGTGCGGAACTCATTGTCGGATACGTAGTTATTCAAGCCCATGGGTCCGCCCACGCCATGATCACCCTTCTTGTAGTCGGTGCGGGTCGAACGCAGATCCTCTGCCTTGCGGAAATGCTCCATCACAGAATCATAGCCCCAGCCGGGATTGCCGCGTCGCTCCCAGTCATCGAAATCCTCACGCGTGCCACGGGCATAGATCATGGCGTTCATGCCATTGGTGCCACCCAGCATCTTGCCGCGCGGCCAGTGACAGCTCTCACCCTGCATGGCCATGCAGGCACGTCCATTGGGCTCTGTATGATACTGCCAGTCCCACTTTGAGAACTGTGTGGCCATGTGCCAGGCCACGAATTCCGTCTCTATGGGCGGATCGCCACCGGCCTCCAGCAGCAGCACACGCCAGTTGGCCTGCTCCGCCAGTCGGCCCGCCACCACCGATCCCGACGACCCCGAACCCACCACTATAAAGTCATAGTCCTGATCAAAGCCACCCGCTCGATCCAGCCAGTCGCCCCGATCCGCCGGCCACTGCTGCTGTCCACTCAGATCACAGTACTTGGTTATCAGGGTGTGCAGCAGCAGAGACATCAGCGTATTCGCCGGACCCGCCGAACGGGCCGCGCACTGGGCGCTGAGAAACTCCATGGGAATCGATTGGTTGCAGAAACGTAGAACCGTTCGTTATTGGCGCATTCGCGCGACTGTTGGGCCTGGGGCAGCGGCGAGCGGATTTTGTACGGCCGGGCGAGCGTCGAGTTTGTATTCCGCTGGCATGGCGCTGCCACGTAAATCATTCGCGTCATTTGCATGGCACATAAATTAGCCGCTCCCCGAAGGCGGGCATCTGAGTCCGAGATCGAGCCACAGCTTAGTAACGCCACACACCGGGCAGATTAGGTCCGCACCGGCTGGGTTAAGGTGACACTAAATACAAATTTTATTTTCGGTGAGATAAGCTCGACCGGAATCTGGCACTATTTCACTGATAAGTCAAACGGTGCTTTGCTCGAAATTGTTTTTCGACAAGGCGAACTTTATCTTTATGGGAGGTGTGGGCTCTAGATATCAGCATTGGACGCGTGTAGCCGTGTATATACATATGTCTGAGTCCAGTGATAAGCTACTGGATAAACTAGAAGCACAATTGAAAAGGGAAACAACAGGAGGAGGATTAGGCTTGGATGCAACACAGATTGTATACCCTTAATCGGGTCGTTAAGAAAAAAGGTGTGCGTCATTACGCTCTAATCAGGACAATTTATGGCCCAGAAAAGGAAATTGCCAAGTTGGTTAGATTTATAGATCGGATTTACTTGATTTTTGATAGTTAAGAGGTTAAATTACTTGATTTTTGAGCTCGGTTTCTCATTATTCGGTTAGTTAACTGGAGTTTAGCTCATTTTTTAAAGTCTCTTACTGTGGTTAGCGGTTAATCAAGCTACTAAGCGGTCTAGAATTGGAACGTTTCGGGTTTTTGATGTGAAACAATTTGCATTTTGCAACGAAAGGACTAAAATTTGATTTCAAGCGTCAAGTTGACACGGCATATTTTGTGATGTCGCTGTAAAGCACTTCACGGTAGTCAATTATGAAGTATAAATCTAGTTCTTAGTATCGAGCACTTGGTATCAAGTACTGAGTAGCGAGTACTTCGTAACGAGTACCGAGAACTTAGTAGTAAGTTTCGAATGCTTAGTTATAAGTGACGAGCAAAGACTACCGAGTAATTAGATCTAAGTATTCTGTACTGATTACACCCACTTAGTTATAAGTATCGAGTACTAAGTTCCGAGTGCTTAGTTCTAAGAATCGTGTGTTGAGTAGCGAGCACTTAGTATGAAGTAGGTGTCTAGTGCTTAGTTCTAAGTATAGAGTAAGAAGTACTCAGCTCTCAGTATCGAGTACTGAGTACAGCGCACTTAGCTCTAAGTATCGTCTGCTAAGTACCGAGAACTTAGTAGTAAGTATCGAGTGCTTAGTTTTAAGTATCGAGCATAGAATACCGAGTACTCAGCTTTAACTAGCGATTACTAAGTAAAGCGCACTTAGTTCCAAGTATCGAGGTTTTAGTATTGAGTTTTGATTATCGATTGCTGAACACAGACTAATAAGTGCTAAGTATTTAGCTCTGAGTATTGAATACTGAGTATCAAGTGTCAAGTCCTTAGTAAAGAGTACTTAGCTTCGAGTACTAAGTAGTGTGAACTTAGAGTTTGCTATAGAATACTGAGTACTTGCCTTTTTTCTTGACTACTGTATATCATAACTAACAATCATTGACTACTGTATTCATAAACGGAATAGCAGCTTAAAATCCTAGATCCCGGAGAGAAGATTTAAACACGGAAGAAGGCAGAGGAGCGGGCATATTTTAAGAAGATCCAGCGAAGATCTACTATTCTACTTAGTCAGAAAAGCATCTTCACCTTGGGCAAAATCCCCAAGCAACATATCAATTCTAGTCAACAGTCAGGCTGTCATTTTCCGCTCACTTAACCCAAGTTACTCACCCAAACAAACTTCCCAACTTCTATACCTTAGCTAGAACAGTACTATAACCACGATAGTAGTCTAAAAGTGGCGCTGCACCATAGGTCATAAGGCCAACCTGAACTGAGTACCTCACAGTGACTTCTGCCGTATCCGTGGGAATGAAGAGGCGGTAGAAAGCATCCAAAGTCTGCACTTCTTAGGAAAGGCACCGAGCACCTAACTTAATCGAAATTAGTTATGCCTTCTAGTCTTTGTAGCTTTATTGAAAATCTCTTTACAACTTGATGATCCTTTACTGCATATAAAAGTAGTGCAGTAAAGTTGTACTTCCAACCGGCAACTATTCTGTAGACCATTTTGTGTTCAACCTTATCTGTAATCACATAAAGTGTTATATGGACTTTGCAATGAATATTAACGAGTGCTTGTATCCCACACATAGTGGTAAATTAGTTGAGATAATAACAGATATACATGTGTAGTTGTTTACCCTTGTCAGAGGGTATTTAATTTTCAAAACAAACCAATTGATTGAATAAATAGTTTTCCAAATGTATTAGCTAGTAGCAGGCAGCAAAACTCTAAAAAGAAATACCAAAAGAAAAACTAAAACACTTCAAAATTTTGACTTCAATTTTTAAGAAAGTGGTAACTTAACTTTAAATTTATGCAGGTTGGCAGCCCGGTGAAGAGTTTTGAGAAAGTTTGAAGAGTTGTTGAAAGGAAATTATAGTTATTGACTAGTTGGCAGCCTCATTACATAATTTTAACGTTTTTGACGTTACTCAACACTTTGTTTAGAGATTACCGAATTTTGAGGAATTTAGGTTATTACTTAGAGTTTTTGTCAAGTTGGCAGTTTAATTGAATAACTTTTGAAAGTCTTTTAGCAAGTTGGCAGCCTGATTCAATAATTTTGAGGGTGGTGAATCCCCTGTTTAGGGTTTTTTCCAAGCTGGCAGTCTTTTTTAAGGGAATATACCAATTTACTTGAAGTTTTGATCATTTTGAAGGTGGTAATCTATTTGTGTCGAGTTTTTTTCAAGTTGGCAGTCCTTTTTAATTACTTTAGAGAGAATATACCAATGTTCTTAAAGTTTTTAGCAAGTTGGCAGCCTGACTTTATTATTTTGAGGGTGGTAAACTCTTTGCTCAGGGTTTTTCGCAGTTGGCATTCTTTTTTATTAACTCTCGAGGGAATATAATTAATTATTAACAGTTTTTGCCAAGTTGGTAGTGTCATATAATAATTTTGTAAAGTCTTTTAGCAAGTTGGCAGCCTAATTTAATCAAGTGAACTGTTTGCGTTGAGTTTATTCCAAGTTGGCAGTCTTTTTTAAACTACTTTCGAGGTAATATTTCAATTCACTTGACATTTTAAGCAAGTTGGCAGCTCGATTTAATAATTTTAAGGGTGGTTAACTCTTTGCGGAAAGTTTTTTCCAATTTGGCAGTCATTTTGAATTACTTACAAGGGAATATACCAATTTACTTGCAATTTCAAGCAAGTTGGCAGCCTGCTTTTACCATTTTGAGGATGGTAAACTCTTTGTGTCGAGTTTTTCCAAGTTCGCAGTCTTTTTTAATTACATTCTTCCCTTGAATGTAATTAAAAAAGACTGCCAACTTGATTACTTGAAGTACTTAGCAAGTTGGCAGCCTGATTTAATCATTTTGAGGGTGGTAAACACATTGCATCAAGTTTTTTCCAAGTTGGCAGTCTTATTTAATTGCGTTAGAGGGAGTTGAATTATTTTCTTAGAGTTTTTAGCAAGTTGGCAGCTTTATCTGATTATTGTTTACTTCATAATCCTTGAACTAGAAAGTCAAAGTCAAAGTCGCAAGCGGCTTTAATTGAAATGCTAGCGGGTCATTTGATTTGGAATGACTGGGAGGTCAAAATAAAAGTCTGTATATGGTTCAGCTGGGTGATTACAAAAAAGTCCACTTTATTTGTGAAATTCGTAACCCAGAAATGTGTAGAATTTCCTTCTCGATAACAACTCAAATATAAATCTAAGATTGATTGGCGCATGTGTACACAATGCACATGACTTAAATACAAATCCGCTTAATTATAATGCATCATCGTGTTGATGCGGCACCCTCTCCCGCTGCGGACTCCGCTCGTGCCAATCCTCCTTGATAAAGTCCGCCGCTCGTTCGGCTATCATCACGGTAGCCCCATTTGTATTGGCACTGATCACAGCTGGCATAATGCTGGCATCCGCCACCCTCAGATTGCTCACTCGATGCAGTTGTAGGCGTGGACTGACACAGGCTTCCGTGTCGTCGGCGGGGCCCATTTTCACGGTACCCGTCTGATGGTAACAAGTGACCGTAAAGTACTTGGCATAGCACTCCCAGTAGGCATCGCTTCTGTACTCAAAGTACTCATCGCATTCGGGTATGGGTATGTGCGCCATTTCGGCCCGATGCTCCCTGTAGGCCTGTGTCTGCTCCAGTTGCTCCATGTAGCGTATACCCCTCAGCAGGGTGGCCACATCTGCCGAATGGCTCAAATAATTGCTTACCAGACGAGGCGGTTCCTCCGGATTCAAGCTGTTTAGGGTAAGCTCTCCAGTGGATTTTGGATGCGAGAGTAGTAGAAAGATGCATAGAAGATTTGCTTCCTTGAGCAGTCCCTGCAAATACCGAGAGTATTGCGGTTGGAAGGACAAGCCCTGTACCAACATTTCGAGAGCATCATGACGACCATGTCCAAAGAACAGATGATGCATCTCTATGTCTGGGTAGGGACTACCATTTGTCGCATTGGTGTTGATGAAGCCCACCAGGGAGGCAGTGCCATGAGAGGCTAGTGGACCGGTTCGATGTATGAGATAGTCATAAATGCTGTCCAGTATCTCCTGTTGGCTGGTGGCCACCGAAAGCCCCTCATCCAAGCGCATAAACAGCGGTACCACCACATGATCCTGCAGATTATGGCCTACGCCAGGCAGATGCTGTACCAGGGGTACTTTAAGCTGCCCCAAATGCTCCCGCGGGCCTATGCCAGAGCGTAAGAGTAGGGCGGGTGAATCAATGGCCCCCGCGGAAAGCACTGCCTCCTTGGCCACCCTCACAGTTTGGGTCTTTCCGTCACGCACAAAGCTAATGCTCTCCACACGTTCACCCGTTGTGTCAAAATTTATGCGCGTCACCTGGGCATGTTTGATTACCTGCAGATTGGCTCTGCCCGAGACCCTACCCAGGTGACCCTTGCCCGTACTCATGCGTTGACCCCGCTGCACTGTACCCGGCACATGGGCATACCCCGTCTCCGTACCCTCGGCGAACTCCTTTACTGTGGGTATGCCCAACTCCAGGCCTCCCTGACTTATCATCTCGTGTATGGACTCATCGTATTGTTCGAACGGATTGAGTGTGATATAACCCTGAGGATGCGTTTCATTGCCCACGGGTTGTACGGAACGCTCGAAATAGGGCAAGACTTCGTCATAGCTCCAGCCCGTATTACCCAAGGCAGCCCAACCATCGTAGTCCCGTCGATTGCCGCGCAGATAAAGCATGGCATTCACTCCGCTACTGCCACCAATCATGCGTCCGCGTGGCCAATAGCAGCGTCCATTCTTAAGAGCCCTGCTGGACGTGCCACTCGGTTCGGTGTAATAGTTCCACATGAAGTCGCTGTGTTGCAGGCCAAAAAATAAGGCGGGCACCTGTGGAAAGGTTGAACAGGAGTATAAGAAGAATCTCTCAAGGCCTTAAACTCACCTCCGATTCGACGGGCGGATCGCCGCCCGCCTCCAGCACCAGCACACTCCACTGAGGGTTCTCACTCAGACGACTGGCCACCACCGAACCCGCCGATCCGGCACCAATCACCACAAAATCATACGGTTCACTCAAATCACCCTCAAAGTCGGGCGGCCAATAGCTGGAGCGTGACACCTGACACTGGGCCGATACCAGGGCCTGCAATAGCATGGTGACCAGCCCACTCCAGATTCCAATTCCCGGTGCACTGCATTGATTTTCAGCCTGCAGGCTAACGTTTAGATTGACTGCTTCCATCATCATCACTTGACATGATTTGAAACGACGCCAGCGTTGGAGAGTTGTTTATATGGATTTTGTTGCCTTAAACCGGCAGAAAGGCCGCCACTCTACACTTATCAGTGAGTGTTGACACACACTTACAATTACAATCGCACGATATGCGTCATGCGGGCTCAGTGAACCGACACGAGCCAGTTTCCAGTTCTGTGGATTGAACGTGTCAAACTCGAAATTAAGAGCTGCCGCTGACTGACGCTGTATGATCTTGTATGAGAACCATTGCTAGGCCCACCCACATTCATGCCACCTAAACGTGCCACAATTTATAACCATTGTTTACACTTTGGGTAACACTTGATAGATGAATAGCCAATGTCGGTTATGTACCCTGTACCTGCGGCTGCCGATAGGGCTTGGTTTTGCTTATAACTCGATTGTGTGGTTCTACTAAATAAACCACAAATTTGTGGGACATGCTGACCAGCATTAATCTTCATACTACCAGCTGACACATCAAATTTCCAGCTGCATGTTGCTCACATAATTTCGAAGGTTTGGCTCTGAACCACCTTTGAACCATCTATTCCAACACCTACACTCCATGTTTTCAGCTCATAGCTCAAAAAGTTTCGAAGATAAGGCTCTGAACCACTTGTAAACCGATTCCTACAACTGTTACCCAAATTTGCACAAACTCATCATACCATTTCTACCTTTCTATATAGGTGATATTTTCTACATCATTACAAACTTATTTTCAAAAGATTGCTATCTATAAACAGGCACTTGAAATAGCCATACTGATAACCTGTTATCTGTTGTACTTTTGTATGACAAATGTAACTCGTTGTATAGTTTAAACTCTCCAAAACAAAAGAGCACTGTGTGCTTTACATTGAGTAAAAAGTGAGAGCACTGCAGTCAAGTGTGTGGCGACTACAAAATATCGCAAATAACTGTAAACGTAATTATATTTTGTAATATTCATTGAGTAATCGTAGATCCAAGTAGAAATTACGATTCCTAAATAATCGTAATTATTACATTACAGCTCTGAAGTGGAAGAAATAGTCTAAAAGATGCAGAGTAGAAGATGTAAGCAGGAAGATGTAAAGTGGAAGATGTAAATCGGAAGATGCAGTGGGACAGATGTACAATGAAAGATGTAAAGTGAAAGTAAAGTGTTTAAGATGTAACGTAGAAGATGTGGAGTGGAGGTTGAAGAGTAGTAGATGTTGAGTGGAGGATGTCTTTTAGAAGTTGAAGGGTATAAGATGTAGAGTGGAGGCTTCAGTGTCAAGTGGATGATGTCGAGTAGAAGATGTAGAGTGGAAGATATCGAGTAGAAGATGTAGAGTGGAAGATGTAGAATAGAGGATGCAGAGTAGAGATGTCAAGTGGAGGATATAGAATGGAATATTCAGAGTGGTGGATGTCGAATAGAAGATGTAGACTGTAGGATGTAGAGTGGAGGATGCAGAGTAAAACACATTCAGTGGATGTTGTCGAGTAGAAGATAAGGTGGAATATGTAGCTTGGCTGATGTGAAGCGGAAGATGAAGAGCGAAGATACAGAGTGGAATCTGGACCGTGGAAGATGCAGTGCGTCAGATTAACGATGGAACATGTAGAGTGGGAAAAGCAGTGTGGAAGATGTTGAGTGGAGGATGAAGAGTAAAATATTCAGAGTGGAGGATGTCGAATAGAAGATGTAGAGTGTAGGATGTAGAGTTTAGGATGCAAAGTAGATAATGTAAAGAGGATGCTGTCGAGTAGAAGATGTAGAATGAAAGATTAGGGGTGGAAGACGTACGGTAAGAGATGTAAGGTGGAATATGTAGCGAAGAAGATGCAATGCGGAAGATGTAGAGCGAAGATGAAGAGTGGAAGATGAAGCTCAGAAGATGTTAGGCAGAAGACGCAGTGTGACAAATGTACGATTTAAGATGTAGAACCATCTACCTTGGAAAAAGCAAAGTGGAAGATGTAAAGTAAAAGATATAGGGTGGAAGATGTACAGTAGAAGATGCTGAGTAGAATATGTAGAGTGGAGCATGAAGAGTAGTAGATGTAGAGTAAAGGATAAAGAGTTGAAGATGTAGAGTGGAGGATGAAAAGTAGAAGATGTCGAGGATGTCGAGTAGAAGATGTGAAGTAAAGGATGCGGCAGAAATAGAGTTTAGGATGTTGTGTAGAAGATGTAGAGCGGAATATCAGGGGTGAAAGATGTTGACTGGAAGAATTAAGGTGAAAGAAATTGCGTGGCACGTGTAAAACGGAATATGTAGAGTGAACCAATCACTGTGAAAGATGTAGAGTGGAAGAAGTAAAGAACAAGATGTAGAGTGAAAGATTAGATGTGGCAGATGTTGACTGAAAGGATTAGACTGTGAAAAGTAGTGTGGAAAATGTAAAGTGGAAGACTACTGGTGGAAGATATTGACTGCAAGATGTAGAGCTGCTCATATGATGGGTTCAAAGGTGGTTCAGAGTTAAGTCTAAGGCTTTCGTAAAGCTGAGCCAAGATTTGAAAAGTTAGCGTAAGATATTTGCCTGGCTCAAAACAGCCTCTAAACTGTTTTCAAAAAAGGTAAACTGGTTCAAAGGCAGTTTGAATTAAGTCAGAACTCGTTTCAAAATGATTTAAAAATGTTTTCAAATTTAAAAATTAATATCAATCCGATATGTCATAATATTCTAATGTTTTTTTCTTCTGTCTTCTTCTCTTTCAGGTATGCTTTTCCATCTACCATTGGTAACCCAGCTGGGGTTACGAATTGAGTAAGTTTTTTGCAAAACTTTTGATTGGTTTCTCAGCAATGTTTTTGGATCATTTGCAAGGCATAAGCCTGAACTGTTCTTTGTTCCTTTTCGTTTTTGTTTTGGCCAACATGATCAAGGGTATTTCCAGACACAACACACACCAACAACAACATGCAAAATGTTTGGTTTTTATAGCTTGTTTGTTACAAAAAAAAAGCATTGAAACATTACCAAAAAAAAAACAAAAACTAATTACTGGGTGGCGTCATCTGGCGCTTGACCTCACAGTCCGCTATTCATGGCGACGCGTATAAACTGAACAGGGGCAGGGGGCACGGCATTGCCAGCGGCAATAATTAGATTGGTAACTGGCACCAGATTGAGGCCAGCACTGAGATCTGCAAGCAAGCCAATACAATAAGCTCTGCCAAATCGCTTACTTCCATCCCGAACTCACCCGAAGGATCGCTCAGAACTGGTGCGGGCGCTGGCGCTGACGCTGGTGCCGACACTTCCTCTAGCTGAAGGAATTCCTGTGGTAAGGCTAGGCACATACCACACAGTAGCACGTACACCAGCAGTCGGAGTTTTGGGCGCGTCATTTTGTCAGCAGTGGACGATGTTAACTGAACTGTGTGAAAAATCTCGAAAACCTTTTTTTTGTGTTTGAAAACCTCAGCTGGCAATTTGCTCCATTGGAAACTGGTCAAACTCGTAAGCATTGGCAACGGCGACGGCAACGTTTGCCATTTGGTTCAGCGCCCCCGCCCCGCGCGCGTTCATAAATCACAAAAGCAACAAGCAACACAAAAACTAACTACAGAAATAATGGCAAGCGCTTTTGCTGTCAATGTCGTCCGAATGCATGGGAAATGTTGACATTTACGGCAATTCTGCCATTAATGTATTAATTAAAATGCAGAGTACCTGCCCACCTAAGTAGTCCACAATCAGCAATTCTTATCATTTGAAATTCTTTGACCTTAGTTTGAATAATCTGCCACTTGCACTGAATATTCAGGTACGCCTATTATCATTTTGGTGTAGTGCACGAAATTATTGATAAGACAAATTTTGATAGTACACTCCGAGTCACTTGAGTAATACATAACCGAAAGTGTAAGTTAGAGTTGGCCCCAAACCGAATTCGGGAGTTCCCTGCCGCTCTGAAAAGTATGCAACGTTTTGTATCAACTTTTTAACTCTGCCACTTATTAACCAATCTTTATGAAAAATTTCAGAGATTATAGATATTGAGCACAAACACCATTGGGCGTGGCCAAAATTTGAAACAAACTTGTAGTCTTTATATAAAAAGTGGTTGCTCTAGCTCTTCCAGTCCCTGAGATATAGGTGTTTATACAGATAACTTCATAAATGTTTCTCTACTCTTTCTCTCCCATGCCTCTTGTGAAATTAAAGCAGCGTCTGCAGCGTTGAGTTTGTTGTTGCCGAGTGCCTTAGACAGCCACAAGCACTCACACACACACACACAACCTTCGCAACCTTCGTTATCTGTTGCGTTTTCTTGTGGTTGTTGTTGCTTCAAATTGTTTTTTTTCATTTGTGTTAGTGACTGCGCGAGCATTAGGTGCTGCTTTATGATATCGGAGATGTTTTCTTCTGCCTGTTACATTTGCAGGACTTAAGTTTTAGTTACAGGTATAAAAACTGAAAATCTATTCATTGAATTTATCATACCCGTTACTCGTGGAGTATGAAGAGTATACTGTCTTATGTAACTAAGCAAGAAGATCTTTAATCAACATTTTTTTAAAATCAAGGAACAATCGGTCGGAAAATTAGTTTTAAGCTATGTACGGAGAACGCAAAAAAGCGCTCGGAAACGAAAATCTCCATACAAAACAGGCACTGTAAAATCGTTCGAAAAAAGTTTGACAGTAGCCGTCTTACATTGTGTACGGAGACAAACAAACAAAGGGGTAGTAAAATTCACACGGACGACGTGGCGTTGCCACTCTTTCTAAATGTGTGGATTTTATTGAACAGCTGTTCGAGTTTTGTTTGGGCGCCCAAACTAATTAAATTTATTTATTTTGACGGTCGGTAGAGAAAGAAAATGTCTGACAAGAAGTGTGCGGGTAAGAAACGGTTGAAGCGCTATCATGAGGAAGAGAAAATCGCTCATATGCAAGTATCGCGTACTTAATGACCAAACCAACCAAAAAGGGGGAAACATGGCAGAGTGGAGTAGCCAAGAAAGTCTCAGAAACTAGCAGGTGGAATTGCATGTGGTGCCACTGAGCCACCCTTGGCAAACCTGTCCGCCCTTCAGTTTTGGGACAATTTGCTCAATAAAATGACTCCAGCAGCTGCCTGCAGTGCAGAAAGACCTGCAACGGAGTTGTTGCTCGCCCGGGCCAACGAGTATGAAAATGTCTTGGAATAATTTTGGATGTTATAATATAGATAAATATCCATTTTTAGTGTTAGGGAATTAGATAAGATAAGAATCAGCGGATTTTTTTGGTTTCAAATTCACATAAAGTTTATTTGTACACAAATAACAGCTGGGGAAAGGTCTGACAGTACCTTCAAACAATACCAAATGTTAAATTTTTAGCGTTTTTGGCATTATTTAGCTATCTCGGCAAACTATTTCGTTTTACGATCCACTCTCGAAATAAATGACTTTTTCGTGCGCCCAAACTGTTTGGCGTTCTCCGTACCTAGCTTTAGGGCGAAAATCTTTCTTGTTTTCAATAGAAAAGTTTTCAAAATGCGTACTTATTTGTTTTCTACGCTTTTTTTTATATATCCTCCAAGTTTAATCAATATCGGAGGACTCTAAAGGGCAACTATCCTAGAAGATAGGTCAGAAAAATAGTCTAAGACCCTATATCTCAATGTCCGGTTAGTCATCCTGGCCGGCAGGTTAGCCGAATTTGAGTGTCTCAAGCTGTGTTTGACGTTACTGAACGTAGAGTGTAAGATGTGGAGTGGAGGATGCAGAGTAGAAGATGTAGAGCGGAGAATGAAGAGTAACAGATGTAGAGAGGACTATGTCGAGTAGAAGATGTAAAGTGTAGGATGTAGAAGATATAGAGCTTAGGATGTCGTGTAGAAGATATAGAGCGGAAGATTATGGGTGGAAGATGTAGACTGGAAGATGTAAGGTGGAAGATATGGCGTGGCACAAGGTAAAGCGGAATATGTAAAGTGAACGATTCACTGTGGAAGATGTAGAGTGAAAGAAGTAAAGTAGAAGATGTAGAGTGAAATATTAGATGTGGAATATGTTGACTGAAAGGAGCAGAGTGGGACAAGTAGTGTGAAAAATGTAGAGTGGAAGACTAGGGGAGAAAGATGTTGACTGAAAGATGTAAGGTGGAAGGCACATGTAAGGTGGAATATGTAGATCGTAATATGTAGAGTAAAAGATGTACTGTGTAATTTGTAAAGTGAAAGATGTAAAGTAGAAGATGTAGAGTGAAATATTAGAAGTGGAAGATGTTGACCGAAAGGTGTGGAGTATAAAGAGTACTGTGGAAAATGTAGAGTGGAAGGTTAGCGGAATTTAAATGTCTCATGCTGTGTTTGACATAGCTATAGAAACAAACTGAACCGCAGCTCAAGCTCCGGATAACTTTTAACCACTAGTTCAGTCTCGATATAGCTATCGATATTATTATCGATAGAGAAACAGCTGAAATCTATGTTTATTTGATTAATTGCTGTAATTAAATGTTTATAAATGAACGTCTTTGCAATGGAAATGGAATTGGAAGAGACGGAGCATCAAATAAATAATGAAATAGATTGCAGGAGAGCCCTAATAATATTACTAATCTGAATGAAGCCAAGTTAGTTCAACGACTCCTGCTGACGAAATGTACATGTAAAATTAAAGATCAAGAAACAGTTAGAGCCTTAACTTCAGTTACAATTCCATCTAAGATTGTTAACAGGAATCATGCATTGTTGTCAGAGAGCAAACTTATGCTGGCTAAGCGTTCTTTGCAAGTGACAGCTTTCTTTATTACTGCAGGTGACGTCTTTGGAGTCAAATGTCTCCCGCTATTGCATTTCATCCATGGGAAGACAATTTTATTCAACTTTTATGCAAGAAAATTGTCAGCAAGTTTTGTCACATATAGCTTTTATAAGAAAGATTGCTTTGATATCTAGCTTTACAGTTTTACTGGATCGAAAAGACTCCTTTCCCAGCCCCCACAATTTCAAACCAATTCCATCAACTTGCTGAAAACCTTTATTCAATGTCAAAACTAAAATCCTATATCCAACCTCCATCCGCATAGTGTTGCCAGTCTTCTTTGATAATGTCGGCGCCACGTTCGGCCAACATCAAAGTGGGTGCATTGGTATTACCTGTGGGAATTGTGGGCATAATACTGGCATCGATCACCCTCAGTCCTCGTAGACCCCTTACACGCAAACGTGGATCCACCACACCCATGGGATCCCCTGCGGGTGCCATTTTGCAGGTGCCCACCGGATGATAGATGGTCTGAGAGTAGAAACGCGCCAAGCACTCCCAGAAAGCATCACTTAGATACTCCACCTCGGGACAGTTGCGCCACTCGTAGATATTCAAGGTGGCATTCAGAGCCTGCATTACGGGAGTCAGTGTCAGACTATGGGCCAGCTTAAGTCCCTCCACCATAATGGCCATATCCAGGGGATCGTCATAGTAGTTGGCATGTATCAGCGGATGTACACGTGGATCTGCCGAAAGCAGCTTAACGAAACCTCTCGATCGGGGCCGCATCAAGAGTGGAGCAATCACAAACGAGTCCCGATACAACATGGGCTCAAAGGTGTCCGCATAGTTGGCCAATGTTATGGCAGCACCACGACGTCCCACCATGCCGCCATCAGCGCCATAGCTGTAGCTGCCCATGAACAGCTGGACATCGGGCCAATCCAACTGGGGATTCTGATAGCGTGTATTGGCAAAGCCCATGACCTCGCTCACTGTCATGGCATAGAAGAAGCTGTCACGTCGCTCGAGGAACGCCTGTATGGACTCGACATTCACCTGCTCGGGCACAATGAAGGACAAACGGCGACCCTGCGGGCTGTCTATAGTGTAAATGGCTCCCGAGGTGGAGATGTGATCCTGTAGATTGCCACCCACACCGGGTAGATCTTGTATTACTTCAATGTCCAGTTCTTCCAGCTGTTCCCTTGGTCCCACACCACTGACCATCAGCAACTGGGGGCTGGCCAAGGCGCCAGCACTTAGCACCACTTCCCGGCGAGCTCTCACCTGGTACTTCAGCAGGTTATACTCAAAGCGGACACCCACGGCGCGACGTGTCTGCGGTTCGAATATCAAACGCTCCACAAAAGCCTTCAGCACTATGTCCAGATTGGGACGCTGCCAGCTGCGTCGGATGTAACCCTTGTTGGCACTGCAGCGTAGACCCTCCCTCAAGGTGCCGTGCGGTGGGGCAAAGCCCATTTGAGTGCGTCCATTGAAATCGCCATCGGGATGCACCAGTCCCAGTTGCCGAGCCGCTTGCATGAACACATTGAGTAGGGGCGAGGGAAAGCGATAGCGTTCCACCGAAATGGGTCCGCCATGACCATGAAACGGATTCTGCTCAAATCCGGGCACACGCATATCCTCACCCTTGCGGAAGTAGCGCAACACATTGTCATACTCCCAACCGGGATTGCCCAGCTGGGCCCAGTGGTCGTAGTCACGGCGATTACCGCGCACATACATCATGGCATTGATGGAGCTGCAACCACCCAGCACCTTACCGCGTGGCCAAAAGCACTGCTGATCTTCCATGGCCAGACAATAGCGATCCGAGGTGGCAGTCAAATACTTCCAGTCCCAGGGACTGCGCTGGAATATAGGATACATTTGTGGCAGATCAATCATGGCGGGCTCATCGCCACCGGCCTCCAGGAGCAGCACACTCCACTGGGGATTCTCGGAGAGGCGTGCGGCCAACACACAACCCGCCGAACCGCCGCCAACCACAATGAAGTCGTAGCTCTCCCGCAAATCTTCGATGTAAATGGAACGCACACGATGCTGCTCATCCACTATGTCCGGCCGCTGCTCCTGAATCCCCTTGTTCAGCATGAGCAGGAACATGGCCGAGGGGCCCAGAGTGAACAGAAACCGCCAGACGGTGATGAACGTGTTAACCGTCGTCATTTCAGTTGGCAAACTAAATGCAATTGCCACTCCGCAGACACAACCACATGCTGATGTCTGAAATCGAACGCCCGAAAATCGCTGACCCCACTTAAAAGGGCCTGAGCCAAGGGAATTGAGCACTCGTAAAGCACAACACACAAATCGTTCTCAGATGTCAGCCAAGTTGTCGTCTGATAAGATACCAACTTGTATGCGACCGACAAACACGGCAATTAGGTAATAGAAGCTGGACTTCTGGCGAAGAAGGTGAAAATCAAACAGAGTTAACCCTTTGCCGCTCAAATCAATTTTCGTCTATGCGCTAATTTATATACGCATTACAAAATCAGTTTGCCTTTGCACTTTTCTTCGCTTTTACCTGTGTCAAAAACTGCTGTACCCATCATTTTGAAGAGTCCATTGGCTTCAACGCAAAGTCTCTGGTAAAGCAAGTTTTGGAAGAAAATACTTGAACTTGTTTTTCGACTGGTTGTTCCTATGGCAGCTTTAAGCTGGCAGAGCTTTTTGAAAGCCAATCAGATTACCAAATGCCAAATTTAAAAACGCTACCGTCGAAAACCTCAAAGTTTTTGTTACTCAGACCTTATTTTAGGCTTATCTTCTATAGAAGCTGTACTATATAACTGTCCGATTTGGATCAAACTTGGTGAAGCTATGAAAAAACTTAGAAAAGTAGTTCTTACCAAGTTTTAACACGATTCCATTAAAAACAAATAAGTTTCTCTCACTGAAACCAGTTTGCTACCGATTGTTTCTATGGCAGCTATATGCTATAGTCAACCGATTTAGATCAAACTTTGTAGAATTGTGAAGAAGCATTTTTAACAACCAAATGCCAAATTGGAACACTTTATCATCGAAAATAAAAAAGTTTTCCTTACTAAAACTAGTTTCCGATTGATTATACCAATATCAGCTATATGCTATAGTCAACCGATTTTGATAAAACTTTTTAAGTCTATGGAAAAACCGTTTAAACAATCAAATGCCAAATTGGAACACCTTACCAATGAAAACAAACAAGTTTTTCTTACTAAAACTAGTTCCCGATCGATTTTGCCTATATCAGCTATATGCTATAGTCAACCGATTTTGATAAAACTTTGTAAGTCTATGGAAAAGCCGTTAAAACAATCAAATGCCAAATTGGAACACTTTACCAACGAAAACAAGCAAGTTTTTTTTACTAAAACTAGTGTCCGATCGATTATACCTATATCAGCTATATGCTATAGTCAACCGATTTTGATAAAACTTTGTAAATCTGTTGACAAGCCGTTTAAATAATCAAATGCCAAATTTGAACACTTTACCAACGAAAACAAGCAAGTTTTTTTTACTAAAACTAGTGTCCGATCGATTATACCTATAT
The DNA here is from genome assembly GCA_035044985.1 of Lordiphosa fenestrarum. NCBI lineage: Eukaryota > Metazoa > Arthropoda > Insecta > Diptera > Drosophilidae > Lordiphosa > Lordiphosa fenestrarum. The sequence continues at coordinate 2,926,379 of JAWNNO010004426.1, forward strand.
CAGCTATATGCTATAGTCAACCGATTTTGATAAAACTTTTTAAGTCTATGGAAAAGCCGTTTAAACAATCAAATGCAAATTTTAAGACTTTACCAACGAAATCAAAAAAGTTTTTCTTACTAAAACTACTTTCCGACCGACTATTCCTATATCAGGTATACTATATGCTATAGTCATTCAATGTTAATCAAACTTTGAACAATTGCGGAAAAGCGTCTTTAATAAATAAATGTCAAATCTCAAGAAGTTTGTATTGAAAACAAAAAAGTTTTACTTACATTCTCAGACATTTGCAGTCTTTGAACTCGAAGCTCAGCTACCTCATTGTTTTGCCAATCCTCGCGTATCATAGCCGAAGCCAGCTCGGCTATCATCATAGCGGGGGCATTGGTATTGCCCGAAGTTATCTTGGGCATAATACTGGCATCCACCACACGTAATCCATGCATGCCGTGCACCCTTAAGCGCGAATCAACCACACCCCGTGGATCTGGTTTATTGGCCATGCGGCAGGTGCCCACCGAATGCCAAGCGCCTGTATAGAAATATCGTATGTAGCAGAGCCAAAAGTCATCCGAATCCTCTGCATAAGCTTCGCATGCATCCAAAGGAGGCAGCCACAATTCCAGACCACAACGTCGAAACGCACGCGTTTGTGCCAACTGCTGGGCATAGCGCACAAAGCGCAATAAAGTGGCACGATCTTCGGCATGCTGGCCATAGTTGTTCCGTATGAGCGGCGGCTGGGCAGGATCGGCACTGCGCAAACTAACGCTGCCACGGGATTTGGGTAACAGCAGTGAGCCCATTATCTGCAGCATATCTGTTTGCTTTAAAGCCTCACGCTGAGCCTGCACCAGTTCTGGCCGGAAACCTAGATAGGCAAAACTGCCAGAGCCACCGCGTGCCATCAAATTGTGAGCCACCAAATGAAGATCAGGCTGTCCCTCGGTGCTGCCTGGGGAACTGGAATTGATGAAGCCCATCATGGAGAAGCCGGAGGCCAAAGGCCCGCTATGTTGCTGCAACAGATACTGGGCCAACGAAGATGGCATAAAGGCTCTATCTGCCTGCTCCAAACTACTGTTGACGGCGCAGTTGGTGGTGTTGGCACCAAAAAGAAAGTACAGCGGCATCATACCATGATCATGCAGGTTCTGACCCACTGGCAGATTCAAACGTGGTGTTATCTTTAGTTGACGCAACTGGGCCTTGGGTCCAATGCCCGAGAGTAGCAGCAGCTTGGCCGAGTTAATGGTGCCGGCACTCAGTATAACCTCCCGGCGTGACCCCACCGTTAGGGTGGCATTGCCCAGTGAGTAGACCACACCCTTGGCCTGTCTGCCCTGCAACAGAACTTGCTTCACCTGAGCACCAAGTAAGACCTGCAAGTTGGTTCGCTCTCGCACACCCGGCTTGGTCAGATAGACGCGAGCGCTACTCGCACGTCTGCCCTGATTGAGGGTCACCGGAACATGATGGGTATAGCCAAAGCTGCTGCCCGAGAGTAGAGGCTGTCTCATAAGTGGTATACCCAGTTCCATGGCACCCGCATAGATCATTTCAGACAGCTGCAGATTCAAGGGTTCCACCTGGAAAAAGCTCAACTTTAGCTCCGCCTGCAGCTTTCTATAGGCGCTTTGTACGCTTGACCAATCCCATTCCTTAAGGCCCAAGTTCCAGCGCCAGTTTTGAAAGTTTGACTCGCTACCCGGCACAAAGATATTGCCATTCACTGCACCCGTGCCGCCCATCATGCGTCCATGCCACCAGGAACAGCCTCGCGGCGGCTGCATGGCCTGGCAGCAATGTGGATTGGGAACGGCCTCATCGAAGTACATGTAGCGCGCATCCTGATGCAGCGTGGGCGACAGGCTAAAAATCTCCGATTCCAGGGGTGCCAGTTGACCCGCTTCCAGCAGCAGTACACTCACATTGACCAGCTCACTCAAGCGACTGGCCATTATGGAACCGGCACTGCCCGCTCCCACCACTATATAGTCATACGTTCCGACAGCCGGATCAAAATGGGAGGGCCAAGCCTCCACATTGACCAGATCATTGCTAGAAGCATTCAAAGCCCTCACCACCGACTCCAGCAGACCCAGACCCACACCATTGCTGGGAACCGTGAAGGAGGCGCGAGTGAGAGGCGAAAGCAGGAGCAAAAGGGTAGCCAACTTGGCTAGCGGTTTGTGTACGCATCGAAAGCTCATGGCGGACTGTGGAGCTGCCTCAGGGTGCAGCAACTCCACATTATGCCTGCTTGCCGATCGTAAAATGCAACAATATACTTTATGGTGTACTTGTTTTGTCTTAATTTTGATGGCTTGTCAAATATTTGAACTGCTGGAGGTGCAACAAAGACCATGAGCGGGCAGACGCCTGCCTGTGAATGAACTCCAGCGAGTGCTTACTCTGATGACAAGGGCTGTTAACTAACAGAGGGGTTTAACAGAGAAACAAATGTCATGTCATTTCATAGCTGTCAGCATGCTTGATAAGTTATTGAACCCCAGGGCTGAAAAAACACAAAAAACCAAAAGCTTGAAATGTAAATTGAATCGGAATCTGATGATTTTAAAAACTTTCTTCATAAAAATCAAGATTATTTGATTTTTAGATTATTAAATGTCAGAAGCTCCATAAGAATGAAAATTCTTTATCCAAGAGCTTCATTACTTGAACCGAGTACAAAACATTCTCAAATCAAGTTAAAGCAAGCCTTGAAAGAAGCGCTAAGCGTACTCAAATCCAGAATTGCTCATTGTCTAGAGCACAGTTTATTGTCTTAAACCAATATTTTGTTTTTAATAGAAACGTTTTCTAATATGACATTTCTTCTTTTAAATCGTTTCTCCACAGTTATACAAAGTTTGATCATATTCGGATGATTATAGAATATAGCTGCCATGGGTATAGTCGGTCGGAAACTAGTTTCAGTGAAACAACTTTTTGGTTTTCGTTGGTAAAGCCTTCGAATTTGGTAGTTGCTCATTTAAAAGCCTTTTCCTTAGATTTACAAAGTTTCATCAAAAGTCTTAGTAAGAATAATTTTATTGTGTTCGGTTTTAAAGTCTTCAAATTTGGCATTTTTGTGTTTAAAATTCTTCTCTACAATTCGACAAAGTTTGATCAAAATCGGATGGCTATAGCATATAGCTGCCATAGGAACGATTGATCAGAAACTAGTTCTTGTAAGAAAAACTTGTTTGTTTTCATTGTTAAAGTTTTTAAATTTGTCATTTGCCTATAGCATATAGCTGCCATAGGAATAATCGGTCTGAATCGAGTTTTAGTGAGAAAAACTTTTTTGTTTTCGTTTTTATGCTCTGTACCGTAGGTACACAGAGTATTATAAGTTTGTGCAAAAGTATGTAACATCGAGAAGGAATCATCTCCGACCCTATAAAGTATATATATTCTTGATCAGCATCAACAGCCGAGTCATGTCCGTCATGTCCGTCTGTCTGTCCGTATGAACGCACAGATCTCAGAGATGGTAAGAGATAGGGGTTTGACATGTATGGGACATATGCTTCTTATGTCTGCAGGCAGATCAAGTTTATTTTCAATTTTGGCCACGCCCCCTCCCGCCCCCGCAATTTAGAAAAAACGTCATATCTCCCACAGTTTTGAAGATAGATGGCTTGTTCCTTCTGGACATATTTAGTTATTAGGATAACTTATCGATCTGCCAAAGGAATGAAGAAGATCGGATGGACGGTTTTCGAGTTATGATCAAAAGACAAATTTTCTTGGTACAGAGTATGTTATAGTCGGGCTTGACCGACTTTCTTTCTTGTTTAAGTTTCGATTTTGGCATTTGTGTGTTTAAAATGCTTATTCCACAGTTTAACAAAGTTTGATCAAAATCGGATGACTATAGCATATAGCTGCCGTAGGAATAATCGGTCGGAGAGTAGTTTTAGTAAGAAAAACTTTTTTGTTTTCGTTGGTAAAGTGTTCAAATTTGGCAATTGGTTGTTAAAAATGCTTCTCAACAATTCTTCAAAGTTTGATCAAGTTTGAATGACTTAAGCATATTGCTACCATAGGAAAAATCGTTATGAAACTAGTTTAAGCGAGGAAATCTTCTTAGTTTTCGTTGATGAAGTCTTCAAATTTGGCATTTGACTATTTGAAAGGTTTTTTCTCAATTCTACAAAGTTTATCAAAACTATAGCATAAAGCTACCATAGGAACAATCGGTCAGAAACTAGTTTTAGTAGGAAAACCTTTTTGTTTTCAATTGAAACGTGTCCAAACTTAATAAGTATAAGTTTTGCTCTACTTTTTGATGATTCCTATTGATTTAGTAAAAATCTGACATCTATATAGTCTATCAACCCTAGAAAAGATAGTTTTGAAAAATAGTTTTTCTTAAGTTTTTATTCCTTTTGAATGTTTTGCTTAGTTAAGTTTAAATAAATACACAAGTAGGCTTAAAACTACCAAAAAAAAATGGATAATTACATACTGGAAAGGTCTAATTCATGCACACACACACACACACTTAACCAAGTACTCACTCAATCACACTCTCTTTCTCTCTCGCACTTACACACTCACTGGAGACCAGATAAAGACAGTTCTCAGACTCAAACAATAGTGTTCTTTATCCAAAACTCTTTGATCATATCGCTACCCTTTTCGGCTATCATGATCACCGGCGCATTCGTATTCGCTGAGACAAGCTTCGGCATGATGCTGGCATCGATCACACGCAGTCCACGTATACCATACACCCTCAGCTTGGCATCCACCACAGCATCCTTGTCCCAATAGGGACCCATTTTGCAAGTACCCACCGGATGGTAGATGGTCGACGTATACCGACGCACCATGCACTCCCAGTAGGCATCGGTGAAGATCGGCACCTGCTCGCAGCCCGGCCAGCGTATGCTGGACAGGCGAGAGCCAAAGCGTTGCATGGCCTTGGTGCGGGAAAGCGCCACCGCGATTTTGACTCCCTCGATCAGGGTCTTCATGTCGAACTCGTCGGTCAGATAGTTGGGAAAGATGTAGGGATAGTCAAAGGGGTTGCCACTTCTCAGACGTATGCTACCCACGCTGCGGGGTCTTAGAAGCATGGGTATAATGCTCCACGCATCCCGATTATTGATGGGCTCAAACACCGAACGGTAGAAGGCATCGGTCAGTCCATGCGCCTTGCGCAGCTGCGAACCACCATCAGAGTTGGTCGAACCGGACACAAAATGGAACTCTATGTCCGGCCAGTCCTGCGTGCTGTTGGCATACTTGGTGTTGACATAGGCCAGGCCCTCGACTCCTCCCAAAATGGTGAGCGGACCCTGTCCAAAGACCGCATACTGCAGCACCGTGGACATCGTATGAAAGCGATTCTCCACTATGGACACCGGCTGATTGACCAGAAACGTCAAGCCACCCAGCCCAATGTGATCCTGCAGATTCTCGCCCACGCTCAGCTCCTTGATCAGGGGTATGCGATGTTTGGCCAGCTCCTTGCGTGGACCCACCCCGCTGAGCATCAGCAGTTGGGGACTGTTGACCGAGCCACCCGATAACACCACCTCCTTGGTGGCCCTCACATGATACAGTTTCTGGTCCTTGACAAACTCCACGCCAAAGGCCAACTTGGTGACGGGATCGATCATGATGCGAGTGACATGCGAGTTCATGGAAATGTGCAGATTGGGACGCAAACGGGCGGGACGCAAAAACGCTTTGGAGGTGGAGCAGCGTGAGCCGCGTCGCGTGGTGCCCTGGGCTATCATGAACCCGGTCATTTTCTCACCATTCAAGTCTCGATTCTCGTAGCCCATCTCCACGCCGGCTTCCACAAAACTGGCTGCCAGGGGTGTATGATAGGGCGCCTCACCCACTGTCAGGTAGCCGCCGGTGGCATGATACGGGGTATTGGCCAGATACTGGTTGGTGTTATCCTCCGATTTTTTAAAATAGTACAAGGCATCGCGATATGACCAGCTGGGATTACCCAAAGCCTCCCAGTTGTCGTAGTCATGCTTGGAGCCGCGCAGATATAGCATATAGTTGAGCACCGAGCTGCCACCCAGCACCTTGCCCCGCGGCCAGTTGCAACGTCCGCCCTGCATGGCTGCAACGGAAGGTAACCATGTAATCAGTGATCCAAAACAGAGACGCACTCGCCCACTTACCCAAACAAGCGGTACCCGACGGTTCCGTCTTATATTGCCAGTCAATTTTCGATAACTGCAAATACCCCGCCATGAGTGGCACATCCGTCAGTTCCGTCTCATCGCCACCCGCCTCCAGTAACAACACATTCCAGTTCTCCACCTCCGTCAAACGATTGGCCACCACCGCTCCCGCTGAGCCGGCTCCTATGACAATGAAATCATAGTGATCCATTATATCCTCGCCGCTCACATCGCTGGGCTTTGACTCGGGATCCATGATCTCCTCGTACTGGAAATAGGCCACCGCTGCCATTAGCATGGGTATAAACCAGCTGTTGCTGGTCGCTGCCGTCACCGCTCCCCCAATAGCCGAAGCAGCGCCCACAATAGCCGAGCTCATGTTTGGGTTTGGGTATCTGCCTCTTCTATGTCAAGTGGGTCGTAGACGACGACGTGTCTGCAATGGCAATTAAAAAAAATACTGTTACCTGGGAACTGTCATGAAAAGCCGCGTTTTCACACTCAATATTTGCATCACGATCTTGGATTTTGGTGGATTTCGTAAGTTTCGTAATCGGTGCATTTCTTTAGTTATGCATACTCTAGCCCCCGGCTTGGGGTTACTACTCAAGCTTACACAGGTGAAGGGAGTTGGTATCAAATGGATCTTCAATTGGTAAGCAAGAGAGTTGGCACTCAGTTGAACCTGGTATGGCATTGCAGATTAGTGTTGGAGATAAATAAAGGGGTTTTCATGTGAATTAGAATACGTTTAGTGTGACCAGCTGCGTTTTGAAATTGTTTTTATCTCAAAACTGGGTATGAAAGCGTTTTTTGATGGAGCTAGAGTTACCAAATAGAGAAAGAAAACTTTTCGGACAATCTAGTAAAACATTTTGCATTTGAAATGCCTATTTAAGAAATTCGAGATGAATAAACTGTGTAGACCAATGGATATTTATGTGAATAGCTAACTTTTAGTGTGACCAGCTGCGTTTTGAAAATCGAAATTTTGATGTTTTAACAAAGAATCAAAGGATCTTCGCCAGATACCGTCTGTACCAAAACTGAGATATGTCGTTTTTGTTGGAAAATGAAAACTATATTGCAAATGAATGGCCAATAAAAGGAGACAGAAAGAATAAGATTGAAATGGAACAAGAGATAGGGATTATTTCTGCTTCATTATTATGAAAATCGTGTTTTTATACCTTGTTCCAATTGAAAATGGTTAAAAGAGGGACCATGAAGTTGTACAAACTGATGTTACTGGAAGAAGTATACATCTCCGACCCTATAAAGCATATTTATTCTTGATCAGCATCAACCGCCGATTATTTAGAGTATAAATATTCTTGACGACAGGTGCAATGTAATCATATCCGTCCGTATGAACGCATCGATCTCAAAAACCATAAGAGAAAGGTCCATAAATTTATGCAATTTATGTCAAGTAAGGCCCCATATCTATATATTCCAAAAGTACAATAAGATTGGACAAAAAACACCGCTGTTATGAACGAAACAGTTTTGCTTGTAGAAGCCGGGGGATACCGCTTCGTCAGCTAGAACGTGCGTGTTTGTGTGTGTGCTTACATACGGCTAGAAAATGAATGAAAATACCCGAAATGAAGGTTACAGGACACTACCTGGACTAAATCGCCTTGAGTTGCTTAAGTTCTGATGGTTTTGAATTAAGTGAGCGATTTGATTCAGTTCGATGAAACGAGAAGTAATTCTTCAAGTGAATCGATATAAAGATCGAATCCATTTTAAATCATTTTATCAGCTACTTATCGATATGTTTGCGAACATCGATTGTTTTCGATTGTCCGAAAAACTAGTCCACAATATTGTTAAGTTTGGCTGTTTTTCGAGATAAAAACTACTTTTATGTTTGGAAGGAAAGGAGTTCATAGAAAAAATATGCAAATTTTCAGTTTCGACTTGTGGATTTGAAGACGTACAAATTTTGTTAGAAGGTACACAGATGGAATACGCGGCTCAGAACATAAATTGCCTTCAACTCAAAAGACTAAATATAATTATATTTATATAAGGTCTTGTCATTCATTCCCAGACAACCCTTAAGAAAGGCTTTTATAACCCCAGGCTTGTAGGATAGGTCATTGCTGAAGTTGTTGTACAGTAATGTCTCTGAGTATTTTGAATAGGGTTGAAGCAACAGCACTTTCAGCGCTTGTAAATTATATTGACTCCCGATAAACCTATTTGAACCGCAGTATCTGAAAACCATTCATAATCTAAACCAATCTCCATCTAGTTGGGTAAAACTTAATTGAAAACGAAACATTGTCCACTCAAATCAAGTTTTTACGTTGTCTAAAAAGTGGTTCTTGTAAAGGGAACATTGTAACATTAAGTGTGTGCAAAAGTATGTAACAGCCAGAAGGAAGCATCTCCGACCCCATAAAGTATATATGTTCTTGATCAGCATCAACAGCCGAGTCGATATAGCCATGTCAGTCTGTATGTCTGTCTGTCCGTATGAACGCACAGATCTCAGAGATGGTAAGAGAAAGAGGTTTGACATGTATGGGACATATGTTTCTTATGTCTGCAGGCAGATCAAGTTTATTTTCAATTTTGGCCACGCCCCCTCCCGCCCCCGCAATTCACAAAAAACCTCATATCTCCCACCGTTTTAAAGATAGATGGTTTGTTCCTTCTAGACAAATATAGTCATCAGGATTACTTATCGATCCGCAGAAGGAATGGTGAAGATCGGATAAACGGGTGTCGAGTTACTATCAAAAGACTGTTTTTGTTGGTACAGAGTATGTTATAGTCGGGCTTGACCGACTTTCTTTCTTGTTCTGTATATCCTAAGTCAAACTAACCTGAGTTTACCATAATCTTAGTAACTCACCACATTCTGAAACCTTAAATTTCCATCCGTTATTGTCTATAGAAGGCTTAGTTTGAATGTAGCACCTTTTCTCTGCCAGCTGATACTCACTCAAATCAAGTTTAATAACCCGCTTACACCGTACGTAAGCCATATTCCATAGCGGTCTTGCTTTTTCGTGCTGGGTTCAAGTCACGAAGTAAAACGTTCGCCTTGCCCATCTCTAGTTCAATCTCTAGTTTAATGACACCACAAAACAGTTGGCCCAAAGGAACAGAACTCTCATTCCCTCTTCCCTCAAGAAATCTCTGATAAGTGAGTGTATATCATTTTCGATGTACAATTTTGCTTTCATTTTGCGCCCACAGACTTTAATTTCTTCTTCTTTTTTGTGTGAAATTGATCGGTGCACGTGTTGGATGAGAAACCATGTTGGGGGGAATGCCTCCCGCATAAAAGTGAAATCTTGTACGCTATTATAAAATTTCAAACAAAAACAACTAAACCGGGCACTTTGGGGGCACCTTTTCTCTCCCATGGACGTGTTGTATGGCGTTGCATGCAACAATTGTTTGCAACCAGTTTGGTCTTTTGTCTAGGCCTTTTCCCAAAAAGGAATTTCCGGCCGCCAATTTTGCATAATCTTTTACATATGTGCACATATCTACTCGCTTACATACATACATACATACATGCCGCCGCTGGTGGCAATTACAAACTTGTTGATGTTGCTGTTGTTGTTGCAAACTGGTTAAAATCTGCCCGCTATGCGGCTTAGAGTTGAATGTGCTGTTCATCAAGTTCAAGGTACAAAAAAAAAACTGTGCGTCGTCGGGAGGTACGTACGTACTCGCCATGCGAATGGAAATGGGCTGCTAAACAGTTTGGTAAATAGCGCTAAAGAGAAATGCATAACACCAACAACGACCAAGCACAGTTACGGCCTGCCACGGCCTGGCATGAATCACTTTCGTTGAGAAAGCTCCATCGGCCCATCGTAGGCGGCCCAAAGTTCTTTCTGTTTCTTAAGCCCGATTCTGCTTGTTGACTTTGATTTCTTTGGCACACTTTATTTCGCCACTGCGTCTTACTCACTTGTCTAAGAATTGGGCTGTTGCTTGTGTTTTGTTGTTTCGTTTCAAAATTGTGTTACACTTCGTTTTCTTTACTTTCTTTCTGCGATTTGCGTTAGGCGGCCATACGCTGCGACGTTCGCTGGCCAACTGAGCTCGAGCCATGAAGGAGACCGCTGGAAGATGGCTCATCTCCACCGCTCCCGCTCTCTCTCTTTTAGAGCCACTCTCTTAGGTTGTGGGCTTTGTATTTTAGGTTTTCTCTTTTTCTACCACCGAAAACCCCAAATAGTCAATTGCTTCCTGTTTAGTAGTTTGTCAGTTGGACACTTTTGCTTGATGAGTATGTGTAATACCGAAGTTTGACGTGTTTGCCGGCACGTAGACAATGCACACTACATGAGAGGAGCGAAGGAGAGAGAGAGAGAGAAATGCTTTCACTCTTACTATATGGTCAACAGCCCAAAGCTTTGGTCACTTAAGCCAAAAAGTAAGTGGTTTAAGTTACACCTACATATTTTATGGGTCATTCAGTGATGACATTTTTAAGAAACAAACTTGAACTGAATAAATAGTGTGGCTGCATATTTTTAGACATTTTGGGGCTGTAAATACAACCAGGCACGGTATTCGAACTTTTCATTCAGCACCAAATACCCATTGTTTTAATAAAAGTAATCGAAATAAAGGGAAACAACTGATTTTCAGCATGTGTAGCTGAAAAATAGTGTGGCTGCATACTTTTTAAGAATAAAATTTTTCAAGCTTAACCCAATACGCACTGCTTTTATAAAAGTAATCGAAAATAGGGTTAATCTCTTTGTCCGGCTCGAAGAACCACAGGATAGCTCACTTTACAACAGAAAAAATAGTGTGGCTGCATATTTGTAGTAATTTTGGGGCTGTAATACAACTAGGCACGGTCTTCGGACTTTTCAATCAGTACCAAATACTCGTTGTTTTTATAAAAGTAATAGAACAAAAGGTAAACAACTGATTTTAAGCACTTGTAGCTGAAAAATTAGTGTGGCTGCATACTAATAAAGCATCTAGAGATGAAAATACTACTGGGCATGCTCGACAAACTTTTACAGCATAACCCAATACGCACTGCTTTTATAAAAATAAAAGAAAAAAGGATTGGACTTATTGTCCGGCTCGGATGAACACTGCATAACTGATTTTAATCAGAAAAAATAGTGTGACTTTATACTTTTTAAGAACCTAGAAATGAAAACACAACTATATATATACGCAATACGCACTTCTGTTATAAAAGTAATCGAAAACAAGAAAGAAAGTCGGTCAAGCCCGACTATAACATACTCTGTGCCAAGAAAATTATACTCTCAGCATAAATTTTGATGCTGCATGCTGATAACTCAAAAACCGTTCATCCGATCTTCTCCAATCCTTTGGCGGATCGATAAGTTATCCTGCTAACTAAATATGTCCAAAAGTAACAAGCCATCTATCTGGAAAACTGTGGGAGATATGAATTGAAAATAAACTTGATCTGCCTGCAGATATAAGAAGCATATGTCCCATACATGTCAAACCTCTATCTCTTACCATCTCTGAGATCTGTGCGTTCATACGGACAGACGGACATGACTCGGCTGTTAATGCTGATCAAGAATATATATACTTTATAGGGTCGGAGATGATTCCTTCTCGATGTTACATACTTTTGCACAAACTTATAATACTCTGTGTACCTACGGTACAGAGTATAAAAAGATGGAAAGATCGAAGAAAATCTTAGCTTAAGTAACTACTATATATTTAATGCGTCTTCAAGTCAACTTAATAACCAAATCTGAAGTGATATTACTACCAGAAACTTATAAAAATGTTGTGGGGAAAAGCATTTGTGGTTGAGAAAATAGTGGTCGCCACACTTTGTATGCACGGCTTTTAAGTTTATCTGTCTCAAAAAACCAAAAAGAAACAAATATTAAACTGTTCATCAGAAAAACTTTCGAAATCGAATAACAAACCCGCTTTACTAATTTACTTTCTCTTCTTCCTGCTCTTTCTCCAGGTGGCTGCTGCGGCTCCACAAAAAAGCGCACCATTGTCGGCGGTTGGGCCTGGGCCTGGTGGCTGGTCACAGATGTTCAACGACTCTCCTTGAATGTGATGACCCTGAATCCTATGTGCGAGAATGTGGAGACGGCACAGGGTGTGCCATTGACCGTAACTGGAGTGGCCCAGTGCAAGATCATGAAGGTATATTCACAAGCCACACACCAACTCTTCCATACAATCCATTCGATTTTCCTTTTAGTTTTCTTAGTAACTGTGCACTGAAGAGTTTACAGATATTGAAAGCTTGCCCTTTAAGTTAACTACATACGATAATCCCAAATTTGTATTTCTTAGCCTGAACGCATGGTAGCATCAAGTAGAGTGTTGCAATTATTGCATTTCCAAACTATATATATCTATCCAATATCCAATATCAAATAATATCTAGTACATTTTAACCCATATATGGCTTTTTGTTTTGTTTTGTACAAATTCCCGCCCCTCCCGCGAAGCAACTTTCTTAATTTAGCCTTGCAAGCGCCTTAAGTCTACCCAGTACAAAGTAAGTTAAGCTTAAGATCCTCTGTGATTTGTATCCGTTAATCATGCGTCAGTCACTCACTTAGTCACACGCTTGGGCCACTATTTAGTTTTTAGTCATCGTTTCTTATTTGGTTTTTTCCAATTTTTTTTTTATCGAATGAAGGATTTAAGAACTGGGAAAGAGTGATCATCAATGTTGTGGCCTAAAAGACCCTTGAAAGTCAATAATAAGCACCTAGCCTCATAGATTTGCAAACATTACATAGGATAACTTGGTTTGTCTGTACAGTACTGTTTCACGCAGACCGTTTGCTGTTAAACTCCAAGTCGTTTTGCATGTTCCTTTCCTTGGAACAAGTATGTGGGGAGTACAAAAGCTAATTGTTGAAAAAAAAAACACTGCGTGCTTTTGCGCTCCTCAAAGGAACAGCCGAAAAGTATGCTAAGACTTTGACAGAGCTCCGTTTAAATAATTGTTAAGAATCTGCATATTTTCAAAAATTAGAACAAGAAACCCTTTTTTTTTTGAACAAAACTTTGGTTCTTATAGATCGGAAGTATATACATTCATTTCTTTAGTTAAATCAAGTTGAAGAAACATTAGCAACTGAGAACTAACGCAATTCAATCTGCAATGTACAAGGAAAAGAGACACAAAAACAGATGTCACGTTCTCTGTGATTATGCTAGAAAGAAGCAATTCATTTTGCTGAGTTGATTTTTCTTAAACCGTTTCTCTTAATTTACAATAATTTGTGCCTTAAGGTAACACACCAGTTGATGATATGAACCGATCCAAACCGTTTACTTGCAATTTTTGGTTCGGTTCCATATATTCGTTCGGTTCGGCTTACTGTACGAGTTCGAACCCAGTATGAAATTTATCTTAATCTTAACTGTTAACCTCCCAAACTTTATTCCCTCTGTTAAAAAGGTTTCGGCTTGTAGTATAATTTTAGATAATATTGAAAGCGGAGCATTATCATTTCGAAATCATAAACAAATAAACCCAAGTCAAGTTGTTAAATGTCAAATCAAATCCATTTTTTTTTTATGTTAGGTTAGTTTTTCATATTGAAGTCCAATACCCATTCATTCGGTTATAGATTTATGTTTTCTATAGTTTTGTGAACTTCGTTCTAAGCTTTATGTTTTCGTTTTATAACCAAAAAATAACTTAACGATCGAAGAAAGGTAAAGAAAATAGTCCCAGAGAGGAACCTTAGACTCTACAATGTCTAAATCAAACCTTTTCTAGAATTTTAAGTGCTTTTAGCCTTAATTTTCAAGACCTAGTGTCTTAAAACATTGAATGCCACAATAAAACTTGCATTTTTGCTCGCAAAGCTCCAAGTATGGTCTCAAAAGAAGACTATAGCATTGCTCAGTGTATGCCACGTTAGCTTTGACTGAAGTCTGCTGATGATAAACCAAAGAGTCTTACCATTTTTAATTAACCAATATTTTTTTTTTATAATTTTTTAAGATTTGTTAGCCTAGCTATTAAATCAACAGCAAATCTTAGTGTTCACCCCTGTATGCACTACCTATAGAAACCAGCAGTAGCTCAGCAGCAGGTACAAGAAGAGCTTTTTAGCTTTTTGTACAGAAAAGTGACAAATGCTGCTGTGTTGCTGCTGTCGTGTGTCGACTAGCTGTCATTTCTAACACTCTCTTTTAAGTTTCATTTTCATATTAAACTAGACAAGAAGTTAAATATTTAGCTCACTTCTGTTCACTGTAATTAACAGAAATCACACTTTGTTCCTTAACCTTGCATTTCACTCACTCACTCGCTTTCAATTCAATTACTTTTCCAAATTCTAATTTTTTTCCACAGTAAATTTGTCCTCGAAATTATGTTTCTTACTTAATTATTTCAATTGATTCATTTTTGCAGTCATCTTCGTATAAAAATAAAGATTATAATAACGATGAGGTATGTTTATTCCGTTTATTTGATGATGGGCTTTTCGTTTAAGTTTTCCGTTTTTTTTGTTCTGTGGCTTTTACTGTTTTCTGTTAATGTTGTGGGGCATACACACACATACACACACACACCTCCAAACACACCCAAACAACACCCACATCTTACATGCACACCTTCATTATCAGTTTTTTGCCATCATTTCTCCATTCATACAATTTGTACATTGTGCTGCATGAGCCCTGTTTTGTGCTTGGAAACAAATTATACAAAATTCATTGCATCTAGTTAATAAGAGACGCTGAGGATGCCGAGGAAGCAGCATTGACATTTGTGTTCTACTTTTTCTCTACTTTCCAATCAAATCCCTGCGATCGCCCGACTCGACTCAACTCAACTCAACCTGAACCTCAACTCATCAAAAACTAATCCGTAACAATCTGTAAATGTAAATGAAATCGATCAAAATTCCAACACCATCATCATTTGATTGAATTGCGCCTACTGCTACCGTTAACCGTTTACCGTTACTGCTATGGTTACTTGTTATCAATGTGTGTGCGTGTGCGTGTGTGTGTGCGTGTGCGTGGGTGTGTATGTTTGGGTATGGGTATTTAACCTAATTGTAATCCTAATATAATCAATTAACAATTTCCAATTACCAATTACCAATTACCTTTGGGCTATGGCTTTTTGATTTGTGAATCCGCTACGCGCAACAAACTAACATCTACTCTACCCAAAAACCCAAAACCCAATCGACCAACCGATCATGCATACCAAACACTCACCATGTTCACACACACACACACTCTTACGCATACCACACACACACTGACACAGATGATGAATGTTTATTATTTTCATCATCAGGCCGACGAGCTGCTGGGCACAGCCAGTGAGCAATTTCTGGGCAAGAGCGTCAAGGAGATCAAGCAAACGATTCTGCAGACATTGGAGGGTCACTTGCGTGCCATATTGGGTAAGTAAATGGCGAAGCATTGCCTGCTTTTGGGCGTAGTTCCCTTAAAAGAGATAGGTCAAACAATTTTTTGATTGGGAAAAAGGTTTTTGTTTTCATCGGAAAAGTCTCCCAACTTCGTATTTATTCGTTTTGTATGCTTGATCATAACTCCACTAATTTTAATTCCCATAGAAATGATAGGTCAAAAAACTAGTTTTTATAGAAAATACTTTTTGTTTTTAATGGTAACGTCTCCAAACTTCGTCTTTATTCATTTTCTATGTTTTTTTTATAATTTCATTAAGTTTGATCAAAATCGAACGACTATATAGCATAGTTCCCTTAGAAATGGTATGTCTGAATCTTGTTTCACTAAGAAAAAGTTTTTTGTTTCTAAAGGAAACGTCTCCAAACTTGGTTAGTTTTCGTTTTTTTTTATAATTTCACAAAGTTAAATCAAAATCGGACGTCTATATAGCAGTTTCCAAAAAAAAAATTGGTCTGAAAACTAGTTTTAGTATAAAAAACTTGTTTGTTTTTAATGGTAACGTCTCCAAACTTTGTAATTATTAGAACTCCATGCTTTTTTGTAATTTTATCAAGTTTGATCAAAATCGGACGACGAGCGGACATAGTTCCCATAGAAAAGAAAGGTCTGAAAACTTTTTTTACCAAAAAAAAATTTTTGTTTTTAACAAAAACGTCTCCAAACTTTGTTTTTATTCGCTTTATAAGCTTTTTAATAATTCCACCCAGTTTGATCAAATCGGATGACTATATAGCCAAGTTCTCATAAAAAAGATAGGTCTTAAAAATCTAGTTTTCTAAGAAAATTTTTTTGTTTTTGATGGAAACGTCTCCAAGCTTTGATACTATTCGTTTTTCTAGTATTTTTATACCCTTGCAAAGGGTATTATAATTTTGCCCAGAAGTTTGCATCGCATAGAAATATTCATTTCCGACCCCATAAACTATATATATTCTTGATCAGGGTGACGAGCTGAGTCGATTGAGCTTTGTCCGTCCGTCTGTCCGTCTGTCTGTCTGTCTGTTTCTACGCGAACTAGTCTCTCAGTTTTAAAGCTATCGAGCTGAAATTTTGCACAGAGTCTTCTTTTTGCTGCACACTACTAATATGTCGGAACCGACCGAATCGGATGACTATATCTCATAGCTCCCTTAGGAACAATCGGTCGGAAAACTAGTTTTAGTATGAAAAACTTTTTTCTTTTAAATGGAAACGACTCCAAACTTTGTAATCGAAGGTTTTCTATGGTTTTTAATAGTTCTACCAAGTTTTATTAAAATCGGACAACTATATGGCATAGCTGCCATACAAAAGATAGGTCTGAAAAACAGTCTTAGTTAGAAAAACTTTTTTGTTTTTAATGGTAGCATCCTGTTTCTCGGGCTTTTACACAATTCTACAAGTTTTTGTCCAAATCTGATGAATATATCATATAGCTCCCATACGAACGATTAGTCGGAAAATGGGAAAAAAGTATTATTTGAAAATATTAAAGCGAGCACTTGCAAGGGTATAAAAACTTCGGCACAGACGAAGTTAGCTTGGCTTTCTCGTTTATTATAATTTCACAAAGTTAAATCAAAACCGGGCGTCTATATAGCAGTTTCCATAAAAACGATAGGTCTGAAAACTAGTTTTAGTAGGAAAAACATTTCGTTTTCAATAGTAACGTTTCCAAAATTTTCAATTATTAAAATTCTATGTTTTTTTGTATAATTTCATCATGTTTGATTAAAATCGGTCGATTATATAGCATAGTTCCCTTAGAAAAGATTGGTCTAAAAACTAGTTTTAGGAAGAAAATCGCTTGTTTTCGACAGAAACGTCTCCATATATCGTACATTCACGTTTTCTGCGTTTTTTTTTATAATTTCACCAAGTTCGATCATATCGGATGACTATATAGCCTAGTTCCATAGAAAAGATAGGTCTGAAAACTAGTTTTAGTAAAAAAAAATAGTTTGCTTTCAATTCTAGTCTTTAAGTTGATTTATTTATTTGTTATATTTGCTGTTTCGATACAAATCGGTTGGCTATAGCTTATGGCTGTAATACGAATAATCGTCCGGAAACTGGGTTTGGTGGTTTTGTTTTCAATGGAAACGTTTTGCAGCTTGGCTGTAATAAGATTTCTATGCTTTTTCACCAAGTTTATACAAAATCTTACAGCTAAGACCTTCCTCTAGAGGCTTAAAACAGAGATTTTTTTTTTATATTTTTTTTGCTGCTCTTTAATTTGACTATATTTGATCTTCTCTGTGGATATTTTGTATACATTCTTCTCGAGCATTATTCACGCCAACAATTTCAAGAACAAAATGAAAATAAAAAGAAAAACAGAATGGATCAGCGCTGGACGTACATGTTCATGTGTGGCTTTTCAAACATGCTGATAGTATAGTCCAATTCGTCCAGTTCACGTTCGATGGCCATTTTACGGTAGCGTACACGAAGTGTTGGCTCCGATACCGGCAGATGATTGTACTCTTCAGTCAGTTTGGCGTACCTTTGATGCGCTTCCTCCAAAGTGGCGCGACGCTCTTTGTCGCTCAGCTTGGTGTAGCCTGCCAGTTCCGATTGTGGCTGTGGCCGCTTTGCCTTTTCCCCGGCACCGACTGCCTGAGATTTGACTGAAGCCTGGGAGCGTACTGTGCGAGTGGACTTGTTACTGCAAGTCGAAACGATGGTCTTCGCAGAAGCACTGCTACGAGCACTAAGCGGAGCTCGCACTTCGTCATCACCGCCTTCTAGGCGTCGTGAAGCCTTGGACTTGTTCGAGACTCTCGACATTCGCGAACACTGCGACACATTGTCGCCGGAGTCACAGTGCTGTTGCTGAGCCCCAGTGTGGCGACACTTGTCCAAAGCCTTGTTCAGAAAACGCGCATCCTTTATTTCCTCCGTCTGTGTCTGCTGCGGCTGCTGCGGGGGGACATGGTCGCTCCAACCGCCCTGGTACTGCAGCTCTTCTTCCTTCTGCTGTTGGCGCTTCGACTGCTCACAGGCGCAGGGTGGTAGAAGGGCCCGGTCATCCTGTGTGAATCCATACGGTTGAGCCAGTCCCGAACGCTTCTTGGCCGATTCATGAGCGCCCGCATAGTTGCGACCACGTCGCTGTCCATGTGGACGCAATTTCTCGGCATAGTGCAGCACCACCGGACGCCAAAGGGGCACACGTTTGGCATTCGCCGCAGTCGATATACGTCCATTGCTTTCCCAGTGCGAGATCTTCTGCTTGTTCTCCTGCAGAAAGTCACGTCCCGTGGGATTGAAACGACTCGAGAGCATGTTGAGTTTATTTTTGAAGTTATTAAGGTTAAAACGCGATCGAAATAATAATTGTTTGTGGTTTTTTGTTTTACTTTTTGTGGACTAAAAGTTGTTCCAGAATTCGGCTTATTTCGTATGCTATGCTCAGTGTACAAGGTTAGACTGAATGTTTCAGGGAGTTGCCAAGTTCAGGAAAGGCAGAAGGCAAACACTGGGCCTACTTGGTAAGGGGGAAACCAAAGTTTTATTATTGGAAATGTAAGGCTTTCCGGCCAGTTCTAGGTGCTGTGATTACTGCAGACATCATGTGAGGTATACGAGTGGAACGAACTCTCTCCTTGGGAGTGATTTTTGTGATTCCTTTAAGTCGTGGTTGCTGCAAATCAATTCCCTAAACCACAGCCAGAGGTTTCAATGTGTTTCCTTAACATTTGTATTTCAGTACAAGGTAGGTAGGTAGTTCCGGCTGACCCCAGATGGGGTCACACATAGACCTTAGGGACCTTAATGAGGCCGGGTGATTATTTGGGTATTTCAGTACAAACTATGCAACAATCTTAATTCTACGAAGTACGAGGTCCGACCTGGGTTTTCGTGTTATGCTTTCCTGGTCTCCGGTACCTTGTTTGCATTTCCGAAAAAATCTTAGTTGTCGACCTTCTACCGAGAGTTCTCTGTCTGGCTAGGATTGGCTCTCAGAAATACACGAAATTCGTTACCTTACCTTAGCCTACCCTAGCTTACTTAACAGCGTAATAACAGTATCTTAAATTAACAGTGCTGTTATCAAATATGCTGTTAAACGACTATAATTAAACTGTTAGGCCAATTTATTCGATATTTATCATGCAAATTGGTTTAAATTAGAATACACTCATTAACAGAATGTTAAGTTAACAGAGCTGATATATTTTACACATTATTTGGACTGTTGAGCCAATGTAAATGCTATATGTGGTCATATATAAGAGCCTTTTGGCTAACAGTCTGTTAAGTTAACATAGCTGTTACCTAAACTGCTGTTAAGGGTCGTTTTTGGAGCCTTAAATATCAATCAATTGCTCAAAATATAATGCTTGCAGCAACAGCATATTGAGTTAACAGAGCTGTTATTTTAAATGCAGTTGTATGACATTGCTTGGTGATTGCTGCTTATTCAAGTTCTCTGCCAAACTAACCGTTAACAGAATGTTAAGCTAACAGAGCTGAATCCTGATTTTGAAGCCCATGTCAATGCTATATGTGGTCATATATAATTAACATAGCTGTTACCTAAACTGCTGTTAAGGGTCGTTTTTGGAGCCTTAAATTTCAATCAATTGCTAAAAATATAATGCTGTTATTTTAAATGCAGTTGTATGACATTGTTTGGTCTGCTTATTCAAGTTCTCTGCCATAAATCTCAAAATTAACCATTAACATAATGAAAAGCTAACAGAGATTTTTCCCTAGACCGTTATTTTGTCGAAGAAGTAAGAGTTATGGGTTATAAAGCATTAACAACATAGCCAAGTTAAAAAAGATGTTAATTCTACTTGAATTTTTGAGGATTGCAACTCTGTGGTGGGTTGGGTATTCAAGAATCAGAGACGAGTAAAGGCACTTTGGAGAGGATTGCCTATCCAAAATTCACAAAATACCATCCTGGCCTGGATCTCCATACAATCAAAGGCTAAGTACCTCTACGGGCTTGCCTGTGTTCTTTGAGTTTTGGAACCTGACTAAGTGTCCGACCAAGCGCTAGTGTCAGCTTTTTATATATTTTATTTTGTTTGCTTATCGATAGTTATCGTTAATTCATCGATATCGATTGAAGCATTCGTTGTTATCTGCGTTCTTTTACAGTTCTTTAGAAGGGGCATTTAGGTCAGGGTTATAAACCAAAGCCGTTAGAACCCAGAATTCCGACTTTGACTTGAAACTGTGAACCAAACCTTCATCCCAACCAAAAGCGAGAAAACCTTTACCGCCTCACAGTCCAAGAATGCAGTGTTAACTATTGGCTTAACTTCATTTTTGATGTTTACTTAATGTAATTAAAAGATTAAGTTCAATCGTTCAAGATAGACTTTGACTTTGAGAAAGCTATGCACTCTGTTGTTTCTCTTAAGTGAAGCTCCTTCTGATTATCGATCATTTATGTTTTGGTTATGAGGAGGAAGAACAACTAAAGCCGCATGGATTGCCCACACGCGAACATGCCACATAAAATTGACCATGCAATGAATCTTGAACTTTCTCAATTCAGACCACATATACTCAAAAATTCGCACTGTTATTTGTAAATAGTCATGGTGTATGCAAGTAGTATGGAAAATTGAATTCGTTTAAACTCAAAGGGCACAATTTATGAGGTCTGCTTCACCCTTGAATTCTACCTAGAGTATCGCCGCGTTTGTGCGCCATTGTGCATTCGTCCCACTAAAACTTGAGCGGCCCTTAAAACAAGTTATGTCTTCGAAGCCTTTTCCCCTAAAAACCTTGAACCTCAAACACCCGTTGTGAAAAGTAAAAGTTTCAAACAGCTGGCCGACTTGACCTTCAATGGCAATTGAAACAATTTTCCTTCTTTTAATCAAATTAGACATGAAAATGTTTAATGAGCACACTGAACCGGGTTATTATTCAACATTTCTAGCACTTTTGTGAGTTCTCCGCGCTCGGACAACAACTGAATACTGGGGCTCAAGGCGTTATTCATTTGCTAACTAAGCAATAACGTTACACCGACTACGACGCGATTGTGTCTCATATATATCAAAACTGGGGCCCGTCTCGGTGGAAGTCAGTTGTAAGCGCACCGTCTCCGACTGTAGAAGTCTCCACGGGTTGTTTATGTTCAAATGAATTGCCTTCGAGTGGCGTGTGAACCAATAGGCTAGACCTTGACCTGCAAACAGATGGAAGAAAGTGTCCAAAGACGTCACCTGTCGTCGTCGTCGTCCGTTGATAAGCCATACCATACTGGCGATAAGACTGCGTCAGTGACGTCAAGATTAAGACAGAGTAGATAATTGGTTTCCCATAAATAAGGGGGGGCTTTGGGCGAGCAACAGTTGCCAAACGACATGTCGGTGGTGTGGATGGGCGCCTTTAAGTTGGCCATGATAGTGGGTGTCACCTGCCTGGTGGTCACCCGGTAAGCATTGACAGCGACCTTGTCGTGTGACCCGGCCAGAGCTATCGATTGTGGGATTGATTTGTTCACTTCCAACCCCTCTCCCCTTCTTCCATGTGACTCTTTACAGGAACGCTTACAGTCGAAGAGGTGTACAAGGACCGCGACCAGTTCGCAGCTCTGGTGCGCGAAGTGGCCGCCCCTGATGTGGGTCGCATGGGCATTGAGATACTCTCGTTCACCATCAAGGATGTCTACGACGATGTGCAGTATCTGGCCTCCTTGGGCAAGGCACAGACGGCGGTGGTGAAGCGTGATGCGGATGCGGGTGTGGCCGAGGCCAATCGAGATGCGGGCATACGTGAGGCTGAGTGCGAGAAGAGCGCCATGGATGTGAAGTACTCGACGGACACGAAGATCGAGGACAACACACGCATGTACAAGCTGCAGAAGGCCAATTTCGATCAGGAGATCAATACGGCCAAGGCCGAATCGCAGTTGGCCTACGAGCTGCAGGCGGCCAAGATACGTCAGAAGATACGAAACGAGGAGATACAGATCGAGGTGGTGGAGAGGCGTAAGCAGATAGAGATTGAGGTGCAGGAGGTGCAGCGCAAGGATCGTGAGCTGATTGGCACGGTAAAGCTGCCCGCCGAGGCGGAGGCCTATCGTCTGCAGACCATGGCCCAGGGCAAACAGTAAGTAGCAGTCGAGCCAAAATGGGATGATCCGTAAACTTACCAGTCTCTCTCTCTCCCTTCCAGATGCCAGACCATAGAGAGCGCACGCGCTGAGGCAGAGCGCATCCGGAAGATTGGCGCCGCCGAGGCGCATGCCATAGAGCTGGTGGGCAAGGCCGAGGCCGAACGCATGCGCATGAAGGCTCATGTGTACAAGCAGTACGGAGATGCGGCCATCATGAGCATAGTGCTGGAGTCACTGCCCAAGGTGAGTGAGCTAACAACAGGCAGAACCAAACTAAAAACTAAACTCTATTGCAATCCCTACTTACAGATTGCTGCCGAGGTGGCTGCCCCCCTGGCCAAGACCGAGGAGATAGTGCTTATCGGTGGCAATGATAATATAACCAATGATGTCACTCGACTGGTGGCCCAATTGCCACCATCGATCAATGCTTTGACTGGTGTGGACTTGTCCAAGGTGTTGTCCAAAATACCCGGAGCCAAGGCGTGAAATCAATGGGAATGGGAAGTGCAACAACAACAACAACAACAACAATTGACTATGACGATGACGACGACGTAACCCCCGTAAGCCGAATACGAAACGAGAAAGAGCGAGAGAAAGAACGAGAGGGAGAGAGGGAGAGAGGGAGCGAGAGAGAGGACGCATTTGTTAGAGCGAGACGTCGAGCGGTAGCATCATCAATCGACATATAGACATATAGCAAAATGTACTCCGATATTCTACACATAAACTTGTATGTAACAATCAAAAAACACAAACAAAACTAACAAAAAACAACAACAAGTTATGCATTTCGCACGCAAAAACGCATTTTGTGGCCTTTTCTCGTTTAAGCAGACAAAAACAAAAAACCAAAAAACCCAAAAAAAATATCGCAAAAAAAATAATGAATAATACAGTCAAATTTTTGTATAACCTTAAATCAGATGTGCAGAGTTTTAGCTATAGTTATATACATGCATTTTATATACCAAAGTTCACCCTACACACACTCACGCACACACCCTCACCCATTGACCAGTGTTGTAAAGTGTTGGCAATTGCCCAGGCCGTGTGCCAAAACGATATACTGTAGCTCGACGATCTTCAAATAGGATCAACCCAAATTGTTTCAAAAGAATCTATTTAAAAGTGTAAAAGTTGTAAACACTTGCGTGACTCTGTGGCTATATCTGAAACTGAACTAAGAAATGGTAGTTAAATTCAATCAAATTTATAGCCTCATGTCAGAAGCAACAACAGAACCAGCTAGGCAAAGCTCTTCTAGCTGTCACATTTACCCTTTTCTTTGTTGAAAATACATGAGTTATGACTCAGGTTGCTCTAGAAACGAGCAGATAGAAAGCTAAGAGCACCTTTCTTTAACATTCTGGTATCTTCTCCTACGGTTGTGTCCCAGATTTCTCTAGAGATTTTAGTTGAAATGGTTTGATTTTGAATTAAAACTGCTTGAATTTATATATAAAGTGTCTTCAAAATGCTAGTTTAGATGACAAAACCATAGAGACACGAAACTGACTACGTAGATTTAGGGCTACTTCATAATTTAGTTCGAAATCCCGTCGCTTATACGAAAGTCTCTAGAGATTTCTAGTACCACATCTAAAGAATCGCTTGGAAACGTGAATCAGGGCTCTTTATGACTCTTAAAAAACTTATTCAACTGCCCACCCACTTAGTGGAAATCTGGCCCTTCTCAAACTGTAACCTTCCGAAATAAAACCCCAAACGGAAGTCCTTTTTTAGGATAAGAGATTTGGTTTAGAACACATATTTCTGTCGTTTTTCCATATTTACAATAGATTTGAAAGGAAAACCCATGCCAAATTCTATACCAGGAAAGAAACTACTATGGAAAGTAGCCCCCTTGAAAATATACTGCCTACGCCACTGGGTTAAAGTTCATATATTTTAGATTCGAGGCTTTTGGGCAAACTATAACCGGTGCATAAAAATAGCCAGACAAACATAAAATCGTTATGGTTTTAGTCTCTAGAATGAGTTTCTAGATTTCCTAAACAAACTTTCCTTGCTTTTATGATAAACCAAATAACAGAAGTTGCTACGTAATGGGTCGTATAGTGAAATTTTTATCATTCGAATCGAAACTTTAGCTTTAAGACTAAAATAGTTTCGATTCACCCTGCTTAATCTCTCAAGTAGCTTTATTTAACTACTAATATGAAAATTCACTGCCATTTAGGGATGTTATGGAAATCTTTATGGATTTAAGTATACAAAATGTTTCGAGAAATAAATATTCACATTTGCATACTAAATTCTATAGAGATTTTCCGCACAATTCTCAAGTATAGTGTTCAGTCTTTCGAGCTAGGGGAAAAGGTCGAGGGTTATTATTTAATGTTTTACAACACTGTTTCTTGCTTGATGCCGCCGCCAAGTCGCCGCTCTTCCAATTACACACACACACACACACACACAAATACAGCGTTCGAATCTTTTACATAAATATATATATATATTTTTGATGCACAAAAGTCAAATTGTTTAACTAAAAATCTTAATTTGGTAAGACTTTGTGCAAAATACTCGTCTTACTTTCGGTCGATTTGCTGTTAATTTTTTTTTTTAATTGTTTTAAATTTGTTATATTAAGAAAAATGCACTTTACTCATTTTTTTTGTATAATTTTAGTTTATAGTAAAAACAAAAAATTTACAAAAAAAAATATATAAAAGGGATACTAGCTCTTATAAAGTCTGCAGATTTTGTACTGAACTTGATTACAGACAACATTGTGCAATAATCATGGTAAAAGCCCTTAAAAGTATGCAAACTTTATTTCCTTTAATTTGAAATGCTTTTGTACAGCAAAATTGATACTTAATTAGTAAGATTCGGTCGGACTAAAGCTGTTTAGCCTACTTCGAAGGGCTTTTAACCTGATATTTCTACAGGCCATATGAAAACCAGTGAGCAACATCCTGTTTATATACATAATTTTGACACTTATGTAACTGGAATTTAGTTAAAACAATTTTTATAAAACTTTCTGTCCACCACTTAAGTATGTTGGGAAAGTGTTTTGCATCGGTTTGCGGAACCTGCTGTCTCATTTTTACACCAACTAATCTATTTGTTTTTCCAAAAACCAGCGCCTGGTCACCTTGGTAAAAAGCACTTTCTTGACTCACTTTGTACACTATTTATATACATATTTGTTATATTTTGCCTTTTCAATTTTTATTAGTGGTTTTCGCTAGCATAATTACCAATCAGTTTATAATATAATATCCATTATTCTCAGATCAAGACCCACACACTCACACATGCATTAACAAATCGATATATATACATATATATTTTTTTTCTATTGTAAATTAAGTGCAAGTAATATTAATTGCCATGCAGCGTGCGTGTTAAATCAGCGAGAAAACCAAACGGGAAAAAATGCAAGAAAAACTAAATAAATCAAATCTAACAATTTTGTGTATTTTGTCGTAAATAAATAAATAAAAAACAAACAAAATGCGAACGATTTTACATTTGAAAAAATCTTATTATCTGGATTTTCAGAGAGCCAATTTAAGCATGTTTGGTCACTCTTTGAATGGCACTTAAGCGATTAAGACAGAGAAAACATTGTTAAGTTTATTTGTTGAGTGAAATGGATAGTCTATTTACCAGGGCTGCAAACCCAAACAATTTCTTGGATCTCCGGCTCGCGGGTTCGAACTAAAATTTACCAATGGTTCAGGTGCAGAATTTTGAGGTTCAAGGTTCAGCCCATGCTTTATGCACATTTACATGGTAATCGACCGAAAACCGACATATAGTACACTGTTAGGGAATTGTCTCGATTGGGATTTCACAATACTTTATATAAATAGAAACACTTTCGTACAGCTCATGACCATCAAAGCAATGTCAAAGTGTTTCTACTTATATAAAGTATTGTGAAGAAATAAAGACTTCGAAGTACTAGATAGAGCCCTTAAAGTGAAATGCAATTTCGTAGTCCACATACGAAAAGTGTTTACACAGTTATGTGGATAATTCCATCAGGATAACAGAAGAAGTCACTAGGAAATAGTTCAAATCTATCCTTTTTGTTGAACCGAACTGAAATTTTAGATTCGGAACGGGTTCAGGTTCAGCTTTAATACCTTAAGAGGTTCGGTTCAAGGTTCGGCTCACAGTAGTCTGAAAGTCGGAATTCCGGGTTCGAATAGGATCGGTGCAAAACCGGTTTGCTGTTCTGGTATTTACACTTACTCAAAAATCTACTAACAGTTAAACATTTATTTTTTAAAATTAGTAGTGCCTTTGCTCCCTTCTTACTTCACCTACTACCTATAGAACTTTTATCATAGCAACTAGCTATCAGAACAGCCATCAGACTGCAAGAAGCCGATGACTTAAACATGGTTATTCTGGACACTGGTAGAAACTTAGCGAATATACCATCAAATGCAATAAAAATCTCTCCTCAAGGCTCACATCGATACACTTTTACTTGATTCAGGGGAATAGGACTAAGAATTCTAGGTCAGCCTCTGCTACTTAACTTGTCAAGGATAGAGATCTTAGCTCTAAGTTAAGTTCTGTAAAGAAGACCCCTATCTAAATGCAAACGGCTTAACAGTGAATAGTTATATCTTCGCAATGAGCTCTTAAAGTCTACACTATTGAAGTCTATTACAAACTTGCCTAGCCCAATCTCACTCAGTACTTTTTGTTGTACGGTCACTCTGCGTTTATCCGCTGCTTAGACGGCTCAACAAACTCAACCGCGGAGCGATTAACAAGTGCAACAATAGTCCTGGCTAATATCTGCAGAACCACCAGAGCAGGAGAGCAATCGACGCCAGCAAATTGATATGACCAACGCATCTCTGAGTGCTTTGAGACAGGCTGTTGGCTGTTCTCAAATAAGTTTTGCTTCTAAAGAGAATATAAGAGCTGACAACTGTAGACTGGTAAATAAGAGTACACCTGAATGGTTAGAAACCTTCCGATATATGCTTTATTTTTGAATGAGTTCCGATTATTGTGCTAAAGATGGAACTTTATAATAAATGTAGACGTATCACGAAGACTTTAAGCTTAATGCCAAAGTATTGGAGGACATGCACGCAATGGGGAACACCTTTTCAATTCACCTGGGTCTCCTGAAACAATCCTCGTTTTGAGCGATGGTCTGCCCTGTATTAAGAATAGATTCTTGTGTAGTCCACAAAATCCCGTTGATATCCCACATAGACCATATACCATAAGTTTCCATGATCATTTTGTATTACTTTTTATTGTTTTGCAAACATGAAAAGCTCGCGTTCTGCCATACAAACTATAACATGAAACAACTATGGCCTAGTTCCTTAAGCTCTACATATATCGTCCTATAACATTTAAATATCGTCCGCTCTATAGCTGTGGGTAGGTAAAGAGCCCCGGTCAGTAGATTGACTTGTGTATATATAATATATGCATACATATGTGAGGACTAACCGCCTCTGGACTTACGCTACGAGTTCTGTGTATTATTATTCTGTGGCTTATCAACTATGGAGCAATCGAGTGACTACTAACGCTATACAATGGGGCTGAGCTGCCGCCACCCTAGGTGACGGTGGCCCAACTGTTGCATCTGCTAAATGCAAGTGGACTTTATCCTAAAGAGAGAAAAAAAAACAAAAAAAAAGGTTCCTACTCTTTACTTAAGCGCTCAGTCCGAATACTTGGCCTTGAGATCCTTGCGCAGTATCTTGCCGGTGGGATTCTTGGGTACTTCATCCACAAAGATGACTCCGCCCTCCAGCTTCTTGTACTCCGCCACACGCTCGGCCACATAGCTGATGATCTCCTCGGCGGTGGCCTTCACATCCTTGCGCAGTGCCACTATGGCACGCGGCGCCTCGCCGTTCTGCTCGTGGGGAATGCCAAACACGGCGGCTTCCAGCACCTTGGGGTGGTCACGCAACACGGCCTCCAGCTCGGCCGGCGGCACTTGGAAACCCTTGACCTTGATCAGCTCCTTCATGCGATCCGTGATGTAGAAATAGCCCTCTTCGTCGTAGAAGGCCACATCTCCCGTGCGCAGCCAATTGCCCGGATAGAAGGTGACCTCGTTAGCCTCTTTGTTGTTCAAGTAGCCGGGCATCACCTGGGGTCCACGCACACACAGCTCGCCGGTGGTGCGGGGTCCCAGACCCTTGGTGTTGCTGCCGTCGATGGGTACGATTTTGGACTCGGTGCTGCTGGGCAGCAGGCCGGTCGAGGCATACCGTGTGTTGCCGTGTGGGGTGAGCAGCACCACAGGTGAGGCCTCGGTCATGCCATAGCCCTGCTTGAAGGCCACATTGGGGAATCTGTGGGAGCGGGGAGAATGGGTTAGCAAAGAGCACAGTGGCGACCGTGCTGAGGCAACTCACTTCTGCAGAAAGCGTTCCACATCATGTTGGCCTATGGGAGCAGCTCCACTCATCACCACCTGCAGGGCCGGAGCCGTCTCTTGTGTCAGCTTGGGGTGATTGATCATAAAGAGTGCTGGAAGGGAAACGCATCTTTAGATAAGACCCTTCCACCATCAGCTGCAAATCGTCTTACCAATGGGCGGCACCAGATGCAGTATGCTTCCCCTGTACGTGTCCAGGCATTTCATAAACTCCTCCGGCCTAAATGCCGGCATGGTGGCCAAACGTGATCCCAGACCCAGCTGCGACAACATCACCACCGTCAGGCCATAGATATGGAAGAAGGGCAACACCCCGGCGACGGTTTCCTGCAGCCCCAGCGGATTGTTGGGCAGCGCCGTCTGTATCTGCTCGCAGTTGCTGGTGATGTTGTTGTGCGACAGCATCACACCCTTGGGCAGACCCGTGGTGCCCGATGAGAAGGGCAGGAAGACCATGTCCTTGGCACTGGCATCCTGGGGCGTACGCAGTTCATCGTAGCGCACATTTTTGGTGCTCAGCAGCTCAAAGAAGTCGATGGCGCCCTCGGGCAGCGACTCACCCGCTGTGGTGCGCACCACCGCAATGGGCAGCTTCTTGCCGGCCAGTTGGCAGGCCTCACGTAGTGTGCCATAACCCTGGGCCGTGCCTATGATGAATTTGGCCTCACTGAAGGTCAGCTGACGGGCAATCTCATCTGTTTTGGGGTAGAGAGCAGAGATTTTCAGACTTTGCACAAAAACAGACTTCCATAAAACAAAAGTCGCCGCTCCCGTCCCATCATTAAGTTCGCTTATCAGCCACCTACCTGGTGTATAGATGGGATTAACTGTGGTTACTGTCAGACCCGCCTCGATGGCACCCAGCACAGCTATGGGATATTCGGGTAGATTGGGCAGGCAAATGGCCAAGACATCGGGCTTGAAGAGTTTGAATTTGGTCTGCAGGCGCACGGCCAAGGCGGCACTCGAATCGCGCAGCTGAGAGAAGGTATACTGACGATCGGTGATTACGCAGACCTGATGAAATATGGATGGGGAAAGGTGGGAGATTAGTGGGGGAATTTATGGGCCTGGGGCGTGGCTAAGCTCTACAACCCTTAAGATACATGAAAAAAGCTGGTAGAATGGAGAAATCACATGGGAGATCTAAATCAAATGCAAACAAACTGACCTGTTTCCGTTTTCGATCATATTTGAAGGAATCGGAAGTCTAAGCTCTTCCCTTTTCCGAAAATTGTTTGAGTCAATCGAAAGTTATCTTATAAATTCCATTTATCTGCATTCAACTGATTTGTTGGCTGACATCCTGAACCGATTTCTCTAACCCTTTATTGGATATCAAATCTCTTACCAGTTCCGAACTATCGAGTTCGGAAACGAGAACAGGAGTAAACGATTCTCAAATCGTTGAAAATGTCAACAGCTTTCTCAAAAAAGCTTCGAGTAACCCAGCCCTTTGAAAAACACAAAAATACCAACAAAAAACTTACAAAAATTCCTTTAATGGGCCAAATATGGGCCAAAACTTGAGAAAAATAAACGAATAATTTAAAAAAATTTCGAAACTTTCCACAAAAAATCCAAAGTAATGCCAAAAACTCTATTGAATTACCATACAAAATACTAGAAATACCAAAAATAGGCAAAAACCTATCTAAAAATATAAATTTTTTTTTAAAAATACCAAAATTGTATTAAAAATACCAAAGAGAGGCTAGAAATTTCTCTTAAATATCATCTCAAATACTAGAAATACCAATAGTGGGCCAAATGGATATAAAAATGGATACAAAAATTTTAAAATACCAAAAATTCTATTGATTTACCAAATAAATTACTAGAAGTACCAAAATAGGTAAACACTTAATTAGAAAATACCGAAAAGCTTGAAAAAATCTAGAAAGGTTAATAAAAATACCAAATACTCTTTTGAACTTTCATACAAGATGTAAGAAATACCAGAAATATACCAAAACGTATTTAAAAATACTGAAACGTTTGAAAAGTACCAAAAAAATGAAATTAGCTCTATTGAAATACTAAACGAAAGTATAAATAAACAAAATAAAGGCCAAATTTGGTTAAATAAAATCCAAAAAACTAGAGAAATTACAGTAAAACGCAAACATAAAAAAGGGCTTTATTAGAACACCAAACTTAACTAAACAAATTTATTTTTCAAAAATAGTGAAACCTTAAAAAGAATCCAGTGAGAAAGAAAAGAAGTCCCAAAAACACTACCAATTTTTTTTCAACTCACAGGATTTTCTATACTTTCCCAAATGTACAATTCACTTTTTTAGTATTTTGTTATTTTCAAATAAGCTTAAAGTTGATGTGATGGAAAACTTGAAAGTGTTTCGCCCATTTCAACTCTTTGGGGTGTGAATTTTCCGAAAATTGAGAGTCTGCAGCCTTCAAAATATGCTTGGAAACTAAACTTTCGGTCATAAAACGTTGTCTAACCATTTTCCACTACGGAAGCCTGGTATACAGTAATCCAGAGCATCCCAAAGCCAGTTTATGGTCGCGTAGACACCAATACAAATGAAGAAAATACTATTGAAGCAACAACAACCTCAAGAAAAAGAAAGATAGATTTTTCTTATTTTCTATTATTTCTTTTTTTTAAAATCGATGTATCTATATCGATTCGGCTGTTAATGCTGAACATTTAAATCAATCCATTTTCACTCCAAAAATGTATTTTTTAGGGGTACAGGGCAGACCTGGCTAGCCCATTGCATCGGGAAGCCGTGCTTTTCACACGGACGCTAGCCGAACCTGCGACTTTTTGAGAGAAATCGATCGTTGTCTTTACTGCCCACCAACACAGGCACATTTTGCAGTCTGGTACAGGGTTTAATTAAACATACCCCTGCATTAAAACGCTCTAACTTTTCTTTATCAAATCTCCTCAAAGATATAGAGGGTTGATTGTTCACTGTTGAGTTTATGATTGAGATTTTAGGATTAGCCTGATTAGTGCCACCACAATGAAAACAAGTAGGAAGGTCGGTCAAGACCGACTCTGTTATACCTTGCCAAGTTGAAGCTATTCTGATATCTCCACTTGCTCACCCATTGATCGGTCAGACACGGAAAGGCCTTTGCTGAAGGTCGGTCATACACATACATCTTCACACTCGAACAGGCCCCTTAAAAGTGGTTTGCATTGAATGGACGCGTTTTGCGTGTGGGGGGGTTTGACCCACTGAATACAGCGCACAGTCAAATGTCGCAGCGAGTGTATACAAAATGCGGGAATTATAAATAGAGCGATCACAACAAGCATATAAAAATGTTTCAGTTTGTTTAATTTAAGCGAAAACCACTCACACACACACACACACACACACACACACACAAGAGAGAGAATTTGATGTGGGGTCCGGCTTTGCCACCCGCTCCCCGTGTCGTTCCATGCGACTGAACGCTGATCAAAGTTCAGTGGGACAAAGTACAAAGTCTGCAAAGTCTAAAACGAGTCGTTCACACACACACACACACACACACCCACACCAGTTTGTGTGAGTGCCGTTTGTTGACTTTTAGCAAAGCGCCAAAGAAAACGAGCAAGCGAGAGAGTCCACTGATGACGCTGATGTTTTGATGCTCTACAAAAAACAAAACAATCAAAATACGCCAAAGTAAATTTAAAAACACATTAAAGAGGGAGGGATCGATTTGAGGGAGCGATTGTCTGGTCCAGGGCCCATTGAACCGATCGGCGGGAAAACGAACTTTGGTCCGGCATGGTCGGTCGGTCATTAATTGCATTTAATTTGAACAATGTTATGACACGACCGCGCACATACTCTATGAAGGCAACAAGTGTGATTACAACTATTGTTTGTATGTCGCCGCGTACATCTGTATGTACAAATGTACATTGCCTGAGGCTTGCACAAATGATGGCAATAAATTTCAATGAGCAAATATTTGCACTTTGATGTCGACCCACACAGAAAATGAATGCATGGCACGAGGGTGGTACAATAAGTATCAAGCATTGCCCTGTAGGACAAGATTACAACTTTGGATATTTTTATGATGCTAACATAATAATGTTAATGCGCTGTTAACTAACATAGGGTAAGCAAATCAAGCATTTTCATTTCAAAAGTTGCCCCAGCTCATCAAATGGCGACCTTACAATTTACATTTGATTGCACTATTGAAGAACAAAAGTAGCTAAATCGACTGTTAAACTTGTCATAAAATTGTAAATATCATTAAATAGTCAATAAAGTGATTAGACAGGTGATTTACAGGGCTAATTGTACAATTAAGCTGCAAACAGTCACATATAAGACATTGTCTGTGAAGTCTCGTTTGCTACAGTATTGAAATCTATTATACTATTATAGAAGCAAGATCCCACCATTTGCCTAGTAATCAGACAAGGAACTCTATTTCCTCACAGTATGTCATATAAATAGTATCATATTGACTTGGCTCTGATGCTCATGAGTGGTTTGCACTTGTTTCTACTTCTATAAAGCATTTGGACGATTTGTTATATAATTCTGGATACCCTCGTTCAAGGTTTTTGCATGTTGATTTTAGTTCAAACCTTGAATTGGCTTACGATTTAAGAAAAGATAATCAATGATCATCTTGCAGATTCGAAGATTCACCTAATATCACTTTAGTAGTTGAAGTCTAGTTCTATTCCTCTAACTAACAATTTTGAGACTCTGTCGTGCTATAATCAACATAAAATATTTCCGATTTTTTATTGTATAACTTTTGTTGAACCGAAACGAAATCTTGGGCTCGGAACCGGATCAAGTTCATTTATACATATGTACACTCTAGGTTCGGTTCACAGTGACTAATATTTCGGAACTCCTCAATCAACCCGGAAGGTTATAATTCTTAATAACCCCATGAAGTTGTCATTTATCTTTATGCCACTGTTTAGTTTGTCAATTGATTCCAGTGAATTTTCGGATCGTTTCTTGGAACTCTGAACTTCAAAAATATCTTATCGATCGAGTAGGTACACTTGTGTATAAAGTGATGATATTCCGATTTCCGATAAATGCTCTGTTGATATTTTCAAGTGGTATTTTATGGTAGTACCTAAGTAGAATAGTGTTACACTTTCAAAATGGCAATTTGATTTACAAACCAGCTTGAGTTGTGTTTTAGCGGAAATCTTGCACCTTCAAGATGGCCAGAAGTTTCACAGGTTCCGACAGAACCGAATAGTTTTGGGCTTTCAACTTTTCAAAATAGCTAAGTCTGGTAAGAAACTAGCTAAATTGACAACACTGTTGACACGGAATTATGAAAAACAATGAAAACGTATAGATTTAATGTTTGAAGACGTTGCCATCAAAAAGAAATAAGTTTTTCTTACTAAAAAACAAGTTTTCGAGCGATTTTTCCTCAGGTTCCTAAGCTATATTCATCCGATTTTGATCAAAACATGCGGGACTGTATAAAAGCATTTAAAATAAACAAATGCCTCTTTTGAAGGCGATTTGATCAAAAAGATAGTTTTTCACAAGACTTTTTAACGTACCTAACTTTTCTAGGGAATTTATATAATAAAGTTGACCGATTTTGATCCAACTTGGACTAATCTTTCGATTTTGGACTAACTTGTTAGATTTTGAAATGTTCTCCGTAAAACTAGCCTTCAGGGACGACGGTTGCTTATGGAGCAGCCCTCGTAGTAGCCAGCGTTTCATAATTAAAACGTGAAAAGTGAAAAGTGGTTTTTTGGTTTATTTTAAGAAAAGCAACAAGCGCTTCCATTTTGTTGTTTTCTTTTCTCAGAGCGTCTCAGTTTGAGAGAGTCGCTTAATTTGCTGCTTACTTTGGTTTTACTCCCTAAAATTGTATGAACTATAAGCCTAACTTTACTGATCAACCCCTGCACATGGCTTACAATTGAAAAGTGAAATGTGTCAACAAAATCTGCCAAGGTCGCTTATGCAACTGAGAATCCCAGCTTGATGCACACTGACACAATTCGCACTATTCTTCAGGCAATTTGCCTTGATGGAGCACTTGACTTACAAGCAGATCTTCTCACTTCTCTTTCCTTCAAGTGAAAGAGGTACGTACTTGTGTGTGTGTGTTTATGTGTGTGGTATTTATGACTTGTTTTATTTTCGCCATTATCTGCGGGCCACTATCAGCTGCTATTAGACCTGTAGTTGGTATGTTAGAGCAAGTCTTATCAGCGATAAGAAATTAATGACCCAAATTCATGCAGACACACTTGGGGGGCTTATCAGTCGCGTTTTCGTAGACCTTTTGAGTTTACGCACAATTTTTTATAGTGCCAAAATATGCGAATGTGTGGGGGGAAGGTATTGCTAATAATTCGTGAATAAACATTGGAAAACGACACGTCAACTGACCGATAACAACATTTTATATGGTGGATTTGATTTTGATGTTGATTTAAAAAGAGAGAGAAAATTATTTTCTATGGGGTTCAAAATGAATGCCAGGGGAACGGATCGATTAAGAGGTTCAATCATTTTTGTTGGTGCCTCTTTGTGCCCAGCACGAAAGTCTTAGGAGAAGTCTATACCCATTTAAAATGGTTGTAAAGGGTTTAATAAAGATGTGTCATGATCTTTTGTTCTTGCTCGTGTGCGGAAATTCCCTTTTATGCTCACTCGTGACGCTTCGTGCTAAGTTAACGCAACACGAATAACTACAAAAAGTCTTGGTAGTTGTCTGTACCCATTCAAAATGATTGAAAGCTGCGTTATTAACTTGTGTTCTGATCTTTTGTTCTAAGTTAACGCAGCCCGAATGACTACAAAAAGTCTAAGCAATATGCTGTACCCTTTAAAAAATGGATGATAGGAGTTAAGCTAAGCTAAATTCGGATTTCTTATTCAAGCACGATTGTTGAAGTTCCGTTAAATGCATATTCGTGTCTCTTCGTGCTTAGCTCACCCAGCACGGAAAAATGTAACAAGTCTTAGCAGTAATCTTTGCACACTTAAAATGGGCAGCTAGATGTTGTGCGTCTATAAAAAATATATTTTCTTGATATATCTGCATAAAACCACCGATCTCGAAGACTTTTAAGTATAAGAGCCACCAAAAGTAGCAAGTACTTAGCTCAAATTTATGTCAGACTTTAGAAAATTTCCTCCGCTCCTCAACAAACCGATATTTTAAAGAGAAAGTTTGGAAACTGATAACTTATTTCCCTAGGCCTAATCTCATTTTGTTTTGAAAATTCCAGAAGTATTGGAGAAGAGTAACTAAGATTGCTTTTCAGCAAAGGGGTAGAGGCTTAAGCACCAGCAAATCAAAGAAAACACAGAAAATCAAGTTTACAGGGTATTTTATGGTCGGTTGAGGGACTATTTTTTGAACCAAGAACCGTATTTTGAAGCCGTACTTCTGCTGAAGGTTGCCATTGGTTTACTCTCTTTCGCTCTCTCTCTTTTTGTCAAGTACTCACCGCTGCCGTTTGCTTCTCCCACTTCTTGAAGTCCCTCCAAACGTACTCATGCACCGGTACATTGGGTATGACCACATTCCCGTAGGGCGATGTCTTGTAGTAACCATCCTCGGCATTGTAATGCAGATACTTGTCCGTCTCACTGATGCTCTCCGCCCGTGGCACACTGGCCGTATTCGTGTTCCTTTGGCGGCGATTCGTGGTTATGGTACGCGTGGCCACACTGCCAAGTGCCGAGGAGGCATTGCGCAGGCGCAGCAATTGAGTGGCGGCTGGATACATGTTGGGATCTCGGCGGAACTTGAACTTGAAATTGTAAGTGGACTTGGTTTAAAAATGGATTCCTGTGCTCTGTTTGCGGCAGACGCAGACGTCTTTTAGTGTCGAGTGGTGGGGCACGACTGTTTGGTTGGCGTCGCACTGTAAGCGGCGGTGCGAGAGCTTTGCTGCTGCCCACACTCGCACACACACACACACACACACACACCGATTGCGTTGGCGTTACACGATCTTCGCGGCTGCTCTCCGCACCGGCCGGCTCTCTCTCTACCGTTCGCTCTCCGAGCAGGCTGTGTGTAACTGTAAATGCTATATAAATAGGCGCATTGCATTGGCATGCGATCGGTGGGCAAAGATCGTGATGATGACGCCCAGATCTTGTCTCTCAGTCTGCAAGTAAAACGAACGAACATAAACAATCAGTTCACCCTTATCGCTCTGTTCACTTTTCGGCCGGGTGGGCATGACTGGACAGCTTTTGACCGTCTTATCGGGGGCCCGCCCCAAGGGGGGACGGCTGCAGCGCACAGACGAACCGAGTCAATCAAAGATTGTACTTCGCACTGCCCAGTGTTCTATGTTTACAGCGAAATTTGTGATTGCGATTGACGCAATTGCAAGCAGTCCCAATTCTGGGAGAGCTCTCCTCTCTCTCCCTCGCTCGAGGGAGAGCTCTCGAAAGCACGCAGAATGCGTCAACTGACTCCACCGTCTGGTTAGAGGAGTGAGTGCATTCACCTCTTTGGTTCCGTCCAGTCGCTGGGAAATGTTTATATGAAATGGAAACTTGGTTATGGAAATGAAATGAATGCCAGCCGAGGAGGGGGCCCAACGACCACAGCGTCGTATCTCAAGGCCAGTTGCCAACGAAACTCTACTTGATTTGCATGTGTTTTTTCAGTTGGAGAGACTCTGTTGCTCTCTCTCTCTCTCTCTTTCTGCACTTGCTCTCCGATTGCATTCTGGTACACTTGGTCTGTCATGATATCAAAATCACTTATTTATGTGTAACTAGGGATGTTTGTATGTATGAATGTGGGTAGGGAAACTTCAAATGCAACGCCTAAATGAAAATAAACAAAAGAAAACTTTGATTGAGTCGAAGTTTTAATACCCTTAAAGCCATTCGAAGTTCACTTATATAAAATTTCATAGAAAAACGCATGCTTTCTAAGAACACTGTCAGAAAACTACTAAGGAGAAACTGGCAACTGTCCTATACCTAGTTGTAGTTTAACTAGAATTTAACTGGTAGCAAAAACGCTAGATTCGGGTGAGTTGGGCAAATGCGCAGCGGCAGATGGCAAAGGTTTTGTTTATTTTCAAATGAAGTTGAAATAAGAAGTAGAAATTAATACAAAGATACTGCAAAGTCAAATAGGAACAAGTTTGTATCATGCGACAATGAATCTATTGATGATTGTGGTTGTGTAAAGTCTTGCAATATAAAACATTAATAACTGTAAAGTACAGTACTCAACTGAGTTTGCATATTGGGCCAAGCCCTAAGGCTATACAAGGGCCAACTGGTATTGAACTGGTTGAAAATGGCTACTAAATTTATTTGGATACGAATTGCAACCAGTTGAGACTAAACTAATCACTTTTGTGGAGTGGAAGGGAGTGTTCCCCAGCTATATCCCTTAGCATGATACCACAATAAAAGTATGTAGGTTTCGCATACTCGTGAAGCGTGAGGTCGCCGAAAAACTCAGTACTTAAAACAAAAAATGGGCGTGAATTGCCGAACATTTTCGGCCCCCGAGTTATGGTTGGGCAACACTGTGTCAGAGAGAGATACAGTCCTCCTTCCTTCCTCTCTTTTTGGGTAACACTGAACTAGTACTCACACTGTGATGTGAGCTCTATAAAGCGTTTTATAAGAGCTCTTTGAAGCAATTGATAGGAAAAGTGGAAGTGGAAAAGAAAAGCAAGTTCTTTTAAAAACACTTTAGGGAGCGTCCACATATCGGAGTTGAATTTGTACATCATCTTCTAAAAGTGATATTTAGGCTATGAAGAATAAAGCCTGTGAGTCGCTAGGTTTCTTGCTTTTCCAAATCATTCTATAAACTTCGAGGAGCTAAAAACTTGAGTTGCCCTGAAACGAAAACAACAATTAAAAATGACTCGGTTAAGTTTACAGAAGAATTTTAAGATACAAGGCGATTTCATTCAGACTTGTCAATTTGGGAAATTTAAACGATTCCGTTTCAAAGTTTCCGGATTGATGTAATCAACCATTTGAAAACAAGTGATCCTCAGTTAACAGAGAGTGGGTAAAAGAATTTGAAGCACTTTCTGATGGGTCTACGAAAAGTTGATAACATCCGCTGTTAATCAAATATTATATGTTAAAGCTTATTTTGTAAACTGGGAAGTTCTAAGTAAGTAATGGTTAATGTTCTTCGTCGCTAGGCTAGGCTTTAAATTGGCTTCAATTTGTGGTGTCTTTTTCTGAATATTTTTCATAATTCATATTTGTTTTTTCAAGCCGATTCTTCCGCCTGCTGGTTGGGTATAGACTACCCAGATATTACCCAGTTACATACATAGTTTTTAGTTGTCTATATGTAAGTTGTACAGGCTTCATCTCAGCATACATAGTGATACTTTTTTGTGAGTGAGTCCACTTTCTAATCAACAGTTGTCACCTGCCCCCCAAAAAGGGCATTCACTGTTCGCATTGGGCCCAAGCACGGGTGGGAAATGTTGACTTTCTTGTTGCTTCCAACTGTTTGTGAACTTTGTACCCAAGCCTTAAGGCCGTCTAAATTGTTTGGCTGCTGTCGCTTATGCGTTTTGTGTTGCAGTTAAAGCAAAACAAGATGGAAAGAAAAAAAACCAAAGCAACATAACAAGTAAACCAGTTTGACTTGCTTTTTGTTGGTTTTGGCATTTGTTTTTCGAATGTTTTTAAACATTTTTTTATTGCTCTCTGCTCAGCTGCAGCTTGTGGCTTGTTTACCTTAATTTTTTATTTGGCGCTGATTTGAATGCACTCTCTGGGGTGACTCTTTTTGCAAAATGACGTTGTTGTTTTTTTCGGTCGAGCAAATCTTTTGCTGATTGTGGTACTACGCATTTGGCGTGTGTCTTGCAACTGTTTTGAAGACTTCTTTAGCTTTTTGGGGGTAGTTTCTGTTGGAGAAGCCACCCATTCGGGGGCGTGGTCAAGGGGGGCTAAGGCAGAGGGGGCCCAAAATTGCCTTTGGGTTCGCTTTTCATGTGAAGATTCAATATTTGTAGGTAATAGCAAAGTCTACTGATGACAGGTATTGAGTACTGAGTAACGAGTACTGATTGTCCAATATTGAATATGGAGTGCTAAGCATCTAATACTAATTATCGATGGCGTGTACCGATTGCAAAGTTTCGAAAGCTGAGTATCAAATGCTGATTTCCGATTAGTGAAAATCGAGTACTCAATATGGAATATTAATGATCGCTAAGTACCCATACTAAGTATAGCTTGCTGAGTATCAAAAGCCAAGTATCGAATACTGAGGATCAATTACTCAATATTAAATATTAATCATTGATTATTGAATCGTGAGTATCGTATACTAAGTGTCGAAGCAACTTCCCCCCTACTTGGACGGGACAGAGACGGGTTTTACACTGTGAAGTTTGCTTTATGAAGTTCTTGAAAAAGCTCATGCTTGTGGAAGAGAGGGGTAGTGGTGTCGCTTGCCCCTCTATACATCTCCCCTACAAGAAAGAGCTTTTTGAAAACTACATAAAGCTTGTATCGTCGTGTTAGTCCCATTTTAGTCCAGATTTACACGATGAAGCTCACTTTGTAAAGCTTTAAAGAAAGTTTTGAAAAAGAGGCAAAGAGGAGCAAGCTTGTAAAGGTACGGCATACAGGCTAAGACTGTTAAATGACCTTTCACATCAAGCGACAACAGCTATCTCAGAATTGAGAACTTAACAGACAGGGAAGTAAGCAGCTTTACACTATGAAGCAAACATAATATTGTTTTTAAAAAGCTTTCACTTCATCTCTTTCCTACAAGCAGGTGCATTTTGACAATCTATATGAAGCTTGCTTCACCGTATAAATCCTGCTTAGTTCTCCAAGCCAAGCTTGTGCAAGCTTTTTTACCCAGTGACTGCAGATGCTAGCCAGAGCGAGATCAGAAGCTAAAAGCTCTCCGATTTAAGCGAAATCTTATATGGACCCCCTTTAATAGAACGTTGACAACGCCCCTGTATTCGCCAACCACTGAACAAAATCAAAGCGACGCTTGCGCCCTGCTCCAAAGCTCAAGCCGAAGCTTTAAGCTAACAGCTTAAGCTACGCCAGGGGGCGCTTACTGGCAATCTCTCCGCTCTCCACTCTCCGCTCTTCACTCTACACTCTCCAGTGCCGACTAAATCGACGGTTTTGCCCAAATTCGTGGTTTGGCTTGCGAGACGAGTTCGTAGTCTACTTTTAGGTGCGTAGTGGCGCGCAAGTCGCGTATTTTCAGCGCTAGCCACATACAAAAACCAAAAAAAAATTATCAAAAATTGTTTGAGAAAGCATTGGCCAACAAAAGAAAAGCAAAGAAAATTGAAACGAAAACACACTCTGCCTCTCTCGCTCGCTAACGCTCGCCCCTTGGCCCACACTCTGTTTGGGAGTCACATTAAAGTCTGTGTGTGTGTGGCCCAGAGCGAAGGCGCCGCGCACGTGCCATTCCTGAAAAGTCGGCAATTGTTGCACACTTCCAGGCGGAGCCGTGGCCAATGCTGACTTCAATCTTTTTTTTCTGTTGTTGTTTTCTTCAGTGCACAAGTGAAATGCGGGAAATGCGTTAAAAGTAATCAAGAAAAAGAGAAAAATTTATTCAAACCAGTGAAAAACGCCGCCAAAGAGCAAAGGAATATTGCATACAAATACAGAGGCAATCGCAAAGGCAAAGGCAAAGGCAACGGCAACGGCAACAACAGAACACACAGAACACACAGCGCGGGGAAGAGAAAAACAAAGGTAATCACAAAGGTCCCAGAATATTGTGTAATGAAGTTGAATTAAACACACTTTCTGTCTAATTGTAATTGTTGTTGTTTGTTCACGGCTCTGTCTATTGTTCGCACACAGCGAAGCGCACGGAACGAAGTTAAATTTGCGTGCCTTTTGTTGTTTTAGGGCCCAAATGTGTGTCAGCCGAGTGGCGGGCGGCCAGGTGGGAGGGGGAGCTAGCGAAGAGTTTCAGTCGAAGAATAGTGGAAAAAGTGCTGGCTGGTTTTCTTTCTTTCTTCTTTTTTTTTCCTATTTTTTTGCGGTTGCATAAGTGTCAACTACCGAAACACGCGTACAGTTTGACAGCCACTGACAAGGATTGATGCTGCTTAAATATTTAAAGCAATTGCTGGTAGCCAGAGTTACCTTATCGTAGTATGAATATATATGAGCTGGCAATACGCAAATTTTCGTCACGCACGAGTCGCATACAAAATGAAGCAGCGGGAGCAGCGGGAGCAGCGGGAGCGGCAGGAGCAGCGGGAGCGCCGCCAGCCTTCAACTTCAAACATCAAAACGAAAAGCAAACTCAACAAACAGCAAATTGTTTGCATTTTTAATACGACTAGCACAAAGCGAGCCCACACACTAAGTACTTATGTTGTGTGTGTTAGTGACTGTGTGTGTGTGTGTGTGTGTGTGGGTATAGGCCTGTTGTTAAGTCATTGCATAACGAGAACAGAGCACAGACCGACTTAATCCATTAGATTCGCTCGCCCTGCCTTGATTGGGTCTGCAGTCCATCAAAAGTCAGGCTGAGGCTAATCAATCAGTGGAGCCAAGAGCAATTGAAGGCAATCAGGCGCTGTGTGGCTGGTATATCAGTTATTAAGAGCCCGAAAGTATGCTAGACATTAAATATTTACCATTCGAGTGAATCAAAAATCGCCCAACCTTTTCAACGGCATACTTTTCGGCGACCGCGTGTGAAATTTCGACTCAACTTTCTTGAGAATCGATTTATATTGGGTTAAAGACTTAAAGTCTTTTGAGATGGGGCAATCGGTAAAGCATTTAGGAGTAAACTTTTAAGAACTTTCTTCTTAAATTTAAGCTTAATTCGTGTTGGTTTCTATACCTAAGCTGAGCAGGATGGGCTCTCAAATCTAATGAATCCTGAAATATAAACACTTTGAGAGATTTTAAATAAACTAGCAGAACTTTATTGTTACGAAGGAATGAAGGGAATGAAAACCGAGCGCCTTGAATCCACTTGTCCTTAAGCAAAGCTCTCAACTTCTGTTATCTAGTCTAAACATTTCATTTTGTTTCGAAATGAAACCGTATATACAAAAATCTCTAGAAATTTCTGGAACACCCCAGAACAGTTAGTCCTTGAAGCAAGAACTATCAGTTTCAATTGTATTGAAATTGTATTTCTGTAGAGAAATGGTTTAATGATTTTATTTCCTACGAATTATTGTTTTTAAGTTATGTTCATTGCTTTTTTCCATATCCTTGGCAATGTTCAGATATTATCTATACAATATATTCAATTCCAAAGATCAAACCAGCTGATTCTCAAGGGCATGCGTCATCGGATAAATGAAATATTTGTCGGAAGGGGCGGTATCATAGCTACACAGCGGGTAGAACTTCCTATTTCATCGTTTCAAGGAATGTTTTGCCCGGCCCCGCAACACGTGGCCGAGAATTGTCATGTTGAAAAAA
Source organism: Lordiphosa fenestrarum (assembly GCA_035044985.1). Lineage (NCBI taxonomy): Eukaryota > Metazoa > Arthropoda > Insecta > Diptera > Drosophilidae > Lordiphosa > Lordiphosa fenestrarum. Next base: position 2,969,876 of record JAWNNO010004426.1, read on the forward strand.
TTACCTTGCAGTGCCTTTGCTCGTTTTGGCATCAATGCTCAGCTGAAACGCATCAACCGAGCTCGGTAGAGTTGTCCTGTGGGAGTGTTATGTGCAAAAGTGTGTAACAGCCTGAAGGAAGCATCTCCGACTCCATAAAGTATATATATTCTTGATCAGCAACAGCAGGAAAGTCGATATAGCCATTCCGTTTGTCCGTATGAGCATGCAGATCTCAGAGATCGTAAGAGATGGAGGTTCGACTTGTGTGGGACAAAATTTGGTTATACCAGCAGACATTCAAGCTTATCTTCCATTTCTGCCACTCCCCCTCCCGCCTCTGCAATTTGGAAACACATCATATCTCCGACACTTTACTGAATAGAAGCTTCGCACCTTTCAACATATTTAGTAATCAAGATCATTTATCGATTCACCACCAGATTGGCAAAGATCGACTGAACGATAGTCAAGTTATAAGCAAAAGAATGCTCGCAGCTGCAGCGATGCTTTAAGCTGCCACTGCAGCATCAAAGTTCCAGCTGAGCATACACTTTCATTGATATAGTTGGTCTTGACCGACTTTCTTACTTGTTTGCCGCGGCAACAGCTATCTCGCAAGTTGTGTTTTGTTGCCAGAGAAGCTGACATATTGGTTTATATGGTTTACACTTTAGCGAAACAACAAATACTGAAACGAAAGCGAACGATTTAATACTAGTAATGCCACCTTTAAAAGATCCATTAAAACTTATTTGTACAGGTAAAATGTTTACACTAGGCAAGAAGGTTCACTATACCAAAGGATTGGTCGTGATTCTAGATGATTGTCGAGTGCTGAACACGAATTTGTTTATGGAAATGGTCCATTACGTTCATATTTTTGGTTATTTGCGCTAAAAGCTGCTTCAAAGGCATATTTTCAACTAATTTGGGCTTGTTTTATGGCTTACTTTAATTTTATTGCAAAGTACTATTACTTAGCTATAAAATTTACCAAGCCAAATATTTCTGCGATTTTTTTAAGCAAAGATATACCATTTGGTGTACATGTGCTTAAATGATTATATTTTGTGACGCCCTTAGATATGCAATGGATGTTGTTTAACATTTTGTATAATGATTTAGCATAGCATATTTTTGAGCAGTAGAAAATGAACTTGTTTTCAAAATTGTATATCTCCGCTTTAAAAAACCGCAGAATTATTTGGAATAGTTTGTTTTAAAGCTAGGGACTATGACTTTGCTATTCAATCAAACAGAGCTAGGATAATAGTAAAGGTTACCCATAAATCTTGTAAAATATAATAAAAAAAGGTATGTAAGCTCGAGTTACTATAAATCTAGACGTGTTGGTTCATTTTTGAGAACAAATTCGTTTTCAGCTTACCAAAATCGTATAAAAAGTCTAAAAACTTTCCGACCTACTGGGAAAAGTCTAATTTCATGGCCTTGTGTTATCGATCTTAATCCTAATAACAATCCAGCGTTACGCTGCAGTAGTTGCGTGGATGCTGAGTTCGGTACTTACTGGTAGGCAGAAATACTCACTGTCTAACCCAAAAGCAATTGCCAACAATGCGTGGTTAATGCAAGTGGTGCGGGTAGCCACCTCCCGTACTACAATCAATCAAAACATGCCGGTAAGGTTTCCGGAATATGTCAATTTTCTTGTACTTAGTTTGTCAAGTTTTAAGTCCAGATATGTAGACTATGCTTTTCTGTGTAGTTGGAAAACTCTACTAGGCTAGAACGACACAAGGCTTCTACTCAGAACCGTTTCACAACCCTGTTGTCTTAAAGTGAAGGTTTTTACGCCAACTTATATTCAACCATCAATATTCCAACCCCTGGGGTGGTAATACCCCAAGGCTCCATACGCCATCTGCCTTTGCTCTGCGAGTTTCCTACTCTCCAAGACTTCAATTATGTAACATTTCTTTTTCAATTAATGCCAGAATTATGCTCGAGGTAATCTTGGGACACAAAACTAATTAACGCTGAAATCGACACTCTTATTATCGCACCTCTTTCTGGCTTGGGTAGGGAAATGGGCAGGCAGATGGTTTGCTTATTTGTGTTGAAAATGTGCTGGATGAAAAAGAGCTTAGAACTTGATCTCCGATCTGTAGTAGTCAAACCACTGTGTAGCTACTTAAGCTGAACAACGAATGCTTGAATCAGTAGTTAATGCCAGGCTCTGCAAGTGTCCAGCCACTTCAAAAGAGCAGCCTTCTGACCCCAAAATGTTGCTTTGTACGGCTAACTTGTTTCAAATCGACCTTTAAAAAATTCATAAAACTGCTTCAAGTTACACAAAAATCAATTGAGCAAAGTTGAAGAAGTTCGAATAAATTTTAATAATTTACAGCCGCTCTCCTGGACAAGTATTTTGTTTGTGTGTTCGGCTCTTTTTTTCAATAAATGTTTGAGACTGACTGGCGCAGTTGTCGGAGGCTCTTAAAAGCTCTTGGAACTGGCCAGCCCCGCCCCCCACAGGCAGGCAGAGGGGAGCAAAAGAAGCAAAAATAAAACACCAACAATACGAAAATTCATAAATTAATGCGTGGCGTGTTGTGGGCTATTAAAAGCAATGAGCAAGCAAGCACATGAGAGAGCCACAGCGTACAAGGAGCTTAGGGACCTACACACACTCACACACACGCATTTACATAAAAAGAACATCAAGCAAAAAGAGCAGAAACCAAAAACCAAAACGAAAATGGAAAAAAACACCAAAATTTACATATAACGCACGTGCTTTGGCCCGAGCCTGAAAGTATGCTACGACTTTTATGGCGACAAAGCGGCGAGCGGCCGCCCAGCGAATGTCAAACTGTTTTCTATGTAATTGTCTCCCGAACCATCAAATCACTTTAAGCAAACTGTTAACCAACTTGACACAAGGTCAACGGGGACAAGGACATGCCGGCCAGCCGTTGGTCCCACTATTTTTGGCTGTTGCATCCACACACACAGAAGCAAGAGCAAGCCAAGCCGCTTTTCGCAGTTGACCAGCGAAGCGGAAGCGGAAGCCACATGGCCACCGGATGGCAAACATAAAGCATTTGCGGCCAAACAATGCACGAGGCGCTGCAATTGGAGTCACACATCTGTTCCCCGAGCGAGCCCCCGTCCCCGTGCCCGCAAGCAAACACCAAATGTTGATATGTGAAATTGGAAATGTGTAAATTTATGTTTTTGCTGGTCATAAACAAAATTATTCATATATTTATTTGCGCCGTTCTGGTTGGCGGAGCCAAATATCGAAAAACAAACTCAATCAGCGGTTATATGCATATGCATTATGCTCTGTTCTTTTTTTTTTCCTTTATTTTCTTTTTGTTTTGTGTTGTGAATTTCCATAATCAAATCAACAAATTCTCTTTAAATATTTTATGAGCAGGCAAACTTACATACAGCAACAGAAATGGCAGGAAAATGCCAGAGGTGAAACCAGCCGGCAGGAGTAATGCTCACGCGGGTATCACGTGGGCAATACAAATGATCAATTTTCAATTAGTTTTAGTGAGGTGAAACTTTTAGGTGTTCAGTGGAAACCCTTGGAAATTGGTTATTGTATGTTCTATGTACTTTCACACAGTTTCGCAGTTCGAGTTTGATTCGAGTCGGTTAATTTTAGCAATCGATTGAGAGAAAAACTATTTGGTTTTCCATAGAAACGTTTTCAAACTTGTTATTTATACATTTTCTAAGAATTTTCATAGTTCTACAAAGTTTGATCGAACTTGAGTCAGCTGAAATAGAGGCTTGCTAAGAATAATGTTGTTGTTTTCAAAGGTTTTAATGCTTTTACAGTATGCTACAAAGTTGCATCATTATCGTCTGACTTTAGCATATAGCCGCCATAGAAACAATCGATCATAGACTAGTTCGAGAGAGAAAAATTTGTTTGTTTTCCAAGGAATCGCTTTCAAACTTCGTATTTATTAGTTTTCTTAATACAAGCATAATTCCATCAAGTTTGATCAAAATCGGTGAATTATATAGCTTACCTGCCGTAGAAAACATCTGTCTGAAAACTCGTCTTGGGTAAGAAATCAGTTTTCTTTGCTCTAATAACTTCTGCAAAATTTGTCATTTCAATGTTCACCTAAACAAATGAGATAAATGAACAAAAAAGTTGATAAACATTCACCAAACATTTGTGGTGAGCACTGCCAGTGCTTGCCAAACTGTAGACGCCAGTCTGTCGTCTGCCCAAAAGTCGCAGCATACTTTTCGGCTGACGCTGAACAACTACTTTTCGTATTTATCCCAGCGGGTTGTGGGATATAAAAAAAGGGTTAGGTATGAGGTTTGCTGGTATTTTCTTCGATTTGGTTGTTGTTTGCTTTGCTTTGGTCTATTGTTTGCTCACCACGTGTGTGAGTGTGTGTGTGTGTGTGAGAGTGAGTTTTTCTTACTATGTCAATATTTTTTGGCGTGAGCTTTGCTTTTAGCCCCCGCCCCACTCCACCATGACAAGTAAATACGCCAGGCAACAACAAAAGCAGGAAGAATAAATTGGCCAGTCTCAGCTTCAGTCTGGCCCACAAACAAAAAAAAAGAAAGCAAATGAACGGCAAGACAAAAGCGCTGCTGAAGTTTCTCAAGTGAATTGTTGTTGTTGTTTTTGTTGCTAGAGAGTCGCGCAATCGAAAAAGTTTTTATGACACAATTTCCTTTTGTTGCCATTTGCCTTTCGTCTTTCTTGGCACACTTTCGATTTTCGATTTGGTTCGGTCATTGGTGGGATACGGCGGCCGGGGTGTTGGCGGGGTGTCGTGTAGCAACTCCCCGCTGCTATTTTTAGCACAAACTGGGGCGTCGAGGGGGCGTGGCTGTTGGAGCCAGTGAGTCCATGAGCTGGAAGCGGCACAAGGATACGGATATGGATACACTCAGACATTGCAATGCAATGCAACAATAAAAAAAAGGAAGTTTGCATGCAAGAAAAATGCCATGCAAGCGGCAGCGCAGCAGCAGCAGCAGCAGCACACAAAATTATGTGTTGCATACTTACGTGCGCCGCACTGACCTTGCGTGCAAAGCAAAAGAAAACGGAGAAGGAGAAGGCACATTGGTGTGTATTTTATTGCATTGCACGTTCATTTTGGGCACAAATGTCTAATTGGATAGGGCGACGGTGGCGGAGGCCAAGTTAATCGATAAAGAGATCAAATTGAATTCGTCACCGGGCAAAGCGGAAAGCTGATAAGCCGCCGCAGCAATCACATAAAATCAAATCACATCCAGATCGAGCCAACCAGTTGGATTGGACCAAATGTCCCAGCTATTAGACACTGTCGATTAATTTGCGACTAAACGATTGGCCACAGATTAAGCAGTGGCGTCCACATGGATGGACTTGCTGTCAAAGCTTCCTAATGCAGTTCTTTCGGTCTTTTAAGTTTGCGTAATGTCATACTCAGTGGAATCTGATGAGTCTGGAAGTATTTCATTATATGAGCAACTGAATATGAGAGTATGTGAGCATTTAATATGAGTATTTAAATTTACCGGAGCAACTGAGCATGTGAATATATCACAGTATATGAGGATGCACCCAGAAAAAGTGAAACGAATTACTTAAGAGCAAACGCTCTTGAAAAAAAAGTATTCGCTCTTGAATTTTCAAGAATTTCGCTAAGTTCGTTCTCAACTTGGTGGCATTGCTCTTAAGGAGAGACCTCTGTTCGTCTGACTCTGCTTCGAGGTGTTGTGTATTCCTCGAGCCGGCTTAAACTTATAAAATCACGGTCGCCACCTTTAAAAAAGGTTGACAATATCCTTGCAACAGCAAGTAGCTAACTAACTAGACGGCGTCGTATTGCGTTTGGCCTTTAGTAGCAGCTCTGTTGCACCGTTTTTTGAAACTGTGCACAAAACTTGATCTAAGTGTGTCCCTTCAATGTTCTTGTACCTTCTCTGTAGTTTTTTCCCTTGTTTTTCCATGCCTTTTTTCCAAGCTTGTTGCCAGGATCCAAATTAGTTTTCTCCTTCTTATCGTGTTTCGTTTTCTTGTAAAGGTCTACACTGCAAATGGCAACGAAGTGTATAAATTTTTGAATAGTACCCCCGAACCCCCGGCCCGTCCCCCGCTCCAATCCAGCGCCCACACAATGGCAAAGTAGTCCAGACCAACGGGCAGGGGATGGGGATGCAGCCTCCGGCTTGGTTTCAGTTACATTTTTGAGGCTGCTTCATTTTCCTGATGACACAATCTCATTAATAATGGGGAAGCTCTATTAATATTTAAAAGGCGAAACGCAGCTCACCGGAAATTAAATGCGAGTGTGTGCGGGGGCGGGGGCGGGGGCGGGGCGCTGGCGGCTCCGCGTGTCTCGTAAAAAGGGTTGAGTTAAGAATGGCAACCGCTGCAATTGGATGCTTTCGCCTAATCGAAGTAAGCATGCAAGTGAGTGGTCACACTCTCATGTTAATTTCCACGATGTACTTTTTAAGTGAGCCATAAAATACAGGAAAAGTGGGCTTAGAGGTGGCTTGCATCAAATTAAAATGTAAGCACCCACCCCGCGGCCCAACTCCTGGGCTGGCTGTGGCTGCTGTGCGCCGTGCTTCTGCCTTTTGTGGAGCAAGGTGAGCGTGAGCCTCATTCACTGGCGGGCAACGCCGCTGTCCTGTGCCTTGGCTGTGGAGCGGGGGGGTCGGTCACTCGGTCGCCAAACGACGTCAGCAGCGCCCCCTCACTCCCCTCCGAATCCGAAAGTAGTTGTTGTGGCTGTCGTTGTCGCATAAGCCACAGGCATCAAAACTTCCTCTCGCTGTAGGTGTGAGTGTTTGAGTGTGTGTGTGTGAGGGGTGGTGGTGGGCGTGGCAAGTGTGTCAAGGGGAGTCAGGACTCATTTATTATAAATAGGTGAGGCGGTCGAGAGTTGAAAGTGTTTGACACCGTCGGTCAGTCTCACTCAAAGTCCACTTGTCCATGACGTCAGCAAAAGGCATTCAAATTGCAACCGAGTTCAAGCTGAAGCAAACAGCCACTGAGATCTGCGTCAAGAAGTTAATACCCATTTGTGGTTCGAGTACTCAGAGTATCAGAGAGAGAGAGAGGTGCGAAAAGTTACCCAGTAACAGTCAACCATACAGATAGCCTTCGGTGCCGAATTTCGAACTGATTTCGGGGCTATTCTTTGTTAAGCTTGGTTTTTGATCCAGGCAACTGTTAATCAACTCTCTAACAACCAAGCTGTATCCTTGTATTGTGCCTGCCTGCCATTCTTCTGAATATCCAGGCGGCAGACTCCTAGAACCCTCTTTATCCCATTAGCTTAGTACCCCATTAGCTTGTTACCCAATCAGTATGCCATGCTGTAGTATCGGTTGCACCACTGAGATAAGAAGCCATTGCTTCTGATTAGATGCTACTTAACATCTTCTGGGATGCATATAGCGCTTTGGTTGAATCTTTCAAATTTTCCCCACCATCGAGTCTCCTTGACAGTTTGCTATCGATTTCCATTCCAATACTTATATTGCCCATTGTGCTTTGGTGTTAGTGATCGTCGATTCATCTTAGTGGGAGTCCATTGCAATAGCTAGTATGACTTGCTGAACAGAATAAGGTGTCAGGTTTACTTATCTCTTTAAGAGTAGAATCCTTAAGGGAGCTAAGGTTCGATATACTTTTTTCCCATTTAATATTTCTCCGATATCTGGGGTACTTTCCAGCTTTCTACAAGGTTCCCTTAAAGAGGTGGGGCGTGACGCTGTGTACCTATTTATCTTCATGGTTATCCCAGCAGCTCAGCCGGTTGGAAATTCTTTAGTCCAATGCCTAGTATATGACGACCTTGCTTCTGTGTTTCTATGGAGACGTTGTTGCTCCTGCTGTTACAGCGCTTTCTCGACGGGAGTACATTTATCTTTACTCAAGCTCAGCTTCATGACTTCTCTTATATGCTGAACGATGAACTAATCTTCCTGTTTGTGCTGTAACTTGGGTCACGTGGACCACTTTCAACCTTAAGCGTACCAGTAGTGTTTTACGTCAAAGTAGAGGATTCATCTCACTTCTTATCCGGTGGTTAATGGCTTATTGGTAGACAGGCAACAAGCTTGGCTGTCGCTCACAACGAGTTCTGTAGACGAGGAGGAGCAATTACTGCTTCTTCATTGCCCCTGCTCAGCTCTTAGCAGAAATAGACTCTTAAACACTTGGTTACCCTGTTCCACACAGCCTTTCAGAAAGTTTAATACAAAGAAACATATGGAATATATGATATTACTATGGGTCTCTTATGCCCTAGGTGTAGGACCAACTTAATGTCCCTAGTCACCTCAAAACGATTCGATTTAAAAAATATCTAAATATATCGACATTTCGTTGACATTGAAAATGTTATCAAATCGAAATAAGCAAATTTCATGTCTTCAAAATCTAGAGATCAAAAACCTCTGAAATGGTAGAGAGGGTTTGGTTCGGGGGTTCGAGCCCTTTCGAAAGTCTGAGCTTTAATTTAAAGCATTCAAAGTTGATCGATAGGCTTTTTGAACCAACATATCGATATTTGACAAGGAAATCTACTTTAACCTAACCTCAGAAGTTCGGTAAGATGCAATTTTTTGAGAATCACATAGAAGATTCAAAAATCATGCTTGCTTTTTGAGATCAAAATACTTGGTTTAACATTAAGTAGGCTTTATATCAAGCATGTGGCATTCCTCGTTGAGTATTAGTACAAGAAAAGATCATCTCAAAAATAGATCTGTTTCGGAGTTAGGTAGAATCCATTCTCAATAAGAAGCGAGAGCGAGAATCGTTCTCATTTCCCTTACTTGCCTCGCTTAGAAATTCCCAGAGAACTTAAAAAATAAACTAAAAAACATTCGAAACTGATACAATACATCTACGCACAAAATATACCATGCTTAAAGCCCTTTAAGGTATGCTATTTTCATATAACAAATCATAATTTTGTTCAAGTTTATATTTTATATATGTCTTGGCTCAACTTTTTGTTGCATACCCAACAATCTGGGTGAATATGCAAATATCGAATATCGATGACAGACTTGCCATGGTTAATAACTTGAGGAAATAAAGTTTGCATACTTTGAAGGGCATTAATCACGAATTTAGATTGGTGCGTATAATCATGGTATATTTCTGATTGTAGTTGTAACGGCTAAGCTGATCCGAGCTGAATACCAAATATGTCCTCGAATGTATCATTTTGATTCAACTTTCCATCCATCAGTTGACGATTAAAATGTTTTATTATGCAAAAGATTTCAACAAATTGATTTCAACAATTTATTATCCCCATAAATCGTTTAATTAATGCTCCAAATTTTCAGCCCATTCTTTATTAGTTTCCCCGTTGATAACATTTCCAAATGCAATTCGTTTGCCTCATCATTGAGTGGTCTGCAGTGCCTCCGCCGCCTCCACTTGGCTAATTACCCATTGGCAACTGATTTGGGCAGGCATTCGTGTGTGCCCTGCCCTGCTCTGAGCCCTGAGCCTGCTCCTTCTTCGGTTTATCAATGTCTGTGGCATTTCTCGTTAAATGCCTGCAATGGCTGCGTGTGAGTGCAGTCTGCATGTGCAATCCTTAGCCCACATTTAGCCATTGTTCGTGTTGTTGTTGCTGCTGTTGTTGTGCCAACATATAATACGTTTTGCTTATTTGCTTTCGCCTTGTCCCCTCTCCCCCGCTTCCCCCCTGTCTATGTTATACAGCCACAATTGTTGCAACAATTACACAAACATAGAGAAACTTAAACAAGCGAAAGCGAACACAATAGACCTGACCGGGGGCGGAGGTGGGCGGGCGAGCAGACAATGAATGGACCAGCTACTCGAGCACCAAAAGGGAAACTACGTTGAATAGCAACTAATAGAATGCTGGGAGTACGTATGGATCTGGAATTGGGACCAACTTGACCTTTTTTTGGTGCACCAGATTCAAACTCCGAACCCAAATCCCAGTTCGCCGCCCTGGTTCTGGGTGGCTTTGGCTAATTGATTGACATTTCCGGTCGCTACCCAAGCGCCCAGTGAAGGCCTCCCGATGTCTGTCCGTCTGTCTGTCGGTGCGCCTTCTACACGAATATTTATAAACATGAGACATTAGAAAAAATGCGCATAAATACATAAACTTAACCTTGATTTTACCCAGAGCCTTGGGGTTGTTGGGCTTTTGGCGTGCAAAGGGAAAAAGACCAATGTCTTGGGGCCGGGCGTTCGCTAAGTAGGCCAGTTATGGCGGTGGCAATTGATTAACCCAAAGTCTATATTTGGCCCACAGTGTCCCACTGTCCGCCAACCCCCGGCTTAAGTCAGTTCTCTCGCTCTCCGTTTGCATCGTTTGTCCTCATCTTAATGCTTCGCATTTCATAAATTATGCGTTCCATTTATCTTTGGGCTTTTGAGTGAATCATTTTTATTTGGTTAATTAGGCGACTCAAAACACACACAAAGTGGACACAAAAAAAAGCACACAGAAGAGAAGTAAAAGGGAAATGGGAGTGCACTTACTTGAATACTTATTCATACTTCAAAAAAGTTTACATTTATTCTCATTTGCCAAATTAGTTTACCAGATTTTGCACTCTAACTTTTTCTTTGAAGTGCAACTAGTCTGTGTATAACACAAGCTCTGTCATTCATGGAGAACAAGCTTAAGCCATATAATTATATCACATTTGCCATATAATATGAAGATTCCGACCTCAAGTAACTCAGCTGTCCCATGGAGAATGTTATTGAAAATTCTACAACAGCTGTATTATGTTTAAATTGGGACTTGGGGGCAAGTTGGAAGACAGCCACATGAAGGACCAGGTCGAAAATATAGAAATACATGAAAAACTTGGCCGATTTCCCTCAAACTTGGTGGAATTATGAAAAAGTAAGAGAACCTATACAGTCGTCCGATCAGCATATATATATATTTGTTCTTTGTCTAGTTCCAATCCCGTGTGGGACATGGAGCATCGACCACACCCCTTTTCCTAACTATTCCCGATGCTTTCCGCATCTCTACCGACAGTCCTCCTTCAAGTTTCTTTGGGTCTGCCAGGTGTCCGGTCTACTCCGTTCAACGGGTTCGATTCCATTGCCTTCCCAGCGATGTTCTTAATTATACTCTGTACCGTAGGTACATAGAGTATTATAAGTTTGTGCAAAAGTATGTAACATCCAGAAGGAAGCATCTCCGACCCCAAAAAGTATATATATTCTTGATCAGCATCAACAGCCGTCAACAGTCGATATAGCCATGTCCGTCTGTCCGTCTGTCCGTCTGTCCTTCCGTCTGTCTATCCGTATGAACGCACAGATCTCAGAGATGGTTAGAGATAGAGGTTTGACATGTATGGGACATATGCTTCTTATGTCTGCAGGCAGATCAAGTTTATTTTCAATTTTGGCCACGCCCCCTCCCGCCCCCGCAATATGGAAAAAACGTCATATCTCCCACAGTTTTGAAGATAGATGGCTTGTTCCTTCTGGACATATTTAGTTATTAGGATAACTTATCGATCCGCCAAAGAAATGAAGAAGATCGGATGAACGGTTTTCGAGTTATGCTCAAAAGACAAATTTTCTTGGTACAGAGTATGTTATAGTCGGGCTTGACCGACTTTCTTTCTTGTTTTTTGCAGTATTTGTCCTATTCAGCTTCATTTCATTCTGCAGTTCTTTTTATTCCCTCGTTGGAGTAGCTCGGAATTTCGTAATCGATTAGGCCAGAACATAGATCTAAATACAGGGTGGACCATTTAAATTGGAATTTCATTTTGCTATAAAAAAACAAGAAAAAAAGTCGGTCAAGCCCGACTGTAACATACTCTGTACCAACGAAATTGTACGCTCGGCATAAATTTTGATGCTGCAGTAGCAACTAAAAGCGGCGCTCCTACTGCGCTGCAGCAGCGTACAGACTTTTGATCATAACTCGACAACTGTTCATCCGATCTTCATCATTCCTAAGTAATACTGATTACTAAATATGTCTAGAAGGTGCGCAACATGTTACTTTAAAACTGTGGGAGGTATGACGTTTTTTCCGAGTTGCGGTGGCGGGAGGGGGCGTGGCCAAAATTGAAAATAAACTTGATCTACCTGCAGACATACGAAGCATATGTTCCATATATGTGAAACCTCTAACTCTTACCATCTCTGAGATCTGTGAGATCTGTGCGTTCATACGGACAGACAGACGGGCAGACGGACATGGCTATATCGACTCGGCTGTTGATGGTGATCAAGAATATTTGTACTTTATGGGTCCTGAGATGCTTCCTTCTGGCTGTTACATACTTTTGCACAAACTTATAAAACTCTATGTACCTACGGTACAGGTATAAAAACGGATCGATGTTGTGAACATTTCCTGGAAAGGTTGGTTTATTTATGATAAACAATGTGGGTCAAATGACCTCCTCGGCTGACTTGGCAGTAGCCCATTCGATCCACCCAATTTTTGAGAACATTTTCAATTGTTTCGGCACGTGTGTCAGCAATAGCAACTCGAATCTCGTTCTTCAACTCATCAATGGTTTCTGGATTGTTTGCATAACATTTGTCCTTGACCGCTCCCCCTAGATAATAGTCTAACGGTGTCAGATCACAGCTTCTTGGCGGCCAATTCACAACGATTTTCGAAGATAGGGCGCAGTAGATCGATTGTGGCGTGCGCTGTGTGGCACTTAGCGCCGTCTTGTTAAAACCAAGAACCAATCGAAGAAACAATCATTCAACATTGCGCGGTAGCGCACTCCATTCACGGTCACGGTGGATCCTTCTTCATTTACTGCAGGGATCTTAATGTTTCCCCTGAATATATTGCAGGGTGTCTTCAAATAGGGCGAGTACCATTGAATTTAGTAAAATTTAGACAGCACATTTGTTAAATTTAACAAAAACCATCTTAAAATTCGCCAGACAATCTAAAGTTAAACACAGAAATGTCTAGAGATTTTCGTATAATCGATTGAATTTGGAACTAAACTAGGCGAATTTTAGATGTAAAGTGCTGACAACAACGCTGCAGGCTACTAGATTATAGAGAACGGAAACTGTGCGCATCAAATCTACTGGGCCTGGAACAGTCGCTTTCAAATCTCTCAACTTTTGTCAAGTAATCTAATAGCCCAGCATTTAGGGGACATTCCACACATATAAAGGCAGGCAGTTGTAGCTCGAAACGAAAATCTCTAGAGATTTCTGGGACAGCCCTGATTACTAATTTCTATGTATTTTTGAGAGAGAAAGCAGCGGGCAAAGAAAATGTACAAAAATATATAAGGAACATATCATGCAAGAGAGGAGGTTTCGCTAATTGAATGATTATCCAAGCTGATGGACAGATATTTAAAGACTGATTGCACAGTTTGGTGCAGATAGCTTTAAAATGGCACAGACACAGACAAACAGCGAAAAAACTGCTTCATTTCTCGTTAACTGTGGCAATAATAATTTTCAGCCACCCATTAACTTCCTTAAATGCATTGCCACTCCCCACTCTCCCACTCCCCTCTGTAAATCTGTCCCATTAAATCATTTGAATTTGAATTTAAATTGGAATTTCGCAATTGTGTTTCACTGAAAATTGCATTGCATTTCAATTGAAATACTGACAATAATTAGTCAACGGCATGAATTATGCACAATTTCCGTAATTTGAAATGCATGCCCAAATATTACGCATACGCAGTGGCAGCCCATCAAGCAACAACACCAGGCACACTCAGATACTTGCGTCAAACACATTGATTTGTGCATTCGTGCAGAAATTGTGCAAAATTCGCACAAACTCTGTGCAATTATGAAGCCAGGGGAGACAATCGGAGCAATGCATCAGATAATGGCATACAATTCCACTTAACCTTAGCTGGAGAGTGGCCTAATGAGACCCGGCCACATGCCCAGATAAGGGGGAAACCCTGGTTGGTGACCAACAATTAGCGCCGACAATTATGGCAGCCGACTTAGCAATTAGCGCTGCCCGATGCGAGGGAGACGGGGGCGCGGGCGAGAGCAGCACCGGCTGAAGTTGATAAATAAGAAGAGAAATAGTACCAAAAGGTGCGCTCTGCTGCTGCTGCTGCTGTTGCTCAGTAATCTTTAATTTCATTAAAATTCAAGCTGCGCCAACGAAAGGTCCTTTGTTCCTGCCGGATTGTTGCTGCTGTTGTAGTTAGTGCTTATTACAAGCGCACTTCTGGCAAGCGCCTCTCAGGCATTTATGAATTTTCTTAACTTAAATGCGCTGCCCGGGCTGCCGGCATCTGGCCCAGTGGCCCAGTTGAAGAAGAAGAAGAAGGCGCCCCCTCTGCTGCCTGCCACCTCTTAACTTATTTCTCCTTCCCTTCTGTGAGTGTGTGTGTGGGGGTGGGTGTGTGCGTTGCCTTATGCCATTTCTTGTGCGGTTTCCAGGTGGTAAAAGTTATGAATTTAATTAACTGCAAAATGCAAACTTCATTGTTGCAGCCAAATAACGCGAGTCGAGCACTAATTATGAATAATCGAACATTTTCTGAGTTGATTATCTGCGCCGACTTTTGACCCATGGATGACGGGTGAGAACTTTTAATGAAGCGTGCTATATGCAAAAAGATAAACCCACAACATGGAAAAGCCAAACTTTGCCACAACGGTGAACTTTTAATGCGTAAACTGACACAGATTCATGCAGCTATCAGCGGACTTTGCTATTTTCTGAAATTCAACTCTGACTTACGTGCTATTCCTGTTCAAACTTTAAGCAAATCATTATTAAAACATAATACTGAGCTGGCAGAGTTTTAAGTAAGATTCTTGGGGGAACAGCTGGGTTAACCCCCCTTGGGAACTTACAAATGTTGCTAAAGCGAGTGATGGGAGTCAAAGGAAACAAGCGGTCGAACAACTAGCTTGAGTGAGAAACATTGCTTGGTCGTATTTCTGGGTAAGCGGTTTCATAGTGCCAACAAGTTTGCTTAAAGTCGAACCAATAAATGGGCATAGCCGGAGAAAGGTCCAACTACATACATCCACAAAAGAATAATTAAAATATCATCATTTTCCATCTGTGACTTAAAATGGTTGAAATTGCAGAGGGTATTATAAAATTGCAAGGATGTTTGTGTATAAAGTGTATATATTCTTGATCAGAGCGACGAGTTCAGTTTATTAGGCCATCCGTCCGTCCGTCTGTTTGTCAAGCTATCTTCACCAAACCTTGCACGAAGTCATTTGTCGGAACCGGCTGGATTGGCAGAGCATAGCACATAGCTGTCATAGGAACAATCCGTCGAGAAACTTAGTGGGAAAAACTTGTTTGTGTTAATGGAAACGCCTCCAAGCTTGTCATTTCTTGGTGTGCTGTGCTTCTTCATGATTCTACTAAGTTTGGTAGCAATCGGACATCTATCTAGTAAAGCTGTCATAGAAAAGTAGAGTCTGAAAAGAAGTTTAGTGAGAAATACTTGTTTTTTTATACTCTGTACCGTAGGTACATAGAATATTATAAGTTTGTGCAAAAGTATGTAACATCCAGAAGGAAGCATCTCCGACCCCATAAAGTATATATATTCTTGATCAGCATCAACAGCCGAGTCGATATAGCCATGTCCGTCTGTCCGTCTGTCTGTCCGTATGAACGCACAGATCTCAGAGATGGTAAGAGATAGAGGTTTGACGTGTATGGGACATATGCTTCTTATGTCTGCAGGCAGATCAAGTTTATTTTCAATTTTGGCCACGCCCCCTCCCGCCCCCGCAATTTAGAAAAAAGTCATATCTCCCACAGTTTTGAAGATAGATGGCTTGTTCTTTCTGGACATATTTAGTTATTAGAATAACTTATCGATCCGCCAAAGGAATGAAGAAGATCGGATGAACGGTTTTCGAGTTATGATCAAAAGACAAATTTTCTTGGTACAGAGTATGTTATAGTCGGGCTTGACCGACTTTCTTTCTTGTTTTTCAATGGAAATGTTCTTAAAGCTGGTATTTATTTATTTGATAGGCTTTCTCAAAATTCCACAAAATTTGGTCAAAATCGGATGACTTTAGCATATAGCTACAGTACGAATGATCGGTCGAAAGGAAGTTCTAATGAGAACAACTGTTTTGTTATACATGGAATCGACTCCAAGCTTCTTTCATGTTAGTTTGTTGGGCTTTTGCATGATTCCACTAAGGTTGGTCGAAATCGAACATCTATAGAAAAGTAAGCTCCGAATAGAAGTTCTAGTCAGAACAAGTAGAGTAGAGAACAGTCGAGTGCCCCGACCACAAAATACCCTGTTCATTTTGTATACTCTGTACCGTAGGTACACAGAGTATTATAAGTTTGTGCAAAAGTATGTAACAGGCAGAAGGAAGCATCTCCGACCCCATAAAGTATATATATTCTTGATCAGCATCAACAGCCGAGTCGATATAGCCATGTCCATGCCGTATGAACGCACATATCTCAGAGATGGTAAGAGATAGAGGTTTGTATGGATGGGACATATGCTTCTTATGTCTGCAGGCAGATCAAGATTATTTTCATTTTTGGCCACGCCCCCTCCCACCCCCCGGAATTTAGAAAAAATTGCAATCATATCTCCCACAGTTTTGAAGATAGATGGCTTGTTCCTTCTGGACACATTTAGTTATTAGGATAACTTATCGATCCGCCAAAGAAGATCGGATGAACGGTTTACGAGTTATGATCAAAAGACAAATTTTATTGGTACAGAGTATGTTATAGTCGGGCTTGACCGACTTTCTTTCTTGTTATATCTATATTTTATCTGAGGAAACCAAGAGTTAAAAAAGAATACAGAAGATGCCATCACAAACTAAGTGAAAGCGTGCGACATGTTGGATGGACGTTAACGTACAATGCGCAGTACGTTCAAGTCGCCCATGCCACACCAAGCCGGAGATTGTCAGCCCACCTCCCGCCCGACCGAAAACACGAAAACAGGAAGGAAAATTATAAAATAATGTTAACTACGGGCTAAATATGTTAAAACGGAGGTTTTCAAAGCAGGAAGAGAATGTTCCGAGTTGATTAAGCGGAAGAAATTATTGTAATCAGCACAGAGGACTCAAAACGGATCAAGCAAAGCATATTCAGTAGGACAACGATTCAGAGATAAGGGGACAAAGTAACGGGGCGATCTACTAGGAACATTGAGATTAATTTGGCACACCAACTCTGATGAGTCGATTTCCCCCATTAATTAGTCTATGTATGAAGATTACACCTAGCATAACTCTACGGTTAAGTAAAGAGGGAAAATTAAATAAAAGAAGTTTACTAGAGTAAGATGGTAAACGAACCTTAGGATTCCAGTTCAAACCACGAAGAGCAAACAACAAGAATTGCTTTTGCACCGACTCAAATCTTTTTCGATGAATCGAATACATGATCCATACTCATGAATAGGACGGACAAGAGAAGTATAAAAAATGTTGGTAGTTTGGGGATCGTTAAATTCCATAGAGCACCGCTTAATAAACCCAAGAACACTTCTGGCCTTATTAACAGTAGCAGTTACATGAGAGGGAAATTTAAGTTGAAGAAGATCATTTCCGGCGCTGTAATGCCACATTATCAAGCATGTAAAAGACTAATTGTGGTAAGCTTCTGTCAAATGTTATAACCTTACACTTCAAATGTAACCTCCTAAAATCAAAATTTTGAATAAAGTACACATCATTTTGTGGGAAATTTCATAAAAGTCAGCAATGCACAACATTGAAACATTGCCTCATAATGCGCCAATATCGGCGTTTGAGTTGTAGCCCGCCAAAAACCACTTTCGTTTTATCTTACCAAAAATATCCCCAAAATCGCCCTTAGCACCAATGGTAGGCTTAATTAAGAGATGTAAGCCTATTCTAAAAGTGAAAAAGTTTGTTCATTTTCGAACTTGAACTGAATTTTTGATCCAAAAACTTTTTCGGTCCAAAATTTTGGCTCAAACCTGGGTTCAGTCCATGCTTGATACAAAATTAATTAAAAATCCATAATCAATTCATTTATTTTGGTACTAAATACAACTCCATTTTAGTGCGTAATTCAATCACATGTGTTCTAAAGGTTGCTTTAGACCCAAAAACAACTCAACTAAAATGAGAATTGGTTTGTATTTGGGTTGTCGGACGGACGATTTGTATGGTTTGGTTGAAACATTCAATGGGTTAGTTGTCAAATTCCGCTTACTGTTTTGTGGCTTTGTGGCTGTCGCGTTGCACTGATTGATTGGCCCGTTCATGCATATGCATAATGTGGCCGTATGCCGAGTGTTGCCATTTGCGGTTTGTGCCGAAAAGCAGGCTACGCTTTCTACATCAACACAATTGTACTCACCTCACTCTCTCTCTCCCTCTCTTTGTGTCTTTTGCAGTGCCAGAAGCAACAAATAAGACTGTGCGAATTGGTCATGTGGTCAAGCAGCAGCAGCAGCAGCAGCAGCAGCAACAACAACTGAACGTCGCGACCTCCGTGCGAGCGTGTGTGTGCGTGTGTGTGTGTGTGCGAGTGCGTGTGCGTGTATGTGTGTGTGTGTGTGTATGTGTGCGAGCGTGCGGATGTGAAGAAGAGCCAGAGAATGACGGACGGACAGCGCAGCCAAGTTGCAGCGCTGCCCAGCGTCATCGTTAGCGCTGCGGATAATTTCTGAATCAGAAACGTAATTAGCAAATCGAACAGCAATCCAGTCGAACGCACGTGCCACCCAGCCACACCACCACCACCCAGGACATTTTGGTACACCCCACCCCCCAGGCTCCCAGTCCCCATCGCTAGAAGACGGAGACGGCAGCGCAGCGTAGCGTGTAGGCGGCAAAATGCCTGGCGGACGACGTGGACTGGTTGCGCCGCAGAACACATTCCTCGAGAACATAATCCGGCGCTCCAATTCGCAGCGTGAGTACACACACACACATATTGCCATTTTGTTGCTGTTGTTTTTTCGTCAATCTATGCAGTGACCCATATATGTGGTCAGCTGCCTGGGATGGGTGCTTGAAATGAGTTTCCCGTTAAGTTGTCAAGCGGCAGAGGAAATTGACATGTCATCTGCCATTGAATTCCATTCCACACATGGGTAACCTGTTGATGCGTGGGAGGTGGCCAGGCTAACCCACTTGGTTATTGGCACAGTTCTGCCGCCTCCAACAAACTCAGCATGAAACTTGTGACATATGACATGGGGAACCATCTACCAGCGACATAAACATTAACATGAGACCAGCAGCAGCAGCAGCAGCAGCAACTACAACAACAGCAACAACGAGCACATAATTAACAAAACTGATGCTCTGCACCCGTCTCCCTGCCTTGGATGACAGCGTGGCGTTTTTAGGCTGAGTCTTGTTGTTGTGCCTGTCTGTTGTCTGTCTAACTGCCAAATCATTGCGCGCATGGAGCATGCTGACCAGTGTTCAGGTTAAAACCAGGAGTAGAGGCTTTCCATGCAATGATTTGACGCCTAAATTAGGTTAATGGATAGGAAATGAAACATAAGGATCTAGAAGAATTAACTTGATTTCCCAACCTAAGAAAAAGAAAGTTGAAATATGCTGAAGTTGGTTTAAGAATCTGAATAAAAAGACTCATCATCTCTCGACTTAAGGGTCTTACCATCTGTTCTGAACCGCATGCGAATGGTTTCTTTTTGGATAAGAATGGAAAGGGCCAACTAGTGTAGAAATATGTTCAATCAAGTCCATTCAAGCAACAGATTATTCAGAAATGATCACGCACTTCTGAAAGTTCATGATTTTGACCGAGTAATACCAAACAAAACGCATAAAAAGGGTACCAAACCCATTTACCGTTACTGAAGAATCATTAAAGTAGAAAGTAGATTACCATCAAAGAACTTCCGTTTAACATCAAATTTGTTTAAGTTGATTACTAGATGTACCCGGTGAAGCAAACTTCATAGAGTTCTCTTCATTGGCGGAATATTTAAGGCAAAAAAAAGGCATACTGAGTGAACTCCTTGAAGTTTGCTTCACCGTGTAGATCCAGTCTTAGCAATGGTGAAGGTTCTTCCCATTGGTTTCATTTCATCAAAGTATTCTTTGACTTGGCTTCAACTCGATAAAAAAGCCACATGAACAGAAAATGAACCCAATTGATGTTTAGTCCTAAACAGAGTTCTTGATTCTTATTAGATTTTCAAGGCTTGTCAACAGTTTCAGCTTTTTGAGGCGTTTTCTATATATTTAGTCATTTTTCTTTTGAAAACAGAAAAAACATACCAAGCTGATATTATTTCGAAATTTTGAGTATAAGGACGCGGCAAGCACAGGCCGATCATTGGAGCCGGATTAATGATAATCGCCATTATTCGAGAAATGAGAAGAGAATAACCTTTTAAGCAACCAACGGAGCTGAAAATCATCCAAATGATGATAACTTTTCATATCCTTTGGATGTTCTTCAGCTCTGTTGGATGATAAAAAGGATATTTAAGACATATTCAGTCCAAAAGGATACGGAAATCTTCAAACTTGATGATTTCTTTTAATATTCTTTTTTCTCTGTGTTCTCTGTGTGGTAAAGGGTTGTTCATATTGTATCGATAAATCGATTTATCGGTGCTTTTGTTGTGAGATATGCAAAATTTTAATATAATATAACTTGTAGCCCATACAATATTGACCGACTTTCCCAGTAGTGTATGTATTGCCACCTCTCTCACTCGTCTAAGTATATCAGGGGTCGGCAATGGGAGCAGAGCACTTATCTAAGGCAACTCTGCGAATAAGCAGACACATATACACAGCAGAAAGTGGCAGCAAGCTTGGAAGAGCTACTTCTCTTTGCAGAGAATAGAGTGTCTTAGCTGCAGCAGCGACTGGCATACTGTGGGCGTCTCTGCCGCTGCTGCCGACCACCCCTAGGCTAGGAGCAACTTTCATTTTACCATATTTCCAGCAGTCAATCCTCAGTTATGAATAGTAAAAGCAGCTCAGACTCCCACCTACTGCTACTAAAATTAAACCTAATCCTCATCCCTGTGTGCTGGGCCTTGCGAAAAAGAAATGCGTGCCGGAAAACAAAAACAAATCAAATGGCGTGGCCTGGTGTGGACGCGGACGCGGACACGGACGCGGACACGGACATGGTAAGAAGTGCTCATACTCAATGACGCGCACATTCAAATCAGGCAAAACCCACGTGCTGTTGCCTTTTTCCTTTGTCTGTGTGTGTGTGTGTGTGTGTGTGGGTGGGTGTGTGTGTGGCCGTTTTTCATTTGTGCCTGGCATGAAAATCACATTAGAATCTATTGCCCGGACCTACTCACTGCCCACTTCCACCTGTCGAGTACAAAAACGCAATTTTCTCGCCCTAATATTGCTACACTTCCACTTCCTTTTTGGCGTCCCTCGTTCCACCTTGTGCATTTTCACTTTACGCTCTTACATTTTGTGTGATTCTCAAGCATTTCCTTTTTGGCAGGCAGGCTGGCAGGCAGGGCAGGGCAGGTACCACTAGCCCTAGCCCACTTCTGCTTTTATTCTTGCCCTAAAAATCCTTTTAGAAAAGGCTTTATGTCTCATTCGACAGCCCAGTAATCCGCTTTTGACAACAACAGCAACGAGTGTGCCGGGAAGTCAACTTTGTAAGCAAAAAGTGTCTTTTTCCACATGAATATGAAATCTATGCTCATTAGAATACACTCGAAGAGATTGGGGGGCTGGGAGGGGAACACAAGAGGAAAAATGTAGATAGAAAATGTTTCAACAAGAAAGGACTCCCCAATTGACAATCTTTATGCAGTTGTGAGTCATCAAGCGATGAGTTCTGTGCTGCCTTTTAATTAAAATTTTTCCATAGAAACTTTGAGTTGAAGATTAACTGCAGCTTAGACTTAATTTTTAGTCTCGTTAGTGGAAATTGCAAAGAAAGTCAGAGAAAATGCCATGTATTGTCTTTGCCAGGACTCTGATTAGTAAGTTGTGGCATAGTCCACAAAGGCCGGATGAACTGGATTCGTAAAGCCCCATAAGTAATTACGAGCGTTGTACCATGCTGGATGCTGGATATGAAGGTAGTCCAAATTGCAGCTTGGATTACTCCTTCCACATGGCAAACTGCAAAGTGTTGAGAACTTTATACTGGCAGGCTTTTACGACAAGGAGTGGCATCTTGGACTGCTCTATAAACCAAGGGCTATTCTCTATTCAAAGCTCTAACTTCAGTGCATTAATAAGCCTTCTAACTGATAGGATTAACTATATTGTGGGTTGACCTCTTACCAGAGCTTGATCCCCTTAAGCTTAGCATGTCTGACATTTTAGTTTGAGATAAGTGGATCTATGAAGCCACACATGTCCTGCAGGAATACCAGAGAAGATTTGAAGGCTGGGCATGCCGCTGAAATATTTCAATCAAACAGTAGAAATGCTGCAGCGTAATACATAAGCTCTGGGAGGATTTCTGTACAACTGTTCTGATCCACTGCCACATTCATAGATAGCTTTGCATCACATTCAGACAGCATATTTCTAAGGCTATTATGCTGGCTCCTTAATACAAACAACAAGTTGTCCTTCAAGATCAAATTTCCAACTTATCCACCCTTTCTTGGTTTTAGACTGGTTGGGTATGTGTTTAGTACATTTCGAATTATTTTAAATCTTTTGGATCCTTCTTTTAGGTTGTACTGGACTTAGGTCAAGACCGATTAACTCTAAAAATAAGTACACAATATTCTTTCTTAATGGCCAGTTATTTATATTGTCAACCCATAAACATTCTAACAAACAAATAGAAGTACAAAATGTTCTTGGTTTGAGCCTAGAAATGTCTAAAACTATTACCAATTTGTTCTAAAGCGATTTCTCTGTATTGAAACAAAACAAAAGCTTCAAATATCCAAGGGCTATGAAATAACCAAAGAACAAATTGGAATTACTTCAGTTCAGAAATTAGCTATCACTCCATAGCAAAATGTTAGAAGCGGTTGGGAATTTGAGAATAGACTCGCTTAAAAATAATTCGCATTTTTTGTTGCGCACTTTTTGGGGCTAGCATTATTAATAAATTTTGCGCTCAATTTAACATATTTTGTACTTAGACTGAAATGCTCATTAATTTCTTGAAATATTCATCTTAGTGTAAGTACAAAATCTACTTGTTTCAATACCATTTAAAATCATTTCAATAATATAAGCAGTCATTTTTCGGTCTTTGAATGTTTCGTACCCAATTAAAGTACAAAAGGTTATATTCATATTCAATGCCGTTTGGTCTGGAATGCCTTTTTTTCTCAGTGTTCTCCGATCTGGGCAAGCAGCATTCAAGTTAATAGTCTTGTTGCAAAACCCACCTGAACAGAATACGTGTTCTACAGGCTAAGCTGCTTAGAAGACATAGAAAGGGATTGTGGATTCCTCCTGATTGGTGATATCATAAATAAACATGCCAAATTCTACCTGATCAATCTGTTCAGAAGATCTAAACTCCATACTAGAAGAAGGCTACAGCGCTTACAACTGGATATATACTGCATGTAGACCATCCCGCATGATCTGTCATCGAACCACCTGCAACGCAAGTTCTCTGTTTCATTTTCTTTGGCATGCAGCAAAAAAACTGGCTAAAAGTTAGGTATTTTGTTCCTAAATATAAGGTCAAACACTGCTCTAAAATTTTAAAATATATTTCCGCACAAAGGCTAGGTATACACCAAGGAATTCTTATAGTTCTTCTCTCTGAAAACATTTAAATACTTTTATTTTTCACTTTACCTTACCTTACTGAGATTCAAGAACTAGTCAAACGGCGTCTTAACATTGTCCACCATTGTTCTTATAGCCAAGACAAAGCCAACGCTAAACTAGTTTTCAGAATAACTCTAAAGGTAACATTTTTGTATCGCGAAAGATAAGTAGGTAGCCCTTTACTATTGCAACTGCCTTTGGAAAGCAGTGCGATACTTCAGGAAAATGGGAAAAGTTTTTTATGCGGCATAAGAAAAAGCCTCTTCTGAGGGATAGGCAATAGATTCTTTCTGTGAACTAAACATAGTTTCTTCTGGGTGATAAAAAAAGGTCATTGAACTAAAAACTTTGCAGTGACAACAGTACCTTGTAGTTGAACTCAATCACACAATCATTCATCATCATTACCCAAGTCCGTCCTTGAATGTTTTTTTCTCACTTGTAGAACATGTTTTTGAGAACGCAAAAACTTCACTTGAGTCGAAACGTGTTCCATTTTTGAGAAGAATTTAAGCTTGGTTTGATTAGCGAAGTGCTTATAGATTTAGAGAAGAAGAGCCTTTCTTCTGAGAAGGGTGTCTGGTTTCTGACTAGAGCTGCACGCGTGATGAGAATTTGACACGGTGTGTCACGACATGTCACTACGTGAACGTGAGCAAACATAGAGGTGAGCAAACATAGAGATTCGTTTGTGAACACCCTTGATCCATGCGTTTTTCGTGAATGAATTAAGATCAAACATTGTGCATTCAAGTACAATTTCCAAAAACTGATTTGTGATTGCCGATTTTACCTACTGAATATAGTGATTATAGTGATTGCGCTTGGTAAGTTTGGCAGTCCCGATTGCTGAGATGAAATCATACCAAACGTATGATTGGTGAGACCGCTTACCGATTAACAAAATGGAACGGGCGCACTTGAAAACAACTTTAGCAAGAATTTCAAGAACCACGATTATTTTGCGCTTTCCAAATGCAGCAAATCTACTTTAAGTTCTACACTTATAAAACACTCGCCCTGAAAATTATAAAGGGCATAGCCGAATAAGCCTGGAAAAAGTGCCCCAGGAGATTTTTGAATATTTTGAATCAGGGATTGTAGCTATTATCTTGGAGGGTATGGCCATCAAATTTCAAGTCAATAGGTCTATTGGTTGACGAGTTATATGCAGAAATACTGAAACATAAATAATGAAATATCTGGTCCTATATCTCGTTTTATCATGCAACGTTGACTGAAAATTAATAAGATTTAACGTACATATCCATTACAAAATTCATGAATTTGTACTCCCATTTCTTTGGTCCCAAAATCGTGGTCAAAGTTTTCAAAATTTAAAATGACCACTTTCCAGATTTGACAATACCACGGAATTATTACAGATGATGTAGCTTTCAACCATCTAAGTAATACCAAGTGGTGCAACCAGTGGCGTAGGCAGGGGGGGGGGGGGGGTTTGGGGGTTAAACACCCCCCCCCCTGAGAATTTCAATTAGAAAAAAAAACGAATTACAAAATGACTTCCAAACTTCCAAAAAGCTCGCACCTGCAATCCGTTTAAAACTTTCAGTCTAAATATTTTTTGGTGTGATGAGAAAATAATTTGAAATTCATATGACCGTTAGAAGGATAAAATGTACAAAACATAAAATATACTATCGAAGAGCATTATATTATATTTATATATATATACGGGCGATTCCATTTTGTCGAACATGACTATCGTTCACATTAGAAGTAAAAAAGAGGCTAAATAAATCGTATTTTAAACTCGTTCTATACTTTAATTCAAAGCTCTTAGCTAATTAATTAATAATTAATTATTGCAATGAAACTATCAAAATTAGTTACATTTTTTTGAGGATAATATGATAAAATGTATTGTTTTTTACTGCTTTTAATTTTTTGGTGTCGGTGGACCTTTCGATGGTAATGCCCATATATGGGTGGTTTTACGGTCTTATCGCACAGAATTGACGATGCTGATCATGCAAATGCAAATTGAATAAATACTGTATTTAAAAAGAAGCGATTAAAAAAAAATTTGTTAAAACAACACATTATGCAGTCAAGAGTTTGGCCATTAGGTGTATGTTTGATGAACAGAACTGAAGCTGCAATATGAAGTCACACTACTTAGCTCATTTTCGAAAAATTTCCTTTTTACAATATGGTCCCTGCAGCAGCGATTGTCTTTCGGAACATAGAGACGTTTTGTTGCGAAGCATTGCAATCTAGCTTCTTTTGGGACAACTATTAAATGGTTGGTTTTTCGACAAATGCAACAAAACTTATGTGTTGAAATCAATCGCGAAATTGGTAGGTTGATCATTTCTTCGTCCTCAATATGAAAATTAGATGATACTGGTGTGTAGTCTTCATCTTTTTGCAGTTGTTACATATCGTGTTTCCAACGCCAATGACCTTTCCCAGCCTTTTGTTGACTTCTTCGGCATCTTCCTGGGACGATGTGTTATTCTTACATTTTAGCTTGCGCAGCCAGCGGTGGCAGCTGGAACACTTTTCTGCCACGACAAAGTGTATTCAAAGCACAGGAAGCAATTATAATTATAATTATAATTATAAGAAGTTCGGAATCGAAGAAAATAACAATTCAGTTAGGGTTTTATCTATTGCAAGTTGATTAACAATTGACAACCCCGAACAGAAAAAAAAACTTGGAAGTCTTAATGAAGTATAAGCAATGTGACCCTCTATAGTAAGGGCCAAATCCCTAATTATATTGAAGTAAAATATATATATTCGTATGTTTTTTGTATATTTGACATTGTTGCACCACTTAAAAAAAACTGAGTCTTTGGTATTATTTAGATGGTTGAAAGCTACATCATCTGTAATAATTCCGTGGTATTGTCAAATCTGGAAAGTGGTAATTTTAAATTTGGGAAACTTTGACCACGATTTTGGGACCAAAGAAATGGGAGTACAAATTCATGAATTTTGTAATGGATATGTACGTAAAATCTTATTAATTTTCAGTCAACGTTGCATGATAAAACGGGATATAGGACCAGATATTTCATTATTTATGTTTCAGTATTTCTGCATATAACTCTTCAACCAATAGACCTATTGACTTGAAATTTGATGTCCATACCCTCCAAAATAATAGGTACAATCCCTGATTCAACAAGAAAGAAAGTCGGTCAAGCCCGACTATAACATACTCTGTACCAAGAAAATTTGTCTTTTGATCATAACTCGAAAACCGTTCATCCGATCTTCTTCATTCCTTTGGCGCATCGATAAGTTATCCTAATAAATGTCCTAAATATGTCCAAAAGGAACAAGCCATCTATCTTCAAAACTGTGGGAGATATGACGTTTTTTCTAAATTGCGGGGGCGGGAGGGGGCGTGGCCAAAATTGAAAATAAACTTGATCTGCCTGCAGACATAAGAAGCATATGTCCCATACATGTCAAACCTCTATCTCTTACCATCTCTGAGATCTGTGCGTTCATACGGACAGACAGACAGACGGACGGACGGACAGACGGACAGACGGACATGGCTATATCGACTCGGCTGTTGATGCTGATCAAGAATATATATACTTTATGGGGTCGGAGATGCTTCCTTCTGCCTGTTACATACTTTTGCAGAAACTTATAATACTCTATGTACTTTCGGTACAGAGTATAAAAATCTCCAGGGGCACTTTTCCCAGGCTTATTCGGCTATGCCCTTTCCCATTGAAATCCGTCCTAAGGCGATTCACCCTAAAATTAAGAAAAATATTTTCTCATTTATGGAAAGCTTTTAAAGTTTCAGAAAAATTTTCCATAAATAAGAAAAAGATTTCTTAATTTTAGGGTGAATCGCCTTAAGACGGATTTCATAGGAGAATTTCTAGTATTCAGGTCGAATTGTTTTACCAGTGTAGTTATGTGTGACAGAAAGAAGACGAATAAGGATCCCTTTGAAGGAAAAATTCTCAGTTCTGACAATTGATGATGAGAGGCCTAAAATGTTGATGTTGCAATTTATGAAGTGTTGTCATATTCCTCTCAACGTGGCACAGCTGGGTTGTTACGACACCGTTGCGGTCAACAAGGTCCAAGGAAAATCGAACTTAAACGAACAAATTGCAAAAAGTTTACAACAAAACCGTTGCCCGAAAAATGTGAGAATAACATGGCCATAAAGCAGCTGCAATTAATTGCCAAAATAAGCGGCGGCCGCTGTGTGTTAACTGCGTTGTATTTTGCACTTGCATTTGCATTTTTATGGTGCGTGCACATTCGTGACGCCTCCTTCCATTGTGCATGATTCGTGAGTGACGCCTCAAAACTCTACAAATTTATATGCTTGCATAAGCAGATTCTTATTTCTTGAATCGTTAGTGACTTGAAAGAAAATTCGACCAAATGCCCAGCTATATTTCTGACCATGCTCAATTGTAAAGGTACCCAAAAATGGTCAATGATGATCATTGATTATGTCACTCCGTCAGGTACTGTACAGAAGACTTACAGGATCCAATCACATTAAGTAAGAGTTTCCACTCAAAACTGTGCTGTGTTCTTTATTCAAGAAATTGTTTGACTTTGGGTGACCACAGCCTATGCGCTAGCAGCGGGTTTCCCCACCAAATCACCCATAGACGGTAAATGCTTAAGAGCTCTTGCTAAAATCGAACATGTTTAGGGCCCCAGCCTGTCCCAAAGTGTCCCCCAAGAGCGTAGCGTAGCGACGCGTCGGTGTCGAATGATTATTTATTATTATTTGCCATTGCATACTTTTGTGCGCACGCCACTTTGACCTTCTCGTGCGGCTTTTCAAGTGGCTTAAACCAGCAACAAACTCGCGCATTTCCGGCCACCAAAAACAAACTAGAAAAAGCAGGTCAAAGACGCAACAGCAACAATGCAAGCAGCAGCAGCAACAACAACCACGGAGCACAAATGTTAAGTGTCGCAGACCGAAAACGCAAGCCAAAGCCCGGCCGAAGGGGCGAAAAATCAATAAGCGTAATGGCAAAAACCGGGCTCGGCCCTCGCTGTTAATTTACACAAACAAAGTGCGCAAACAAATAACAATGAAAGCTGAAAACTGAAAAATGAGAATTGAAATCAATAAATATGTTCAAAAGGGCAGCGAGCAGCCTTTTGACCGTAATTGCAATTGTTAACCCGCTGGCTTGTTGCATGCCAGGACGTGTGTCGCCTCCGTGTAGCTGAAATATTTATGGTTAATTGAACGTCGTGACATACACGCAATCGCAATTATATGGCACACAAAGTAATGAATCAGCAGAGTTGTCATTGTCGACCTATGCAAGCACACACACGCCCGCACTCCCGCACGCCCACACCGACAACTGGCCAAGAGGACATTGACCAAGCAAACAACACACCATCAGAGGCCAAAAAAAATATATTTGCCCAAACTTCAAAGTCCCCAACCAAAGTGGCCAATTCCAGCTCCTGCTGTGCTTTTCTCCCTTTTTTTCGGGCTGCTGACGAAGATCAAACAGCGAGAGTTGAGAGTGCCATGTGGCACTCGAGATAAACGTGCGAGGCAAACCGCAAAAGTGACACAGAAAACAACACACAGAAACAACAGCCCCGAAAATGGCCTAGAAGGGTGGCAGAGGGGTGTGTGTGTGCGGCCAGATAAACCAGTGAAAAATGCTTGCCAACGGTTTTTTGTTATTTTCTGTTTCAAGCTTTAATGAGTTTGCCGGCAAACAAGAGCAAACAGATTTGCCTATTTGCTAGAAATCGAACAACAACAACAACAGCAACAACCAGGGGGGTGTGGTGGGGGCAGGGCTAACGACTTTGCATAAAGTCAACTAATTAAAATTGAACAGAGAAAGAGTGGGGGCAGCTGTAGGAGGAGCTAGGATTTAGTACTTATTTTTGGGCAAACTTTTTTTTTTTTTGCCTCGTTTTGTTTTGCTTAGTTAATTTTATGGCCCTAAGCCGGGGTAGCCCAATTTGTTGACGTTGGCAGTTCGGCGACAGCCAACAAGGCAATCGGTTTTAAACACACACTGATTGAATTTCGAAATGACTGACAACCTACAAGCTACAAGCAGAAAGTGAACAGAAATGGATGTTTATTAATTGCTCTTTATTGTTCAGTTGATTTGACGGTCAATTTCTATTGCAATTGCAATTTCTAACCAATTAAAGCACGAATTTGCCTGACAATAGAGGGTATATTGTGATTGTTCAGCATTTCCAACCAAGCATGACGTGCTGTACGCCTGTCCGTCTGCTTCTATGCAATCTCCTCCGTCAGTTTGAAAGCCATCAATGAAAACGCCTCAAATCTTGGCATTTCTTAGTTTGCTATGCTTTCCCATGATTCCACTAAGTTTGGTAGAAATCGGACATCTATATAGTAGAGCGATGCCATATGTGTTCCCTGTTAACCCCTTTTCTGTTAATGAGGGGGATCCTCGGTGCTGAACCATTGTGTGGACAGAATGCATTTTAGTAGAGCTGGGAGCTCTAGTTCGGATATCTTCGAGAGATTGAGTAGGAAAGGTTGACTCCAAAGGTTATTCCACCTATCCGCAGCTAGACGACATCAGTCAGCTTTTGAGTGGAGCTTAAATATTGCCATAGGCATCCCAATCGTGCTCTTCTCTGAAAGGAGCTCGGTGGTGGTACCTCTTCTGGCCAGTTTGTCCGCAGGCTAGTTTCCTTCTATGTTGCAATGTCCAGGCACCCATATAAGGTGAAAACAGAAGTCTCGTGCGATCTCATTTAAAGAAAAGCGGCATTCAGTAAGCGTTTTTGTATTGTTAGTGTATGAGTCCAGGGCTATAAGGGCGGCTTGACTGTCTGAGTATATGTAGATGTTTCCTTCTCTGATTGGTAGCGGGCTAAGGTAGGTGGCTGCTTTCTGGATGGCCACCACCTTCGCTTGGTATAAGCTACAGTGATCAGGAAGGCGTCACGATAAGTTCAAATTTAGGTTGGAGGAGAAGACTCCGGCTCCTACTTTTTTCGTCGAGCTTGGAGTTGGCTTGAAGTTGGCTCTGCTGTGTAGATTTTGCATGATTCCACTAAGTTTGGTCGACATCAGACATCTATATAGTAAAGCTTTCATAGAAAAGAAGTCTCAGTTGGAAAAACATGCTGCAAGGGTATAAAAACTAACTTTCCTCGATTTTTTGGGAAATAGTTTCTTAATTTTAAATTCTTTTTCTAAAAGCTTTCTTAAAGCACAGAGTTACTCTTAAATTAAGAAAACAAATACAAAGCACAGTGTCTTAAAATAGGGCGACTACCATTAGAGTTCTAAAAACAACTTGGAAACTCTCCCAAAAAATTAGAAAGTTAAATCTAGAAAATCTGAGAATATTAAGAAGCTAAGCTAACTTCGTCTGTGTCGAAGTTTTTATACCCTTGCAAGTGCTTGCTTAAATGTTTTCAAATAAAATACTCTTTTTCCCATTTTCCGACCGATCGTTCGTATGGGAGCTATATGATATAGTCATCCGATTTGGCCAAAAGTTTGAAAAATTATGTGAAAGCATGAGAAATAAACAAATACAAAATTGCAGGATGCTAGCATTAAAAACAAAAAAGTTTTTCTAACTAAGACTGTTTTTCAGACCTATCTTTTGTATGGCAGCTATACCATATTGTTGTCCGATTTTAATAAAACTTCGTAGAGTTATAAAAAAACATGGAAAACCTACGATTAGAATGTTTGGAGACGTTTCCATTGAAAAGAAAAAGGTTTTTTATACTTAAACTAGTTTTCCGACCGATTGTTCCTATGGCTGCCATGAGATATAGTCATCCGATCCGGTCGGTTTCGACATATTAGTAGTGTGCAGCAAAAAGAGGACTCTGTGCAAAATTTTAGCTCGATAGCTTTGAAACTGAGGGAACAGTTCGCGTAGAAACAGACGGACAGAGAGACGGACGGACAAAGCTCAATCGCTGATCAAGAATATATATAGTTTACGAGGTCAGAAATGAATATTTCTATGCGTTGCAAACTTGTGGGCAAAATCATAATACCCTTTAGGGTATAAAGGGTATAAAAAGGTACCGCTTGTAATTCTCAAGTACGAATTCTCTACATTTAGAATATAAAAATGGCAGCTGATGTTCGTCATACTTAACATTTCTCTGCGTTCTTCAGTGTGTCTCATGCGAACGCGCCAAGATGCATCTGACATGTTGAATCGCATCGCCGAAGTCCCGAGTTCAAATCCCCAGAAGCTTTAACATAAGTATTTCTAATTGTGTGTTTTCCAGAAAGAGTGCCTTTTAAGAGGTTACTTTACGCGTCTTGGTGTTGTCCCTTCGACATCTCCTTATCTGCTCTCATGAAGTGAGAAGAAACAAAGTTGTTTCTTTCTAAAACTAAGAAAATATTTTCTGTTTTAAAGGAAATGTTTTGTTAATCTTAGAAAATGATTTTCCTTAATGAAAGGTGAATCGCCTTTGACCCCTTTTTAAGCCAAATTTCTTAATTTTAGTTCGTTTTCGCCTTAGTTTTATGTTGAGTCTAGTTCTTCCCCCTCCGATCGTTCAATCCAGCCAGCGGAAGCCAAACAATTTAGTTATGAAAAATCAATCTCAAATGTATTCCTAACTTTTTTTTTTACTGAGAACTCTGCCATTTGCTGCCGCTTTGCCCGCTTTCGAAGGTAGAAAACAGAGAATTGGCTAGCCCATAAATCATACGCCATGTGGCCTCCAATGGCCCAAGGCAAGGTTTTTGCAGTCGTTAATAACAATAATCAAGACCTGTTTCGTAAATAAGTGGGCATTCTTGTGTTGATTGAGGCGTGTTAGGCATTCCTGAGAACTGCAATGGTTGACCTTTGCGGTGGAATCCAGCCGCCCTCACCTTAATTATGGACTGGGACTGAGGTCAAATGAAAAGAGCTAAACGTCAGCCATATAACTCACATAAATATTCACATAAAATTCCCAATATTATCGACATGTGGTCGAAGGGGAAGGCGGGTGGTTGGGGGGAGCGCTTTAATTTGAGCCGGAGGGGGGGCGGTGGCGGGCGAGGGGCCAAACGACACTTAGCATTAAATAAAAGGCCATTTAAGACGTGACCAGCCCAGTGGCCAATATGATTATGTTGTCTGTCCTGTTCAGTTTGGTATTGCAACAAACTGGGTGCGGGGCAGTCACCAGGTGCCTAGTCCAAGACCAGGTCTTGCCTTTGGTCAGTCAAATTGGATTAAGTTGTTGTTGCTGCTTTTGCTTTTGTTTTGTTTTGTGTTTTACCTTCCAAGCAGCGGAGAGGGGAGGTGGGTGGGGGGGGACGAAGGTTTTTTTGGAATGGGACATGTGTGGGTCTCGTGTCAGGTGCTTGCTGGAGATGGAGAGGATGTACACACAAAAAAAGGGGGGGGGGGGGGGGGTGGGAGGTTGTGTCATGCTGCGTGTGTTTGTTTGTTTGTTTTAGTGGCTGGGTTGGATGATGAGTTCACATAAAATTAAAGCACATCTTAATCCCAGACAGATCCCATCAAATACCACATGACTGTGTGTGTGTGTGTGGAGTGAGCGACACATTTGTTGTTTTCAAAATGACTTTAAAGCAACCCGAAAAATTAGCGGTGCATCGATGCGTGCTAAGCTTCAACAGGTTTCACAAAACTTAAAACAATCTTTGGTGAATGTCAAAACAATCTCATCTGCTGTCATCTTTGTCCCCATTTTGTTACGATTTAACAAGCTGTAATCCATAATTCGAATCGGAGGCTTCTATTGAGGCATCTATTAAGCAATGAAGGAAATCCTAAGTGATCCCGTTTCATAAGAGCGATTAGAAAGTCGTTCAAGCCGGACTCTAATATGTTTACTCTGTTCCAACCAAAGTTGATATCTATCTGATCCATTATAAGTTGAATGCCACCTAAAGTGTTAAAGTGTGAGAAGTGCTGCCCATTGCCGTTGAGGTCGGTGCTGCCCAGCATAAATGTTTGTTTTCCCTACAGCTCGACCATCGTTCATTCGATCTGCACCATTTCTTGAAAAGATCGCTAAATACTGCTGATTACTGAATATGTCCAGAAGAAACTAAACAACTTTCTGTAAAACTGTGGAAGATACTCATGACATTTTTTCTAAATAAATTGAAAATAAACTAGATCTGCCTGCAAGTCTAAGAAGTTTATGTCCCACACACGTCAATCTCCTATCTCTTATTTCATTTCTAAGATGTGTTTCTTTAAACGGACATGGCTACATCGACTCGGCGGTTGATGCTGAAGAGGAATGAAGATCCTTAATTGGGTTGGAGATGGCTCTTTTTAACAGAAAACAGAAAACTCTGTTCGCGCTTCTTTTTGAACCAACATCGTAAAAAGCTGTGATGATGTTTCGGCAGCTGGTTTTGTTCGGATAGTTGTGTCGCCTATCCTGGTGATGGGAGTGCCGTCTTTAGAGTCCAGGCCCTCTATTTACCAATCTTCAGCGATTTCTCAACCTACTTACCGAAGACGCACCAAGACCAATTCGGCACAATTAGAGAAGTTCGACTGCAATTCGATTAAAGTGCAGAGCAATGTCAAGATTTTGTGGTGTATTCTTTGCTTGAACCTTTTGTAGCCAAAGCTTAAGCTTAGAACCATGAAGCAAAAAGAGAGGTGAGGTGGCATCGGTGTGAGTTCTCTGCAAAGTACCTTCACGTTCAGTGCTGCGCGTACTTTTGAAGCGTAAGCTTTTGGCAAAAGTACGCATCACACTCATAACGCCTCACCTTGTATTGTTGCATCATGCTTAGAGCTAACCGCCTTTAATGAGTGATTTGATTTGTCCTGAAAAGCTCTTGAGAATCTCTTGAGAAAACCTCTTGAGAACTGATGGACCAAAGCGACCTTTTCTTGCAACATTTCTTTTAACCACTGTAACCAATGCCAATGGGTGAGAGGGGATCATGAAGTTTGTTTGCACAACAAGAAAACGAAAGAGAAACCCGTTTTGTCTGAAGCACACGGACACAACAAAATCAACGGTGCATACGAATAGTTGTTGCCTCCAATTTCGCCAGAGGCTTAGAAGAGAAAGAGAGGAGAGACACATACAATATTGTTGCTGCAATTTCTTTATGCATGTATACGCTAGGCAATCGCTAAGCGCGAAAACAAACAACAAATGCGCCTGAGGCGTATATAGAGCGGGCACCCTTGAAAAACTGAACTTTTTACGGATATTTATGGCTTAGGTTGTGTCTATATGTGAATATATAATATTAGCGCTCCATTAGATTTAAGCATTACAATATTGTGGGCTAACGAGTTCTGCCTTCAGGTGTCTGCAAAATGGTTAAGAAGTGTGGGAAATATAGGGCCCAAAAGGCCTCAATCGACTTTGACTTCAGTGTAATCCTGCGGTGTTTATCTGTCTTGATCAGATTGTGATGCCTTCCTCTTCTTGGTGCCCTGCAGGCACTTTGCTAAGCATCAGTATGTTGATGGGCTCTTCTTTATTACATAAAGTAGTCGCTATGATATGCCGTTTGGCAGTCCAATTCAGAATCTCCCGTTTGAGAAAACTGCTTTCTGGCGTCGCCTTTGTTTGAATCTGCTGAAGGACTGCCACCTCCTCTGCTCCACATAATGACTGTGCTGTTGGTTGCTGTCCATATATGCTCTTTGCAGTTGTTGATGCAGTTTTTTGCTGGACCCCGAGTCAGACTGAATGTTTTTACTGACATCTGGCGCTAGCTCAAGTTCTTTAGTCTTTATTCGGAATACTCAGCGGTATAGGTGTGGCTGATGTTTACCCTGAATGGCGTATCCAGCTTCCAGACTTGGCTTACTTTTTCTAAGCTTCTCAGTGAATCTGTTAAAGCTTTCTTTGTACTCCCTTAAGACATCTCATTGGCATTCCCTCGTAAATTGCCTTCTGAAACCATCCATAGAGTTTTGTCCATACTTCAAGGATTTGGGTTTCCACTAAACATGCCAACGCCATTTGCGCGAACCAATTAAAGTATTTGCTTAAGTATAATTTGAAAGTTGCCATAAAATTCGATTCTTTTATTGCTTTTTGCGATGAAAAACAGCGTAAAGCGTCTCTGAGGCGTCCAGAGTGACGGCGCACTGAAAATCTGTCCTAAGTGGCCCAACCACATGAGCAATTAGCTTTCAATAGCTGGGAGCTTGTTGGTTTATGTCTATTAGCTGCCAGCAGAAGCAACAAAGAGAAAGCGCAGCTGTAAACTGAAAGCTAAAATTGAATTTTTCCCTCCTTTGGTTCGTTCCTAAGCGTCATCAAGAGTCAAATTTGTAGTTATGGCCCCAACTACAAGCTGCTGATTCATGTTCCCATTATTCAAGGTCAATTTTGTGTGTTTCGTGACTCGAACTGGACGACGAGTGGTGGCCATTTAACTTGCCGTTCTGGCTAAAATTTGTGTAAATTGTGTGGCTGTTGTTTTTGTTATTGTTAAAAATGTTTTAAGCGGACAACCCACTGACACACACACACACACACACTCATACACACGCATGTAGAGAACAGTCGGCGCCATTGGTTTGCCACGCTTGGCAGCTTTTCGCTTTTGCTGATGGCACATTAAAGTTTTCGCCCCGTCGACATCGTCGTTGTCGTCATTTCCGTTTTTCCGGCACTCTCTCCCTCCCTCTCTCTCTCTCTCTCTCTGTGTGTGTGTGTGTGTGTGTCTGTGTGCGTTTGAGTGTTTGCTGATAACCCAAAAGGAAAAAATAAACGAAAAAGTTGATTGCGTAAACTTTGCCCCAACAACAACATCGGCAACTGTAACCGAAAGTCTCGAACTATTTTCTAGTTGCGAAGTGCAAGGCGCGAGTTTTAGTTTCACTTATAAGCGCATGTTCATTCGTGTGTGTGTGTGTGTGTGTGTGTGTGGATGGTTGCTATTTTGCATTTTTTGGCCAAACTTTCGGGCATTGCGTGCCAGCCAGCCAGCCAGCCAGCCAGCCAGCCAGCCAACTAGAGTGCCCCTCCCCAAAAACTATGCTACGCTTTAACGAAATTAGCCAGCAGATAGCAAGAGGAAGGAAGAAAAATAGCATGCGGCTTTTGGGCAACGATAACAAAATATCGTTTGCATTTGCCAAGTGAATGCATTCGTTACAAAAGAAAAGGAGACTAGAAATGCTTTCAAGTAGCCCGAGATAACAGAACAAACCAGGAAATGCAGAGTTTGACCAAAGCCTTAACGCTTTCATTTTGGCATCCCATCGCGATATATCGTCTAAATATCGTTTGGTATGCAGGAAGCAGCACGAATAGTGTCTGCCGGTATTGTTCTGAAGTGTCTCGGTGCGGCATTGGGTTGTGATAGAAAGGTTATATGGCTATGGTATACAATGTCCGCTGGATGGATCGGCTTTCTGATTCTAAGAGCTACCGCACATCAAGTTAAGCTCAATGGAAAAATATTCTCAAAGAAAAGGTACCTTAAGTTTAAGACATACCATTCCCAATAACTTTTGTACCCTACTGTACCAAAATTGACGTAAAATATTACCTAAATTTTCCGTTTGATCAAGTGCTTTGCCGGTTGTGGGTAATGTGTTAAAATCTCGCCTTAAAACATCTAATGAAAGTTATTTTTCTTTGATAACTTACACACCCGGTCACCTTCACTAGCTATTGGCGCCAGCTTTGAAGTAACTAGCCATTGTGAAGCTTCTCAAACTGTGCCGAAGTGGCGTTCTGGCAACGGCTTTAAAGAGCACTTGAATTACTCAAGCACCTTCTTGGCAACGGCACTGATTGAGTGGTTAATTAGTCTTCACTGTTGAAGAAGAGTTCGGAGTGGGTCCACTGTCTGCACCGCTTGCAGTTTTTTGCAGCTCCTCTCAGTGCCGCGCAGTACTCAGTGCCCAGCTTTGGCTTACACTAAAGGTGAAAGGGCATAACAAAGCCAATGTGGGCTCTCTTGGGTTAGTGTTTGTTAACTGAAAGTGCAGACTAATCAGTATACATTTTTGAGTGTGCAATGTAAAATCAAAAGCTATTTAAATGCAACTCTCTGTGCCTCGTTTCCTCTCTGTTGTCCCTGTTTAATTTCTAATTATATAAAGTTGCTAACTAACTACAACGCCTTGGTTGGCGGTTCACACTTAATTATGCAAATTTAATAACAACGTGCGTGGCACACCCTCGCACACACACACATATAGAACGGGGGTTGACACACACACACACTGTCGTAGGAGTTGATTATAAATGCGATTTTGCCGCACACAAAAAAGGAGTATGAAATTGCAGCAATTCCTTTTAAGCGTACCCCACGGAGTCGTACGCGCAGCCTGGCCTAATCAACATCTCCTTCTGTCTTTCTTCTTCTTCATCTGCCTCTCCCTCTCTCCGCTGGCCACCTGAAGCTGAAGCTGACGCTAATGTAATTAAATCGCAATGCTGACAGGCTGAATCTCTTTATTTTCCCTTTTTGGACAATAAAATTTATGCACTCGAGTAGACCACAAAGGCGTAAGCGGGAGAGAGGGGGGCTGGGGGCTGGGCGGGGGGATGTGTCAAGCAATAGAGAAAGGAAACAAAGCGCAACTAAATGACATGCCCAGCTGGCAATCTCGGGTCTAATCGCCGAGTAGAAGGTGGAAGAGGAGCTGCAAAAGGCGTTCCTCTAGCTACACTAATGTCATAGAAAAACACCAGCTGAGAGAGTGTTGGTGTAGCACGTGTGTGCGTACGTGTGTGTGTGTGTGACAAAAGCAACAACGACTAGTTGGAAAATGCAAAACCACAGAAAATAATGACACAAAATGACTTTAACGGGCAAAAAGAAATAGAGAAAGCCGAGGACAAGGGCTAGGGCCAAGCACTGTGGTTCCGAGCTATCCAAAAATGCCAGCACTGGTGTGAAACATGCTGTTCACTTACTTGTGTGTGTGTCTTACTATATACTCGTCCCTAATACTGAATACTTAGAGCTGGATTCTTAGTTATCGGCACTCAGAAATTGATACTCGATATTCAGTTCCGATAGTCAATTGTCAACACTAAATACTTGTTAATCTAATACTATTCTTTACCAAGTTTTCCATACCCAGTACTCCATATTCAGTACTCCATACTAAGAAATCGATACTTAGCTCTCTGTATTAGGTAGTACCCAATACTCAGTACTCTAAACTAAGCTCTCCATACTCAGGACTTCATATTCAGTACTCCATTCTAAGAACTCGATACTCAGCACTCTGTATTGAGATACTAGATACATGGTACCCAATTCTCAGTACTCTAAGCTTAGTCCTCGATATTCAGTACTTCATACTAAGAACTCGATACTCAGCACTCTGTATTGAGTACTATAAAACCACTCTATGCCAAGTACTCGATACTCAGTACTCGATGTTCAGCACTCCATACTAAGAACTCGATACCTAGCTCTCTATATTGAGTGCTAAATACACAGTGCCCAATACTCAGTACTCTAAACTAAGTACTCGATACTTAGTACCCGATATACAGTACTCCATACCAAGTACTCGATATTCGGCACTCTGTATTGAGTACTATAAAACCAATCTATACCAAGTACTCCATACTTAGTACCCGGTATTCAGTACTCCATACCAAGTACTCGATACTCAGCACTCTTTATTAAGATACTAGATACATGGTACCCAATTCTCAGTACTCTAAGCTTAGTACTCGATATTCAGTACTCCATACTAAGTACTCGATACTCAGTACAGGATATTCAGTTCTGCACACTCAGTAAACCATACTCGATATTCAGTTTTTGACACTCGATCCTCGATACTCAGGTAGAACCGTAATCTGGGTGCGACAGCACAGACGGAATAACCGTTAATCCGAGCTCATAAAAGTGAAACCTAAAAATATTCGCCATAAAAACCCAAAATCGAAATATTTGCAGCTGCCTGTAAGCCTTTTTGCTACCTGTTGGCGAATTGCAGCAAACCAAATGCCCAAATGGCCAGCAATTTTCGGCCAGGACGAGAGTACAAATAGCCAGCCTGCTCCGTTTTGCATGTCAGTTTACCAAGAGACACAGTCGCACACGCATCTACATCTTCATTCGTATCACTTGCACCGATTTTTGAGCCCTACCATTATCGTCCCATCATGAAGCGTGAGGAGATGGCAATTGAAAACTATGGCAACTATGAAGTAGCCGCCCATCAGAGACTGATGCGCCAGCAAAATGAGGTGCGCCGGCCACTGGGAGAACTGCAGCTGCCCCAGAAGCCGCCGCTGACCAATTTGAAAATCAAGCAAGAAGTTGTGAAAACAGTTCTTGCTCCACAGGCTCCGGCTCCTACGCACCGCCACATACCAAAAGCCACATTGGTAGCAGTGGCCTCCACATTTAGTAAGCCCACCAATCGTCGCCTGCCCCTGGAGCCTTTGCCACCTGTGGAGCCTACCTTCAGGGATCAAGTAACCAAAATACAAAAGAGCCAGGACAACTATAGCCTGCTCTTTGGCCGCCTGACCACCATGCTTAATACGCTCAATCAACGTTATGAGGCACCGGCACCACCAGCAACCAGCTCCAATGAATCTCAGCACAGCAAATATCCAGAGCGTGTGCAACAGGAGGACGGCACTTCCGTCTATATTCTGGGACCAAATGGTACCACAATCACTGCCCAACAGTATGCTCATGTGTTTTGGACCAATGCACCGGTGGCCACTCGCGGACTGTTGTCCGCCGTCTTTACGAGCGATGAACTGGCCACGCACACTTTGACGGGCAAACCGTCGCCGGCTTTCTATGGCCGAGAGCGGCCACCCAAGCTGCAGTTGGATCAACAAAAGGTGGATGACATCGTGATTTGTGTTCGCAATCGAACGGGTGGCAAGGAGCGTGATGTGCGAGCCACCATTACCACCAAATGTGCCGATACGGGCAAGAGGTATAAGCGACGTGCCAAGAAGGCCCTGACTATGAATGCAAATGTGGATTTGGAATAAGCCTCTAAGTTTTGCCTATCTTTTAAGTTAACTCAAAGATTTTGCTAGATATAATCTGGTTATGTTAATGAACTAAACTATTCCAACGACTTTGTTTTACAAATAAAATTACTTAAATACAAAATACTCATTAATCGATACTCATGCCCCGACTCTCAGGTCTCGATACCCTATAATAAGTACTCGAAACTTAGTACTCGAAACACCTTACTTAATACTCAGTACTAGAAACACAGTTGGCGATACTCATTTCTGGATATTCGATACCAACTACTCGAATCTTAGTGCTAAGTATACTCAATACTCAATGCCACAAACTTAGTACTCGCTTTTAAGAACTTGATACTCAGTACTTAGTACTAGATGCTCATTGCTCGACTTTTAGTCCACCACCAACACCACTCCGTATGCAATGTCAGCGTGACGCGTGACGCAAAAAAAAACTTGTACAGCTACCAAAATAAAGGATGCTCCACATCAAAAAGGATTAAAAAATACGTTTCTCATACAGCAGAAACCACAGGCATGAATCAGAGTAGGCTAAAGCTTAAAAAGCTTGAGATTACCGGCCTTCTTTTTGTATGTGCTCAGTCCACTGTGCGTCGGTCAGGCGGAAATGAAATTTGTGTTTTTTTTTCTCAAAATTGCAGCCACATTTTGCCTGGCGTGTGTGTGTGTGCTTGGGTGTATTTAGTTAATGGACTAGTTTTGTTATATCCTGCCGAGGACCAAAGACCTCGCTTTCTGTCCCCCCACCCACCTCACACAAATCCACTTAGGGCGAGGGCTGCTCTTTGGGGCTCCGCTCTGCGGTTGGGCGCCTACAAAAATCCAAATCAATCAACGACAAGGCCCAAACTAACAACTGTAAATGCCCCAGGACTAATTGGCCAAGCCGGCCGAGAGGCGAGTGGGGAGCCCGCTGTCCCATCAATCATCCGGGAACAGGACCGCCTGCTGATGTCGTCTAGGCGACTTCTTGTTGACATTTACAACTCAATTGTCACCCGGGATAAGCAGGCCCCCCAGCCAAATCGAATTGAGATTTGCGTCCCGAACTGTTGAATTAATGATGAAATTATTTCGGTAATTAAAATCTCTTTTTGCTGTTGCCGCTGTCCTTGCGCATCAGGAACCCATTAATTAGCGCTGTCCTTTTTACGGCCATTTGGCCACCTTTTTATGTTGACATTTATAATGCATAATTTATGTGTCGGGCTCGCGGTCTTAATTGAAAACTGTTACATAAAATCGATTTGAGGCTCGTTCCCCCCGATAGTTTTAGTCTAAGGCTTAGTCAACCAATTCACCGTTTCCTGTTCTTCAGGGCCATGGCAAGATGTGGCTTAAAAAGAAATCGCGACCAAGCAAATGGCCAAGGCAAATTGCAAAACTTTGTCCGCCAGCTCAGAATGGCATTTAGTGTAGTTGTTGTCGCTGTTGTTGTAGCCGCACACAGAGAATGGCGCGTCGCCTGCCAAGTTGGCATGTTTATTGTGCAGCCACTGCCCCCCCTCACCCGGTCTCGCTCTCTCTCTGTCTCTGTCTGTTTGGCCCTATCTCTTTCTCAGTGTAAAGTAAAATGTTGTGACGTTGACATAATGGCAAAATCAAACACGCACATGAAATGGTGGGTTTATGCGGGGGAGGGACTTCACGATGTTGAATGTGAAAGTGGATGATGAGGATGAGATCTCTTTTGCACATGCATCTGGGAAATGAAACTTAAATTATCAGTAACCGCAAGTTCTTAAAGATAAACGGGTGTACAATTAAGAGCGCAGGTTCGAGAATGTGCAGCGGTTCGGCTTATTGGTTCACAAAGATTCTGCACCAACGATTCAGTAGAAATTGGTTAAATTTACGAAAGATGCTTCCTGTAAAGACTTGTGGAGAGGAAGACGGCAGAGAGTGTGATCTCAATACCGTGTTGCATACTTATGAATCCAGTAAGCTTTGCATCGAGTACCCTTGCAGCACGTTTTTCCAGCTAAGATCGAAAAAATATCCATTTGGAAGGGATAAGTCTTAAATATCCTCCTAATCATCCTACGGAGCTGCAAAATCATCCAAGTGATCATCATTCTTTATATCCTTTGGATGATTTTTAGCTCCGTTGGTTGATTAAGAGGATATTTCAGACATATCCCTTCGAAATGAATACCGGCAATCATCCAATGGATATTTTATAATATCCTTTTTTTTCTCTGTGGACTTTTCGGACCTTACTTTTCTATGGGAGCTATACTATATAGATGTCCAATTTCGACCAATGCTATGGAAAAGCATAGCAAACCAAGAAATACAAAGTTTGGAGGCGTTTTCTTTGAAAACAAACAAGTTTTCTTGACTAAAACTAGTTTCTCGACGGATTGTTTCTAAAGCAGCTATATGTTAAAGTCATCTGATCCGGTCGGTTCCGACAAATGTGCAGCGTATTTGCACCAGAAGACTTCGTGCAAAGTTTGGTCGCGAAAGCTTTCAAACTGACGGAGGAGATTGCATAGAAACAGACCTTCTATGCGCAGGGGTATAAAAACGATGGTTCTACGGGGAGTTGAACTCACGGCCTCAACGTTCTAGAGTAATAAGAGTGTACCACCGAGCCACATGCCTTCTATCTCACTATATGCCGAAATGCCTTAAGTCTTTCAAATTGCGCTCGAAAACGATCAGTGTTAATCCGGCAAGGCAATATCCGAGATCAAAATGTTTCTATTTTGCAAGAGCATCTTAAAAGATTTGAAAGCTGGGCTTGAAGGTTGATTTGGTCCATAAGTGTTCGTTTGTTATATTACCCCATTTTCCAGGTGGTTACCTGCATGGTTAGGAGCTAG
Source organism: Lordiphosa fenestrarum (assembly GCA_035044985.1). Classification (NCBI taxonomy): domain Eukaryota; kingdom Metazoa; phylum Arthropoda; class Insecta; order Diptera; family Drosophilidae; genus Lordiphosa; species Lordiphosa fenestrarum. The sequence continues at coordinate 3,013,316 of JAWNNO010004426.1, forward strand.
CACTTAAAAACTCTCACAAATAATAAAATGATAAGTGGATTTTATATACTTTGCAGTGTCAAAAATGCTTCCTTCTGTCAAAAGTAGAAGGACCAAAGGTACCAAGCAGGGCTGCAAACCTTCTAAAATTCGGTAGGGGTTCATTCCGGGGCTCGAACCCGCAACCCTTTTTGGGTTCATCAGTTTTGTTTTGCGCTAAGTTAGAAATCATTTATGTGAATTGAAAGAAAATGAAACATTTTATTCATAAAAGTCTAGGGTATTGATGCTTTTATGAGTGTATACTGGCTCTTAGGCTGCAGAAAACAAATGCTAAATAATATTTGAACAAAGACATTTAAGTCTAGGTACCTGCTTGGAAGTCAAGTGTGCTTGTCATTCGAAGAGAGAACAACCCTTGGAAAAGATCACATCTGTTAGCAATAAAAGCACCCAAGCAACATATGTTAATTGTAAATGTTGCGGGTGCAGTTTAAAATGTTTGCGTGGAACTATCCTAAAATGGCTTAAAAACCAAACAAGAATCGAATTAAAATTCATTACAACAGCTTCGAGTTGAGCTGTTTGGGTCACTCACAAGAAGATCCTTGTGTTTTAATTCAACAAGCTTAAGAGAAGAAACACCCTATTAATGAAAATAAGTGATACTCCTTTATAAGTGCAGAGTTTTAAATTCAAACTTCTTTCAAAATGAGTAATCGCTCATTGTTTTTTTCCAAAAAAATGTGCAAATCATTAAAAACGAGTTAAAAAAACCATCGGTGGCAGTAAGCTGCGTTGAACAAGGCCCATGATTGTTTCAAAGAAACTTGACTCTTCCTTTTGCCGAATCCATATTGCTGGGTATTGAGCAGTTACCCATGAACGAATGCAACTTCTGCAGGCTTTTCTTCCACTCTCTCGCATAATTTTGATTACCAATTTGATGAACATATTTGGGACCCCGACCGGATGTTTGCTTATGGCCAATAGGATCTACGCAGATATCGGATCGGAATGAACATTCATCGACTAACCTTAAGCTGAATTGAAGATACATTAAATGGCAGCTCACTTGAGCCCAATCAATGCTGGCAGGCAGGAAGTTGGTCTCCATTGAGAATAGATTCAAACAGCCTCAATTCAACCCTTTTATTTCCATTAAGATTTCATTTGTACTTTGGATCTGACAACTGTTCAGCAAAGAAGCGCAAGTTCTTGTTCTTGAAAATGCCGGAAAATGCGGGCAAATATTGTGATTTTAGCGACTGCATAAACATGGCACTTTTTTTATCGTTCGCTCTCTCTCTCTCTCTCTCTCTTTTTCTATTCATCTATCTTTCTCTATGTCACTATAATAACAACCATATGCAGAGCGTAACGAGATAGCCCAGACCACGCCTCCCCTGCCAGTCGAGCGCCCGTCTTTTCCCCTCCGCCACTACCCCTCCCCCAGCCGCGTGGCTCAGTCACGGCAACTGTTGACACTACAAAGTAGCAAAAGTTGTTTGTTGTTGTTGGTGATGTCCTTGTTGCTGTAGTGTGTGTGTGTGTGTGTGAGAGAGTATCACATAAATATGCATTTCCCATTTCCCAACAGCCATTGAGCTATTGCATGTGCATATTTTTATACATATTCATTGGCTTGGCCATGTCCATGTCAATGTGGGTTAGTGTGTAGCTCCGGCTTAAGCTCCAGTTGCCAGCATTTGCATCTCCTCACCTGCCCGTTGGCCTCCACATATGTACCATCAGACCTTAGTATATAAAATGTCAATAAACAAAAAAAAGGATTATTTATTTCTCATGTCAGAAAATATTACAAGGGTTTTCATTATGGCTTGGATGCACTTGTGAACTGTCATACTTTCGGAGTGGATCACAATCAACGGTCCCGCCGAACTAAGTCCTATAAAGGTCTGAAACAATTGTTTGATTTCGTTTAAAGCTCGATTGAATCCGGCTCCGGAAGGGACAGTGATTAAAGCGCAAGTACTTTGCGAGTGACTCGCTCCAGTGTAAGAAATTTATGTTCCCTGCTTCCACCTGTTTACTTACCTCCAAACGAACCGACGCAATGGCCAAAAGGCAAATAAACTAGCAAACAACAAGTCAGAGTCAGCAGTCGATGCCAGTTTCGTTGCCATGCCCATGTCCATGCGATGCCAGCGCGTGGTTTACACATGTTACCTGCTCCAACTTGGCTTACATTACATGGCAGCAGCAACAACGGCTATAACAACCGCCATTAGTCGACTGACTGAGTGGGGGCGGGGGAGGGGCTCCGTGTCTAAAATCCAACCAAACCAATAAAACGATTTTTATTATGAATGACAACATTTGAAATGTTCCAATTACGCGCAAATATTTTGATAAATGCGCACTGTATACCTGCTCCTGCTCCCGATGATTGAGTGAGGGGCTCCAGCCCGGAGGGCCAACTCAACGAGGGGCGGTTCGAGTTGAGAGAGGAACATTTGTATTCCAATATTCTAAAGCTTGTCCTTTCTCCCTCTTCTCTTTTCAGCGGACAGTTCGTTTCTATTAGCCAACGCACAAATCGTCGACTTTCCGATTGTCTACTGCAATGAGTCCTTCTGCAAGATCAGCGGCTATAACCGAGCCGAGGTCATGCAGAAGTCGTGCAGGTATGTGTACGTATTGCCAATTAATTTACACTCGCTCTGTTGTCCTGGCTATCTCTTTCTCTATTAATTCTGCCTCAAACATGGTACTCTTATACGCACACACATTCACATGTCGCTTATTATCGGTGGCGTGAGAGCAATTTTCAATGAATTTATGAGACAGGTGCAGGGAAAGAGATGGCATTTGCACACTTGTATAAAGAGACAAGCTTTAACCGAAGGATGTACCATAAATCAGGTTCACAACAATAATACATCGATGCATTGTGTCGCTGTCGCAATAATCCTGTCACGTATCATAAGTAGTTCAAGCACGGTCGCCACTCACTGTTTTCCGGTTGGAAATAGGAGGTTCCATTTTTTGTTAAAAGAGTTTATTAAAGGAAGGTGTGTAAAGGGGGGAGAAAGAGATGCATAAAGTGAGGGAAGAAGAAGCAAACAGGATAGACAGAGAGAAGATATTAGGAAAGTCAGAAGAAAGACTGTAAGTAGGTAAAAAGGAGTGCACAAGCAGGATGGAATAAAAGAGCAGAAAGGCATGAATAAGAGCGAAAATGGGACGATATAAGAAGTGATAAAAAAGAGAATGAAATGACGGAGAAAAGTTGGAAAAGAAAGGAAAGGGAGTAAAAAAACTAGGGGAGAAGGTTTCAGAAGTAGAAATTAGGGATTAATGCAGAAAAAGGGGAGGAGAGGAGAAAAATGCAAATAAAAGCTAGGGAAAGGAAAATGGAATAAAAAAGAAAAGAGGAAGAAAGAAGGGCGAAAGGAGGAAGATAATACGAAGTATGAAGGAAGAAAGGATTAGGGAGAAGGAAGGAACGGAAGCAAAAGGGATAGAAATGAGGAAGAAAGATTGGAACAAGAAAGAAGAGAGGTGGGAAAGTTAGAGAATCAAAGCTAAAAAAAGAGACAGGAAGAAACAAGGCAGGGAGGAGGATACTAGTAGAAAAGAGGCAGGGAAGAAGATGACAAGAAATGAAAAAAGAGAAATAACGATGATATATAGCAGAAAGGACTAAGAAAGAAAGAAAAAAGGAAGGAGGAACATAGAACAAACGCGGAAAGGAAGCAAGAGGGCTGAAAGAAGGAAGGAAGTAACAATGAAGAAAGAAGAAGGAAGAAAAAAGAAAGAAATAAGACAGAGTGAAGCAAAAACGGAATGAAAGAAAAAGCTATGAAAGAAGGAAGAAATATAGAAGGAAGGAAAAAAGCAGAAAAAGGGGAAGCAGATAAAGAAAAAAAAGAAAACTGTAGTCATAAAGGAAAGAGCAAGAAAGAGGAAGAGATAGGAAGAATGGAGAAAAAACGGGCACAGAAAGATGAAAGAAAATATAAGGAAATTTGGCAGGGAAGAGAGAAAAAATAGGAAGGAAAGAGGAAAGAACAAAAAAATAAAAGGGAAGAAGGGAGAAGAGAAAAGGAAAGTAAAGGGGAATGAGAGGTGAAAAACGATGACATTTAAAAGAGAGCTGAAAAACAGGTGGAAAAATTAATTAAATTAAAGCACGAAAATAAACGAAAGAAATTATTTGAATAGGAAAATAGGATTAAGGAAGGAGAATTAAATATGCAGAAGTATGAAGAAGGAGGAAAAGAACGGATAATATTAGGAAGGCGCAGTTCCTTTTCTAACCCTTAGCTCATCTCGCTTCAAAATTTAGCAAGCAAAGGGAATATATATCGCGGGAATTGAAAGTTAAGCAGTAGAATTGATGCAGCTAAAGCTGAAGGAAGTGGTGCAAAGAAAAGAAAGAATGTAGTTCAAGTCACAAGGAGAAGAGATTACTTAAAGGAACAAAGCATGCATCAAGCGGTAATAAACATTCCCAGTTGATATAATCTTGTGGGACAATGCATACATAGGGCTAGTGTTAAGCCATCTATTTCTCCATGTTATTAGCTGTGTTATTGTTGCATGTTGAGTTTTAGCTCTAGCTTAGTATATCATCTACTTATTTGAATCACCGGCCGTAGCCAAGATTTGAGAGTGCACAGTCTGAGACCATCAGTGGCTATCAAACTTTGAAACAATTTCTGCGTTAAATTTAAATTTTGTCCATATTTCCCCCATGGCCGATGCTTTGACTAAACATTAGATAGAAACTTCCAACCTTTCACGCAGCGCGCTCATAAATCAACAACAAACGCCCCAGAGACCCACGTATCCAATGAATCTCCCGTGAATTGTTTGTAATTTGCAAGCCGAAAATTGCCACAGCGGCTAAGTAAATACAATAAAAAAAAGGGAAGGAAAATCGTGAAACCTCCCGCTCCCCAGTGTTGGCCGGGCCAAAGTTTCCTTCTTTTTTTTAGCGGCAATCTAGCGCTTAGCTGGGATACACCTTTGCTTCCTCCGTGTCATGTGAGTGTTGCACTTTGACCTACTTTTCGGTTGTGGTTGCGGTCGCGCAAGCAAATGGCAACAACAACAAAAGAACAAGGTTGACCGAAAAAAAGGAATCACGCTTTATTTTGTTCTCTTTTGAGCGAATTCTTTTTCAATTTGCCATTTGTACGGCAGTTGGTGGCGCCTTTCGCTGGCCGGGACCTCGGGATTTGTTGTTTGCTTTGTAACCCAATTTTCGGGGCCAGACTCGGATACGTACTTAGTTTGTTGAACTTGCGTTAGCGGCCATTGTGCAGCAGACGTCATTGCACATTTCCCTGCCGCCATCCCAAGAGCATGCAACATTTTTTGTGCACGTGCCCCGCCTTGGCAACGCTTGCGATTTCCATACAACACGCCGAGTAGGAGATGGCAATTTGCATCATCACTCGTGCCTGCGGTATCAAATGTTGGCAAATGCCATAAATTATACTTGAGACACCTCTGCAGAGGCAGAGCCGGGTTTCCTGGGGAAGCTTTTGGTGAATTAACAGCAGTTCCTCCAAAGAGAATATAAATTTGCATGTGTGATTAGGTGGAAAAAAAGAGTAAATAGTTCAAAGTGACAAATGTGGTCTGGCAGCCATAATTCAGGGGGAACATGTTCGCCCGCCGACCAATGGAATCCACTCCAAGCTGATGGCACGGGCGCCGAGCCGGCACGCCTTAAACAGTTTGCCAAGTGAGGGCTGTTAAGTTTTTTGTATCACTCATACGCCGTGTCGACGGGACTCGAATTTGAAAACATGACCACAATTGAGATGCACACATATTGGCCAAGTCCACCTGGCGTATGAGTGATTTGCTTACTCAAATTGTTCTTAGACTTTTGTTGCTGCCTCAAAGTGCTTTCCATACGGCTTCAATTAAGTTTACAAGCAGTTCAAATTAAACTCAAGTCATGACACATTTGCTGTTTCCGCTTAACTTGCACAATTTCGGGTTGCCCTCATAAGTAGGCAACATAAATTATGGCACATCAGGTAAGGATGCTGCTTTCACTTTTGCCTGCATGTTTTCTCCGTGTGTGTGTGTGTGTGTGTCTGTGTGTCTTAGCACTGCGCCTCAACCAAGAATAATGCCTCGTCTCCTCATGTCTCTCCACTTCCAAATGCAGATGCGGCTTCATGTACGGCGAGCTGACAGACAAGGAAACGGTGGGACGGCTGGAGTATACGCTGGAGAATCAGCAACAGGATCAATTTGAAATTTTGCTCTACAAAAAGAACAGTAAGTACCGGCCCCAGTTCGCACCTGGCCACGCTCTCAAGCCCATCGTAGGCTAAAAATGGTATTCCCCGCTAGCAAACACAAAGTAGCTCGTCTAGGCATTCCTTCAACCAACCCAGAACTAACGCCTTCGCGTATCAATTCACAGATTTGCAATGTGGCTGCGCCCTCTCGCAGTTCGGCAAGGCACAAACCCAAGGTACACACAATTGTTCATGGGGAATGGGAACGGATGGTTGGCAGCAGTTGCATGGACGTGCTTGTGGGTTTGCAGGTTTGGCTATAGCCGGGTCCGGGTCTATTATGAAAACAAAAGATAACGAAAATTAAATGTGCATAAATCAATTGACCAGACAATTTGAAATCAATAAATTCCAAAACAGAAAGGCAGCAGATGGGCAAACATTATTTGCAAATTGTCTAAAATATTGTGAATTCTCTTTGTGTTGCTTTAGGATTTTTAGATTGAGAATTTAACAAGCTATCTTAAAAGTTGAGTTGAAGATAGGGGGTGGCCTGGGGCAGTGGCTTGACAGGTTTAGCTACTTACAGCTAAAAGCTAAAGTGTCTGCACTTTCGAAGGCACAAGACTGCCACAGGACTGGATGCTATGCGCACTCCAAATCGGAACCAGAGACAAGACAGAATGTTAAAACTACCTAGATGTTGAGCTGGTTGGGGCAGTTGCAATGGCGCACTCTGAGAGATTGGAAGCGTGTGCGCACTCCAAGTGAGATCTGTGACACTTCAATAGCATTTCGCAGCCATAGCCCCTGGTAGCTGAACACACTTGACAACTCTCGCCGAATGCTTGCCAAAGCAATGCATCCGTGACTCAGAAAGACACAAAGCATCTCTCTTCTGGCATAACAGCTTAACTGCTCTCTTTAAGCTCCGATCGAGAAGTGAAGTCTCTAGGATGCAAGGCCTCTTAAGAGATCTTTTCAAGGAACGATAGAAAGTTAATCGGCCGGTATGAATCAGGGCAGCGGGCTGAGATTCTGCCCATTTCCGGAAAATATTGATTCCGGCTTTCTTTCAGGGCGACAGGACATGGCTAGCCTTAAAGTTGTATTGAAAATAAGCACCAAGAACACAATGGACTTATCTGATACTTGATTTACCTTTTCACCTTGTCGAGGTTGTTTGGAGGGAGCTATCAAGAGCTAGTTCGTACAAATGGAAAGACAAAGGCTTCCAGGCGGTCCTCGCTTCAGCAGTGGATTACTCCAGCAAGCGGTCTGTGGCGTCTCGCTTGAGTGTGGTCAGATCGTTTCACTGAATTCGGTTGTCGTTGGTCGCCGATGAAACCCGTTTCAGACCTTTTATAACAGTTCCAGCTTACAGTTTTACAACGTACAGTTTTACAGTCAGTGGCTCTATTTATCGCTGAGTGTTTCGTTATGGTAGGCTAGATAATCCAATTCCAAAAAAAAAACCGAATGTAGGTCAGGACATGTAGACAGACAGACAGACGCACATATTGGATTGCATTTGGCAGCAATTATTGATATGGAATCGCTCCGTGTTAAAACAATGTACTGGGAAATAACGTGAGTGTGCACTTGTACAAGTGTACATGCCCTTGCCCCATGCCGCCCGCCCCCGGCACCCTGCCACCCTCCTTATGCAATCAACAATAATTGCAAATCAATTTGGCTTTTGACGATGAATTGCTGTTCCTGTGTGTTTGAAAGCATAATTACTCGCTAAATTAATGCCCGAAATGTGCATGTTTCCGCTTCCGTTTCCGGTTTATGTTTATCCCCCCTCCCCACCCCCTTGTGCCAACCTTCTTCACCACCGAAAAACGCTAATTGAGCGCTGTGTTATTCCCTGGGCCAAGGCCAGAAATAGAATTGGCATATGAAAAGTTGTCAGCTGGCGCACCCAGACAATGGCAACAACACAAAAACAAGCTCATCCAGTGGCCACCAGAGACACCTGTCAGCATATTCAATTTGTTCAATATCCAAGTGTGTTTTTTCCGTTATTCTTCTTCTTGTTTTTTGGGTTCAGCCAGCAAAAACATTGGCAGCCATTTGATTGCCTATCGGCGATTTGGCCATCATACACCGTCTTTTTTGTTCTCCCAATGAAATCAAAATGAGCCAAAGGGGGCGACGAAAATACAATATTGTCGTTTCTTGGATTAGTTTACGGTGCCAGGCAGCCAAATTATGAAACGAAACTGTCATAGGAATAAAGATGTAAGCATATTCCGACTAAAGTATTGCAGATGTTTTCCCAAAAAGTAGTTGACAAGCTGAGAGGCTATTGAATGTTGCTACACTTTGAACCGATTTCACATCTACTTCAAAGAGCGATATGTCTCTTAAATGAACAAATCGCAAAGTCCATAGCAGCTGGTTTGAAGATTCGAAATCGGTGCTTAGAAATATTTATTAATAACTTTTCGATAAATTGAAATATAGAAATTTGTGTATATTTTTGTGTCTTTTGGGAACAATTGAGCAGCGAGTAGCGAGTATTGAGTACCGAGTATTAAGTTTCAAGTACTGAGTATCGAATACAACAGAGTCTCGGGTAAGAAGTAGCGAATAGCGAATACCGATAACCGAGAATTGAGTCTCCATTACCGAGTAGCGAATACTCTGTATTAAGAACTGAATGTCGATTACTGAGTACTGTACTAGGCACCGTGTACTGTGCATCGAGTAGAGAGTAGAAAGTACTACGTGGCAAGAACTGAGTATTGAGTACTTACAATCAAGTACTGAGTACCGAGTACTATTTTAGGTTTTTTGGGAATAATTGAGTACTGAGTAGCAAGTAGCAAATACTGAGGACCGAGGAATGAGTTGCTAATACTGAGTAGCGAATACTGAGTACCGAGTAGTTAGTTTCAAGTACTGAATATCCAATGCAGAGCACCTAGAGCTGAGTATTTAGTACTCAGTATCAGAGAAAGTGTATTAGGCACTGAGTATCAGGTTCTGAGATTTTCCAAGTACTATTAAAGTGTCATTTAGGAATAATTGAGTACTAAGTATCGAGTACTGAGTAGCGAGTAGCGAATACTAAGTACCGAGTACCGATTTTCGAGTACTGAGTACCGTATACTGAGTATTGAGTACTGAGTTACAAGTACTGAAAATCGGGTACTGTCAATTAATTTTCAATTTCAATTTTAATTTTGCTCTTCCCCTAGAAACCCCGCTATGGCTTCTACTGCAAGTTGCGCCCATACGCAACGAAAGGGATTTGGTTGTGCTATTTCTGTTGACGTTTCGGGATATCACAGCCTTAAAGCAGCCCATCGACAGCGAGGATACCAAGGGAGGTGAGTAATGGTTACGAAAAACAATTTGCCTTCTCTTCTCTCGATCTCAGTGTGTGTGCATTGGAATGTTCTATAGACTTTGGTAAACCAATATAACCGCGCACACAAACCTGCACGAAACTGTACCCACTTGACCAACTTTACTCTCTCTTTCTCTTACACTTGAACACACGCTATCCACTCACTCCTGCACACCTGTACACACCTGCTTGCGCATTGTATATACTCGCCCGCTCGCTCGCACAAAAAACTGTCTGTACTCTACCAATATTGGCACAAACCAAACCAAACCAAACCAATCTCTTATATGTTGTCTCTCTATATATTATTGCTTGTGATTGTTATTCGTGTCTGTCCATATCGTAGCGGTTAATCTATTCCTTCCAGTTTTAGGTCTATCCAAATTTGCAAAACTGGCACGGTCGGTGACGCGAAGTCGTCAGTTCAGCGCTCATTTGCCCACGCTGAAGGATCCCACAAAGCAATCGAATCTGGCGCATGTAAGTGATGATTGGCCAGGTGTGGGAGTGGGAAGACACCAACTCTCACTCTCCCTCTCCCTCTCGCTGTTTCTGTTTAGATGATGTCACTGAGCGCCGATATTATGCCACAGTACAGACAGGAAGCGCCAAAAACGCCGCCACATATACTCTTGCATTATTGTGCATTTAAAGCAATTTGGGACTGGGTGATATTGTGTTTAACATTTTATACAGCCATCATGGTAAGTTCAGACTACATTTCTCTCGATGTAGGGTAAAAGTAGATTGATAGAAGTCCAGGTTATTCTTTGGTTTTTTTTGAGTATACCCTTCAAACGATTTCCTGTTTTTTGGGTTGAGTCTGGGTTTTTCGTAACGAATAGGGAGCAACGAGTAGGGCGTAACGAGTAGTGCGTAACGATGAGTGAAAAACGAGGAGTCAGTAACGAATAGTGCGTAACGAGTAGTGAATAACGAGTAGTGAGTAACGAGTAATGAAAAACGAGGAGTGAATATCGAGCTCTAATCATCGAGTACTGAATGTCTAGCACTGAACATCGAGTACTGAGGACCAAGTACTTAGTATGAAGAAGTGAGTATTAATAGCTGAGTATGAAGTACTGAATAGCAAATACTGCGTACCGAGTATTAAGTATCCACAATTCAGTACTAAGCACTTAGTATCGAGTACCGACAACCAAGTACTCAGTATGAATAAGTGAGTATCGATTACGGAAAATCGAGAAATGATTATTGAGTACCAAGCATCGAATACTGAATATCGAGTGCCAGGACTAAGTATCGAGTACTGAGAACTAAGAGCTAAGTACCGAGTACTGAGTATCAAGCACAGCATATCAAACACTGAGCATGGAGTATTGTTCCAAGCCATCGAGACAAGCTTCAATCAGGCTCTTGCACCCCAAACTGGAATCTTGATAATGTGCAAATCCTCCTCTTTCCTCACAAAGAGCCAGCCTAAGTAATGACCCACTTTACCAAGTCACATCCATTAACTTTATTGTCATTGGTAATACTAATTGAAACAACAAACTTACTCTCTATCTACATTTCCAACATCTCCGGTTCACTTTCAACTTTACACGAAATCCCGGCTTATCTTTGAGTTGGCCACAAAACAAAACCCAAACAAAACAAAGTAACAACGGCCGCAAAATTGCATTAAACAATAATAAAACTATGCAACATGTTAGAGGAACAACCAACTACAAAACTAATGCCAGTGCGGGGCACATTGCGAGGGGGTGGAATGGGGCCTACATGCATATGTGTGTGCGTGTGCGTGTGTGTGTGTGTGTGTGCGAGGGGCCAACCATGTTGAGTTGAGCGCAATTTAAGCGAAAATGTTAACATCTTGTTGACGGAAATAGGCACAATTTGAGTAGACAAGCGACGACAAGGACGTCGACAAGATGTGAAAGGGCATGGCATGTGGCTTGCCTATAGTAAGTAGACCACACTTCTCCCATGTGTAATGTGTGCCAGAAAAAGCGGAAAGTGAGGCTAACAAGGTGGGTTTCAAAGAAAACAGAAGTTCTAAAGCAGCGAAATTCACAAATAACGTGTGCATCTTCTATAAATATACCAAGGGGAGATGTGCCTGAAAATGCCCGGCACTCTGCGTGTTGTAAGCTTAAATTGGGAGCAACTCTCGTTGACACAAAGATTCGGCCACTCTTCCAAAGGTTCTCCAAAGCAGCTGCCCCTGCACTCCATGCACTTTAAGTGGCCAAACGCATGAAAGCAAGTGCCAGTCAAGAAATCAGATAATGGCTCTGCGGTTAACACCGCACGCACACAAGTGTACATCACATTTACACGGCCAAGTGCCTGCTCAAGCTCAGATTCAGCCTGTCCTGTCCCTGTCCCTGTCTGAGATGGGCGGGGGCCATGTTTTATGTGCTTAAATTAATATGCTCGAAGAGACAGAGCATAAGTAGCGCCTGGTCGTATGCTAAGAGGCTTGTAACTGGCACTCGAGATAACAACAACGGCAACAAGATTGAGTAGGGGCCAACTGTTGCGCCGGCAACTGTGACTAAGCCGCTTAGCATTCCGACATGAAAAATAACAGCTAATTCGTATACTTCTTGGTCTTTAACTTCCTCTTCCAGGTGCCATACAATGTAGCGTTTAAAAACAAAACCTCAGAGGATGTTTCCCTGCTGGTGGTGGACTCCATAGTCGATGTTATATTCTTTATAGATATTGGTAAGTCGTAAGGTATCTAAATTGTTTGGCAATAACGTGAGTACTTTGTATACATAAGATTGAAGTTAAGTTGCAGAGAAAGGTTTAGAGTTTAAGCTAATTCTCGCACCTATCACCGTGTAAGTCCAGTCTAAGTCAATCGATTCGTTAATAATCTTGTCCACCGACTTCATCAACCATGATTTGAGAAAAATGCGATTGCAGTTGCAAATGAAAGGCTTTTTCTCCTGGACTTTTATTACCATCGACGTGAAACCTGTGGAAAATATTGTAGACATTTTGATCTACTCGCTTATAACCCCGCGCATGTACGTCTTTTGAATAGTCCTCCTCAATATAGCCTCTCAGACCGATATTAGTTTAAGTTAGAAGTCGAGAGAGAGAGAAACCAATACTATTTGAACCTTTCATTATCGATTTTCCACCAAGTTTTAATGCTTGCCAAATATTTTGAGCATTTTCCGAAAACATATGTTCAATTAGATCGCATTCTCTGCTTGCATATCGAGGTGGCAGACAAATGAGTTTTTTCCCATACGGACTTTTCCGGGTCTTTTCTTCTCCTGGCGAACAGTATCGATCGATGGTTCTTCATCCAAAATGGCTTATCTGTAAATCATGGCTTTCAAAAACCAGCCGGAACCACTTTCTTTAGCCTACTTTATGCGTTCCCAATCCATTTAGTGAATCTTTCGCTCGTTGTCTGCCTGTTTCCACTCTCCAGTTTTAAACTTCCACACTACATTTGTGGGCCCAGGCGGTGAGGTGGTCAGCGATCCCAAGGTCATACGCATGAACTATCTCAAGTCTTGGTTCATCATCGATCTACTGAGCTGCCTGCCTTATGATGTTTTCAATGCCTTCGACCGGGACGAGGATGGCATTGGTTCGCTGTTCAGTGCGCTGAAAGTGGTGCGTCTGCTGCGTCTGGGACGCGTGGTGCGCAAGCTGGATCGTTATCTGGAGTATGGAGCGGCCATGCTGATCCTCTTGCTGTGCTTCTATATGCTGGTGGCTCACTGGCTGGCCTGCATTTGGTATTCGATAGGACGCAGTGATGCGGACAATGGGGTAAGTGACGCTGAGTAGTCACCAATGCCAGGAATTGTGTCCCTCAACCGGCCTCATCTACTTTAGATACAATACAGTTGGCTGTGGAAGCTGGCGAATGTGACGCAATCCCCGTATTCCTACATCTGGAGCAATGACACCGGTCCCGAGCTGGTGAACGGGCCCTCGCGGAAGAGCATGTATGTGACTGCCCTGTACTTTACCATGACCTGTATGACCTCGGTAAGTGGAGCGTGGCCGAGGCCACTTCCCTGGAGCCCTACTTTATATGTTTCCTGCCTTCCACAGGTGGGCTTCGGCAATGTCGCCGCGGAGACAGACAACGAGAAGGTGTTCACCATCTGCATGATGATCATTGCAGGTGCTGTGTCCAAACACGTTCCGTTGCCGCGTCCAAGTTTCGCTCCCCCTCCACCCAGCGCCAGCAACTGCTTAGCGAAAGCTAAACCTTAACTTAGCGTCGCTAGAACTAATAACTGCTGCAATTTGGTGTAGCCCCAGTAGCCCTAGTCCCTCCCACCAAGTAGTGTAGCATCTCACATGCTCCTCATTGAATTTCCACACGTTCTTTCCGTCCTTTCTTCGCCATGTGTGAGTTCCGCCGTGCGTTTCCTTTGTGTGTCAGAGCTCACGTCCAACCCAGGACACGGTTGGTGTATATGGCTCAGGTGGCTTGCCCTTTAAATGATGCACCTCCCCCACCGGGGACAGTGAGGCACCTCAGCCATGTACGTACCCCGCCTGCCCGTCTCTCCTCCTTCTCTATCTGTGCTAACCGCTCGTCCAATTTGTTGCATTTATTAATGTTCTAGCCGCGCGCCTGCGCTACTCTCACTCTCACACTCACACACACTTACATTCATACATCTAGCTGAGTGTAACCTGTCCACCAACGTCACCCCCTTCAATCTCTACGTGTTAACAACTTGCCTCTCCCCCACCATGTGTACTATAGCTCTCCTCTACGCCACTATTTTTGGTCACGTGACCACGATCATACAGCAAATGACCTCGGCCACCGCCAAGTACCACGACATGCTCAACAATGTGAGGGAGTTCATGAAGCTGCACGAGGTACCCAAGGCACTCAGCGAGCGGGTAATGGACTATGTCGTCTCCACGTGGGCCATGACCAAGGGTCTCGATACCGAGAAGGTGAGTGGGTCAGATCTACGTCAAGTGTTTGTCCCGGCCGGTCCCAAGTGTTTGTGGTAACGAGTTATTTGCTAGCTTAACTTGATCTTTCTGTTTTTGTTGCTTGTGAGCTGCTAGAGCTTCAGTCATACATAACATTCCAACAGCCATTTCTGAATAGAGTGAAATCCGATTGTATTGTATATAAAATTCTAGAAAGTAGAGCACTTCCACTATCACTATCTCTAATACACTCAGCATACACTCGCTACTTACACACTTCTCGCTACACATCTCCACTCCACACCAGCCTCACACACACACACATACAGCAAAACGTTCTCCTTTGCTGTTCGCTTTGTTCTTTCTATTATTTTGTTAAGCTGCTTCTCAAGTTATCCCCCCAAAAAAAATCAACTCAAATCAAAATGCTTTCAAACAATTTCTAAAAATTAGACATAACAAAGTGCGAAGAAAGTAAAAAAGGGACCAACAGGTAGGGCGAAAGAAAAGAGACAGGGTTTTACCTAATGGAAACTTCTTTAATCCGAGGAGCAACTTCAGCAGCTGTGAAGGTGGCATCCGGCTCGAAGGACCTAAATGAATATAGTGAGGTGGCTGCTTACTTTTCAGCTTCTTTGGGAATCTAAATTGATCATTTTTGTGAAAGCTCTACTACTGGAGCTAGACTGGAAGTAGACATCAACAAAGCCATCAACTCTGATTAGAAATATGTACTATATATCTTAACGAAAGGAAGCTTAGACAACAAGCCTTTCTTCACAATTTTTCTAGCCGTAGGGTTGTCGATCATTTCCAAAATATCAAAACTGTTAGTATTTAAGCTTATATAATCGATATTTCATATATATCGATAAATCGATGTTTCGACAGCCTTTCACATAAGTGGTAGTTTCCATTGTAATCGATGTTAGCGATAGGCGATACATTTGGACAGCGCTTAACTATAAAACACTAGAACCGATCGTTACTATAGCAAAAAGATAAGATCAGAATCGGTTAATGAAGGCAGAACTATTTATGGTGCTTTTGAAGTTTCATCAAGTATCGATCGATGTCGATATTGAATACAGTCACATGCCTATTGTTGGATGCTTGGTATCTATTCCATCTGGTGTCATAAGGCTGTTCTCTGTTGAGACTCTTATCGGTTCTATCGCATCCCGATTAGCATAAGGTAGTTCAGTGAGATAGCTCCGTCGCTGATAGCACTGATCTATGGGGAGTAATTGAGCAACGTTGGATTTATCTCAGCTATTTGCTCTAAAAACTCGATGAACTGTATCCAGCTCGGAAAGCCGAAGCTTTGTCCCTAACTCTTTAAAAAAGTTGCTTTGCTTCTGTTTCTGTGGCCAACCTTCTATGTATATACATAGTAAGCTCGTTCTACCAGATGGTAGCTTCTACCAGCAGACCTCTCTCTATGGTCGAGCTGAAACATGCCATTAAGCTTAAGATAAGAAACGAAACCACAAAAATAGGATCCTAACAAGTCATTAGGCTCAAGGTAGTCAAATCTAAAAGCTACAAACCAAAGTTCAAACTACGAAATTTTGGGCCTTCTTCTTCACGCGAAAACCCCACTTAGCCAGTTCTGTTCGGGGTTTTTTAAAACTTTTCTTTACTTGCTTTTACTTTTTTTCGAAGCTTATAGGTTGTTGGACTTTTTTCCCATTTCCAAACCAGCCGTCTGAGCCGGTTCAAAAGTGGCTCAGAGTCATGTCTCAGTAATTGTTCAAGATTTGAACTGGATATTTGGTATGTAGGTAGGTAATATGAAGCTAGAAGTTATTTTTCCGAGCCGGTTCAAAAGTGGTTCAAACAAATATCTCAGATAATCTTTAAGCTAGGATCTGGAAATTTGATATGTAGGTTAGTGTTGTGAGATGAGATATTCTTCTGGATCCGATCTGGTTCAAAGGTGGTTCAGAGTCGCATCTTAGAAATTATTTATGCTTTGAACTGGTAACTTGGTCGGTAGCTGTGAGAATGAAATTAGAAAATGAAGGATTCAGCAAAATGGTTCACAGCCACATCTCCAAAACTTGATGAGCTAAGAGCTGGAAATTTAGTCTGTAGCTAGGTATTATGAAGCTAAAAGTAATTTTCGCGGTTCCGAACCAGTCGG
This sequence comes from Lordiphosa fenestrarum, assembly GCA_035044985.1. Classification (NCBI taxonomy): domain Eukaryota; kingdom Metazoa; phylum Arthropoda; class Insecta; order Diptera; family Drosophilidae; genus Lordiphosa; species Lordiphosa fenestrarum. The sequence continues at coordinate 3,029,934 of JAWNNO010004426.1, forward strand.
CCAAACCAGTTCAAAAGTGGTTCGCGGCCATTTCTCAGTGTTTTTCTGTTTTTCTTTTGTTCCGGTCCCATTTACTTTCTTCGCATAGCAAATTGAAGCATTTTTACACTCCGAAAACTATGCCCGTTTGGTTGCAATCCGAGTCCATGAAACGTGCCGAAGTCGAGGTAAGCTGTGTGTGTATGTTTGTGCGTTATATTAACCAAACCAACCAAAATAACGACGAATTATTTGACTTACTCTGCTAATCCAACACAAATGTTCTTTATGTTCTTTCCTGCGCGCGAGCCAAATCCGTGCCAAAACGAAAAGCGTCCGTCAAATCCGTGCCTTTAGATGAACTTGAACCAAACCAAGCGGCGTCCCCACGCTGATTTCGAGTGTTTGGTTTAAACAAGACAACATGCAACAGAGTTTACATCAAAACCAACAAGTTGAACCAATTATTTGACCAGCCGTAAAAAAAAACAAGCAAAAGAGAAATGAACTGACCTTTATACCTATTTCGTTGACTGTAGTTTGTGCCGCCGCAAAAACCCAGGCAAAACAAAAACAACAACAACAACAACCACAAAACCTCATGCCAGCTGGGCTTGCCTCCGTAAGGGTGGCGAGTGGCGAGTAGCGAGTACTCGCTGCACTCATACTGACGCAAGCCCGCACTCTATACACATCCACACGGTCCAACCAACACACACAGAGACACAGCTGTTCAATGTTGTATGTGTATTAGTGTATGTGTGCGTGTGTGTGTCTCTCGATAGTTTCTAGCAAACCAACCGTGGTCCGCAGCACAAACGTTCGTCCCCCCAGCCCCCTCCCGAACCGGGTTCACCCGGGCCAATCCCCGCAGCCAGAGCACACAACGCAACTTGCAAACGCAAAACTCATTCACAATTCGCAGGTACTAAACTATTGTCCGAAAGATATGAAGGCTGACATATGTGTTCATCTAAATCGCAAAGTATTTAACGAGCATCCGGCATTTCGTCTGGCCTCGGATGGCTGTCTCCGCGCCTTAGCCATGCACTTCATGATGTCGCACTCGGCGCCGGGGGACCTGCTCTACCACACGGGCGAGAGCATCGACAGCCTGTGCTTCATTGTGACGGGCAGTCTGGAGGTGATACAGGACGACGAGGTTGTGGCAATATTGGGTAAGTGGCTGCTCCGGCTCTCCCTCCCCCGTCCAACCAACTCAACCACTCTCCGGCTCAGGCAAGGGCGACGTCTTCGGCGATCAATTCTGGAAGGACTCGGCCGTGGGCCAGAGTGCCGCCAATGTGCGTGCCCTGACCTATTGTGATTTGCATGCCATCAAACGTGATAAATTGCTCGAAGTCCTCGATTTCTATTCGGCATTCGCGAATAGCTTTGCACGCAATCTGGTGCTCACCTACAATCTCAGACATCGACTGATTTTTCGCAAGGTGGCCGATGTGAAGCGCGAAAAAGAATTGGCCGAACGGCGTAAGAACGAGCCGCAATTGCCCCAGAATCAGGACCATCTCGTGCGCAAGATCTTCTCCAAGTTTCGGCGCACGCCCCAGGTGCAGGCCGGCAGCAAGGAGCTGGTGGGCTCCGGCCAAAGTGATGTGGAGAAGGGTGACGGCGAAGTGGAGCGCACCAAGGTGAGTGTGGACGCTGCGCGGAGAGCGTGTTTTCCATTTCAGTTTCAAGTGTTCCTTGTTTCTTGTGTAGTACGTATTATGTATGTATGTGTGTGTTTCGTTACTGTTCATTTCGTTCCGTTTCCACACGTTTCGCTTACGTTACGTAATTATCGAGTAAAGTATTTCAACTAACATGTTCTTTCCTGAAGCATTAACACCCGCAGAGCCACCACCCGGCCTCAGGTTTGGTTGTGCCTTGGGGCCCATAAGCTGGCACTGGTTGAAGCGTTTATTATTTAGTTGTTAATGGGATAAGGTGCTTCACATGGTTGTTGGGCCACACTTGGAGAATTTCTAAATCAGTTTGGAACTTGGCAACTGACTGAATAGTGTGTGGATAACGAGATTCTGCATGGCCGAAAAAGGGGTTCATTACTGATCACAAATTGAGTGGGGGAAACAGAAGAGCAAAGAAGTCAAACTCAGGTTCAGCCGCACAGAAGGTTCACTGAGAGAAAATTGAAAGGAATTTCAAGTTCCAAAAGTTCAACAAGCCTGGAAACTTTTACCCAATCTTAATTAAGTTGCCTAACATTAAATGAGAAACGACTGAAAGTTTGCAAACTTTTGGGATATAAGAAAAGTCTTGATTTAAGTACAACAGTTTTGATTAAAATTGCTAAATTCTTGAATTTTAGAACGTTTTGGATTGCTTTAAGCACTTTAAGAGCTCAATTAAAGCCTGCCTAGGACTAAATTCAGTGCTTCTCGGTTGCATAATAGTTGAATAAAGTACTTTGATGCTAAACCAAGAACATAGAATCAAACTAATTCAAGTTGATATTCGAATTTGAATCCTCTTCTACCAGTACGTGCTTAAACCAATCAATTTTAAGACTTAACAAGTTCCGAATTCTTATTGAATCTCTCTCGACCTTTTCTTGTATCTAGAAGTTCCGTTCTCAGAGAGATTATGCTTTAGTTTTATTTTTCATTCTCCATGAAAAATAATCGAGAACTTTGTACTTGAATTAGTTACAGACGGTATCAACAGTACGGTAAGTACGAATTTACTTGATTCAAGTACAAAATTCTAAGCAACGTCTCTATTAATTTCGGAATACTTGACTTAAGATTGTTTCTGGATATATTAAGTACACTTCGAACCACTTTACAATCTTATTTAGGTTCAACATGTTGGGAAACAGTCTTAAGTATAAGTTCAAGCGATCCCTTAAGTGATGACGGGGTGGCCACGCTGTGTCATAGATATGACCATTTCGGTACATAAATCAGGACTAATTGGTAAAAGCTGCCCTCATAGCTGTGTTAAGCACCTTGTCCCTTTCCTAGTTAACTGTTAACTGCTCTTACATATAAATTGTTAAGCTAATCGGTGTATAACAAGTGACTTATGCTCGTTGTGTGTCTTTCTTTGTCTTTCTTTAACATGCTTACGCTGTAAACTGTATTCTCTGAACATACCAAAATCTCACCGTCGAAAACCACTTTCGGCTTGTCAATTCCTACACTCATAACTCACACACACCCACACACACACTCACACACAACTGCATCTACTGCACTTACTGCTCGATGTTGTCTATAACTGTTCTGTTTAATGTTTTTCTTTTCGTTTGTCTAAATTGGCCTTTAACTTGGAATATGAACTAATCAAAATTACTAACGAAAAATTCTGTATTATTTCCCTCTCATTCACACAAACCCTCACACACATACACAAATGATCAATACGAATCTCCCGCCGTTCGTTCCCCGCCGCATTTCCCTGCGTTCTATTCACTCGTTCCCTTCCGCTCCCCACCCACACCACACTTCCGTTTCTTTCTTTGTCTTCCTCTCTTTCTCTCTCTCTCTCTCTCGCTCGCTCGCTCTGTTTGCCTGTAACTGTACAAAATGCTCGTACCAAAATCCTATCCAAGAAGCTACCCGCCAAACTAACATTAACCGAAGACTCACGCATCCTAACAACCGCCGCAGTACCCTCACCATCGCCATCACCCTCGCCCTCATCGGGTCCACCATCTGCACGCAGTACCCGTGCCAGCAAATGGGGACGCCTTCTGGGCAGTTCAAGTGTCGATTCGGCTAGCGATACTAGCGCCAAGGTAGCAGTCTCGAGAAGTTTGAGCGCCCGCGAAAGTCTGCGTGAGAGCACTGCCCAAGCGAGGCAGAGTAGTACTTCGAGTAGCAATGGTGGACAAGGCAATAAAGTAATTACCGTTAGAAAACCAACAACAATAAGAAAACAACCACCAAATACAGCCACATTTTTGATTTTTGGTAACAATTTCTCTAACTCTATCTTACCATTCGTTTGTTCTTCTCGATTCTGATTCCGATTCTGATTCCTCATCGATTTTACGTTCATTCCGTTGATTCGATATTTTGGGTTCATTTCTGTGCTAAAATTAAAAATAAAAAGCATTTACAATTAAGCAAAGTAAGTTTTTACGATCAGTTGATTATTGCTATTTTAGTTGACTCTTTTCACCACTTTGGCACCATTAGAAGAGAATGTCGGTGTGAGCGGGCAAGATGATGATGATGAAGATAATGATGAGACTCTGTGCTAGGGCATTCCGTTGGTCTAGTCCACTTACCCCAGTTACCAGTTCAGTAGGTGAAGATTTGAAGTCACACATTCTGGTGGTAGGCACGGCCTCACATAAAAATAGGCATATCCAAATCAGACTAGTTGTGGGACCACCTCTTATGGAACTTGTGGGAATTTGTAGAAACGAAATCGGAGCACTCGAAAACCCATGAAATGATAGCCTACTTGATTTTTGTTTTTGATCTTTACCCCTTTCACCCTCCATAAGTCAACCGCCTTCCCACCGACCGACAAAAAATATACCCAGAAATGAAATAGGAACACACGAAAACCTATGAAACAAAACCCCATTTGATTTTTATAGATTTTAGCCCCCTCTCCTATCCTGAAGTCAGCCCCTTAATCACCGGTCGGAAAAAATATCATCAGAAATGAAATTCGAACATCCTAAAATCTATAGAAAGATACCCCATTTGGTTTTTATGGATTTTTCCCCCTTCCCCTCTCCATAAATCAGAAATGAAATTGTAACACCCAAAAACCTATAAAACGATACTCTACTTGACTTTTATAGATTTTACACCCTACCCCACTCCATAAGTCAGCCCCCTAATCACCGATTGAAAAAATATCACCAGAAATGAAATCGGAGCATCCGAAAACCCATGAAACGAAACCCCATTCGATTCTTATTGCTTTTACCCCCTCCACAAGTCAGCCCCCGACAGCACGATCCACAACACATTCACAGAATTCAAATCGGAGCACCCAAAAACCTATAAAATAATACCCTACTTGAATTTTTTTGTAGATGTTACCCTCTCCCCCTGCCCCAAGTCAGCTGCCTACCCTCCGTCGGAAAAATATGGCCAGAAATGAGATCAGAGCAGCCAACAACAAACGATTACCGATTTTGACGTTATTTATTTCTGCCGATTAGTTTCGCCATTCTGTCCCAGTGTGCAGTTGTTCATTGTTCACGTTAGTGTGACTGTATGGCCCATCCGACAGTGGAAAGATCGTTTGGCAGTGGAACACCACGGGTATAGGGGGTCCGTTGAGACACACCAGCAGGCTGGCTGCTAAAATGTTGTATGACAGTTATTTGTCAGTCTGTTCAGTCAATTGAAATACATGAGAATATATACAAATTTCTCTGAACAGATATGGCACCAGTCACTGGCAGGTGTTCATACGTGTATGGCAACAACTGGCACCTAAAAATATGGCAGCCTGCTAGTGTGTCTAATGTCGGTCAAGATGACATCAGTCTTTAATTGATTAGGAAAGCAGCGACTCAATGTACTAGTAAAATCCAGGGGATTTGAATCTACCACTAGATAAAAAAAATTTAGACTGGGGGGTGATATGTTCTCAGGTCGTTGGTGGTGTTGTCGGCAATCCTGCGGTACTAAGACAGCTACTTCATTGACTCCGTAGCAATCGAAGCACCTTAAAACCCTCTCCTTAAGAATCGACTTATTTGTTCCTTTTCATTTTGTTTCTTCTTCAACCTCCATTGAATTGAGTAGACAGGGACAGTGGACGTCATCATCTTGCCCGTCGTTCGCACCACACCCACCAAACCAAACGTTGAGCTCTTTGAACTTAGTGCGCAGCTGCAACCATGCACCAAATTTGCCACTTTTGAAAACACATCACGGTACAAAAACAAAACACACGTTTGCCTCTAGAGATTGTTGCGCTTACTACCAACTAGACGATTGATATTCTATATACTTCTATATATTTTATAACAAATTAATTGCTTGCCTTGCTACTGCAACGACAAATTGAAATCGAATTGGATGCCTGTACCCCAAAACTACAACAACTACAACAACAACAAACCGAATTGGAACTCTCAAAATGCACCCTTGCACCACAACAACAAACCAAATCCCGAATGAATGCGCCACAACAACAACAAAAACAACAACCCCAAACCAAATGCTAACCAACTCAAAACACTTTTCTCACTTCTCTCCTGCCTCCTCAACCCGCCTCTGCCTGCCTGCCTGTCAACCCCCTCCCACCACCGCCACCTGCATCTGCCCATCTGTTCCATTAAACGTCACCTTCAGGTTTTCCCCAAGGCCCCCAAGCTGCAGGCCAGCCAGGCGACGCTCGCCCGCCAGGACACCATCGACGAGGGCGGCGAGGTGGACTCCTCGCCGCCCAGTCGCGACGGTCGTGTGGTCATCGATGGTGGCGCCGCCCCCACTGCCACCACCACCACCGGCAGCACCGCAGCGGCACCACCGGCTGGCACCACGGTGGCCGTCGCGGAACGCAACCTGGCCCTGGAACGCGAACGCCAGATCGAGATGGCCAGCTCGCGGGCCACCACCTCGGACACGTACGACACGGGGCTGCGCGAGACGCCGCCCACGCTCGCACAGCGCGATCTCATTGCCACCGTGCTGGACATGAAGGTGGACGTGCGGCTGGAACTGCAGCGCATGCAGCAGCGCATTGGCCGCATCGAGGATCTGCTGGGTGAGCTGGTGAAGCGCCTGGGCCCGCAGGTGGACAGCAGCGGCCAGACAACGCCTGGCGACGAGATCTGTGCGGGCTGCGGCGCGGGCGGTGGCACGGCAACCACACCGGTGGACACTGTGATAACCATCTCATCACCCACATCGTCGGCGGGAGCCGCCACAGCTGCAGCTGGCGCTGGCAGCGGTCTACTAAATCCAGGTGCCCCAGTTGTGGCGAGCGCGGGAGGCAACGGCCTGGGGCCGCTGATGCTCAAGAAGCGACGCTCGAAGAGCAGGAAAGCACCGGCGCCTCCTAAGCAGACACTCGCCACGGCCGCAACTGCGGCCACCACGACCACAGCTCTGACGGGCGCCACTGGAACTGGTATGACCAGCGTGACAGCGTCAGCGGCGGCTGCCGAACTGCTGCACCTGCGCCTGCTCGAGGAGGACTTCACGGCGGCCCAACTACCCTCGCCGGCTGCAGCCACAACGCCAGCCGGCACGCCGCCGCCGTCAGCAGCGGGGGGCGGCAGCGGGACGCCCACTGGCACGGCCAGTGCCACAACTACACCCACTGGAGCGGCGCCAGCACTGCCCACGCCCACAGGCAGCAGCGGCCGGAGCAGCAGCAAACGGGAGTTCCTCTAGCCCAAGATCCTGGTGCGTCATCAGTCTTCGGCGGACAGCAGCAGTTGCGAGCAATAGCCGTAGTGCTCGTAGTCCTAGTCTAGTCCTGCATAGTTTAATGATACCCTGTAAAAGCTGTAAGCACTTTAGGTATACAAGAGCCCTCCACGAAACAACTGCAAGGGTATGGTGAACGAAGCCAACATTCAGCCTGGAGAGCGTCCTTAACTTTTCGTGCATCAAAAACCCTCAACGTAAGTCCATACAAGTAAATGGCTAGGGGAAAATTCAATGCGGACCCTCGAATGAGCATCAGTGTGCTGTCTGTGTGCAAAAGTTTATTCGGGGAACTTCACTTGTATGGCTCGTACGCATCTTGTTAAGCTCTAGGTCGGGCCATCCAGTGCACAGAGCGCTTGGCGAAGCGATGAGGTCTCTTCTAGTATTATAAGCACAGGTTGTTCCATGATTCGATCTGTAGTCTTTCCTCTTCTACCGTACCTCGATAGCTGGCTACTCTATAGTTATGCACTGACATTTCTGCTCTTCACGACATTTCTGGACCACTACGAAGTGCGATCCTTCGAATACCTTTGCCTGAAATATGTGACAACACTCTACAATTTGTACACCACTCTAATTAGAAAGCTGATTCTCAAAAGCTTGAACCATATTGTCCATTTAACAGAGATCTTCTTTAGATGTTCGTCTGGAAGCTGCAGGTTACTCGAAGAGCACACATCCTCGGCTTGTACGATTGCACGATGCTGTGTAGATAGTGATCAATCTGACTACGTTGCAGATCAGCCATCTTTAACGTTGACGAACGTGACTGATATTCGCTATGATGCCTGCTGATACATTCGTTGCTTTAATTTGCTTTATAGATAAGAACCCAGACACACTATGCACTGCTCCGACCTTATTGGCAGTATCCACTGCCAGTATCGAATAGGTTCTATGGGAAGCCTGGCTCAGCCCGTTTACCTGTAGGCATTCTATCACCCGCTTTAAGTCATTAGTTTTGAACAGTACATCCTTGAATTTTTCGCTATCTGCGACGATGGCAATGTCATCTGCAAAGCCAACAATGCTGTTAGCCATGGGTTGCCCACATATATGTGGCAAGTCCATTTAAAACCTAGAAGGGTTTTCGGTCACTGATTTTTGTATTAATCTTAGCTTTCCTCCAGATTTATTACACAGAAAGCTAAAAATAAAATATTTTTAGTGCAGCAAAGTATGCTACACTTTTTAAATCATAGATTTCGCGAAAGCCCTTAAAGCAATCACTCGGTCGCCTTTGAAATTTTTCATAATAATAAACATTTTAGTTTTTCAAGCCATTTTTCACAAAGTTTTTCGACTGAAATTTTAAAAATCTTTGAGAAAATTAGCCTACTTTTAGGATGTATTCAGTAAAAACTGAAATTTTTGGAAAATTCCGAAAAGCATTCAGAAAATCACAGACTAACAAGTCCTGTCAACTGCATCAACTTGGAAACCGATGAGAAATCTTAGGGCAGCCATTTTTTGACCCAGTCGATTCAATTTTACCACTGAAACAGCAAACCGCTTCCAGATGATTGTGTTGAATGTTGTAGAAGACCACGCCGTGACTGTACCCATGCAGTGCTTTCGGACTACTCTCTCTCTCTCTCTCTCTGTCTCTCGCCCCCCCTCCTTTCGAGCTATCTCTCTCACTTTGTCTCTCTCTTTCTCTCTCTTAATTAGACCCTAATGCGTGTGCTTGCGCTCTTTTTGTCTCGCTCTCTGCAGATTGTACTCGATACTCGATACTGGATATTGAATAAGGCAAAAGCTTATGAAAAGCTTACGAATTTGCTACATTTACTGCAATTGTTTACCTTTATACACGAAATAATATTGATAGAAAGCAGATCTAGTTATACATACGTACATATACATATATATAGACATACAAACATACATGCATAATTTTGTGATAAATGCTTAAGAAACCAAACAAAATGCCCGTGAATTGTACATACATAGCTAGCCGGCTCCCTCCCACACACCCACACACACACACTCACTCACATATTGACCAATCCCATGCAGGCGACGGCCAGGCTTTGGTCACTTCTTACAACTAAGTAGTTACGCTCTAGACGCATCTCGGAAACAAAAAGAAAACCAAAAAACAAAAACCCGTCCTAACTTAGCACTCGGCACTCGCACTCGCTATTCCTTAGGGTTAACACTCAACTCAGCTGACAACAAGAAATACTCGAGCATTCTTAGGCGGCAAACAGACTAAAACGAAGCTCCCAACCCAACAAAACCAAAATAACAGAAAACTACTTACAAATGTTGCCGGAAAACGAAACGACAATCGATACCAAACCAATGTAAAAATGTACATAAATACTTGCATACTGTTTAATGGTTTATCACACAAGCTGATAACGTGATAAAGAGCATATTTAACTATGATATTAACTATTGTACGTATGGATATATTTGTTTACGCTTGGCATATAGTTTATACGGCATACCCGAACCCAACAACGGTTAGTTACGGTCTTTAAGGTCAGGTTTCATTACGTTTAAATCGCTTGATGAGTTCACGGTCGCCACTTGAAGCATTAGCGTAGCCAATTAGTTTCGTTCCTTGTTAAATGATTTGATATCTAGAATCTAGATAGAGAATGTCAAATGGGCAGCCCCCCAGGCCACACCATGGCTAAGTCTTCCCGAAGTATGCGCCGGGGGCTGTGGGTAGGATTACATTTACATTTAGTAGACACGAGTTACTTAGTTTTAGTTTGTAGTCTGAATGGATGGATGGATGAACCGAAAAGCAATTCAAGTGGTATTACATACACACACACACACACACGCATACATATATATATATATAAATATTCCAAAAAAAAACAATACAAATCAAAAGCGAAAGTTTGTTGTATTTAAATAAAGCTTAGGAAATAATTTCTAGTTAAAATAGCAGCTCATACCCAGCTGAGATCTATCAAAAACGATTCTAGTTACAATTTTGTTTAATTCTTCCTAGTGTCCTCAGACCTCGAGAGAACTGCAGCTTCTTAGGCTTTTGCTTAAACCATCTCTTATTAGGAGGGGATTCTTTGTTTTACGCTTTCGTTCGCGGATCGGTTCCTAGACTTATCGCACCAAAGGTTCTTCATAGCTTCAGCAAATCGGTTACAATTGATACCTCATTGACGTTAGTGTTCATTGAGACGTTGCTTGATACAATGTTGCTTACCAAATACAACTTTAGCTTCTATTGCTGAACTTGCCACATCGGTTGTTCTTTCAAAACCAGAGCCCGCTGAGATGGTAAGCACTTAAGATTTCGTCTTGTCGATCTTGAGCTCTGTCAATTTTCAAACGCCGTCGAGTTGGAATCATTGACCAACTTATGTATAGTAGATAGGTACAGTGGGAAACAGAAAACAACTCTGCCGAACGCCACTAAGGGGTGGAAAAGGCTTCGAGTACATTCCACCGTAAAGCACTCTGAACTGGGTGCTGTCGTTGGTCGCTCTGATGAGGGAAATGAGTTCTAAAAAATGAGTCCCTCTTCTTCGGACTTCCTGCCAAATTCACTCGCTTTTATTCAGTTCTTGTTTTTAATCCGGGTTGATTTCTTGTTATTTACATATTTTCGAGCAGATTTGTAGACCGAATAATATACCGAAGCAAAAAGCTTGCACCTCACATATAGATTTGAGATTCTGCTAGACTTGACAAAAGAAACTTAGTCCACGGCAAGAAAGTTAACCATTTCTCTCACGAAAGTGATATTTTCCAAATTGATAACTTACCAAAACAGAAAACAAATACATTTTGTATGATTGGAAATTGGAAGACCGAACGACCATTTCATAAGCAAACACAAAATTTCGTGCGTAAAGTCAAACATTGTGAGTATAAGTCTGGCAGTCTTTACAAACAATTTTGTATTTATTATTGACTGGCTGTTGCCAGGTGTGCGTTGCTGCAACCCCTTTAATACTTAAATCTTAAGACGAAGAGGCGAAGCTAAGTCTACATATTTAAGTTCGATCTTTTCTAGCCGCATCACGCAGGTATCTTCATAATAGTCTGAGCTCATCGGGACATTTAACAGACTCTACGTATATATTTACAAACCCATTAACTCGTCTACTGTTGTCATCTTCTTCTTAATAAAAACTAACAGAAGATTTTGCAAATTCACCGATTCCATTTATCCGTCTTTATGATAATCAGAGCTAAAATATTATTTGCTGGCGTCGATTGTTCGCCTGCTCCGATGTTTCTGCAGATATCAAGCTGGCATGCCGCTTGACTTGTTCATCGCGGCGCCATTGCAATTATTCAGTAGTCACAGAAGCACGCTGGGATGCGAAATGATCAGTTCAGCGTTCGTGACATGAGAGAAAATTCAATTACTCGTCCACCTTTTATTTGGATACATGTTCAAGAGCTAATGAACAATAATTGTATCGGCAACACGAACTCGTCTTGCCATTAATAGCGCTAATTCAATACAAAAGTCGGATAAGATTTAAAAAGCTTGAGAGGTGTGCTAGAAGTTTAAAATTTAGCTACTTTCCGTTTCAATAACTAAAGTAACATTTCCGACTTAGGTCGTTTTAGATACAGTTAATCTTCTGTAGAATTTAAAGCGTTTTTTCTAACCTAAATCGGATGAGTTAATTGTAGGAGCTGCTTTCAAAAGCAAACGAGTTTCTAATCCAATTTGGATGCCGATCCATACATTTGTTAGAACTTCAGGTATTTCCAAGCCCCATCAGGATTATGTTAATAAAATATACATTGATCTTACTTATATAACCGTTATCAATAAAGACTGCTAGGCTAACGGTGGCGAATAGTTTACGGTTAGTTCCCTGCAGTTCTCTCAGCCGGACAGTAAACTTCGAAAACAGAATTCTTCTTAACACCGCTGGGATTTGTATATAGTTTGTGTTTTTCTAATCTAAAACTTCTTCCTGAAGCTTGCTTTCATTTTACTAAACTAAACTATTGTACACAAAGCCTTATAAACTAAACCAAAATGAAAAATGAAAAAACAAACCAAAAATACGAAAGGTGCAATTACAATTTTTAGGTCAAGAGCAAAAATTAGTCAAAATTTATATTGAACAATTTATATGCAGATATTTATAGTGTATACAATGCATACGGGGAACTCACTCACACACACACTTACTTCACCTTCACCCTTGTTGAAATTATGCCAGATATACAACATATAGTGTATATATACGAGAGATATAGGGGCTTGATTTTGAAGCTTAGAAGCGCCAAACCAACTGAAAACCAACAAGCTTTTATACGCCAGAGATTTTTTTCTAAGACAACTAAAGTAATAACAAAAACAAAAAACTAAAAATTATACATACAACAAATTATATGCCACAAGAATAACGTTTAAAACAACAAATAATTACACATACAAATTATGAAACTACATTTAAATTATTTACATAAACATATACGAAAGCCTTAAACAACCGAAACAAAAAATAATGAAACACGCGCCTAGATTTTTTGGTTATAATGAAAAAACCCACAAGTAGTGCGAACCAAGTGGAAGATTGTGTTCGAAATGAGGGCTCAAAGTGCAGGGAAAGAAGGCTAATTGGGATGCTCAAAAGATCCCGCTTCCCCAAAGAACTAGTTTTTTTCTTTAGAAAATTTCAATTGATAGTTAGTGTGACCAAAGCTCACTACTTTTAGAATACCAAAAGGCTCAAGGAATGTGCTGACTACACTGTTTAGATTATTCCCTTAACCCCCCTTACCACTGCACTGTTGGGTCTATTCTTAACGCAATGTTTCATTTTTCTTACGCCCAAAAACAAAAAAAATAACTAAAAAAAATAGCAATGTGCTCCCTAGACTCTAGACAACTCAAAAGAACCAAACAAGCAAAATTTCTTAAATGTTCAACATTTTCCACCAAACCAATTTTCGTACACGCTCTCCGCTCTCGGTTTTTGAACATTCAATTTGAAAACCCAAATTTAGAAAACCATAAATAAAATATATAAAGTGAACAAGCTGCCTGTTTATACATTTACAAATCTACCAATTACAGATTAGTACATTTTATGTACATTCCCAAAAAATAGAGTTTGGTAATTTAGGAAAAAATGTGAATGAAAGTCATGAAATTCTTTAAAAAAAAGACATAGTTGTACAATTTATTTGAGCATCAATTAATTAAATGCTGTAATTAATGTGTATAGTAAATTAATGAACACACACACACATACCACACCACACACACACACTACTCGTGTTAATAACAAATGCTGGCAAATGTTGAGCAAAGAGAGAAACTACTCGTATGCAACAACAACAAAATTGAGCAAAAAATCTTTAATAAACATAAAAAAAAGAACAACAAATTAAAAATGAAATACATTAATGTTTTTAAAAAAAAAACTAAAAGCACCCGTTGTAACGATATTTCCATTGCGGGCGCTGGGATTGGTTTGAAAATTTGAGATATTCCCGCCCCTATTGATAGGGTGCCATCACTAGCAAGAACTGTAGCTATCGATATGCAAGCAAGCTGTTAGTACACGATGACAACATGTTGCTATCGATATATCGAACTAACCGCCGGTGCATAGAGATGAGCGATATCATATCACGGTGACAGCCGTCACTTTCAAATGAGCGGATTTTCACATATAAACTTATTTACACCGTGTTATTAACTGCTTAAATAAGGTAAGATAGAGGTATGCCATTGCAAATTTTCAAAATAAGAAGTTTTAAATACTAATGGATAAAAACTTGTTTACAAATTAAAAAACCAATGGCGTTGCCAAACATTTAAGTCTAAAAATCAACTCGAAAACTTTGTATATCCTGATTGAAAAGCTTTTACAATATCTAGCTTCTCAATTGGCCAGAGACGTACCTCTGAAAATTTTATTTACATATATTCAGCTTTAGTTTGTAGATTTAAAGTTTGTCACAGTTTCTTAAAGGGTGATTAAATGCCCTATTTCTCATTCATTTACCACTTTTCCATGCGTTGGTTGACTTCGAAGCTATGGAGAGTTCGATTCTGTTTTTTTGGGTCCTCGAACCGAACTTGTGACCTTTCGATCAAAACCAGATCAGACCAGACCAGATCGATCAGACCAGACATGCCAGTTCACACTTTTAGTGCCTTATTTATACAAAATGCGGGCTTAAAATCCAAAAAAAAGAAAACAAGGCACAACTTAATTTATGAAATTTCAATACCGACGTCGCAGATTAGGTCTTTCCATTTTGAAAGATCTGAAAGCCCTTAAAGAGGTTGTCAGGAAGGGATAGCTCTAATGAACTAAATAGCTTGGTAAATAAGAAGCTTCAACAAAAATAAAGCCGAGCTTTTCAAATTGACCGAAAAATGGCGAAACAATTTCTCAATATCCTACGATGTTTTAAGCCAGGGTTTGAACCTAATACTTAGGTTTATACTTAGGTGTTTCCAGCCTTGATTGAGAGTTAAATTGGCAACTATGGCAAGTTGAAGCAATTTTTAAAAATAAAAAAGAACGTAATTGCAATTTTCAGCCACAATATAATTAAGTTCCATACAAAATATCAAATAAACGCCAGCTGAGCGAGATCGCAACTCGTTTGGCACAAAAGCAGACGTCTGCGTAGAGCACCGCTAATAATGATTGTTTTTTGGGAAATTATTGCAGTTTGGAACCGGCTTGCATTGCCGATTGATCTAGACGATTCCTGTCACCTCGACAACAGTTGGACGAAAGCATTATCTGCTGTGTTTTAAACTAAGGAAGACGAGTATAAGTATTTGAAGGGAGAAAGCAGAATCCAGGTTTAATAACATTGAGTTAACCACTGATTCTGGATCAAAAGTTGATCCTTAAAGCAACCCGCTTTTGCCATAACATTCTTCGTTCTTAACGAAATTCTGCCATCGCAAATTGTGGGTCCATGCATGACATGCTTCATTTTTCCCCCAAAGTCGAGTCCCAGAAATTGAATTGAATTGGTTTCCTGCTGAAGAGAACACATATATTTATTCTTGGTTTACACTTGATGCTGCGTCAAGGACTTGAACAGAAGGATCTAATCAGTGAAGGATATATACTCCCGTACTTGAAGCACCTCTTTGACATGACCATTTATGTGCACTGGTCCGTTGCCCTGAACTAACTTCGGAATTACTAGTGTACTGGTCAACTCCAGATTAGGATAAGTCGCTTGGATCTCGCCAGCCTTAAGAACGGCAATCGGGATCCGGATGGACTCCTTTGAAGTGGTAATTTCAACGACGTTGTGTTCGCCCTGCATGGCGTCGGCACCCAAAAAAATCTGCCTGATGAAATGCTTCTGGGCTCTGGCGCCTTCTATGTGTGCCTGCTCATTCCAGGTGATGATGTTCTTTTTGCCGGTCAGGGTCGCTCCCAAAAATGATTCATCTGCCATTATTTCGAGTTTATTTAATTCGGTTCAAGTTGAACTGCAAACACGTGCTGAACAGACGAAGTGCTGGGACAAGATGGCGAAACAGGAAGCAAAGGATATTGTTCAGCTTTGACACATTTTGAGACGGCCGTTTTGTCGCTGACTTTCAAAGTCACGGAGTCACAGTTACGGAAATCACTTCACAGAGTCTCATCTCTAGTGCACGAAAGAAGTGGCAGCAGTGCTTGCTTTGCTGCTGGTGAGATGTTCACAAGTGACTCTATTTGTGTGAGGTGATGTAGAAAAGTGACTTTGAGCAAAACAATTTAAAACTTGAAATCTTTTTAAATCTACATATGTAGATATTATGTAGACACACTGAACTATCGCAAACTCTACATCAAGTGTGCCCAGCCAAAAATAAGT
Source organism: Lordiphosa fenestrarum (assembly GCA_035044985.1). Classification (NCBI taxonomy): domain Eukaryota; kingdom Metazoa; phylum Arthropoda; class Insecta; order Diptera; family Drosophilidae; genus Lordiphosa; species Lordiphosa fenestrarum. Next base: position 3,046,103 of record JAWNNO010004426.1, read on the forward strand.
GTAAGCAAATCAAAAGCGGCCACCCTAGAGCTGGTCTTAGAAACCATTTTGGTCACCCTAAGTCAAGTTTGTCTATTTTTGAGATTAGGTGGCGCCGGCTTTATTTCGATTTTGCTAGCGAAGGATGGGTCTACTCTCCGATCCCTCGCTGTCCACCCAAAACAAGCTGGTGACCAGTCTGGCGCAGCATGTGCGCAAGGTCTGCACGGTTTTCTATGTGGCGGGCGTGGTCTGGTTCTGTTGCTTGGCATTGCCCGAGTTCAACCACGGCACGTATCTATCGGAGAACGCCCTGTCGCCAGGTGAGAGGCTCTCGCCATAAATCATCCATAAATCGTCTTCCTTTTACCAAATTGGACTACAGGTCTGGTGTATCCCGAAATCAGAATGGACGCCAATCGCTTGGCCGTGCAGCTGCTAGAAGATCTGCAAAGAGAGCGGCAGGATCATGCGTCCAGCACACCGCACGCCTGGATAGCGGCCAAGTTAAGGGAGTTTGGACTGGAGACGCACATACACAACTATACGCTGCGCTATCCCTTTGGCGGGGGCAAAGAGTATCAGGGCAAGAATGTCTACGGCATATTGAGGGCTCCGAGAATTGGCTCCACAGAGGGCATTGTGTTCTCGGCTCCCTACCGGGCACCCAGCTCGGTGCATGTGGATCTGACGCCCAGTGTGCCGCTGCTGTTGGCCTTTGCTGACTTCGCCAGACGTAGGTTGGAGTTAGTTAATTTAAGATGCTGGTTAAATAATTGTAATTGCAGGCAAAAGCTACTGGGCCAAAGATTTGATATTTCTGATCACCGAGCAGGAGCAATTGGGCATGCAGGCCTGGCTCGAGGCCTACCATGATGGCGACAGGGACACCAGCAAGTCTTATTTACAGGCGGGCAATCTGCCTGCCCGTGCCGGCTCCCTGCAGGCTGCCCTCAATATTGAAGTGCAGGATCTGGATATGGAGCTGATCGATGTGAAGGTTGAGGGACTGAACGGCAAGTTGCCAAATTTGGACATGTTCAATCTGGTGCAACGTATTATGGCCCGCGAGGGTCTCAGTTCAGGCTATCGGCAACATCCCCGCAAGAAACGCCGTCAATCCCAGTCGAACTTTGAGCAGAACCTGCAACGCATGCTGGCCATGCTATCCAGCCAGTCCACTGGTGTGCCCAATGGCAATCACGGTCTGTTCCATCGCTATCGCATTGATGCTCTGACCATAACGGCCACCAAGAAAGTGACCCACTCCCAGGTCAGCAGCAAGTCGGGTGCCTCCGCCATGCCCCTGCTAAAGGCCATAGAGGGCATAGCCAGAAGTCTGAATAATCTCCTCGAGCGTTTCCACCAGAGTTTCTTCTTCTATGTTTTGGTTAACAACGATCGTTACATTTCCATAGGGGACTACATGCCCGCTCTGGTGGCCCTGATGGCCTGTTGCTTCATCAAGGCGTACTTGACGTGGTCCACACTGAGTGAGAAGCATTTACCCTATGGCTCCGTGTTGATTTACATGTGTGCCAGCCTTCTCATTGGTTATCTGGGTAATGTGTTGCCTCTGCAGGACTATTTCCTGGAAATACCGCTGAGTGCTGCTCCGCTGACCGCCTGCACAGTGGGCGCTTTGTCATTGATCGGTCTTATTATGCCCTTTGTGGTGATTTTGCCACCTGGAGGCTTGGAATTGCTGCACATTGGTTTGCTCTTGACCTACGGCTGTTCCCTGATAGTTGTCGGTCTGCTTAACTTTGCTTTGGGTTTCTTTGTGGCGGTCATTTCGGTGCCCCTGCTAATTACCTTGGATCCGAGACAAGAGGGCTCGCAGTTGGTGCGCTGGGTTGCATTTCTGCTCAATCCGCTGATTGTTATCTATGGCATCATACTGGTCATGAGTTTCTATCAATTCCCCGAACTGACACACCAGCAGTTGCTACTCCGCGCCTTTACTGCTTCCATGGATGCCTCGGCCTTTGCCCTGATTGATTCTGTGGTAAGTTCTGGTGTGGATTCTCTGTTTTAGTCTTGACCCGAGTTTGATTTTGCTTTCAGATCTATGGCAATTGGTTATACTTTGCCATCTGCACGGTATTCCTGCCCTTGTGGTTCATTTGCTGGACCTTGGCATTGGCCAAGCGTCGGGATGAACAGCTCTATGAACTGGAGGAGCATGAGCTGGAGGATGAGGATGTGCCGACATTGTTGCCAATCGGCCAGACTAAGGTGAAAACCAATTAAAGACATACCTAAGAATTGTTAAATCAAAATTCCATCTTTATGTTACGCTAATTTAAATGTCAAGTCTATCAAGGAAATAAGATTTAAAAGAAAATGCTGCACCATTAACAGTAGTCAAGGATAACTACAAGGTGCAACAAGGAGCGGTACTACACAACTCCGGTGACTAAGAAAAAAAGGGCAGTTGAGGGCAAGATTAGGCAAGGACAAAACTGAAGAGCAACAACTCAAACTTAAGGGGTTCACTTGAGTGGAAGATCCTATGTATGATAGTCAAGCTATGAGCAAAAGAATGTTCGCTAGTGCAGCATCAATACTTATACTGAGCTGCAGAGTATTTTATGCTCGGGCTTGACCAAATTTCTTGCATGTTTTTCCCAGAATTTCCACTCCCCGCTGTCTAAAATGTCCCCGCAACATTGTAAGAAAATTGCTACCAAGTTGTTGTTGCAATTGTTCTATGTGCGAGTTCCTATGCGCACGGCACTGGCCTTGCGAACTCAATAACGAATGCGGACCGCGCGTATAGGCTGTGGGCATTACTGTTAAGAGGGTAATGTGCTGTGTAGTGTGTCTGGAGGCTTTCCCCATTCTTAAGATTCAGTCCAGAACCTTGAGTTCGCCATTGGACACAAATTTATTGGACCCTGAATAGTAGCAGGATTGGCTGCTATCCTAAAATTGTGACAGACACACATCCCCCCACATTTAACTCCACACCTGAAGGCATTCGTCAGCCGGCTCAACTGCCGATTTCTGCATGCCCTGGTCTAGGGTGGAGGGGAGTGGCCGGGCACCACAGAACGGAGGAGCGTAGCACGTCTCTCTTTTGAATAAGTGGAAAACTTTTTGACTATGACACGCAACTTAATTTAAAGTTGGCAAACGCTGCCAAAGGCGTCGGCGTTGGCAATTAGTTATGAGCGCTCAAGGATTGGGAATGGGAGGGACGGCCCCTCAAGTTTATTCAATCGGTCAACTGTGAACTGTTGTTGGGAACTCTCTATTCATTGGCCTCCTCCTCCGGTTCCGGCGGCAGCATCTCCAGTAGCTCATCCTCCACAAGGTTCATCATTTGATAGAAGATCAAGTTGCGCTGGCACTCCTTGCGAATCTGTTGGAGCGAGTCATTACGCTTGGCCAGCTCTTCCGCACTGTCCCCGCCAGGATGGGCCAACAGTCGTTGGATCTCCAGAAGGCGTGAGCGATATTCGCTCATAATGGGATGGAATTTGCTCTCCGCGGCGGCAAATGCGTCTATTTCATCCTCGGCCAGAAGGCGCATGGCTTTGTCGGCTGATGGTCCGTCCTCCGAGCCGGGCTTGTGATCCATTTGAGTACCACGGGACACGGTCGTGGTAAGAGCCAGCTTGCCTTGCATTTCCGCTTCCATAAGGCCACTCAAGCGACGTCCGCCCGCCTCCAACTCAATCTCGTGGACCAACTCGATGTCACACTGATGCTGCCATTGGCTCAGCAGCTCCTCGTTCATCTTAATAGCATCGTGGATCAGATGGTTGGCCATCGACTCGGTACGCTTGTACTCCTCCATCAGATTATCGGCCAGCTGCACGCTCAGGCTCAAGTCCAGGGACTGAGGTGAACGCGGCGAGGGTGGCGGCGGTGGTGGCAGCCGGGGATGACCCAAAGACAGTTGGCCGCGTTGTGCCTTGCGTATGGCCGGCATGGCACGGAACATTCCCACCGGCTTGGTCTTGAGATGATTTCTTCCCGGTGTGATCTTGGGAGTGGGACTAACCCTTGGCGGAGCGACAGCGACCAAAGTTGGGGCCACACATTCAGTGTCCGACACACAGCGCAGTTGCATGCGCTTGGCCAGCTCCACCAGATGGGCCAGCGCCTCGCCGATGGTCTGGCGCTTGGGATCCGCTTTGGCCGAGGCGGCAGCTGCAGACGACATGCTCAATCTTGGGCTGGTTTTGCAAAATTACGGTTACAATTTAGCTAAAGTGATGTCGTCGCTAGTCGCTAATTCAGATTTTTCTTTTTTAGATTTGGGAAACGACCGAACGAGTGGGGAAACGATGAGTGAATGTCCCTGGGGGGCAAAGCAAACTCTAGCCTCAAATCAAATTGACAGCATAGTCGAGGATCATGTGATGCTATAGAAACGAACATCAAAAAACCTTTTTTGTAAATTTAATTGAAAATAAGAATTGTTCCTATGGCAGCTATAGTCTTGCATACCCTTGCTGCACGTTTGTATACTCTGTACCGTAGGTACATAGAGTATATTAAGTTTGTGCAAAAGTATGTAACAGCCAGAAGGAGGCATCTCCGACCCCATAAAGTATATATATTCTTGATCAGCATCAACAGCCGATTCGATATAGCCATGCCCGTCTGTCCGTCCGTTTGTCTTTATGAACGCACAGATCTCAGATATGGTAAGAGATAGAGATTTGACATGTATGGGACATATGCTTCTTATGTCTGCAGGCAGATCAAGTTTATTTTAAATTTTGGCCACGCCCCCTCCCGCCTCCGCAATATGGAAAAAATATCATATGTCCCACAGTTTTAATTATAGATGGCTCGTTTCTTCTAGACATATTTACTTATCAGGATTACTTATCGATCCGCCAAAGGAATGGTGAAGTTCGGATGAACGGTTGTCGAGTTATGTTCAAAAGACTGTTCGCTGCATCAGCGCAATAGCAGCGCTGCTTTCAGCTGCTACTGCAGCATCAAATCTTATACTAAGCGTATAATTTCCTGAGTACAGAGTATGTTATAGTCGGGCCTGACCGACTTTCTTTCTTGTTTTTACCTTCGATTTTGACTAAATTTTCTTAATATTAATTAAAGTAATAATGTTCCTTGACGTTTAACCGAATGATTTTCTAAATTTCATGAATTGTTGGAGTGACCGCCAGTGCATAGTCCTGCATCAGCAGATTAAAGAAGCCGCTCCATAAGTTATCTCTTTGCGTAGAACCTCTTTTAGTATCTAACTTGGCGAGGAACTTTCCTATTTTGATAAAACTTTATGCGCTTCTCAACGCCATCATGTAAAGCCGCACGACCTTTTGCTGGTATACTAGATGTAGACAGGGCTTCAAGGAACTTTCACCTTATCGGTGTCTCGAAAGCGGCTTTATGATCAACAAAAATATGGCAGGTAGTTCATGTCTGTCTCAGGGTTTTCTTCAGTATTTGTCGTAATGTGAATACCTGGTCTGTGGTGTGCTCACATTGACGTTCATGACAGAACCTTATATGCAATGGGTAGGAGACTTATTCCACGGTAATTGGTGCAAACTGCAGGGTCTCATTTTTTAAGCCAGCGGACAGCTCAGCAGCACCAGCTGAATTGAATTGATATTGACAGACGGATGGGCAGACGGACGGACGCACAAACGGACAGACCGACATGGCTATATCGACTCAGCTGTTTCAAAGTTTCCTTTTCGCTGTTACATGCCTTCGCACAACTTCATGATCGCCCTTTTCCCATTTGTAATGGGATCAGGGTATACAAAATTTATATTTTTGCTTTTTTAACTCAAACCATTGAAATGCCCAAATGCAATGTATATAAAGTCATTCAATGTCTAGATAACTTGCCTTTGTGACACAAAGTTGGTAGTTAGAAGTACATTAGCTCTGCACGGAGTTCACTTTCAAATGGTTTCCAACGACACCTGCGATTGCCACGCCTGGCCCGCAGGGGCCAGACCCAGGCCAGCGGTCGTTGAGGGCAGAGCTAGTTTGCGTCGTTCTAATATGCCCTAATGGTATAAATCTTGGATAAAAGGCGAAGGAAACATTTTCTGGATTTGTCTTAGCGTATTAAAATATAGATGACCGAGGCTCTAATTGTTATTAAATCACTGTGGTAAGGTAAGGAGTTTCCTATTGCATTTGAATAACGAAGGACCGGTTACACATTGCAATTCTTTTTGGCAAGGCTTTGAAATCTTTGTGGTAGGTACAAAGTATCCTATTGCATTTGTCGTTAAACAATTTTTGGTTATGGTGCCTTTTGCAGGGCTTACTCTTAGAAGAACGCCTGATCCCCAAAACAAAAGGAACGCTACCGGAAAAGTGAGTGGAGTTCACAATTTCAGAGATAAAAAAAATAAGAAAGAAAGTCAAGATCCAAAGAAAAATGATCGGTGTTGCAGAAAGTAACTGCAAAAAGCATTCCCTAAACGAAAGGAACGTCATAGAAAAAGTTAAGTGCAGTTCGGAGTGTCAGAGATGAAAAATAAGAAAGAATGCCCGGTATTGCAGAAAGTCGGCGAGAAATATTATTTTCCAATTGAGGAAATGAAAAGCCAAGTGCAAAAAGCGCATTCACAATAAATAAGAAGAAATCTCTGCGACAAGCTGACTTTGAACCAAGAAATCGATGCCAACGCAAAACAAAGCAAAGCAAACAAAGGCCCAGCACTCAACTTTACATTTCGAAAGCGAAACGTGAGAGAACAAAGTGCCAGAAATTAATATTGAAATAAGTTTTAAGACTGATTAAAAAATAAAACAATTCAAGCGAGCAATGCTCACAGTTCGACATCTCATGGAAAACTAATTGGTGTACAACTTTCATGTCGGACGTGAACACCTCACGGCCTACTCAGAGTTGAAGTGAAATGTTTATGAGGGCAGTAACAGGAGTTAAGGAAATGCAGTTGGGATTCTTTGATTTCTGAATTTCCCGAAATTCGCGGCTCAGACTTTAAGCCTTAAGAATGTATTGGACAAATTCCTCAGGACTTTCTTTCCAAGTTGCAAAAATAACAAGAAGAAAACTGGAAACTTTTGACAGCGACAACAATGCAAAGTGAAGGCTCACGTATGGCGGTACAGTCACGTCGCAGCGCAGCATTGTGTAAAATTTAAAACTCTCAGGTGAAAGGGCAACAAACAAAAATACTTCCCAAACAAAAGCGAGAAGCCGATAAATAAAAACAACGCTGCGCGAATGTGTGGGGTGAACAAATACAGTAATATATTTATTGCACTTGCAGCAAACGCACTGCAAAATGGCATTTTTCAGCCTGAAATTGTAATTCTAGAGGTTAGAGTGGAGTGTATCCCATTATTAAAGCCCTCCCCCAGTTCTCTGACTCAAAAGTTTAATCAAAGTTTGCACAGCGACAATAAAACGGGCGATTTTATTTACAAACAATCAGGGCCTAAGTCCCAGCACTCCACACCCACTCGCACTCCTTCCCAACGGCCCTCCATCAAAAAGCGAAAACAAAGCGAAAAACTGCTGCCTAGATGAATGACAAACAAGAGACCAAAGTAGGCAAACTAGGAAATACGAGTACATAGGGGAATTTGCTAAATTGAGCTGAAAAGGCAGGCGATATGTTGCTGGTGGCTTCAACCGGTGGTGGGTGGCGGGGAGGGGTTCCAAGGACCAGATACTAATACGAGTATTTGATGTGATGTGCTGTCTCTGACACACACACACACACACGCTCATGCACACACACGTGTGTGTAGTAACTACCAAGCAACAGCTACCAGCATGATGTTTTTATTGCGGCTCAACGTGCGCCTCTGCTTACTTCTCTTCTATTTGTACTTTTCATACCCTTAAAGAGGGTATGTGAAGTTCCTTAAACTTTGTGTTTTTATCATTTTTTTCAAAACTTCACCAATTGGATCAAAAAGATTAAGTGAGAAGAAGAAAATGAGTCGGAAGCAACAACAACCAGCGGTAATTGTCTGGTGCTGCCTGATACGCACGAAATCATTCCTCGCACAACAATAAATATTAGCACCCCCAACATTTAGTAGATCTTTTTAACAGAAATCACCTTGATGAGTCCATTTCGTGCCCTTTGTATGACTAAAAGGAGATTACTTTCATGTATAATTCTTTATGAAGCGACCAGGTTACCATTTCAATCAGTTTTAGGGCTCGACTAAAGCTCCAAATATGATCAAAAATTATAAAATATGTTTTGCTGGGTGGTGTTCAATTCTGTAAGAGGTATACGAGAGAAAGAGAAGAGAGACACATACAAAGTTGTTGTTGCAATTTCGTTATACGCATTGGAATGGCCTGGCGCAAACCAACAACGAATGCGGTCAATGCGTATGGTCTGCGTGCATGCCAGCTCTAAAATGTTTCAATACGAAGTCTGTTATGATACTTAATTGCAGTTTCTAAGAATCGATAGCTCAATATCGTACAGATATTACAAAATCTCAAGGCAGTATGTCAAATCTTAGAATATTCATCGTTTTTAGGTTTAAAACAGATTGAGGTTTAGCTACTTAAGCACACTTGGCTTTACTTAAGTCCGGTTCAAAGTTTGAAAAAGTCGGAGTTTCGGGTTCAAGTCGATTTGCGAAGGGTTCTGTCAGTACTGTGGTCCAATGAAAACGATGAGTGTCTTTAACCAGATAAACCTAATGAAGACTAGTTTGTTCTACAGTTGGCTGCTTTAGATGTTAAGCGATAACTTGTGGTTTTTGTGGTTGGCCAAATTGTGACCCAGAAATCTCGGAGATTTTCATTTTGAATTAAAACGCTTGCCTTCATATGTGAAGTATCGCCAAAATGCTTGGCTTCTGGATTAGATTACTAAAGTTGAAAGATTGGAAACCGAGTATTTAGCACCAATTAGGTTTGATGCGTATGGTTTTTGGTTTTCTATAAGCTAGTAGTCTGCATTGTTTAGTTCACTTTACATCTAAACTTCTTTAAGTTTAGTACAAAATTCCATCGCTTATACGAAACTCTCTGAAGATTTCTGATTCTGATTTCTGATAAAGAATCTTTGGGTTGCTTTGGCTATTGCAGTACATGTGAACAAATTAGATTCCATATTTTTCCATTTTTCATTCTTAGAATTTGTTTTTAATATCTTTATAAACATTTTGCTGAGCATAAACGTGCTGAAACGCTAGGCACGACGTTCCTCTTGAAACAGCTGTACGAACTACCAGCCTCCATTGTAGTGATTAACGTTCCCAAACAAGTATATATATTCACACTTGTCTCAGAGATGGAGATTCCACAAGTATGGGACAAAAACTTGATATGACTTCAAAATTTTGCCACAGTAGATACGCTATCCATTGGTTATTTTGTTCTACACTTAAAACCTTTATCTTAAACGAGCTGCAAGGGTATGCAACCTTCGACGTAGTCTTTTTATCTTACTTTTTTTGGGGACTGAATACTAAAGTACACATAAAAGCATCCTGTATGCCAAGGAGAAGTGCTTAAATTTTCCCCAATACAATTCCAATTGTCCCTTTGTTAAGCCACTAAAACAACTAGGCATCTTTTGATGCCGACAGCTGGGGAAGAAGATTTGCACACCTCTCCAAGTTAATTCAAAGCGAGAGACCTTTAAAAATTCGAATGGCTAAATAAATATAGAATATCGAATTGATATCACTGTACGAACCTTACAATGCCAACAGCATTGCAGATTCATTGCTGTAGTTGTGGATTGTTGATGAGTGACTTAGTGTTTTGCTTTGCAGTTGGTCCCTCAAACCCAACTTAAGTGTTCATTTCAGAATCACTACTGGTCACTCTCCCCTTCTCTTCGACCAAATCAATTACTCCATTTTCCATTGTTCTTCTGCGGAACATATTTACTTAAAATTTTCGAACACTCAATCACAAAAGTTACATACAATTTCAGCATAGGAAATAAGACAACACAATAGACGTCTGACTATTTTGGGACTCTGAAAACCTTACAGATTTTTTCGTGTCTTGAGTTTGTTAGTGGCACGTGAATACTTCACCGACGATTTGATAGTTTTTTTAGCTTTGAGTAAATTTGTGTGTGCCCGAGATTTTTTGGGACACAATGAAACCCGGCGCCTGACATTAACCCTAGGATAAGTATTCTTCTTTACTCTTATCGCCTTTGCTCTGCGGCGTTTCTTGTCCAGCACTTTCTTAACGGCTGAACTGAGGCGCAGGCCACGAAAATTGGAGCATAGAAAATAACGGTATCCCTGCTTCTGGAAGAAACCATTACTTGTTCCCAAATTGAGGGCCTTACGTAGACTGGTCCTTATCTGGTTCTTGGGGACATTCAGTTCATTTGAAATGAGCTGCAACAGCTCCCCAAATGTCATGGGAAGTGGCGATTCGCGCATCGCTGAGTGAATGATGCCGCCCATTACTGTTGTGGCTGCCATCTATAAGAATCTGTTTAAGAACCCAAACAAATTATGGCGAAATATGTAATGCACTCACCGTTCCACTGGTTATACTGCGTCGTGTACGGGGAACTAAATATATCGAATTTAAGTTACATGGAATTTATATTGGAGAGCTCACAGTGCAAAGAGTTCACACGGAATAAACCAGCTAGAATGAACACAGGCAGACACATTAAGTGGAAAGCCATAGCCAGGCTTACTAAAGATCTGTGTTTTTTTTTTTGGGCTTAACACATAAAAAGAGGGAGTACATCGAGCATAATCGTCTTCTGTATATAAGCCATCTAAAGATCGACTTACTCTAGTTCTATGCAAAGAAGCATCAGAGTTTCTTATGTGAGAACCATTACACATGCAAAACTCCCAAAGCAATTGTCTTAAGGAGAGAGAGGAAAAGTAACTGAGCGGAAAAAGGAAGCAACCCTTTAAGACAGGGTTCCCCAAGAAGATAGGCCCTCTGTCGCTCTCTGTTTCTCTCGGACACTCACTGATGCATTACTTCGGCAAGCATTCGGCGTGAATTGCCGAAAGTGGACAGTCAGTATACTTTTTCAGTTCATTAATGGGTGATTCTAAAGGATTTACGCGTGCTAAACACAAATCTATTTTAGGAAATGGTCCATCACATCTAAATTGATTAGTAAATCAAGCTTAAAGTGCTAAAAATGTATATTTTGTCCCCTTTTAGGTACGTTTTGTGGTAAAGGGGTTAAAATAAACATAAAAAACCACTCTATCATTTTAAAATTTAGATGTGATGCACCATTTTCCACCCTTTTAGCACACAAAAGTCATCTAGAATCATCACCAACTAGTCAATATACTGGGACCAGTGTAGTTTGAACTCATTTGAAAAATTTGAGGCCGTGCAAGAAGTTGTGGTTTCAGTCCCACTCGAGACGTTTAAAAAGAAAGTCTTTTGTTTTTAAAACTTAAGCACGCTGTTTTTTTCACTAGCTGCTGACGACAGCTATAAAGTAACTAGCCATGA